>JACJUM010003129.1:4615634-4879718 GCA_020976665.1 Heortia vitessoides
AACGCAAGATAACCGAACGCAAGATAACCGAACGCAAGATAACCGAACGCAAGATAACCGAACGCAAGATAACCGAACGCAAGATAACAAAATAATGTAAAAAGTTAAATAAACCGCGTTTTAAGGCCGCTAAAAGAGTAGTTGTATTATTTTGTAGAACAAAATCGAGTTTCACTTTCCAGCTGAAGTAAACGTAGACAATACTGCAAATAATATTCAGCAACAATTCGCCGGCCACAATACAGTACAATAGGAAACGCAACTGAATTCCTATTATCATTAATTAGTTTCGACTTCTCGGGTGAGCGAAGCAGCTGTTGATATCATAAACAGGGATACAGAAGTGGAAATTCACAGGTCACCGAATTTCTAATTAAGTTGCGTTTGTTGACGTGAATAATAAGTTATCTGAGGTTGTGTCGGCGATTATTTGGGCGCCAGGTCGGCCCTTCGCCTCTATCTTTACGGCTGACGCGCTTTGAAGAAGGCTGTAAAGATGTTTGCGCATCCGCAATAAATTAACGTGGCGCTCGTAATCTTTGGAGTAATTAACTAATTTGTTAGTTTTGTTTTGTATGAATGGTGGCGGGTAACTTTGTTCAGGTTAACTTGTGCAAACGAACTTGATAATTAAGTTTTGGTCCATATTAAATATAGGCTGCCATGATTTTTCGTTTTTACTATAAGTTAATTGCGCCACTTAGCAATGCTTTGCAATTTGATACAATTTTACGAACTCTTTATTTATTTATATATCATCATTATCACATCAGCCATTGATAGTCCACTGCTGGACATAGGTCTCCAAAAAAAGGAGGAATTCGGGCAATAATTGCTGCGCTGGGCAACCGTGTTAGCAGTCGCAGAGTGCAGCTTTGCATTTAAGCTATACTGTTCCGGACGGATATGCCGCCATCTGAAGGATTTGGTACCTAGGTTGCCTTTTACAACACCTGTTACTGGCCCGATGGCGCAGATGGTGATGATCCTGTCTAGTCGCGGCTTCGATCGCCACCCAGGATAAAAATGTATATTTATGTTTGTTCTGTGTCCGGGTGTTAAATGTATATATTTAGGTAGTACTTTCATGATTCCTCTGCGGTCTGTGTTTAGTGCTTTAAGTGACTCATCTCGGAGTCAGGTCAATGTATGAGATTTTTAGTGAATTTATCATTCAAGTAATAAACGCGTAGTAATAATATTGTATATGGAAATTGAGTAAATAACCGCTGCAGAACTACTCAGATCGCAAACATGAGATTTTCTTGTATGTAAACGCAAGCAAGGTTATGCGACTCACGCATTATTTAGGCGTCCAGTCACGCGCGCGCCGAAAGGGGTGATGCCGCGAATTCTGCGAGTCTGGGTAATGACCGCCATCAGCCCGTCAGTGGTCGCTGATCACTTCATTGTCATTCAGCGCTGCTGCCGAAGGATATACAACTAGATTATTCCGCTCTGGCTCAGAGTTATTGTTTGCTCTTATTAAAATGGTTAGCCCTTTTTACAATTCAAGGAGGTTTACTTTCACGGATTCTTATTATGTATTTTTTACTTTCTTTTGCTTTACTTATAAAAGGCGTCTGTAGGCGTCTGTATCCAAAGAAATAAAAATCATTGCTTGTGAATCTATGATAAATTAATAAGATTCAAATAGTGAGTATATTGCCGTAGGGTTCTGGCGTAATAGAATAGTACCTATTTCTGTACCAGGTGTCATAAGAGGCGACTGAGGTACCGGTTCCGACAGATGGCGGTATATCCATCTAAAACAGCTCAGCTCAGATACCACACTGTGGGTGTAAGCAGTAGCATCATTATCGTGAAGTTGCCACTTCCTTGAGAGTAAAATCCCCCTGTCTCGGGGAGGCCTATGTCCAAATGTGGCCTTTTTATGGCTGATACGATTTTGAGTATATTAGCAGATTAATCCGAATTATGATGCAGGTCCACGATATATATATACGTGTAATTTGAATAAATTTGCAAGGGTTATTTTATTAATAGTTAGTTCAGATATTTGTTAGTCTGTTTAAACATGTTCAGCCGTGTGGCACCGGTAGAGTAGAATAGTACCTCCCCGTGTACTGACTGACTAAGGTAACAGAACCGACAGATAGCGCTATATCTATCCTTAACAGTGTAGCTTAAATGCAATGGCAGTACCAGTCCGGTCGCAAAGCTACACTGTGTGATTGCCAACACGCTTTCCCAGCACGGCAACTTCCAATGGTGATGATGCTCATGATGAATAGTACCTCCCTTTGTGCCAGGTGTTGTAAGAGGCGACTAAGGTTCTGGAGCTGACGGATAGTGGTATATCCATTTGAAACAACGCAATTTAAATACTACAGGAAGGGAATTGGTTGCAGCCTCCTTGTCGCGAAGTTGTGCTCTGCGATTGCCACCACGTCTGCCCAGCGCGGCATTTTTGTGTATAAATTCCTCAATATTGGACTTTCTATGGTTGATATTTTGATATATTTAACATCCAGATACAGAGAAAACACAAATATTTGTAGGCGGGGATCGAAGTCGCAACACCGCATAAAATTGTAACACCTGCGCTATCGCGCCCTTTGAAGTAGTAAGTAACTCTTTAGATAATAATGAACAAAACAAAATTAACTTATTTCCTTGAGTTCTGATGGAGCGCCAATCCGGAGGTATGATAATTAAATGTGGCTCAGGGCGCATTCCTTGGGCTGATGGATGGACGCGTCGCTTTCATGTTAGATCAATCATTCCACGGAACATTTTGGGATATTTTGTGTTATATCCACCGATTTAGATATAAGAAAAGTATTCCTAAGTGCAGAAAAATCTTTATTGAAACGGTTTAATATCCAACTGGTTTAAACCGGTATGCACTTGATATGTCGCATATGGTTCATAAAGAGTTTTTTCTGCATTTGTAATCTATCTGTTGTATAATGTCACAGGTACTTTGGAGGACTTATCTCGGAGTCAGGTCAATGTATGTCAAAATCATTGAGTGAATTTTATTTATTATTAAATTAAATTCACATTATTAATTTAAAGCAACCATATTATTGGAAGTGAGGTACCGGCAGTGAAGAATAATACTTCTCCCGGCAGAGTATACTTATAGTAGAGAATACCTACAGATCGCGGTACATATATTTCGATCCTTTTCTTCTTTGACTTCCAATGGCTGGTATGATAAAGATGATGATGATACTGTTATTAATACAAATATTAAACTGTGATTTAGCCTACTGTTCTAATATTTAGCTCTACTTTCTGAACTAACTCTGTCTACGTTAATAGAGTCCCGATAGAATCGGCTTTGTATTGTAAACAAATGTATTACACAATAAATAATAACTTACATGTACTTGCCGTGAGGTACCGGTAGAGTAGAATAGTTCTCCTACTGGACTGGTGTCGTAAGACGCAACTAAGGTACTAGAACCAACAGATGGCGATATATCCATCCGAAACAGTGCAGCTTAAATGCACAGGGCGGGGATGGACAGCAGCATCCCCGTTACGAAAGCTGCGCTCTACGATGACCAATACTGATTATGGGCAGAACTCCCCCTTTTTTGGGGAGGTCTATGTCCAGCAGTAGACTTCTAATGGCTGGTATGATAACGCTGATGATAATGACACTGTTACAATTGTATATACTTAACTGTGTTTTAGCCTACTATTCTACTATTCAGCTTTACTCTACTAAACTTACTTAGTCTACGTGGACACAGAGTTTATTGGTCCCAACAGCATCGGGTTGGTATGGCAAACATAATAAATAATAATTCATATGTACCCGGGCGAAGTCAACGCGGGGCGATAGTTTATAATATCAGTTTGGACAATTAATAGAATATATACAGTCGAAAACAAAACGTTTCTAGTTACAAAGCTCTTTGTTTTGTTTAGATCACAATTATGTTATTTTAGGTTTAGGTTAAATGGTGAGCTACAGTCATTTGTTATATTATGACATACATGCGTGTGAACACACATTCACCTACAACATTGTTGTTGTTTTGCATTAAAACAACAAAATTTGCAATTATAATTGAAATTTAACAAAGCTTTATGTCCAGCAGCTTTTATTTAGTAGCGTGATTTCAGTGAAACCAAATTAGCAATTCCAACATAGCTGAGGTAAAAATATTCCAGGGTGGTTGGACAATTGGATAAGTCCACAAAAGGGCAAAGAGGAAAGAACCACAAAGGCATTCTGCGAGCAACGCCGCAGGTTAAAAAACTAAATGCAACTTTCGTCTATTTGAATAGCGTTTCGCGCTGCTGGCTTCAAATAGCTGGAGATGTCCATTCATCGAACCATTTCATAGTACGTTCGCTGGCAGGTTTTTATTTAAAATACATTTTCCCATTATCGTAGTATATTTTGTGATTTATTGCACAAATGAATCTGAATATATGTCAAAGAGGGGTATACCCGGTTCTAAATCCATACTAACATGATACCTCATACCGCTTAACTACTTTATTTGCAAAAACAAGCAGATCCATTTATGCTAAAAAAAGTAATTGCATGGTTTGTAAATTCTGTTCTTAGATATCTAACTAAGATATTGCATTTTGATTCCTCCGTAAATATATATTGCATACAGGATCTGTACACTTTTTCAGAATAAAAGTAGCTTACAAAGTTCATTGATCCATTTAATTATTTCTAAATAATAAAAACGAATCTATTCTGCCTGTATTATTTTGGTCTGTTTTTGGTTATCATTTGGGTAGGCTCGACATCTATCCCCACCTTGTAGCATTTAAGCTACACATTTCCGTTGGATATGCCTCCATGTAATGGTCCCTCTATTTTAGTATCCTCTTACTGTAGTAAATGGTACACAGCTTATGTACATTATCATATAATTTTATTCAACCTTTTTGCTTAATCGACGGATAGATACATTTTAGCATTTTTCCTATTAAAGAGGGTTAGGTACTTACATAAAAAATAATATATAAAATTTTTGTCGATCTGTTTGTCTATTTGTTCCAGTTAATGACTGAAAGGACAGGACCGAATTGAATGAGACTTTCACTGGCAGATAGCTGGTGTCAGAAGAAGCTACCACGCGGGCACATCTAGTGAATAAATAAATTCACTCAACTTTTTATTGATCTTACTTCGAAATTACGAGTGTCATAGATAACAGATAAATTTGCAAATATATTAATCAAATACATCTTATTTAACAGTCTAAAACAAAACAAACAAGTATGCTCATCGCATAAATGTTTGTCAAGGATGTTGATCGAACCAGTGACAACGAGATACCGAACCCCGTTAAACACAATTGATATAAGATAAAACTTTGTTAATTTAAATAACTAAATAGGCACGATTAAGAATAATAACCGGTAATGGTACCAGTGACGAGGCGGGAAAAGGCTCGCCAGCTAAGTACCTATACGGGCGTTGTTATAAATTTTACGATTTCTAAAAGTCGACGTCGTCGCTCAGGGTAATGTTTATTTGAATTACATTTCTGCGCCAGGGTCGTTTACGAGGGCAGCCTCGGCAATATATTTTCATTATGTTCCATTTATTCGTGGGTTGCCGATATTGACTCTTTATATGCTTACCTTCAAATGTTAACAGCGTATACCAAGTCCGCCTCGAATGTAAGGCGATTTTATTAAATTTACATAATGGTATGGTTCTCGATACATGCACGAGCGTTTTCTTAAGGAATGTTGCGGAGGAATGTTGAATTTTAAACGGCGTTTGTGAATTTTCTTTATCATATTCGAGATCGTGTCTTTTGAACGAATGTAACGATATTAGCAGGGAGTATACGGTTGGAATATTATAGCTATATAAATTTAATAACGGACCCGAAGGCGCAGGTAGTAACCCTATCTCAAGCGCCAGGGGCCGTGGGTTCGATCCCCACCCAGGACAAATATAAAAGTGATAATATTTGTGTTTGTCTGTTAAATTTGTCTGTGTCTGGGTGTTAAATATATGAATTTAATTTGTATATTCGTGATTCCTCTGTGGACCGTAATACAAGTGATTTAAGCGACATATCACGGAGGTCAATCAGATCAATGTATGAGATGTTGCGGGAATATATTATTGATATTAAGTTTTATTATTAGTGAGTACAAACCATCATAATATCAGCTATGTGGAGTCCACTGCTGGACTTAGGTCTCCCTAACAAAGGGTTTTTTTTTAAATTTTTTAGTTTGTTAGTAAAAGTGGATTATTTCAGTGGAGGCTTTGTAATAGGAAACTGTGAATAGGCATATTAATTATGTCGACAAAGTGGTAAAATGAAAATATTTATTAAGGGTGTCTTCCAGACATGTAAATCTTCATTTTCTTAACAATCACGACACAAACAAGTTGGGGTGTCAGATGCCGTAGAATATACTCGCTAGAAAATAATTGTTTGATTATCAAATCAAATAAAATATTTAATTTTGTTCTCTTAATTACCGTATAACCAAAATGTCGTTAATTCCATTATCATCCTCCACCTATATAGTGTTTGGACAAATATAACAAAAAAAAAATGTAAACTACTAAAACTAAGTAGTCTCAAACTGACGATAGTCAAATAACTTTTAAAAATGCTGCTGATGAAGTAAAATTTCCATACAAATTACATTGAAAATGGTATAAGGTGCATGAATATGAAACGTTCTTAGTTATTACAAAACAGGCAGTAATAGTGCCTTCTTTGATTCCATATTATAGAGATCGGCAACTTTTGATCCCAACAACTACTTATTATGAGCTTGTTTAAAAAAATAGCAAGAATCTATTTTGTTCAATAAGAAAATTAAAATAGTATGGTAAATACCACTCGGTGCTTTATATACAGGCAAAGAGAGGAATTGCAATGCTTTGAATAATAAGTAGAATAAAAAATTCATACATCTCATACATTGAACTGACTCCGAGAAAAGTATCATTAGACATTTGTATTACAGACATCAGGTATGTTATAAATCACAAATACTGTACTTAAATATTTTTTAACACTCAGACACGGAACAAATGCATATATTAATCTTACCAATATTTGTTTAGGGAAGGCGAACGAACGCTTGACCTTTATAAGTGGAATTGCTAGTTTTTAATGAAAACTAGCTGACTCGATATTTCTCGATTTTATATAATAGCATGTTAAAAATTTGTAAAATACCTCTAAACTGTTTAGGCATTTAAAAGAAAATATAAACCATTTGTCATAAAATTAGATCATATAATCTTTGCACCCATTAAAAATAACTATGCGTATAAAATAACTATAAGCAGGGAAAACGAACGAGGACTAGTAACTTTAAATATATTTAAAAAAAAGGTCAGGTCAAACAAAGGTTAGAGCACCGTCACTAATGAAGATACCGTTGACATCACTCTTAAGGTGCAGGATCGTTATCACCAGTATATTCTCTTTCAGCTATATTTAAAGTGGGAATCTTTATGAGTCTATTGTTAACTTAGATTACGTCACAGAGGTCTGATAACAGGATTTAGAAAGAATTGTATTATGATATGAGTACATAGCAGCCCTCCCCCATAATTATCACTCTGGGTAAGCGTGGTTGCAAACGCTGAACATAGCTTTGCGACGAGAATGCTGCTGCCCATTCTCACCCTGTAGCATTTGAGCTATCCTGTTTCGGATGGATATACCGCCATTTGTCAGTTTTGATACCTCAGTCGCCTCATACAATACCTGGTAGAGCAGAAGCTCTGCTGGTACCCCACGGAAAAAATATTATAGATAATATTAACTAGCAAAAAATCAACTTGTCTCAGACTTGAACCTGCATTCTTTCCTTCCTAAGGGACTCGATTTGTTTCAAACTAGTACGAGTAAATGTGTGATATTAGTGTGTTTGTAGTTTGTAACGTACACCATTTTGTAGAAAGAGTAAAATAATAAACGAAAACAAATGGTATAGGTTCCGTTAATACCTCACCTACTTGGTTGTTATTAATAGAATGCCAAGTATACACATAATAAGCAATACAAAGAGAATTTAATTTAAGCAAATAAACCATTAGTATTATTGACAAACGATTGATAACTTGATGTGTTCGACTGTTTGTAAAAATTGCAAATGTCGTTTCGAAGCCTTGTTACTCTAATTCATATTCAGAATTGAAGCGAACATGCAATTTACAAGCCGGTATGTAACGTTCAAGCAGTCAAGTATCATATAAACAGGCACGCACTTATAATTCCTCTTGAGTGGTGCTTAGGGAAGGTCAGACACACAGCCACAGTGTTACATTACATATTGCACTCGAATATGGGACTGATAACTTAAATCGGAGTTGTCATCATCGTGTCAGTGTCAGCCGTTAGAAGTGCACTGCTAGACATAAGCCTCTCCAAGAAAGGTTTTTTGTCCATTATTGCAGCAAGCGTGTTAGCAATTACCGAGCGCAACTTTCGCAACAAAGATGCTGCTGCCCTGTGCATTTGATCTGCACTGTTTCGGATGAATATACCGCCATCTGTCGGTTCTGGTACCTTAGTCGCCTCTTACGACACCCGGTGCAGTAGAAGGTGCTTTTCTATTCTGCCGGTACGTCACGGCAGAAAAGTCGGGGATAATAAGTTTATTTAATAATGTTTAAAAATTTGCTAATTCTATTTGAAAGTCTTTAATATATATAAACTTACTAACGTTGGCGTTACTAATAAGTCCAGGATGACAAACAGTCGGCGTGATAGCGTCACTGCAACCTATAAATGGTCGTATCACAAGGATGTATAGTAGTCTATGTTACTTTATTCAGTAAATTCACTGCCTCTCTCACCATTTAAACCGGAACACAGCACCGGAACTGCTATCAAGCGGTAGAAATAGGTACCAATGCAAACGAACTTTGTATAAGGCTTACCTCGAACCTATTATATATATATACATATATCATACCTCGATTCTCTATTACCTTGCAGGTCGTATTTAATACAAGTGGCGGTTATAGTTATGTTGTGTTTGTATGTTCGTTGGTGCTTAGTGGCGCGTGGCTGCTGCAACCTGCGGTTTGACACAACCATGCACCGTTGGTCTTGCCGTTAACAATCAATTAGGACACTCTGTATTCTGATCATTATAATTGTAAACGAACAGGGTATTTGGATTGTTAACTTAAGTTATTTTATAATGAGAACCTGTATTGATCTTATCGTGAATGGCATAGTTGGTATAGCACGATCTAGGCGATCATATCTTACCTAGGTAAAAGAGGTATTAAAGAAGGGCCAGGTCAAAAGTACTAAGAATAAACGAGCTTGTATGAAAGGACTAATGCGAGTACGGGAAGCCAGAGCAGTAAGCAAAGATCGGAACAAGTAAATATCTATAGTCTCCACCTACCCCGATGGGACACAGGCGTGATATATGTATGTATGTGTCTATGAATGTATTGGTTTTACCAGTATAAGTTAAAAAAGAAACGCGCATTCGATATCTATAATGATGTACAATTTGCGTTGGGTTAAAAATGTGTTTTTTATTGCATTTTCATTTTAATTATGAAATCAGCATTGCCCCTTGATGGCAAACGAGTCTTTTCAAAGATATCACCACAACTGGGTCGCCATGGGAACTGAAGATGCTAAATCATACCCTTCAAACTGGAACACAGCAATAGATGCCATTTGGCGGTACAAATGCAAACGTCCCTTGTAAGAGATCATGTCTAGTCAGAAGGATATAAACTATTTTCTATTTTAGCACTACTATGTTATATATGTATATAAAAAACTACTATTTAAACGACTTTAAGCCAAGGTTTAAAGTCGTTTAAATAGTAGATTTAAACTTTATAAATCGGTTGCGGTAACCGTTCTAGATTCTAAATAGTTGAAGTGGCAAAAGTTGTCAATTTACAAGCTCGGCGACACTTTCCACACGCATTCCTAGAAAATCTATTTAATAATATTTTGAATCTATGCTAGAAAATACCACCTGCCTGGGATCCTGTCAAACAATCATCATGCGATCAAGACCAAGGCCAACATTACAACACTGCGCATACTGCGTAGACTAGAACGCGAGGCATAAAATTAAAAACTTAAAATAAATAAAAAAATGTGAAGGCAGTAATTGTAACTTTCAAATCTTATGTTAATCTTGAGAACGGTTGCCGTACGGTAACCGAAATGTCAAATAAAAAATGTAAAATTGAATTCACCGCGTTTTAAATCCATTAAAGGAATTTTATTAAGAAGGGTATGACTAACAGTACTACAACGAAAATTATAAATTTTAATGGAATATTTATATATTTAAAGTTTATTCTTTATGCATATTCATGATTTATTACCATTATAATGTGTAAATTGTTATGAGAATTACATTTTAGCTGCCCTATGAATAGAACTGTGGGAATGTTTATACTTCCACCATAAGTGATAGTTCTCGTCCGGCCTCAACGATGTAGGTGGTAAACCTATTAGCATTAGTCGGTCGCAAATTTCATCTCTTGTGATGCTTCAAACAGAAAATTCCAATACATTTAGTGCGAGTCAGTAGTTTACTGGCAGCAAGTTTTTAGTTTAGGAATCGTTTGAATAACATAGTTACTTTCTGATGGTTAGTTATAAGTATGTGTATGTATGTGCCGGCAGAATTGACAACCAGTATTATAAATGACTTTTATAATACTGGTTGTCAAGGTCTTTGTCATTTGTGTAAAATTGTAATTAGCAAATCAATACTCATAGATTTTTGTTTTTGTTGAAGATTTGAAAATGCCTATGATATACCTATTTAAATAAATTTTTGTCTTAGACTTGTATGTATTTGCTCATACAATTTAACTTCTTTAAGCGCGCAAATAAGTAAAGATATGATAACCAAAAACGGGGATGGTGGAACCAGTTCACTACCATCTACACTATGATAGCTAAAGAATTATATAATCGTCTCATAGTGAGAACATAAAGACATATTTGCCGATAATATAACAAGAGGTCAAAAATAATATGTAAAGAATCATTTTGATACTAATAATTTATATTTTAAGATATTTTGACATGGTAAATGTAACGTTTATTATTTGTTGTTATTATTATTAAACATTTAGATAAAGTTTGATTTTTAATTGTCGATGTATATTTAATTGTGTTGGTGAAGTACCGGCAGAATAAAATAGTACTTCCCACTAAGGTACCAGAATCAAAAGATGGCGGTATATCCATCCGAAACAGTGCAGCTCAAATGTATAAGTCCGGAATGGGCAGCAGCATCCCCGTCGCGATAGCTGCGCTCTGCGATTGCCAAGTCGTTTTAATTTTAAACTCGTGACTGCTATGACAGCAATAAAAAATATATTTCTGACCGAAGTATTGACAAATAGAAACATATATATTTAATTGTATTTGCTTAATTTCACTCACGTATAAAACATATCAAAAGGAATCCCCGAGTAACATCCACAAAGGAACCATTCGATACGACTTGACAAAAGATATAAAAAGGTTCATTATACAGGCTTCAGTAAAAATAATCTAGTCAAAGCGTTTTTTTGTTGGCAAAATATTATAATAAAACGCTTACAAGTGTGGGTGGACTGGAGATTACGAGGGGAAAAAATAAGTATTTCCAGCCAGTTTTTCTAAATGATGGTGATAGATGAAGAAGAATATGATTCGACGGAATGATGGGAGCCACAGGCGAAGACAAATACCGAGCATTACTTGGGGGAGATAAGCGGCCGCTTTCGACATTTACATCAGATTATGCTGGAAGATCTATATGCGGGACGGGCATAGTTTATCGTGCCTCAGTAAGGGAAATCGACTGTAAAATCCCGTATGAAGATCTTAACATGGAACAGCAGTTTTGAAATGAAATACTTCGTTTTGACATCTGCTTATATCTATGGTGCTACTGAGTGTATTGAGTTCTAAAGGTTTACGTTACTGGTTAAAAGGCTATATTGTTTTAAAACTTTCTATTTTTACTTTTAATACAAATATTGTAGCCGTCTGTCCGTGACTTAGTCCGCAATTTTTTATATTATTTTACGTTGTGATCTGCGGGATCTTTCTCGGTATATCATCATATCAGTCACTGAAAGCCCACTACTGGATATAGGCTTCCTGAACAAAGGGGAAATACCCATAATTGCCGCGCTAGGTAAGCGTGTTGCGTTGTCGTATCGTAGAGCGTACCTTTCGCGTCGGAGATACTGCTGTCCGTCCCCGCCCTGTGCATTTGAGCTATACTGTTTTGGATGGATATACCGCCATCTATTTAATCTGATACCTTAGTCGTCACTTACGATACCTGGAACAGTGGAAGATACTATTATACTCTGCCGGCACCTCACAACGTACTGGCATTTCGGTACCATATAAGCTTACTAATTAAATACTTATATAGGCTGTGGAAGCTTAACTAATAAAATTGTTTTTGGATTGATAAAATGCTAGTATGGATTAACGTATAATTTTTTGATAACATTATAATTAACATATGGATAGGTGGAACTCTATGAAAAAACATTGATTACCTGAAGAATACCCAGCTGTTGAAATTGCGGGTTGATTAGTCTTTTACGTTTCTCCAAAAAAGAACTAAGTTGCGGTTGGCATGCCTCAATAGTAATTTTAAATGAAAACAATAAGGTGAGAACTTCTTGTTTCTTCGTAGCTTCGTACCATGTCTGACTTAATTAGGTATTCCTATTGTTAACAAAGTACGTGGGTTGATTCACATTAAAATGCAACATTGTTTACCGGCGCCGATAAAGACAAGCCAATACTGTTTTTATCGGTAGGTTCTGGGTTTTCATTATTTACTGTTTTTAAAGCCGCATGGTACCGGCACAGTAGAATAGTACCTCCCTCTGTACCAGGTGTCGTATGAGGCGACTGAAGTACCAGAACCGACAGATTGCTTTATATTCATTCGAAGGAGTGTAGCTCAAATGCAATAGGGCGGGGATGGGCAGCAGCATTGCTGTCGTGAAGCTATAATTTGCGATTGCCACTACGCATGCCTAGCGCGGCATATTTTGGCAAATTCCCCCTTTTTTTGGGGTAACCTATATATGTTTGCAGCAGTGCAAGTTTTACGGCTGCTATGATGATAATGATGACGATGACTGTTTTTAAATTACTACTATTAAAAATCAGTTATTAGTACATATATTTTGATAATAAGTACTTGTTTATCTAGGATTATAAAAAAATCAAGTACATTTTTTAAAAAAGGCTTGTTTTATCATATTTCAAACGAATCCTTCCTAATCTTCTATCTTAAAAGGCTCTCTGTTGTCCGTCCAACTGTCTAGCAACACACAAATGTATAAAGATATCAAATAGATATTGAATTCAAAGGTACAGATAACCCAGTTATAGGCGGACCACCTGACTAATTTAAAAAGTTTATTTTCCGAGTATCAGCGTCGCTTCTAAAATAATTAAGCAACTTATTTCGATTTATCTAAAGTAATATTTCCCAACATGTTTATGTTTAACATACATTAAAAAAACATATGTTTTACGTCACTCTTTTTTAGTCATATTAAGTATAATATGTCATATTTACTGACCAAGCGAACTTCGTACCGCCTAACAGCTAATGAATGTCGTGTTACCTTTAAGCTGAACTAATTAAGGCTTTGATGAACGTAATACAATGATACAAAATAATATTAATATAGATAGAAACATAAAAGTATTTTATTATGATACATGATGATGAATACATACATAATGAGAATAAAAATTAATAATAATAATTAAGTACTTAAAACACATGTAAATATAATATAATCTAACATCATATAACCCTGTAAATTCACTGCCTATTTCACCCTTCAAATTGCAACAGCAAATCCAGTAATATTGTTGCCGCTGACGGTAATATGTCACATACTGTGGGATACCCGCAGAGTAGTACAGTACCTTCTCCTGCTCCAGGTCTCGTAACATGTGACTGGGGTGCCGTAACTGACAGACTCCAAATAGTATAGCTCAAACGCAACAGGGCGGTAATGGACATCAGTAATTTTATCACAGAGCTGCATACTGCTACCACGCTTTCGATCGAGGCCTATATCCATCAGTGGACGTACTACGGCTGCTATGATGATCATGAATAATATGACTTCTTTACTTTTACTGAGTATGTTTAATTACATAATTCGATTTTTTAGTAGTATATTTAATTATAACAGGTTTATTGCATTATCTTATACTATGGCTAGCACGATAGATTGACGCGTCGTCGCTCGCTTTGGTCAAGGCCAGGGCCCGAGAGAAACGGCCCAACATATCAGAGGCTACACCTACCAAATAAATGCGCGTCATATAGAACTCACTATCTTACACGTATCGTTTAGAGTTCCTTTGCTTTTAGTTGAAGATAAAAAAATGGTACGAAACTGTCTAATAGCACCTTTGAATCTTAAGAATGGTGTCAATCATAAACAGCAAAAGTTTGTATTAACAGGATGGAACAGATCTCATGAAATTTGTTACAGATTTTATTAACAGTAGAGAATAATGCATTTATATCCTAAACACATCTTTTATTTCCGTAGTATAGTTAACACTATCTTTATTATTTAAAGACTCGGCATTGTTTTTTACCAAATTTAACTGTCAGAGAGTGACATAGAATTTACTCCCGAATAGGTAACAAGAGTTTCACAAGGACAGAGATATCAAGTAAAGACCAAATGAGAGAAGTTCCAAATTTGAATCATCGTCACGTTATTACGTAATTGACTATAATTGACAATTCTATTAAAAATAAATTAATTTAATTTTGAATAACTTCCGGATGTAGTCTTTTTAATTAAGCCATTCCCATTCTAATGTAATGTCCGAAATACGTTTGAATATAACAGACACGGTTGGAATGCCTTGAATACAATTCTAAACTCCGGGCAAGTTTGGTAAAGGTAATTAAAACTCTTACAGCACCTGGTGCAGTAGGAGGTACTATTTTGCTCTGCCTCTTCCTCACGGCAAAGATGTAAATAATAATAAAGTAAAAAAATAAAAGTTTATATGATGAATCGTTTTTATATATGTATATATATAATATATCTGATCCGATAAATATTTTATATAAATAAGAAAAATAACATCTGATCTGATTACATTGATGTGACTCCGGGATGAGTCGCTTATAGCACTTGTGTTACGGACAGACAGCAATGAAAAAAAAATATGTTACGTAAATACATACATTTAACATCCAGATACAGAACAAATACAAATATCAGCATATAAATATTTATCCAGGGTTGTGATCGAACCCCCGTGGCCTTTGGCGTGAAAGATTGGGTTACTATCATCTGCGCCGTAGAGCCCGTCAATTTGTTTTGAGTTTGTTTGTTATATACACGTGTAAAAATGATCGATAATGAAAAAAGTAACACAATTACAAAGCCAAGGGCACGCTTGTTAAATAAATTGATTAAAATAAACAAAATGTGTTGTTAGAAGGAGAGTTATTGCAAATACCGCCGACACCAAAACATGACCGTCATTTCTCATGATTTCTCACCAGAAAATTCGCAAGCTCTCTTTAAATTCCCGTCTATTTATTTTAAATGTCGAATTTTATTTCCATTTGGTTGACGCGTAAGCGGCGGCGCGCCACAGAGTTAAAAAGGCAGGCATTAAAGGCCCTTACCCGGAGAGCTGTAAACAAGTGTGCCTCTCGGTATCATGTCTCACTCAGCGAAATTCAAGCTATTTGCATAATATCCTGCCTCCGGACCAAATTTGTAATTCAATTTAGCTGTGCACCTAGTTTATTAAAATAGCCAGACGACGCTTATCTGCCGTCGCGGCCAATATAGGCTGTTTTACTTTTATCTGCAACGTTCTAGTTTACAATTTATTTTTATCGGTAATTCTGTGATATTCTATGGTATCATTTTACGCGTTCACTATTTATAATAAAACTATAAAATTTAAACTTTTCCTGACACAACATATTAGGTTAATATTGAAAACGACTGCTACAACTAAAAGGTACAAAAGAATATACGTTTTAAAGCTGTCAAAAGTAGAATTATTGTGTTATCTTTCTTGTTTTTTACTGTACTAGCCACTCACCCCGGTTACGCACGCGCGTAATGATAATAAAAAATGGTTATTATGCCCACCTCTTAAGGATACCTAAGAGGTGGGCATATAGCACCAAGAACTTTTTTGTAGACCTTTTTATGGTGTGTAACTCTGTAGTAGGTACATTTTTTTTATCTATATCGTCTGGTTCAGCAAGCGTTCGCAACGTAATCACAAAAGAAAGAGTTTATTTACGACATCACATTAGAAACTTCTAAAACTTTCAGTGTTACTTCACTATAGTCCTTCTTCCTTACTTAATATTATAAAAGCAATTATAACTTTGTCTATCTGTCTGTCTGTTGCGCTTTCAAGCCCAAACATCTGTATCAAATTAAAATGAAATTTGGTACACAAATAGTCTGAAACCTGAGAAAGGACATACACTACTAAACGGGTTGTAATGAAGTTAAAGGGAGAAGTATAGAGTTAAATTTTTTGTAAAAGATGATGTTCAAAGTTTAAAAGTTTACCCTTAAGGAGGTAAAATTCCAATAGGGGATGAAAGTTAGAATGGAAATATGGCAATAAGACATTTAATATTAGAACTAATATTTAGGGAGTCTTTACAAAAAGTGAAGCTGACGCACTTGCGGCGGGAAGGGCTGGTAGCATGGTATGAGAATAATACTCGTAATATTATATTGTTTATTGTATACCAATAAAAAGAATATAGGAACATCACAAAAACATGGTATACACATAAATGGTGTAAAAACATGTTTACCACATTAATGTTAGTTCTGGGTATGGATCGAATCCAATCTTTTTGCATAAGATAGGGACTATGCCCAATGCGCCAACGAGTCCTTCTAATAAGTTTCTAATAGTTAATGAACGTTAAGGACTTAGCATAGTGGTTCATATTCGCAAATAGTCTATTAAAAAGGTAAGGTTTATCAGCATGAATATTGACATATTTTGCGTAGTGTTAAATTTAATGCGTCGAATCCGTACTTTTCCCGTCACAAATAAGCTGTCCATACGTGGATATGTTCGGAGATGAAATGGTAATAAACATCGGCGAAACGTTTGCGCTCCTCGTTCCAAAAATATTTAACGTTGAATTTTATTTAACTTTCTGAATGATGCTTTTGAAAATGTTCACGCAAGTGCTTGGGTTTCGATAAAGATGTAGTCTAAAAGGAATAAAATAATGCTTAAGGTGTTTAGTTCGTTTATTCGTTCGAATTATAATTTTGAACTAGGTATGGTTTGTTATAAATTGTCACATAGTATATCTATAAAATACTTGTTTTCAAGTAAAACTTAAGTAAACAATTTAACCTTTCTAGCATTTGATACCAATTCAAATACTTTTTAACAATACCGCCAATGACAAAATATAGAACAACATCTTACCTTATTGACTTCTCCTACATCCGTTTGCTGATGACAGAGACAGAGAATAGTTTACATACGAGTTTATTAAAATTGGTTCCGTGACGTAAATTTAATAAATATTGCTTCAAAGTGGTTTCCTTGGCACGTCAATTCGCGACACAACAAAGATATACAAAGCCAATGTCTTTATAAGCTCTTCATCAGCTTTATTAGCAAACAGGAGGTACTTGGGTTCAATTTACGTTGTCGCTTTATATGAATAGTGTACACGGCTCGGGATCGTAAGAGGGCAGCGGACCCGGTTCTTAATATTGAAGCTTAGTGACGGTACAATTAAGCGGGTAACTGCGTACTTCGCGCGTAGACCCTAACTCATTTGAATGGGCCGCATTCGTATTACTTCGACACTTAAATATTTATATACTATGTATGAAATCCCTTATTGACACTTGCTTTAAAATGAGAAATGTACTAGTTGACTCGACTATTCCTTATGTTTTAAGACGAGTTGCAGTTGTGGTGTTAATTCTCTATTTTAATAAACCTACTTCTTGACTGTTTTAATAGTACCGTGAGGTATTGGCAGAGTAGAATAGTACTTTCCACTGGCCACCACACATCAGGTGTTGATACATGGCGGTGTATCTATCCGAAACAGTGTAGTTCAGGACGAGGATGGGTAGCAGCGTCGCAGTCGTGAAAGCTGTGCTCTACGATTGACAACTAGGCCTATGTACAGCAGTGGACTTTTAATGGCTGAAATGGTAATATATAATTCGTAAATATTTTATGTTTATACCATAGTTCAAATAACGGTAATATGCAACCTTATTAAATTTTAATATTTAATAAGGTGTGCACTTTTAACTTATATACTAAATTATTATTTTTGTGATTTTTGTGCAGATTTTTTTTTGATAAACGTAAGGATATTATTAAGGCAGGACAAACTTTGTCAGGTCAGCTAATATACGAGTATATATGTATTTATAAATTAATCCATATTTGCTTTAATCACATTATCATGAGTAAACGATTAGATCCATTTCGCAATTATTATTTTTGTGTTTTTATTAACATGTTATCTAAATAATTTGAGATTTCATAAAATATTACATGACTGTATTAAATATTCCAATATAATCAATAAAATAATTGACTTAACGTATGCTTTTGCAAATAACAATTAAAACAGATATGTAGGTTGATGTTTGAACATCAACAGTAAAATAATTAATTATTATACGACTTTCATTACATTACGCAAAGATAAAACTGGACAATGTCTATTATATATTTACTAGTTTATTATATATTTATTACTTACACTCGTTTTGATATTAAAATTTTGTTTTAATTGGAAACACTTCTGTTGTCACTTACGAGAAAGGCAATATTGGCCTTGATTCTTAATTGAATCTTAATTAAATGTATGAAAGCTCCTCTATACTTATATCATAGAGAGGAAATATTTAATTTGTTTTGTACGATTTAACTCAAAAATTCGACTAATTTAAATAATTCTTTCACCGTTAAAAAGCTACATCTTCACCGAATAATAAAGGTATAATAATAATATAGCATAAATTATATTTCATTAAATCAACATAAACACGAATAGCGGAATGTAGTGAGGCACGATTCATATAGTTGTATAAACTAAAAAATTACTGAACTCATTATTTTAAAAGCCACAATATCATGAAATAATATCAGCTAGATTTTCTTCCTATATTCCGACTATATGGTAACGAGAACTATACGGTTAAAACCATAATACCTTGCTTTAATCAGTATATAGATACTGTAACTTAAGCTAGTTTTATTATTTATTATTCCCATGGGAATGAGAACTTCGCAAGTAAAACCGTTGGGAAAAAGGGCCTTGCTAGTTGTTAATTTTCAGTTTCATATAATTTCAGATACCTACATTTATTTACACTAATGATACGACAGTAATTATGCATGAAACTAAAACTACTGCCGTTTTGGGCAACTTTAAGTTAGTATGTAGAGATATAGACATGATAGATATAATAGATTTCGTCCCAACGGACTATGGACTGAGCGGGCCTGGATGGATGAAATAAACCAAAGCATCAAAAAACCAATTTATTGGACACATTGTAACACGCACAGCCTCTGAAGTGGGAATGGGCAGGAGATATCGCCCGCATCTCTGATGATAGATGGCTAAAACGAATAACAAAATGCAATGGTCGTGGAGGGAAAAGACGAGAAGATAGACCAAAACGGAAGGGATTGATTAAAATCAAGAAAGGATTGGTTAAAAACAGCTGACGATGAAATTGGAGAAAACTGGGGGAGGCCTATACCCAAAAGGGACCATGATGTATATTCTTTCAACTTATTAAAAAGAAATACTGCATTTCAAGGATTAATAAAGGCGTATTATTATATAGTAAAAGATACTTATTTAAGTTTTCTTTATACAAATTAAATAGCAGACGTAGAACGTCCACTACTAGTGCATGGTGCGTGGTAACATTACAATGGGGATGTTGCTGCCCATCCCCGCCCTCGGTCACCTTCTACGACACCTAGCACAGGGAAAGATACGAGCTCTACCGGATTTTCTCGGCTAACAATAAACAAAAATCGGTTGGTTGGAATGAAAAGAGAGACATAACTTTTTACGTATCAGTACTTATTTTTTTCTTGTCCTCATTGCAAGATACAGCTCAAAGTTTATTTCCCTTTTGGCAAAATCTTTTAGTCAGATTTGCAGTCAGACTAGCGTTATAACATAAGTTTCTATAATAATCTAGTCTTGGCGTTGATAAGAGCTGCCACTCTAACACTGTTAACAGTGAAGGTTGAATAAAATAATTTATTAGTAGCTCTGTAAGAACTTTATAACTGAAACATCAACATTTATAATAAAAAAAAATCAAAATATTTAATGTTGCTTACGTCTACTGCGTGAGGAGCCCGACCGCTTACCTATTTCATAGTGGTGCAAACCCTTCTCCGGTACTCTTCCTCTCTCATCGAGTTAGTTACTCGATGCTTTGTATGGCGGCATGTATTTTTTCATCTATATTCAAATTTTAATTTCATAATTTTTTGTTTCTGATTATTATTAGCTTATTCTTAGTTTCTTTGATTTAAATTATTTATAATATTTAAATCCTTCCATACGAAATACCTACAAAAATCTGGTACACATACAGATATAATACATAAATATGTTTTTTATCACCAGAACAAACACAAATGATATAATATAAATGTTACAATTATATAACAAAAATTATTATATAAATGTTTGTCTAGCGTGGGGACCGAATCTGGAATCCTTCGCGCCTAAGATAGGATCACTACTATAGACGCCATCAAGCCCATCAATGCCATTGGTTTTGAAACTTACCCAAGACGATTTGTGGAGACAACTTATTTTTTATATATTATATACAGTAAACTTCTTTGTCCTTTTATTGTTCACTATATAAGTTTTATTCCTGTTGAATGAATTGTAATAACAAATTCTGTGGGTGAGTTCGTCGCCCGGTACTCTGAATGAATTACAACGTTTTGATAGGAGTTAAAGCGGTCATCAAATAACTTTTTATGAATATTTTAAAAGTGACGTAAAGCTACTTCGAGTTATATAGTCTTTTTTATTAGAGAATTGGATTATAAACGACCTTACATATTTTTTCTTCTAGTGAACAAATTAGGTCGTGAGCAAGTTTGCGTTATATTTACTAACATTTACGCGTTCACTATTCATAATTAAACTACTTTTTAACGGCTTTAAAACGCGTTATATTACATGTATTAAAATAGAAGAATCTTGAAAATTGTTGTTTCTATAATATGGAATATCTACGGAATAGTTGTAAATTTACTTTAAATTAATTTCTATATATTTACAAGCGCAGCGTTAGGCGATCTGCAAGATGTATAGACGATCTGACTAAAATCGTAAAATCATGCTGGACGCAGGCCGCATACAACTGGTCCTATTGGAGATTTCTTGAGGAGGCCTATGCCAACAGTGGACGTCTTGTGGTTAATATGATAATGTGATATGAAAAGTGATGATGATGGAATTATTTATTTAAAATAACACAAATAACTGAGGATGGACAGGTGTTCTAATATGACAAAAACAAGTAATTTCGCCAAATAATGTTATGTAATCTAATACGATAAATATATCTAAAAATAAACTACCTTCTACTAGCTATTATTGGCCGTATGGTGCCGGTAGAGTAGAATAGTAACCTCCCTTTGAACCAGGTGTCGTAAAAGAAGACTGGAGGCGAGGTAACGGAATCAACAGATGCCGGTATATTCATCCAAAACAGTGTAGCTCAAATGCAACCAGGTGGAAATGGGCAACAGAATTCGCTTGCCCAGCGCGGTAATTATGGGTAAACTCCCCCTTGTTTGGGGAGGGCCACATCCAGCAGTGGACGTTTTATGACTGCTATGATGATGATGATGCTATCATGTCAGGTACATATACAACGAACACATTTGAAACCACATTAATAATTTAAATAAAATCTGTTGACAAGGCGTAAAGTAACCTATTTGGAGCGACAGTTACAAATTGAGCTTGATATGAGAGCGGCGTTTATTCGTTCAATTTGCCCTCTTCATGCGTACCGCCTCATGAATCATTTAACACTGTTGCATGTTTAAAAGAGTATAAACCTTTTTAATATGAACAACCGTCGCCTCAGTCTTGTTCCGGCTAAATTAAGATGGATAATAATTAATGCCAAATCGGATCATCGGTTTCATTTGTTTTAAGTGAAAAGTGTTATTTCCTCTTTGAAACTTCTATATAAGATTGAGACGGATCACTTTACATGTAATATAATAATGATACGAATTGGAAAGCGAAATCCTCTTTTGAAGAGACCAATGTCCAGCTGTGGACATTCTACGGCTGTTGATGATGACCATTAATTCGATTGTACATACTACCAAATCACGTTTTGTCCGGCATTTGCCCCATCATACCACTACGTCGTTTGCTAAAAGCTTACCAGGAATCTGCATCTTCATAATAACACTTTATAGTAATTATGGGACTGATGGCGCAGATAGTAGCAATATTATCTTAGGCGCCAAGGGTCGTGGATTCGATTCCCAACCAGGGCTAATATTTATGCCTAGGTGTTAAATATATGTATTTAAGTAGTATATTTGTGCTTCCTCTGTTGTCTTACATCCACTACACAGTTAAGCGACTTACCACAGAGTCAGGTCAATGTGCAAGATGTTGTGGGAATATATTTTTATTGAATTTATTATTGACGTTAAAGGACATACAAATTTATGTATAATTCTGGTTAAAACGACTGATACGATGTTTTAATAATGAAAGGGTAGGTGCTATATATTTTAAATTTGGTTCAATACTTCTCATAACTTTATAGAACATAATTAAGATCTAATTATATCATATATTAATTTATGTTCACTGAGCTGTATTTAATACGTGTAATTAATTTGTGATATAATTTCTACGATGCTTATAGTAGTGTTCTTCTCATTTTAATGATACACGTTACGAAGTGAGTGGAATTGGGAATTGGAAAGACCGTTGTGTTTTGACAGGATTTGACTAGAACTTATCTTGAGGAGACCTATGTCTCTATAAATTTCTAATGCGAATTGAAAAGTTGACCATAAAAACTGCAAAAGTTCAGCTGAGACTTCACTACGTTAAAAAGCAGTTTTTTTGACCTGCGCACGTTTAAACATCCTCTTAGTTTCCTTTCATTTTTTTCCATCCAAAAGCTGCTTGGAAGATTTTTAAAAATGCTATTTACGATATGGCCGCCCATTAAGTACAATAGTAATTTATAATTACTGTTTTTATCATATATTATTTTTTGGTTTACCATAAAGTATTTATTATTATTACTAGTAAATGCGAGGTAATGTACTTTTCAATGTGAGTTGTTTAATGTATCAGTTCAGTCAATTAAATGTACTTTTGAATTTATCAGGATTATAATTAAATAAAAGCTATAAATACGATTTTAGTACTGACACTATTAAACCGTAGATCATCCACTAACCTAGATAGACATAAATCTTCCGGGAAAGTGGAAATTTTGCCCATGATTGCCGCGCTGAGTAGGAATGCTTGCAATCGCAGAGCGCAGCTTTACGACCTGAATGATGCCCATTCTCGCCTTTTGCCTATGGGCCATGCTGTTGGTAGCGTCTCTTACGACATATGGTACAGGAGAGTTACGATTTTACTCTACCGGTACCTCTTATGAGCATTTTAGCTGACTCAAAGAGTAATCCAATGATCTAAGAGGATAACGGTCGGAGTTTTTTATGCGATATAATCAGCAGACACTCCTTAAGAGAAACCAAAGACACAAGTATATTCCAGCAGATTAGCTAGTTGAAGTGATAATGGGCAGCTCTCGTTGCACACGTGTGGCTATAAAGTTTGCTTAAGACAGCCCACAATGCAGAACTTATGTAGAAGCGAAGAAACTTTGCTCAGCTTCTTAGAAGAACTGGGCTGGCTAAAATAGGCCCAACAATTTATCATCATAATCATTATCTTTAAGAAAAGATTATTTTTGCCCATAATTGCCGCGCTGGGCTAGCGTATTGGCAATCGCAGAGCGCAGCTATCGCGACGGAAATCATGCCGCCCATCCCCACCCTGTGCATTTGAGCTGCACTGTTTCGAACGGTATACCGTATGTACCGGTCGTACCGGTATAACCGCCATCTGTCGGTTCTGGTACCTTAGTCGCCTCTTACGACACCTGGTGCAGTGGGAGGTACTATTCTATTCTACCGATACTTCATGTCATGGCACTGTCGGTACCTCACCGTACAACAATTAATAAGAACGCAATATAGGCGCATAGAGCCAGCAAGTTGCGGAAACCTGTCCAAGGTACATCTGTCTATGATCTAAAGTTCTATAATTGAGACTACATTCAAGAATTCAAGAAGGAGAAGAGGACCCATAAGGTTGACAGAAACTCTGACTAGATTAGAAATAAGGATGAAGCGTAGGATCACACTAACTGCAGACCGCGTTCAACCGGTTCTATAGGAAACATCAATAGACATTTCACGGACTCGGTGGCGCAGATGGTAGTGATCCTATCTTATGCGCCAGGAGTCATGAGTTCAATTCCCACCCAGGGCAAATATTCATATGATGATATTTGTGTTTGTCCTGTATGTGATTCCTCTGTTGTCTGATGTCCGTAATACAAATGCTTTAAGTGACTTACCGCGGAGTCAAGTCAACGTATGAGATGTTGTATGAATATTATATTATATATTATCATTACATCCTACAGCTGATATGATGATGATAATAAACTAAGAAGATTTTGAAGTAAATTTATATTCTGCGATTATTCGTTTCCCTTGTTGACTGTTTCGTTTCGGATCGCCGGATATCCTCAACCATGTACTCTGCACAACCAAAGTTGGCTTAAGACCGCTTGCATTGTGAATTCCGCCCACGTATCCGAAACACGTTCAACACGCGAAACTCGTGCAGCAGTAGTGTGAAAACGTTTGTAGTAAGCGACGAGCAGGAGCGCCCCGCCCACAATGAACACCGCATCACTCAATGTCCGCAGGCGCCAGCTTCAAGATATTTTACTCAGATACCAACCACTACACTGCTTGACATGTTTATTTCTAGTATTACGCTAATGCTGATTTTGCACCTGCTGATTCTGTTCGTGACCCACTTCTGCACTAAGCATTGTTTATGACAGAGATTTCTAAACTATTTATTTATCCTAAAGGCTATTACTATTGAGTCCTGTCGGAAACAGGCACGCATCCATCCTACGCAATGCCGCTGCAGTTTATGATGTGGCAGGTACTCATTTGACCGTCATCTTCACACATTCAGTTGTATTTCACACTTTCTGTTTCTTTTGCATTATTCTTTTTTCTCTCTCTTTCTTAGTACTTATCATATTGTCATTTATTTATTGCCTTATTTTGTGCAATAAATAAATGTTTTCTTTCATTCTTTCTAGTACAATTATCTCTAAAAGTGTATTTTCCATGGGATATTCATGTAGGCGAGAAAAAAAGCTAGTCGTTAAAATCGTTTAAAATTTAATGTTGTTTGGTTTATGTCCAATCTAGATTAATTATATTATTACTCAGTTTGTAAATAAATTAAAGGGTTTTATCATAAACTCAATATTTCTGCGTCTTAGTTTATTATAGAATATGTAAAAATAATAGAAATTTTCATAAATATTTTTTTTGTTGACCTGTGTAATAAGATTTCCAACTTTAGTTTAAACAAATCACTAGTTATTCAATAATAATGTGTGTCATTAAAACGCAAACCACGTTTTAAGTTAAGCTTTTTACTCACTTTTGAAAAAACAAATACGCCTGAAGTAAACTATGTTATAAAATAGTCGTAGCAGTTTTCGAATAACTCCACCGAATCGCAACCGCAAACAATACATACGTATTTACGAAAACTTGGTACCATAAATTTGTCTAAAGCTCACCTATATTAGTGCTTAGTCAATGCACATAAAATAAACCATTTGTTTCTATACAACAGTTGCCTGTGCTAAGTGGAGGAAACCATAAATAAAGTAGGTAAAGCATTAAACAGGTTAAACTAAGACAAACAGCTTAGCTGGGAATCGAACACAGGGGACTTGGTAGCGCATACGGGGGTAATGTAGCGGTTTTTTGCGTAACATTGATTAATTTAATACATTCCGTCTACATAACATCTCATACATAGTCCTGATTCTGTGATAAGTATCTAACAGCAGTTGTGTTATGGATACCACACAGAAAAATCACAAGTATACTACTTAAATACATATTAAAAAAGGTGTATATTAATATATTCTAATAAAAATGCTTAAATAAATATATTGGAATGGCCGGGACGGCTGACGCGATGGTTGTCATCCTGTCTTATGCGCCAAGGTGTGGCTTCAATCTCCACCCAAGACAAACATTAATATAGACACATTTATATATTGATATTAGTGTTTGTTCTGTGTCTGGATGTTATAATGTATGTATTTAAGTTATATTTGTGATTCCTCTGTTGTCAGATATCCGTAACACAAGTCTGTATATAAAAATATAGTCTAGCGGCTATATATTTCAGCTATCGAAACAAATATTTCATTTATTTATTATTTATTTGGTCTTGTTTTTTACTTCTCTTCGTCTTGTAAGCCTTATTATACATATGTTAGATAATTCTCGTGATATCAGTCTTATGACAGGGCCATCAATATTATAGGTGTAATAGAATCTATCGTGTATATAGCCGTGGGGTACCGGAAAAATAGAATAGTACCTCCCGTGTAACAGGTATCGCCAGAGGCGACTAAGGTACCATAAACCGATAAATGTGGGTATATCGATTCTTAAATATGTAGTATTTGCACAGGGTAGGTAAAATTCCCCCTTTTTTGGAGCCTATGTCCAGCAGAGAGCTTCCAATGGCTGATACGATGACAATATAGCACTTCCTTTTTCGGATATTTGACGATTCGAAAGTGCTAGTAATGGGCCTTCTTGAATAAAGTATATTTTAAGTTTGATTTTAAACTATCAATATTATCATCATACTAGCCAGGTTTCACTGTTGGAAATAGTAGACCTCAATATTTTTGTGGCCATAATTGAGAGATAAGCAGGCGTGGTGGCAATGCTGGGGATGTGACTGCCCATCCCCACTCTGTTGTATTTGACTTGCGCTGTTTCGGATAGATATCGGATAGGTTTTTAATCTGCTTGAACAGACCACTTTTCAATATATTCGTAAACTAATATTTGAGCGTAAATACGAAAGTCACATATATAACGTATGGTTCAACTTATGTCAATATTGGCAGGTTAGATAGTTCGTAAAACATATTTCTGCTGCAAAACTCTGCTAAATGATGACAAAAAAATCTTCCAGAATCTATAAATATATTACTAAATTTTATTTTAAGTGTTATAAAACAAATGTGAATACTGAATAATTGTGGATAAACATGTAGAGACTTTTGCTTGATATTTAAAGTAAGTTAATGTGTGCTAACAATACGCCATAGTGTTACACATAATTATTTACATAGATGAACAATGTGGAGAAGACGTTGTTAAAAAGAAAGTGTAAACCACCACGACGACGAGCTTAATATAAAAAAGTGTTTTTGATCATGTTTAGCATGAGTTAAAGTTAAGCATTGGAAGTCCACTGCTAAATAGGCCTCCCCTAGAAAGGGGGATTCTTGCCCATAATTGCAGTGCTGGGAAAGCGTGTGGGCAAACGCAGTGCGCGGCTTTTGAAACGGGGATGCTGCTGCCTATCTTCACCCTGTGCATGTGAACTACACTCTTTGGTACCTCTGTACCCCCTCTGGGGGTGCTATTCTACTCTGCCGGTACCACATAGATTAAAACTTTAATTATTGCTATTTTATCTTAGTTACATGTACAAAGTACAAAGTTAAACTAAACAAATAAAGCAGGATTTAGTCTTAGAACAAAGAACATCCTAGATTGATTTTATCTGACAGCAATTTGAAATTTGCACTTTAACTCCAAAATACAAGATTTATTTCATAATTTGAAGTGGGAATATTCCTGAGAACAATGATAATATATATATATATATATATATAAGGTTTCTCACAGCAGAGAATTTGTGCTCTCATTAGAAAATAACGTTATCTTTAAAGGTATAAATAATGCTGGTAAAAGTATTCTACATTAAAGTTAGAAATAATGTTTTTTATTAGCGTAGCGCTTTTGAATTGATGTCGTTGTTTTTACTAATATTGTAAAGAGAAATATTTTTTTTAATACAATACGAATTAACTTGAAATCTACTCGACTAAATTAAATTCTTCTTTACCCATTAGAATTCTCTTCACCGAGTAATATAGACTATAAAAAATCAAACAAAAATACCTTATATAGAATGTAAGGAGTAATAATTTGTAACAAATCCATTAAAAGACTACTTGAATAATTTAAATAATTTAGAATTAAATTAAATTCCTTTAGATTCTAATCTATCTACACTATCGTCAAATATTGTAAGCTGTATTTAATTCGTGTATTCTAATGGTAACGGCAGAGTAGAATAGTACTTCTCCCTGTACCAGATTTAGTAAGAGGCGACTAAAATACCAGTATCAACAGATATCAATATATCCATCCGGACAAGTGTAACTCAAATGCACTGGGCGGGTTGGGCAGAAACGTCCTCTTCACTAAAGTGCGTCAATTATGGGCAAAATTTCCCATTTATCGGGGAGGTCGATGTCCAGCAGTTGACCTGCAATGACTGATATGTCGAACAGGAACTGCGCGGGGAAAACTGCTGGGCGCTGCTAGTTTAAATTATACCCATTGTTTTAACAAGCCAAGTATGTAACTAATCAGCGAGATAGATTTATCAATAACGTGGAAATGCTATTACTTTATTGGGTTTATTGCTCGCACGCGGGCCCAGCAGCGTTCACCACACAGGGTGTCCATTTCCTAAATCCGCAGTGGCGCAGTAAAGTGGTAGGCGATAAATAACTGATACAACGCCGGCCCGGGAGTGCGCCGCAGTTTGGATGTGTTCATTTTAATGTTCCATTGTTTACGGTTTCACTAGTGAAACTAGACATGGCATACTTGGCTATGCCTTTACTTCGAATTTAATAAGCTTCGAAGGTTTAAACGAAGATTATTATTACAAGTCCTATCGCATGACATCGATTTAACACATACATTCATTTGTACATCCCAGATGAAATAACGTTTCGTTATAAATAAAGAGAATCAATATGTCTGTAATAAGCTTCTTAAGTATGCTCAAAGATACGAATTAGGAATATGTATTTTTTTTTAAATAATTTAATTCCTTTCT
Organism: Heortia vitessoides; assembly: GCA_020976665.1. Taxonomy (NCBI): domain Eukaryota; kingdom Metazoa; phylum Arthropoda; class Insecta; order Lepidoptera; family Crambidae; genus Heortia; species Heortia vitessoides. The sequence goes on from JACJUM010003129.1 coordinate 4,644,960, forward strand.
ATGTTGAAGAAACAAATAATGTTTATTTTCTAAATACTCATTACTGACAAATCTTTCAAACTCAGAACTTGTTGGTTAGATAAGTAGGTATGACATCACAGACGGCAAATAAGACATAATTTAAACACAAGTCTACGTTTGCGAGAAATGCGAATTTTATAGACGCTTTTGTTTTACATAGTTATTATAGTCTTCTTATATTCCCGATACGTTATTTACAAAAATATTTTTATGCTTATTTTTTTAATTATTTACTTTTTTGGTCAGACCAATCAAGAAATATAGAAATACCAACTTTAGATTTCATATTACAGAAACAATACATGCGTTGAGTTATCGAATATCTTTAACTCATTGACGAAAATAAAAATAGAAAATATCATTATTTAAAATTGTACTGACTGTGAATTGAAGTAGAGACTTTCAAGGATAAGACCGTTTGCCACACAGGTCATATGTTTAAGAAACATTAACAGTATATCAATGAGCAGTGTCACCCGCGAGACATCTTCGTAGGTGAATGAGCTGGCTGCGCGCCAGCGGAGACCGCACGAAGTAAGACAAATTGCAGCCGTTGCCTAATATGCCTTTACATTAATATAAAATTATGGTACACCCTATTTATGAGTTGTCAATAAAGCTTGTGCAGCGGTTTTCGACCCGAGAGAAGAGATTTCTAAAATATAGAATAATCATATCTTACGTTAATTGTGCTAAAGTTGTAACTGATCTCCTTATCTTTATGTTTTTTACTAGTAATCTCCGGCGGCTTTTGTAGCCTGTTTCAAATAAGTATAATATATAAGCACTTTGATGCAGATAGTAGTGATTCGATCACCATTAAAGACAAACATATCTATATGAAGAGTATATTTGTTCTACGTCTGTGTGTCATATATACATATTAATATAGTCGGCCGGTTGCATTGTCGTTTGCGCTCTAGTTGGCGCTTTGGCCGAGGCTTTAGTCTGCGCATCATGTTCATCGGCAACTGATAGTCACCGGTTTTTACAAAAAAGTTTATTTCTTACAATTTATTAAGTGACATCAATATAATTGTTGTTTTTATGAGACCTGATCGGCAAACAATCATAGAATTTGCATAAACGTAAGCGTCACCGCAGCCTATAGACGCTCGTAATATCACAAAGATGTAGAAGCACATTGTCAACTTTGGAACTTGAAGATATTATGTCACATTATCCAGTAACTTCACTGCCTCTCTCACCCTTCAAACCAGAACACAGTTTACAAGTTATTAAATATGTAAAATAAAAAATATACTCCAACAATTACTTATTTAATCAAATCTTAATTACTCTCACGCCATAATAAAATTTATGCGGTATTTTATATCAAATTTAAGCTCCGCTCATTTTAAGAATCAATGAAACATCTATCCTCTTACAATTTTTAACAAAGTTAATTAAAGTAAACAAAGACGATGAAAGTATATAACGAAATAATAATTAATCAAAATCTAGAACAGAAGCCGATAGCTAATAGGAAACTTTTCCTTTGTGTGGAGGTGAAAGTAATTTAACTTCATAAAAGCTCTATTTGGTGTAGTAGTGTGTTTTTCCACACCACTAATAAAACATTTAGTCCTTCGAGTCATAAAGTTTTACAACTTTCACATCATTAACAGCTATTACATAAAATTATATCATAGTTGATATTCAAATAATGCCGCAATACTTTCAAAGTGTAATTGTTTCGTTACACTTCGAAGTCTACAATAGGGCTGCTTCGTCGAATAAATTGGATTTATAGTTGAGTGAGTGAAATTATAAAATTGCAGACTTTTGAAATGTTCTTTGTGTTACTCGCCACGTCAGGAGATATTTGTATTGTAATGTTGAAAATTTTGGAAAAGCACAGTCTGTGAAGTGAAATTTATGGAGAAATATTGTTTTCGTGTAGCAACTAAATCTATGGTATGAAAAATTACATTTAATTCAAAATAAGTTTTGAATTAAATGTAATTCTAAATTTACTGTTCTAATTTATACATAATAATAATCAATGTATACACGCTTCCTCACTTGGCGAGGTGATATTCGCTAAGACCTTTGGCTTTAGGAAATTTATGGCCATAGTCAGCCAGTGTTATAGATTAAGGTTATTACTTCTTCTTCTTCTTATTACTCTGTCGATATGCATACTTTTAAAATTTGAAAGAAAACATATAGTGTAATATAATAGACAATAAAGTTACAGTTCGACGTTATAATTCCGAGTTGCCCAAATGGACAGCGCCCTGTATGTGTATATCAACTGAGTAAATTAGATGATTAGCTAGTTCCAACTTTAGAAGTTAGATAACTACTTCACACCGCTCGTGTGAAACTCGTCCCTTACAATTCTAGCTGGTAAAGTAGATGACGTGTTTCGAGATTTTAATATAAAACCAGTTCTTAAACTATTTTAAATAAATATATCTAGCTTCAAATATCATCAAAATCAAATTATCTAATTATTTTATTATTTAATGTACTCAGAATCTTAGATTAGATATCTAGTGATTACATATATTGTTTCACTGTAGAGTCAGCCCCATATAAATCAAAAGAAAATGAAGGATTATGAAATATTAAAACTATATTGTAAAAAGATATACATGATTGGTTCTGGAAACTTCTGGTTCGAGAAAAATACTGTGGGGGACGACAAAAATGTATATTACAGGATCTATACAATCCTGTTGTTTTCTGTTTATTGTTTTATGACTGTGTTAGAAATTATGGCTGCTGTTTGTGGAGAGTTCCCGGAGGACGAAAAGAGTGATTCGGTTACGTTTGCAGTGAGTCACTCTATCGTCATGATTAAAATATTCTCCGTGGTCTCTAACAAGAAGTTAATAAAGACACTGAACTTAAACATGATTAAAGTTTGCGAGAGGCATGAGGAACCAAAACTGATGGCTGAGAAGTATAGGATTGTTAAAATCAATGTCGTAGCTTATTTTGTAATTGTTTACGGCTCCGCTTCGTGTTTTGTTTTTGAAGGCTTGAGAAAACTTTTTGACGGTAAAATATTTGTTTTATGATTTAGAAGTATAGTAGAGTAAATTAGTAACATAAACACAAGAATCTTTAGCTGTACTTTTTGTTTTTCAGGATCTCATTTTATAACCATCGTGACCTACTATCCAACGTATGCAGATAATTCTATTCTTGCAAATTCGTTCAGAATATTCACCACAATTGTGTTGTTCATGATGATGATGACCATGATTGTGTCCGTGGATTCCTTTACTATGGCGTATTTGATTATGTTCAAGTATAAGATAATAACTTTACGACACTATTTGGAAAATTTGAAGGAAGAATTCGACAAATTGAATAAACCAGGAAATTCGAAACAGGCTGTTGAAAGATTAACGGATGGTCCAGTGGAAGGAATTATAATGCATAAAGAGTTATTAGGGTATATATCTAAGGTTTACAACTGGCCATAATTAAAAACGATATAGATTATTGTTAAAATTTAAATTCTTTATGGATGATTGTTGTTCGCAGGATTTCTAAGGACATAGATCGCGCGTTTGGAACAGTTATTGCCTTACAGTTGTGCCAGAGCTCAGGATCTGCTGTATCACTGTTACTTCAAATTGCTGTAAGTCGAATTGTACTACATTATTTAAGAAAAAAGTATTTTCAGTATATTCTAGTTTACTAGAAAATTCACAGAATACATATATTAAAATTAGTTAATAATATGAAAAAAATGTAAATAAGCATTTTAATGTTTGTGTATTATTTTTTTCAAGTAAATAATCGATTTGATAATCACCTTTTTTGTCGGTCACAATTTAATATTTATTTTGTTATTAAAAATAAATCGCGGTTACTGCTAATTGCGTTAATATATAAGATATTCTGTTAATATATGTAAAAGATAAAATAAAACTGAATTAGTACTGAAAACTAGAAACTGAAACGAGTACAAAATCTTTATTGCTTACAGAACATCGCTTAAGTTTTCACTGTTAGCTTGCAGATCAACTGACGCTTGTAGCCGGTATGAAAATAATTTTCTTTGTGGCAGCTCTGTTCTTTTTATTGGGACTTTTTTTATGCAACGCCGGAGAGATTACCCATCAGGTAACATTTTTAAATTTACATTCGAACAGAAATCATTTTATCATCGCTTTGATGGCACCAGCTGATTGTACTCGATTTGAGACTTGATCCTATGAAAAGAACGGCACAACATAAAATATGGTGTAATATAGAAAAGTCAAGTCACAGTCCAGCTTTGAAGTTGTAGTATTTCAGATTTGTGCCAATGTTACTGTAAGCCAGTGGTGTTTTAATTGACTCATTTATATACGCTCGCTGAATTTTTACAGAATATAAAATTACTAACTTGGTATGTTTATGCTTGAAGCTTACGTTTTACGCTCTTTTAGTGAAAAAGCTCGTAGCTTACAACGGCAATAGACTTGCAAGTCAACCATTTTTAAATAAACAGTATTAAATTTTAGAAAATGATCAAGTGTAAAGACATATTTTAAACGTTAGTAGCTGAAATAATTTTGTTTTGTTTTTTGTTTGATATTAATTATCTTTCCATTTATCCCTTAGGAGGATGCTACGACAAATGAAAATTGTGGGCAATTTAAATGTAAAATTAAGAACTTTGTTACAAAAAATTAGAGATGCCATGTTTACTAATGAATGAGATTGCCCATCTTTATTTGACAATGTTCATATTCAGAACAGTCAATTTTATTTGTAGAACATATGCTGTGATAATTTAAGTTAATGATGTTATGGTCTTTCCAGGCATCTTTACTAGCCAATCCCATTTTCTACTGCGGTTGGCACGCGTGCCCGCCGCAGCCGCAGCCGCAGCGCAACCTCCGGCAATTAGTACTTCTCGCGTGTACGCAAGCGCAGCGCCCGCTTGTTATGAAGGCCTTCAAGATGATCCAGCTTACTTATGGAACTTTCCTACAGGTATGGTCTCTGATTTATTTACTCGATTCAAGAATTAGTGAAAAGTTTTCTAGCTCCTTGATGCAGATGGTACTGATCTGACCCATTTCTTTAGAATATCCCATATCCCTATCTTTTTGCACGTACGCTTTTACGTCACCAGAACAGTGAGCGCGAGCATTAACGGCAATAAAAATGGATTCTTTCCCAAGAGCAGTCAACGCGGGTTGTGCATATGGAATTTAGATTTCCGTTATGTAACGATGTTTCTGAGGAAATATAAGGTCCCGTGCTAAGTGGTCAAACATTCATTTATTTTTCCTTCATGGCTCTTCATTAGGTTTAGACTCCTGATTCGCCAAAAAGCGTTTATCTCTGGAACCTGGTCTTCTTTTAATTCATATCAGAAAGTGGTATTAAATCTAATAATAGTGTAAATTGTTACAGTAAATATAGTTTAAATTATTTTATGGGCAGATAATATCACAAAGATTACAAAAAAGTTACCGAAATACAATTTCGCCAATTTTTTATTAAGAATAGTTTAAAGTAACAATTTACCTTTTTGCATTCAAAATTTAAATTTAGAACGAAAGAAATTATGCAAATGTTCTTCCAATAACATGTATACATCGTTAAATTACTTGTAATATGCATTAATATCAAGTTAATAATATTAAATGCCCGTTTTATGTGCACAAGTTTATATTGCATTTATTTGCATTTATTATTTCAGGTACTCAGAGGAACATATTCCGTGTTTGCACTATTTTATGCGCAACATAAATAAAAAAATTATTTTTCACTATTGGGTTACTAAATAAAACCTAGTAAAATTTCATGTCTTATCATTTATTACCCAAGATTTTGTACAGCCAGACATACTATATTGGGAGTCACGCACTGAAGGTTAGGTACGCACTGAAGTAAGTTTACAGTCCGCGTGGCAGGAACCGTCTCTACAACGATAGAATTAAGCAAGAGTAAGGTACCAATGCAGACGACCTTTTGTATGAGGTTTACCTTATGTAGGATCGTGCAAGTTTTAAACTGCTTCTTGGTTTTATTGGATATTTCTTCAGGATGTTTAGCCGTGGACGTCTGACGGCTGATGTGATAAAAATGATGTTATTTTATACCTTTGCGCTTACAAGTATTGTTAATTAGAATAAAGTCTTGAATAAATACGTGGCGCTTACAGCAACCTTCATAGTAAATCGAGATCGAGTCTTATAGCCAGCGGTATATCTTTACCCGTTGACCTCGATGGCGCAGATGGAAGTGTTTCTATCTTGTGTATCGTGGGTTCGATCCCCACCCAGAACAAATATTTATATGATGATATTTGTGTTTGTTCAATGTTTGGCTGTTGAATATGTATAGAAGTATTATATTAGTGATTTCTCTGTTGTCCGTAACACGATTATTGAAGCGACTCATGACGGAGGCAGATCAATTTATTAGATGTTGTGTGAATTTAAATTATAAAAAAATACGTGATGTATACTTGTGTTTGTTTTTGTGTTTGGAGGTTAAAAATGTATTTCAGTTTTATATTTGTAATTCTTCCGTTGTCTGATATCCGTAACACTCAAGCGGAGTCATGTCGATGATGGGATTTTTTTTATTGTAACGAGATCAACTTACTATATAACCTCTATTATAAAAGTCTCTATATTGGTTTGAGATTTTCTAAACTGTGGTAAATCAGAGGAATGTGGCTAATGACTTTCTGTATAAGAGAGTGAGTATTTTATCTTTTCTTTTCTATAATGCACAGAGACTTTGAATTTATAATTTAGTTATCTCAGATTACTACTACTACTATTTATTAATACTATCTCGAATTAATTCTGATCTGAAGTGCCATAACAGTTTTCGCATTTATACCTCACGTAGATTACTTAATTTAAATTTGTGCTGACCATGAATCGAAGTGGAGGCTTTCGACAGCATGGATGAGACCGTTTAGCACACAGATCATATATTTAAGCAACAGTATTCCAATGAGCAGTGTCAAGACATCTTCGTAGGTGAATGTGCTGGCTGCTCGCCAGCGGAGACCGCGCGAATTAAGACAATACGACTAGTCAGCCTAATATGCCTTTACATTAATATAAAATTATGGTACACCCTTTTTATAAGTTATCAACAAAACTTGTGCATCGGTTTTAGACCCTAGAGGAGAGAACGTTAGTAATGGTATTTTTTAGATAAATGGAGTCGCTCGCGCGAATAAATTGCTTTTATGCATTGGAGCAATAATTCAAGGGTTTGTATAGTCTAGTCTAAAAGTAAGCGCGTACATTGCAATTGGCATTGTGTTACGTGATATAATTTTCTCATAATTGTGTTGGGGCCATATCATACATACATACATACATCACGCCTGTGTCCCATCCGCTGGTTCCATACAGTTTTCTATATTTAAGCTTTTTAAATGTCAAATACGTTGGATTTATGTTTAAAAGCGTAACTTATTACTCTTTATAGTATGTAAAGGGTAATTAATAAGTTACGCTTAACTGTTAACGCTAATTTTTATTGTATTTTTTTAAATTTTATATTACAAACAGACACTAATTTCATGATAATAAGTAAACAATTATTTATTTTTCAGTTATTTCTACAAGGAAGACTTTAGGCAGTAATGCACAAAATACCATCCCTCCCGCATCATTGAGATGCGGAAACATCCGGGTATAGACAGGATATGGCAGATACGCCATCGGTTTCCACTCTTATTGGATGAAAGCAACACTATATCTGTATAGTGTTCCTGCTCAACGCTCTAGCGTTGAGTCCTGGGCCACTACACTCATATGGAGCTTACTATTTAGAGATTAAAATAATTTGACATCATAAAATCACTAGAAGTAGTGTGTTTTTCCACACCATTAATAAAATCGAGCCATACATTTTCTTAGCCTTGACATCATTAACATCTATTACACAAAATTGTAAAATTGAATTGATATTTAGATAATGGCGTAATACTTTCAAAGTATAATTGTTTCTGTACACTTGAACGGCTACGATAAAGCTGTTTCATTATTTTAATCGGATTAAAAGTTGTGAGTAAAATTACAAATATGGCAGATATTTTAAATGTCCTTTATGTCGCTCATAGAGATATTTTTTTGAAATGTATCAAATTTTATGATAGGTAAGCGAAGTGAATTTATTACTATTACAGCTTGAACAAAAGTCCAGTTGAAACCTACAATGTGTAAGAGACTACGAGTAAATGTACAACAGTGTAGGAATAATAGATTCCATAAAGTCAAATTTATGAAGAAAACATCTGGTTAACAACTAAACGTATGAGTGATGTTTGGTAATATATTTAAAAACCATGTGTATGCTTATAAAGGTTATTTGATAATGAATGGTTAAATATTGCGAAAAGTAAAGGAGATAAAAACCACTGAACCAGAAATAACATTACAATGAGACGAGATTTATTCTTGGTGCATATGTGTAATCGCTGATAAAACAGGTATCTATGAAAAATAAAACAACCAGTAAAAATGTGTCTTTTTAGAACACAGTATGCCAACACCAAGTGTATCGAAGTCAACTATACTAATAGCATTACTAAAATCTAGAAAATACCATGACCTTGCCGATTTTCATGCCTGTTGTGATATAATCTGTAATATTAATAAGGGCAGACGAGGTGCTGTATCCAGGACGAAACTAAAACTGAAAGTGATTCTAAAGGCTATTTTTACCAAGTTGGTCATGAATAAGGTGGTCCTTGCAGAGGAATAGGAGAGTAAAGATTAAGCGGGAAGCAGAAGTTGATACAGTATTGGATTTATTGTAAGGGAATTCTTTGGACTTCTTTCTACACAAATGGAAAGGCGCTTTTGGATCATCAAAAATTAAATACGTGATAAGTAATAGCTAGAAGCGGATCTGGGATAATGCAGTGATTTCCAACAATGTGTTGGAAATTGTTGATAATATGCAAATTTTAACCGATACTCCGATTATTAGCTGATTATTACTTAATTAGCAAATGATGCAAAATCTGGTATTAGAAAATACAAAAGAAAGATTAAATTATTTATTTTAACGTTTATGTTAAATTAAACGAGTTGCTTTTATAATGCTCAATCAAGCTTAAGTTTTGCATTAAAATCTAAATTGCACGAACTAACAACTCCCTGTATGTGTATATTAACTGAGTAAATTAGATGATTAGCTAGTTCCAACTTTGGAAGTTAGATAACTACTTCACACCGCTCGTGTGAAATTCGTCCTTTACAATTCTAGCTGGTAAGGTAAGTGTCTAAACATTTACACCTCTATTATAAGGTTCAATTTTCAAAAAATGAATTATTTATGGATAACTAATATATATATATATATAACATAGATATATATGTATATATATATATATATATACTTTTAGTGTATGGAGTTACCCTCCTTCAAATATCACTCTAATTATATAATCATTTGTTAAATATATAAATGTTATATAATATCGTAAACATCGAAATAATGACATATGTCTATTCCCTATAGGATTCCATATAAATCAAAGGAAAATGAAGGATTACGAAATATTAAAACTTTTCTGTAAAAAGATATACGTGGTCGGTTCTGGAAACTTCTGGTTCGAGGAAAATATTATGGGAGACGACAAAAATGCATACTACAGGATCTATACAATCCTGTTGTTTTCTGTTTATTGTTTTATGACCGTGTTGGAAATATTAGCTGCTGTTTGTGGAGAGTTTCCGGAGGACGAAAAGAGTGATTCGGTTACGTTTGCAGTGAGTCACTCTATCGTCATGATTAAAATATTCTCCGTGGTCTCTAACAAGAAGTTAATAAAGAGGCTGAACCAAAACATGATCAAAGTTTGCAAGGAGTATGAGGAACCGAAACTGATGGCTGAGAAGTATAGAATTGTCAAAATAAATGTTTTAGCATACTTTGTTATTGTTTATGGATCCGCTTTGTGTTTTGTTTTCGAAGGCTTGAGAAAACTTTTTAACGGTAATAAACTTTTTTATGTTTTGTAACTAAATTACACTCGCTAATGAGGGTATTTTGCTGACATAAATCAATTCATACTCTGGCATATATTCGTATACAATGTATTTTAATATATTTGTCTTTTGAGTTATGTTACAAATATTGGAAGTATACAAAAAGCGTTATTTATTTTTTAGGATCCCATTTTGTAACCATCGTGACCTACTATCCAACATTCGCAGATAATTCTTTACTAGCGAATTCAATCAGAATACTTACCACAATTGTGTTGTTCATGATGATGATGACCATGATTGTGTCCGTGGATACCTTTACTATGGCGTATTTGATTATCTTCAAGTATAAGATAATAACTTTAAGACACTATTTGGAAAATTTGAGGGAAGAATTTGATAAGCTGAATAAACCAGGAAATTCCAAACAAGCTGTTGAGAGATTAACAGATGGTCTAGTGGAAGGAATTATAATGCACAAAGAATTATTAGGGTAAATCTGTCTTTATTTGATTATACACATATATTACTAAGATTTATTTTTATGGGTGATTTTTATTTGTAGGATTTCTAAAGACATAGATCGAGCGTTTGGAACAGTTATTGCTTTACAGCTGTGTCAGAGCTCAGGGTCTGCCGTATCACTCTTGCTTCAAATTGCTGTAAGTTGTTTTGTGCTTCATGTAAAAACCTCATTCAAGCGGAAGACTACCCAAAAACAATAGACATTTATCGTTTCCTTTGAAGAATTTTGTAAATGGAAAAACATGTTCAATTTATTTACAGGGAGATTTATTGCTTACTATAGTTACCGAATAATACACTAGGTACCTACTACGACTAGAAAAAGCATAAATATCTGTTTTCCCGTGTCGTGCATAGACAATTTAGTTCTGGAGTCATTTCGTTTTGTAGGAAGCTTTCATTCTAGCCGAGATTTGCGTGGTCGCTTGATTTTTACAGGAATTAAAATAAGTTGTAAGAAATAAAGACAACACGCACACTTTCTTGTGCACTTTATCTTGTAAACGTTGTTCCTATCTTTTAAGTTGTGTGTTTAATTTCCATCCAGATTATATATTCTCATAAATAATATTTGTGTTTGTTCTGTGTTAAATCTGTATTTAAGCAATATATTTGTGATTCCTGATGTCTGATGTACGTAACACAAATTAATTTTGTGATTTATCACTGTATGTATGTACATATATTGACGGGCCCGATGACGCAGATGGTAGTGATCCTAGTGCGCCAGGCGTCGTGGGTTCGATCCCTACCCAGGAGAAATATTAATAGGATGATTTTTGTGTTTGTCCTGTGTCTGATCTAAATAAAAACCATATACTGTGAATACATATACATATATTAAAATAAGATGGGGAACATCTTATTCATGGGCTAAAGACTAAGTTGTGATCACCAACTGACTATCGCTTACGTATCCACTGTTAGCTTGCAGATAAACTGCCTCTTGTGGCCGGTATGAAAATAATTTTCTTCGTGGTGGGACTGTTCTTTTTATTGGGTCTATTTTTATGCAACGCTGGAGAGATTACTCATCAGGTAACCTTTTAATTCTACAACCAAGCACAAACCATTCACATCTCTATGATTAGTGTCACTATGACAGTTCAGATTATATTTGATTAGATATTTTATTTAGTATTTTACAAGAATTAATGACGTAACTTAGAATAAACAAATAAAAAACTATTTAAATCCGTAAGAGTTCTTATTTGAAGTTTGGAGACTTTAGAGTGGTGACAGTATTTTGATAAAGCAGTGGTATTTTACATTATCTATATGTATATGTAAAAGAAGAACCTGACTGACTGACTGATATATCTACGCTCTAAAGGGGTATATTGGCGGTACAAGGTTGGTATGAAACTTTGTTGTTTTCGAAGTTATTTAAATAAAATTCAGTTCAAGATTCTTCATTGTAAGTCATGAAACAAGAATAAAATACATATTTCCCTGCATGCCCGCAGCTTTTGTGACGGGGATGCTGCTGCCCATCCCCACCCTGCGTATTTGAGCTAGACTGTTTCAGTTGAATATATAAAGTTTTTCTAATACCACGTTTTATAACGACCTGTATTTTATTTGACGTTTTATGTCACACGGGTACGCGATCGAACTGGTTAAAAATTATCTTAAAATGGTCTCCTGGTTATAAGCTGCTTGGCGATCCGCCACATGGGGCTTACTCTAGTATAGATACTAGTCTCTCGTAAGGGTTAATATATAAATAAATGAACGTAAACAATCCATTAAACTGGTGGTCATCGATGTAGAGCTCTCTAAGAAAGGGGGAATTTTGCCCATGATTACCGCGCTGGGCAAGCGTGTTGGCAATCGAAGAGCACAACTTTCATGGTGGGAATGCTGCTGCCCATCTCTGCCTTGTGCATTTAAGCTGCACTGATTCGGATGGATATACCGCCATCTATCGGTTCTGGAAACTTTAGTCGCCTCTTACGATGCCTGATAGAGAGGGAGTTGTTATTCTACTCTACCGATACCTCACGGCACTGATTATATTGTTTTTAATTGTGTTGCTAATATGAAGAGAAATAAGTAACTTATTATTATTAAGCTTCTTCATAATATCGGCGTTATTGAGTTATAAATATCGAAACTGTCACACTTTTTTATGTATATAGCTATGTTGTGCCTTTTTATGGGTATTTTAGAATTTTAGGGGTATCAGCGTAGCTTTACGCTGTAAACTTTTTCTACTTGTGAGTGTTATCGGTTTTGTGTGGCATAATATTTTAATAATTCCAGGCATCTTTACTAGCTGATCCTATTTTCTACTGCGGTTGGCACGCGTGCCCGCCGCAGCCGCGGCCGCAGCGCAACCTCCGACAATTAGTACTTCTCGCATGTGCGCAAGCGCAGCGGCCGCTCATTATGAAGGCTTTCAAGATGATCCAGCTTACTTATGGCACTTTCCTGCAGGTATGTAAAATATATTTCTTCAGAATAAACATTAAACAATTGAAAGACGAAGTACTGGCAAGTGCAATACGGAGTATCAAAAATTGTCTTGACATTTGGGCAGATTAATTTTATATAAAAACTTATCAGAGTGATACGTGCGAACAAAGGTTGGGACGGTACATTATTGACAAATTAAACAAAAACATATTTTATCTTAAAAATATAACTATAATTTTTTTTTTCTCATACAGATTTGTTCTTTCAGGTACTCAGAGGAACATACTCCGTTTTTGCACTGTTTTACGCAAAACATAAATAATGATTTCAATTTCTCTGTTAAAATCTAGTAGTACTAAGTACTCAAATAAAGCCTAGTAAAATTTCATGTCTTATCATTTGTTAAACAAGATTTATACAGCACAACAGACTATATTGGGAGTCACGCACTGAGGTATAAGCATGCCTACCAATAAAATACGAGGCCACGGAACGATAAACGGGTTAGCGTTAAGATTTCTGTATCAAATACCTATATGCAAATGGCGAGCCGCCCGTTTGCATTGCGTGATTCGAATATATACTTATAAATAAATAAAGGGCCAAAAGCTCAGCTTAATCATACAACAGAACAGTAAATTGGATTGGATGATACCGGCAAGTGACCGCCACCGCCCATTAGAGTTGCAAGATTGCGCTGGATTCAAGCTGTATACGACCGGCCCTATTTGTAAAGTCTTTGAGAGGCCTACATCCAGTAGTGGACGTCCTACGCTGATATGAAGATATGAACTTACCAACAACTCAGTATATGTTCAAAGTATAGTAAAATAGTATCAGGTACTCCATGGTCCCCATGTACCAGATGTAAGAGACAGCTGAGGTACCGAAATCGACCGGTGACGGTATAAATAAATCAAAAAACGCACATACACAAAATGTCATATATTGATTTGACTTTGTGATAAGTCGCTTAAAACCCTTGTGTTATGTAAATCAAAAAATTGAGGAAACACAAATGTAATAATACTAAAATATTTATACTCAAATGCAACAGGGAGTGGACGGACGGTCAGCAGACGGTCAGCAGCCTATGTTCAGCAGTGGACATTTTTAAGGCTGCCATGAAGATGATGAAAGATTCTATCATCGCACCAGCCATTAAAAGTCTACTGATGGACATAGGCCTCTCGAAGAAAGGTTTTTTACCCCTAATTGCCGCGCTGGGCAAACATGCTGGCAATCGCAGAATGCAGCTATCCCGACGGCGATGCTGCTGCCCATTCCAGTCCTGAGTATTTGATCCACACTGTTTTAGATTTATATAGCGCCATATATTGGTTTTGGTACCTTAATCGCCTCTTTCGATACCCGCTTAAGGGGAGGTACTATTCTACTCTGTCGTAACGGCACGGCTTATTTATACATCATGCACGTCAATTCGGCACTCCATCATACTGATTTTATTTGCAGCTTCTTTGTTATTCATATTATTTTGTCATCTTGCTTCAAATTCTTTCTATTTTATAGTTTTTAAATTAAATGTTTTTTTCGTTTGTATTATAACTTAATAAATATAAGATTAATTGCAAAACATAAATGAGCTAATTTGTTTTTGTATGCCGTAGTGAATTTAAAAGAAAAACCTATTCTTTTCATAATCAATTCATAAACATAATCATAAAGTGTTTAAGCGTGTTAAATCATCGTAATACAATGTTGTAATATCAACTTCACAAAATAAGAAATGTAGCATTACTTGCTTCGTTTAGGCGGAACGAGAACTTGGAAGGAGTGAGATTAAAGTTTCGCCTCTGTGATATATTAGGTGCCGTATGTCGCATATACGCCATTCGGGTCCGTTTTGGTAATACCCACACTTTCCATGCCCAAATAAATTTTGTGCGGCTACGGAAAATATAAGAATTGCGGAAAGGACCCGAAGAAATAACACCATTTTGTGGAACGGATTTTACTAGGTCACATTCTTTAAGTGTTTATTCTTGGAATATTTACTGGGATTTAAACGGTATGTTCTTTGGAATTGTTGTGTCCTCATGAAGAAGAATACTTGTAGAGGTTGCTCAGTGGATTACGTATAACCTAAGTTGACAATATAAATAGGTGCTTATAAGAAGATTGTTTCATTTATGTTTTGTATAAATATATGTTTGGACGAGCCCTATGGCGCAGATGGTAGTGATCCTATCTTGTGCGCCAGAGGTCGTGAGTTTGATTCGCCCCAAAGCAAATATTTATATGATGTTATTTGTACTTGTTCTGCGCCTGGGTGTTATTTAAGTAGTATATTTATTTTTCCTGTATTGTCTGGCATCCGTAACACAAGTGCTTTAAACGACCTACCAGATGCTGTGGGAATTTAAGTTGTGGGAATTAAGAAGATTTTTTTTAAATGGCCATGGGCTGATATACTGTTTTGACAAGTCCTATGGCGAAGAAAGTGACTATCCTATCTTGTGCGCCAAGTTTTGTTTTGGAAAGAACCTAATGCTGGCTGACTCTGACGTCATTTATGAGCGGCCTGATTGCGGAATCAGAACGAGACCGACGGCAATCACTCAAGGGCGCCTCCAAGGTACGAATCTCGACCGGAGTGCCGTCGTTGAGAGCACTCAAAGAGGGTGTATACGCCTGGCTTCACTGGTGCGGCTCTCCAGTATAGTTCAAATGCAACAAGGCGGAAATGGGCAACAGCATTCCTGTCGCAAAGCCACGTGCTGCGAAAGCTACCTCGCCTGCTCAGCGCAGCAATAATAGGCAAATAATAAATTTTAAGGCTGTTATAATGATTATGAGGAATCGAATAGATAACAGCGTCTTCGTATTAAACTCTTTTAGTATAGACTATGAACATCAAACAAGCCAGAATGATAATTTTGAACAAAAAATTAAAAGGATACAATCGCATGCAGCCTAATCTGTCTCTAAAATCTCTTTATAACACCTTTCCGTGACAAGCATGTGTGTTGATAATTCTATGTGATTAACAAAAATTATAAATTGGAAGAGACTTATTTTTTCATCTTGAAATTTGAAAGACACTTCGCGGCAAACTCGACCTTATAATGCATGCTTTAATTTCATAAGCTTTTATTCCACAGGGAGTCTAGCACTGTCTGGCTAAAATCACTACCATACAGCGAGGTGACGCCACCCATTGGCCGATCATATCGCTTGAAGTCATGCAGGGTACTGCCTAACTCTTTAATTGATTTACTGCGTACTATTGTGCCTTTATATGCCTTTATAAAGCCTTTGTTTTTTCAGCCTTAATTTCCCCCTAATGTTTAAGGTGGTTGGAATTGTTGAATAATATACGATGAGGTACCGACATATTAGAAAAGCTTCATCGTCTGTACCAGGTACCAATAGTTGGTGGTATTTACTTCCGAAATAGTGTAGCTCAATTCATAACACACGAACAAAAAAACACACACGTACACACAGAGACGCACGCACACATAGTTTTACAATCCTTACTAATATTATAAATGTGCAAGTGACTATGTCTGTCTGTCTATCTGTTACGCTTTCCCGCTTAAACCTCTCATCCGATATTGATAAAATTTGGCACAAACAATCTTTAGAACCTGAGAAAGGACATGGCCAGTTTTTTAATTCGAAATAAGAGTTGTAAGGGGTCAAAAAGGGGGGATGAAAAGTTGTATGGAAGTATCGCTATTTTTAAAGCTAGAAACTTGAAACTTGTTTTTCAGGCCATTCATTCGATATAAAGAAACATGACATTCAAAATTTATATAAGTTAAGGTAAAGAGGTATGGTACCCAAAAAAAAACTATTCCACGCGGACGAAGTCGCGGGCACAGCTAGTAGTCTATTAGCGTTACCGCTTACTATCACTCGGACTGTATGCTATGTATGTTATAATAAAGAAAAAACTATTTAATATAATAATGCTAATAAATAATTAAATAAGGAGCATAGAGAAAGTGAGCTTATAGAAATATACAGTGTGGTACCGGCAGAGTAGAATAATACCTACCACTGCACCAGGTGTCGTAGAGGCGACTAAGATCCGATAGACCAGAACTGACAGATGGCGGTATATCCATCCGGAACAGTGCTGCTCAAATACACAGGGCGGGGTGAAAGGGTCTCTAAAAAAGGGTACGTGGGTGAACCCGCGGCACTCTGCTAGTAAATAATAAAATTTGTGCTTTTCCATCTTCATACCAGCCATTGAAAGTCCACATCTGGCCATAGGCCTCTTCAAGAAAGAAGATTTTTAGCCCATAATTGGCCGCGCTGGGCAAGCGTGTTGGTCAATCGCAGAGCGCAGCTCTCGCGACGGGGATGCTGCTGCCCATCTCCGCCCTGTACATTTGAGCCGCACTATCTTTGATGGATATACCGCTATCTGCCGGCTTTGGTACCTCAGTCGCCTCTTACGACATTTGGTACAGGGGGAGGTACTATTCTACTCTGCCGGTACCTCGCGGCACACACCTACCTACGGTACCTCACAACATTAATATTTAAATAGATTTTGTTAGAATATTTGTCCTAGGTAAGGATAGAACCCACGACTTTTTGAAGATAGGAAAACTACTAAATGCGCCATCAGGACCGTCAAGTCTTTCCTTTGTAATATTGGTATAGATATAAATAATGTGGTGGTATATCTAAAATATTTTTTTAAATATATTCAGTACTTACGGAGATATGACACATTTCTCCACTTCATAATACACTGACGGGCAATATAAAAGAGCAGTGGCACTTTTATCAAATAAATCTTCTTTTATAATATCCCAGACAATTTCCCAGACACTCTCTGCGCACATTCCAAAATGAATATAGCGTTATTATATAAAAAAGTTTATTTTCATTTGTTATACACTTATCCGTTATTATAATAGGAATGATATGACGGGACCGATGGCGCAGATGGTAGTGAATCATAAGGCCGTGGGTTCGATCCCCATTCAGTGTCAATGTGCTGTGTCTGGGTGTTAAATATATATGTTTAAGTATAAAATTTATGATCCCCCTGTTGTCTGATGTGTATAACAAAAGTGCTTTAAGCAATTTATCTTGGAGTTAGGATAAGATGTAATATTTTGACTTTTCTCACATTAACACGTTCAATATTTACTATAAAACTACTTTCAAATTCGGTTTTTGTTTAAAAATAGTTTCTGTTTCACGTTTCGGTTACGATTGCTGTAAAGTATCCGTAACCCGCGTTTTAAGCCGTTAAAGAAGTATGTTATTAGTTTTTCAATTCTAGTAGTTAGGCGTTTTGTATAAATACAACAAAATTTATATAGTACATTCATTTGACGGGCCCGATGGCGCAGATGGTAGTGATCCTATCTTATGTGCTAAGGGTCGTGGATTCGATCACCACCCAGGACAAATATTTATTTGATGAATATTTATATTTGTTCGTTATCTATGTATATGTAAAATGTGTTAAATATGTATTTAAGTATAATATTTGTAATTCCTCAATTGTCTGATATCCATAACACAAGTGCTTTAAGCGACTTATCACGGAGTCAGGCTAATGTGTAAGATGTGTGAATTTTCCTTCCTTTATTAAAAGCCTGCGAAAGCTGCGCTCTACGATTGCCAACGCGCTTGCTCAGTGCAGCAATTACGAGCACTTTTTATTTCCGGGATACTGCACTATCAAAATTTTAGTACTTGTTTTTCTCGGTGGAGATTTTCTTAGTGCTTTTTGTGCTATGAAGTCAGCGCTATCCCTTAAGTATTGTAGGTTAAATAAAAGAAAGGTAATTATTAGAGAAGCTGATTATATGATGTAATATTATATTTTTCTTTGAAAACTATTTTAATATTTTCTTGAACTTACGCTTTCACTATGCATGATATAACTACATTTACGGATTTCCCGTTTACGAAAAATGTCACAGTAAGCGGACCGCAGCGTTGAAAATTTAAAATACAAACGTCAAAGCAAATCACATTTTAAGGTGATGGAAATAGAGTTATGATTCCTACAAGCGGTTAAGGATCAACCTACGATACGATACAACCTACGACGAAAACCTATTAAATCTGCCAATTTATTCTGCACTTTATAACTTTTTCATTGAGATCCAAATTGGTGTAGCATTATGAAAGATTTATATTGAATTTTCAAGACGTTCGGATCGTTTAATGGTGAACATGTAAGTGTCACGATGTGCAGTCAAAAGACATTATATAAATATGTGACATACGTTTTCCAGTATTTGCTTTCGTTCTTTATTAAAAGCCATGAAATACACAAAAAATGTTTTTGAAAATCATCCGTAAGAGGGGAGGGGGGCAAAGTTAGTATGAAAGTTCAACAATTTAACGCGGGGTGAAACCGCGGGACATTGTTATTTACTAATGAAATTTTACATACATACATTTTTGACCTAGACGCGAAACAAATAGAAATATTTGTTTTGTTGATCGCGCTTACGACCCACACAAGATAAGAACACTACCAAATGCTCTATCAAAAGCCTACAATGATATGTTGTATATAAGTAATGAGCGCGTAAAAAATATGCAACCAACACTGGTTTTTCATTTGAAAGATTTTACCACACATTTACTATTTCTCCGTCAGCTGTGAGGGCAAGTTGAGCGGAGTTAAAAGTTAGGTCGTAACGACCGCTCGTAAGTAGTGCGCTTCGCCGCGGCGAGTTATTTGTCTGGAACACGCCTTTTTTGGAGACGACATTTTGTAAGAAATTCAACCGCTGACGCGACTTGGATACTTAAGTTTCTCTCCTTAAAATTTGTATGTATAAATGCAATAATGACCTGTATTATTAAATTTACATACAAATTTTAACCAGAATTACGCACGAAGTTCAGCGGATTAGCAAATTGAAGTAGTAGTAGGCAGGGCACATAGTACGCAAAATCGGTGGTATGTGTTGACAAATATCTAAATGTATTGTACATTGGGTGCTGTTTTTACCAATGCATTGATAGAGATCAGCATAATATAAGGCTTAAATTAAGGAAAATTTAATATTATAAAAACAAAACTATGCCTGTATTTATAACGCTTTCACGTCTTTACCGGTGAACGAAATTTGACAAAGTTTATCATATGGATAACTTAAACCTTACGATAAAGAGAATAAGGTTATTTTTGATTCCGGAAAATTTGTTCCGAAAAGTGATTTAACGTGAAGTCCACGCAGATAAAAGACGACGGAAATCTGGTAAAAAATACTTTCCAACGTATTTTTTTAAACTTCTCATATAGGTATGTCATTTTATCGTTTACCTAATAGAAAAAATTTTGAAAAGACTAAGATGATTTTTTTTGCCGTGGGGTACCGGTTAAATAGTACCTCCCTCTGTACCAATGGTGGGAGAGGTGACTGAGGTAAGGGAACCGGTATATATATATATATATATATATATATATATACATATATATATTAATGGACTTTTATTTCGTACTCATACGCACTTCGTCTACTTTTCCAGTACAGAGTTGCAGTAATAGGAATATACCTAAATTAAACCTGCTAAAAGAATTATTCCATTTTATCTTCCAGAGTAAAGACAGTGGAACTCTCATAACCTCATATTATTTCTAAACTATTCCACCCAGGTGGTATCATTAAGGTGAAATAATTCCATATAAGCGGAAATCTTTGTTTTATCTGAAATTTATTCATCTGACTTTTATATCCATCTTTTCCAAATTCGTCATATTTTGCAGCTTTATATTGACACTAGTGGAATAATTATTTTGACGTCAACAACTTCAGAGAAAAATTTATACATGAGGTTTATACTCAATACCTCATTCAACAGACGTTTATATTGGTACCCTACTCTCACATATTTCTATAGTTAAATAACTGTGATTGCATTGCTGTGTTCTGGTTTGATAGATTAGCGAGGCAGTGACATTCAATACTGGATGTGACATAATATCTTTAAGTTACAAGGCTGGCAACAGGCTAGTGATATCTTATGATATTCTAAAGATTTCTGTGAACAAAATGTTTGCTTGTTTATCGATCTGACAGAATAGAAATAAACAGCATATATCGCTGCATATCGATGTCGAGTTTAACACTGCATTTACAATTTTTTCGCCAGTTGTTAGTTAACTGGGGCTAAGAGTAATGTTGTAACGTGGGTTTGTGAGCGGTGGAGTTATTTGTCTCAAACACGCTATTTGAAGCCAACATTGTATTGGAATTTAAGTTTCCCGCTGATATACTGTTTTTTCTATGCGCAAAGTCCTTACATAAAAAAAAATCCTTTACATACTTTACATACTCGATAACGTACACATATTTAATTTTTGAAATTGTATATTTTGGCCGTATGGCACCGGTAGTGTAGAGTTGTACTGCTCCCTGGTTCTGGGGTCATAAGAAGCGACTGACGTACAAAAACCTACAGATCGCGGTATATACAACAGATACAACATAGCTTAAATGTTATGATAATGCTGCGATCAAATAGGCGAGGGTGGGCTGCAGCCAGCCAAACGCGAAGCAAATTTCAGCATTGGATGTTATTAACGATTTTAGCAGCTATGATAATGATAATAATTTCTTTATTTTCTCAAATGATTGCATAATACTTTCTTTTGGAAATAACACAAGACTTGGTTGACCTTTTAAATAACTGCAGTATTCAATTTAAATTTTCTTAGAATTCAGTAATATGTTACTGTTATTATATATCACATATATTGCCTGCTTTTTTAAGTGCTCAACTTATATATAACTTAGTGTAGATTCCTTATACTAAAATAATGAAATGTGACTGTTATTTACCTTTTTACGACTAAACGACTAATCGATTTAAATGAAATATGGCGTGTGAATAGCTTTATCCTCAAGGAAGAAAACTGGCTTTGATCCTTAGAAGTTCAAGAGAATGTTACGAGTAATGTAGGCCATGCAGACAAGCAAGCAAGCGGAAAGCTTAAGAATAATATTTGGGGGACAAAAATGTAGTTATTCTTTGAAAAGACTATCCTCCTTTTAATCTCATCTTAGGAACTTTTTTTATGCATACAAACTTCCCGTTCTTGTGGAAACCGTAAAAACCCGGTTCTGACATTTACAAATTTGTCGAATCGTTTCAGATATTAGGCCGTTGTTTTGATTTCCTCTAAATCTGAAGAAGTAAATTTACTATATACTATTTTATGACTCAATAAAGATTGTTTTTATATTTAAAAAAAATATGAATATGAAAATAAAATGCGTGTTTGATATACAAAGTTATACCCCTATTTCAGGGTTAAATTCTATAATTTGTGATTCATATGCATTTGAAATTCTCTCTGGTTTATTCACTTCCGACTTCAGGGGTTGAATTTCATAAAATCCAGACTTAATGAACACTTACGTTCTAAGAACTCCTATGCAAATTTTGAGACTCCGAGTACGCGTGGTTTCTGAGATTTCGTAATGAATGAGTAAATAACTTTTTGATTTTATATATTAAGATAAATTTCAACATTGTAAATCAAGTCGAGGCAGAAAACGCCCCTCGCTTGTGCTGTTGGCGGGCTTTCAAGAAATTGAACATGACCATTATAAAAAAAGTAACGCGTTCTGCAAAAGATAAGCCGAGTTTCAATAGAAACGAAGTAGAAGATTACAAGTACGTATTTATTTAATGTAAACCCTACCTTTTACTTTTAAAGCTAGCCTAGATATATTTCCAAATCCAGTCAGTGAGTTATGAGAGCGCTAGAACGACTAGCCAAATTTTTCCAATTTATCCTTTGAATGACTACCGGGATCGACCTCTTCTTGAGATATATCGGCTAGTTACTAAAAAGTATGGTTTTAGGCACATAGGCTTCCATTTAGATTGATTTTTACCGAATTTTCTTTAAAGCTACGCTTTCCTGGAACCGCTTTTGTTTCAAAAATATTACTAAAAAGTATAAAAATGTATCTTGTGCAGGATATGAAAAAGGTCAAGATATTTATTACATTTTTTATGATTTATACTAAGACAGCTTTTTTTGTGTGTAAACAAAGCGGGGTATGAACTGCAGCGTTCTAACCCCGAAGCTACGCTTTGGAATTGCCATCATGCCAGCCGAGCATAAGATTAAGAGCTAAAAATCAAAATTTTTCTTGGATTATGTTTTGCAGTAGACGTTCAATTGGTTCTATGATAAAAAATTCTTCAAATAAAACTATTAAAAAGATATTAATAATATTTTTTTTTATAATAATATTAATAAATTCCCACAACATCTCATACATTGACCTGACTCCGTGGTAAGTCGCTTAAAGCACTTGTGTTACGGACGCCAGACAACAAAGGAATCACAAATATACTACTTAAATACATATATTTTACACCCATACACAGAGCATACACAAATATCATCATATAAATATTTGCTCTGGGTGGGAATCGAACCCACGACCCCTGGTGCACAAGACAGGATCACTACCATCTGCGCCATCGGGCCCGTCATTAATGAATTTGATATAATGTTAGATTTGTAGTAAAAAACTGATTTCTTTTTATTTTAAGATATTTGGCTTGACCTTTGTGTATTTTTAAGATAAATAGAATGTTGTCTCCAGGCACATGTAATTTTATGCTTCAAAGCTCCGTCTACTAGATATAACTAGGTTTTGAAGAAATAAAATAAAATTTGATTTTTGTTCATACAAGTGTTATAAATAAACAATTTTTAATTGGTAAGGTTCAAATATATGCGCTTTCGTTAATAATTCATTAGGTGAAGATATATTATAGCGAGTATTATACGAATTTCTTCATAGCTTCTTATTGTATCATCTGAATTCCTCCTCAAGCTATAAAATATTCATAAAGTGGAAAAGGTACAAGTTTGACCCGCTGGATTGTTTCCCTCCGATCAATATCTACGAACTGCTAATGTTTTCATATCTCATCCTTGTATTCATACCGTTCACGTATTCGGCGCACACACGAAGGGTTTTCAAGGATCGCGAATCTTTTTTCGTCTGCCGCGAATAAAAAAACTTTCGACGCCATAAAAGTATATGAGTTCGTCCCAATACTGCGGCGATGACTTCCAATCTCTCGTAGCGTGTCCCGACCCAACCCTGGAGATTACTTTTTCTCCTTCATCCAGTAAATTGAATTAAAATGAGAAGCAAACGGGTAAAGAAAAGGGCGCGTGCCGATTTTCGCAAGAGTTTCGCATTTAACGGTCCCGGCTCTTGTATGTTTCTATTGTCTTCCCTTTTAAAACAACGAAACGAAACGTTACGCTCCGCTGGTATTATCTTAAGTAAACGACCTGAATATCCGTATGTCTTTGCGTTAGATGGTACTTTGCAGTTTTACAGTGCACCTGCTTATACTTGGCAAACGAATATTCTAATTGGTGTAAGCTTTTTGCTTCGCCTTTTTAATTGAGTTACGTTCCCATGTTAACATTTCTTTCGGCTGTTTTATTCAGTAAATAGCGCAACAAAACTATTATGAAACTTAAACTTTTAGTTATTATTATACATGCCATCTTTTGACAAGTAATTTTAGGTTACTTGGACTCTGACGGATAATTTAGTTCTGCTCGAAAAACTACAAAAGTTTGTTTCGAATATGCGAAGTTTTAAAACCTTCAGTAGCTAAATAACTTTCTAAACGCCTTTATAACTCGGTTCATCAGACATTATATTTTTAAAAATGTGATTTAAAATACCTAAGCACTGTGAGAAACTAGTATTATTACGAATAAAGAACTCGATAATGTAAGAAAAAAAAGAAATAATATTGTTGCTAAAAGCGTAGGCGTAATTCGTTAACAGAGTTTATCGGAGTTAATGAAACTCGTAGTAACGGTATTTAAACAGTTTATTAATAGTGTCTTAACAGGAGGTTCAAACTCCATTAAAATATTTAAAGTCATGGGGTATCGGCAGAGTAGATTAGTACCTCCCATTGTGTGTGTTGTAAGAGGCGACCGAGATAATGGAACCAACAGATAGCGGTATATCGCTCTAATTACCGTAGCTCAAATACAATGGCGGGCGTAGGCAGCACTGCTTTCGACGAGTGTTGCAGTGTAGCTTATTGGGAAAACTTTCGCCCTTTTTTGGGAAGGCATATGCCCAGCTATGGACCTTTTAGGACTGAAATGATGATGGTCAGTATTTTACAATGTTTTAGTGTAACTTGAATAAAATTAGTTCGAAAGCTTGGAAGGTATATCTTGTTAACCTCATGTATAAATTTTTATATAAAGCTATCTGTCCGTCCCGGCTTCGAACTAGTTGATAATTATTTTTAACATTTGGGTAAAACATATATGGATTGGCTTAAACCGAATAGTCTTGAAAATCTTGTACCCACAATCCACCCCAGAATCGAATATCTAACAAAAAAACGTCTACTGTTCGAGGGTGGACAAATGTACTGGCCGAACAAAATGATAAGATAGAAAAGCTTCTCGGTGCATTCATCTGTTATAGTGCATGATAGATAAATGGGAACTACTCTTTACTGTTTTTTTAATAAATTAATTAAGTCACACCAAAAACTGGTTAAACACACCATAAACGTATCATTGTAAGCAATATGGAATACTGTAACACTACATAAGGTTTTGTTACTTATTTTCTGCTGTGTAGTGCCGTTAAACATATTGGAAGGACTTCAATTATTCAATAGCATATAGGAGCCATCATCATATCATCATAAGCCATAGAACGTCCGCTGTTGGACCTAGGTCTCCCTGAGAAATCGGGGTTCTTGCCTATAATTGTCACACTACGCAGGCGAAGTAGCAATTGAAGAGCGAAACGCCGAGATTGCTGCTGCCAATTCCTGCCCTGTTTCAGCGGAGTTACACTCATTTGGATAGATATACCGCCATCTGTCGGTTTCAGTATCTCTGTCGCCTTTTACGACAACTTCTAGTCTGCCGGTATCCCACAGATAATAATAGGAGTATTTACTTTTAATTTTAGTTCATGAGAAAGCAAACCTGGCCGGTATAATGCACCGTATCTTGTATATTGCACACGAATTTTAATAGATCGTTAGATTTAAAAATAGTCCCGTGTCTTCGGTAACGAAGCGAGTGGCATATTTGTTTAGATTGACATTTTTAGACTCTATATAATCTTTTGAATGCAATGGCTGATATTTATAATTCAAAAACTAGTAGGTACCGTAAAAGGTACTGAAATAGGTCTATTTAAATAATAATTTATTTGGATAATTATTGATATTAAGACATTAATAGCATGGCTTTCTGGGCATGGGACCGTTTCTTTATTTTTTTCTAAAATGGGGTTATAGTGACAAATTTACAATAGCCGTACATATTTTTGTTCTATCATTCATAGTTTCCGCAGCGTATGCGATGAAAATTATTATAATACAACTTTTTCCATAGACTGGATTACATTATTAAAATTTAGTGGGGATCCTATTTTTATAATAGTTAACTAATAGTAAACGAATTATCGAAATTCGTCCTGTAGTTTTGAGTTTATTCGTGTCAAATAGATAAAAATACAGCCATTCCCCTTTATAATGTTAGTGTAGATCAGAATTTCCCAAATTCTTTTCTTTCATAGACGAAACTTTTGAAGCCTCCGGTCGACCCTCTGCAGCTTAATTACTTTCAATTTTCGTATATTCGAAAAAATGCAAAGATTAGATCTATTTACGAACGACAAAAAACGATAACAGTTTTAGAAAAAAATGCATATAACAAATAGGCAGGTATTTACTTATACTTACTTTTCCGATACTGGTAAATTATTAATATCGATTTACTTTACTTTCTGAAAGTCTGGAAACAAATTACGTCACTAATATCGATACGCTTTTCGCTATGAAATTTCGGAAATACATGAGTAACGTTTATCCTTGACATTTGTACTCATACACAAATTCATTTTTATGTTTGAATAAGTGTTGCGGACGGGACGGCGGGCGGCCGGCAGCGATGTGGCAACGCAAGTCTCGACACTTTGTACTGAATATAGAATATTATTATACCAGTTTATACTAGTAACAGTCGCCGATCTTCTTAAAATATTGATAGGAGATTGTTTTATTAATAAGCATATTATATATATTTAGAACAGGACAACGTTTTTCGGGTCAGCTCTTATAAGTTTATTGACAAGATTAAAGCTTAATATCGTCTAATAAATGTCATACACAATAATGTTATATTGGGGTGGTAATATTTAGAGTACTCTAAAGGCATTGTGTGTTGGTATTGAGTGAACGCCGGAATCGGTTTGGCCGTAAAACAAAGGTAGGCTGAGCCCGGAGATATTCTCCAATCGCGATGTACTCATGTGTAATACTAAGCTGAGAAACGCTCGATCTAACAAACATTCTGTTGCCGGCCGGCCGCGTATTTTCATATGTATGTATGATCATAGGTGTTTTATGGAAACAATATTTTATAATGTATTGTACACTCTTTTAGATTTTAGTTTAGGCAGTAGAGTCCATGACTGAATCGCCTTAAGCTTTATTGTATCAGTCTGATTGCATAGAAATTTTATCACCTAATATTTCTTTTTATTTTTCTTGACATAATTATTTATTATTTACTATATTTGTATGATATGACATTTAAAATCAGTGATTGAAGTTTACAAACTTATTATAATTATGTAAATTATCTGACATTGTATTTTTATTAAACTTTTATTTTTAACTTTAAGAATTCAAATTGAGAAATTAGGTACAATATTATTTCAATTCATGTAATTTCATTTTATTATAAATACTATTTTTTTCTCCATAATCAATTTATTTTCTATCATAATATCATTTATTGCATCATAGTTTTAGTGCGCTTATCATAGAGCCTTTTTTGCATTGTGTATATAGGCCAAAGTAATCATCTATATGACATCATTTCTGTAACTCCGCACCGTTCCCTAGTTTGTAATCGTTATTAATAAAAATTAGTTAACATTATTTCTGTTTGAATTTTATTAACCACTCGCTTTATATCTGTTAAAAAAGAAACACATTACATTACACGCACTAGTGTCTCAAAATAAGTTTTATTTATTACGTCAACTGCTGAAGGAAGAAACCCTTTCACTTCGTTATAACCAGGTCACTCGTATATAAAACTAAAGTGTCTTGATTTTTAATGTATAACGACTTAATACTAATAAATCAAAAATTCTCACAATAATTATTATCTTATACATTGACTCTAAGATAAGTCGCTATAATGTATCGTCGCTTATAATTTTAATTATTTATAAATTACACTTTTACTATAATTACAGCTTTACCTAACCTATTGAAAAAGTATGGTAAACAATAAAAAATATGTTTATTCTTATATTATATTAAGAAAAATTTACAAAAATAATTACAGCATAATAGTTGTTCAGTAATTCAAGCTACAAAATATCACAACTAATTATGCTGAATTTGTAAGGGTCCTTCCCTCACAAAATTGAAAAATTACAAATGCAATATATGGGTTAAGGGTTAATTATATCTGGATACAAGATAAACACAAATATTAATGTTTGTTGTTGGTTAGGATTGAACCCACAACGCCTTGGCACACAAAATAGAATCACCAGCATGGTCGTAGGATTCTTTACATTTGTATATACTTCTTGAACCGCTACTTGTGCTTTTTCATCTAATTTCTTTCAAATTTGCCAATAATGAAGAAAAACTGCTTAGTGAACTGTAAATACGCGTCTCGGTATGACAGCTCACGCGCGATGTAGCTCGGGCGTAGGTAATTTCCTTCGCTCAACTCGAGTAACTCTTTCTAACTCATTTAGATACCTACGTTACGCAACCAGCAACCAAGGGCTTCTATCAAACTTAAATTATATATACAGATGGTTCTCTCGGTAAACTTGGAGCGCCGGTGTCACTCATGTCAGTATGTCCGTTCACAAGTCGTATAGAAATGGATCATCTTTGTGTTCATTTTGTGTTTCTGTTCATCAAATTAATACGTTGTTTTGATGGGCAAATATTGCGTGTACAGTTCACGGCGATCGTAGTTCACGTGCTTTATTTGTCCTTGTTATTTTCCTGTTTCTGACAATACCGAATGATGGAATCCAATTTGTGTGGAAGTAACTTTGAGTTATGCGAGGTTATTGTGTTTCTTTGTGCCGATATTGGCTGACCAGCCTGATAATAAGTTAACCAAGTATGAGATATAAAATAGATTATGATTCAGAGATTATTAGTTGCGAATATTTTAATAGGACTTTTGTATGATGTTTCATTCGAGATAGATTGATTAGTCATTAGCACCTCACACTCACCAATTTTAGATTTTCACCAAACAGCTGTATTTGCATTGTAGTTTAAAGCTTTATACTTTTGTGATCTACTCTGCCAGCGAATGATATATAAAAATGTAACACAGGTTTAATTTAAGAGATTTCTAAATGCATTTGTTAAATAAGCACTTGTCAAACCTATAGGTAGGTATAAACCGTTACCTTAATCAACAGCGCATGCCCAAATGAACATGAATCTATCAACCATACAATCTTCTGCAATATGAAATTTGCCCTCATTAACAGTCATAAAAAGTCCACTGTTGGACATAAGCCTCTCTAATATAAGAGAATTTATGCCCGTTAATGCAGCGCTGGGTAGGCGTAGTGGCAATCGCAGAGTGCAACTTCGAGACGAGGATACTGCTACCATACCGACCCTGTAGTATTTACGATGCGCTGTTGGATAGATATACCGCCACCTGTCAGTTCCGGTACCTTAGTTGCCTTATAACACCTGGTATAGATGAAAGTACTATTCTACTCCGTAGCATTGACAAGCCATGAGATGCCAGAACAGAGGTGACGTAAGACGCGATTAATCTTACTATTATTAGAACCTCTCTCTGTATCAGGTATGGCAAAACGGGACAGAGATACCCGAACCGACAGCTGGCAGTATATCCATCTTAGTAGCTTAAATACAGTAGGGTACCTATATGAAGCTACGCTCCACGATTGACACCACGGCTGCTCAGCGTAGCAATTATAGGCAAACACGTTTATTAAACTTCTTGGACTCTCTGTAGTGATTGTTCCACGGCAGATTTTCTTTATTAGACTAGGTCACCAACCAAGCATACTGTCCACGTAGGCGTCAGTGACTATAGGCGCTCGTAATATCACAAGCATATCACCAGCACGATGCCAACCTTGTGACTTGAAGATATTATGTCATATTACCCAGTTATGTAACTGCCTCTCTTTCTATCTACGCGAGTGAAACCAGTGCTAGTTCTTATATAAATGCATAAGGCCTTTTGCCATCGGGTACCAGGTAGGTATGACCACGACAGATGCCACTGTTGCTGCAAGTACCAGCACCTGCGTCAACCCACAACCAAAAACCGATGCTGAAATCAAGCGGCCCAGATACCAACCCCTTGTAGTGGAGAAATTTCCCGATTGGGCTTGCCACTTTAAGGCGCTGAAGCAGGTACTGGGACACGCTCCAAATGCCAGACCGTTGGGCAAGGTAGTGCGGTTTACACCGACCGCGGAGTACCGGGCGGTACAGAAATACCTTTCGAGCCTGGAGAAGGAAGAGTACCTCTCCTGGTTCAGTTACTCCCTGCCGGTGGAAAAGAGCGCCAAGTTTTGTATTCAAGGCCTTCAAATAGAGATAGACCCAGGTGAAATTGAAGAAGAACTTTGATCCCTGGCCTTCACACCTGAGTTTGTGCGTCAAATACGCGCACGACAAGGCAGGTCTGGCTGCATATACTTCGCCCAAATGCAGCGCACACCAGATCTCACCCCCGCAATCTACGAGTGACCGAGCTATAGCACCCGGGTTGAAGATTGAGACCTGGTGAGGAAAGAAAGGGCCTGCCCAGTGCCGTAGTTGCCAGCAGTTCCGGCACTTCTCCCATGGCTGCCATAGATAGCAAGCGTGTGTGAGAAGCAAGGAAGCACACGCCGCCAGTGACTGCCCCCTGCCTGCGTGAGGAGCCCCCCACATGCGCGAACTGTGGGGGACTGCACCCAGCAAACTCGGTGGGCTGCCCGATCTTTCAGCAGGAAGCCAGGATCAAGAAAGCCGGCACAACAGCGTTGGCCGGGCGGCCTCCGGTACGCACTGGCAGCGTACCAGCAACCACAACGACACCACACATGATGGCTGAATCCAACGACGGGGTGAACATTCCCCGCCGGAAACGCAAGGGCAAGAATAAGAGGGGAGCACCTGCGAAAAGAGACCCCACAAAGAAGGCACTTACCGTCTCAGTACCGCAGCAGGAACTGAAGACGAAGCCAAAGCTGCGCTTGACCCAAAGCCGGTTAATGGATACCGAGAGAGCTATCTGCGTCCTACAGGACGTACTCGGGGTCATCAGGTCCAGCGTGAACGCCGTACCAATAATCCTCGGTGGAGTAGCACAATTATTGCAATCGATAGTACACTGGAACGCCTATGGGCTCAGATCGAAGCGAGGACTGCTGCGGGTCTTGCTTCGAGATCAAGACATAGATGTGTGTTTAATATCTGAGACCCTAACTTAACGCCAAAGACACAATCAAGATGCCCAATTACTACCTGTACCGGAAGGACGAGATGTCGGACCGCAACATTGCGTACCGCAGACTCGCTGTCCTGGTGCGTCGTAGGTTGATACACCAACCACTGCTACCGCAGAGCTCGGCCACCGCTCCCAAGTCTTTTTCGCCCTCGGGGTAAAGTCAACGCCGGCTATCCCATCCGTGTGTTTGCTACATACAAACCACCGCTAGCACGCTTCAATATTAGCGAAGTAATTCAATTAATGGCGGACCCCACGCCCACTTTAGTTGCGGGGGACTTGAATAGCAAACACACGGCATGGAACTCTGCGCATTGTTGCAGAGAGGGCAGGACGCTGCTCCGAGCCACGGAGGACCACGGATTCACCGCGGCCCGGAGGTACCCACGCACTATCCAGACAACCCTTTACACGCCCCCGACGTGACGTAATTGACATCGCGATTACGTCACACAAAGGCCTGGACAGCGTGTTGACACAGGAGACCCTCCTCGAGGGCCTCCAATGCGATCATCTCCCGGTGCTGGTGGGAACTGATAGAAAACCGACCACCGTGACGCCAACGGCTGCACGCCAAACCATAGATTGGAAGGCGTTCAGTTCTGCCATGCATTCAAACACCCCAACGCTACCGATTACTACCTCAGAGGACGTTGAGCTGCTCGCCAGTGCACTCACCACCTGCATACAAGACACCGCAGATTCATCATCGCTTACTATACCCAGCAGCATCAGGCTCCAGCCACTGCCCAAGGGCATCAGGGATTTATTTGCGAAAAAGCGGCGTCTAAGAAAAAGGTGACAGCAGACATGCAGCCCAACCCTCAAGCAACAGTTCAACGCCCTGTCCGAACAGGTGAGACATGAACTGAGGTCGCATTAAGCAGAAAGCTGGGATCGCTACATATATCATTTTATTAATTAATATCTACATTAATAATGTAGTTAAGGAAAAACTTTCTATCCTGTCTGCACTTCAAACAAAACACGATGCTAAGCAGAATTGCGGATGAAAGTTGGCAAGAGTTACGGTCGCAAACAACACTTATCTTTATAAATTATAGTTTATGTGTTACTCATATATATAAGCTATACTATTGTTAAGTTTAATTAAAATCTTTGCGTGTAAGAGTAACTAACCACACGTCCATACATTTTTACAAACGTTCACATTGATAATATTAGTAGAATAGATATTCGTACGTACATTTTAAAATCCATACAAAAAAAATCGCACCACACAGACAGTCATAAATATCATCGTATAAATATCTGCATATAGAATGGAAGAGTAGGTATAGGACGATCTAGGCGAACATACCTTAACCAGTTAAAAGAGGTATTAAAGTCGGACATAGAAGTACCAAGAATATAGAAGCGTGTATGAGAGAACGTATGCGAGTAAGGCCAGCGAGAGAGGCATGCCAATCATAGTAAGTGGACATCCATAGTCATTGCCTACCCCGATGGGACACAGGCGTGATGTATGTATGTTTGTATTATTATTTGCCCTGGTTGGGGATCTAGCCCGTTTCGCACAAGATTGGATTACTATTATCAGCGCCATCGGGCCCGTCGATTTATAACTTCTTAAGGTAGACCAACTCACTCCCGAGATTATAACAAAGTGAATGATAAGTTTTCTCAAGGAAAAGCAAACTAACCCATGTTTGTTAGTAGCGACATTTCAGAAAATACAATGCAATTTGTTCGGTACGCTCGCGCCGAGAAAACAAGAGATTTCCTACGGAGCCATCCTGTTTAACATCTCATTCGACGAAGATACAGCGAGCTGAGCTCGACCCGCTTTTAAGTTGTATAAACTGCAGTGTAAAATGTTGGTTTGTTCCACATTAGTAATTTGCTTCTACGCTCTCAAGATAAGCCAGTATAACAATGAATAGGGGTTTAAGAATAAATTGCCTTATCAAGACACCTACTGTTCCACTTGAAATAGACATTACTTATAATTTACGCAGATTAAAGATTTTAGAATTACAGAAAGCGATTAATAAAACTACGGTCTGTCTGCCCAACAGGTAACTAACTACAGAGCTGCAAAATATGGGATAAGCTATTTATGGTTTACAATGCTTGTGGTAGAATAGTAACTTTACCTGTAATAGACGTCGCAAGAGGCGACTGCGTTACCGGGATTCATAGATGGCGTTATATTCGCCTGAAATAGCGTAGTTCATGAATGAAACAGGGCTGGGACATTCCCGTCTCGAAGATCTGCTCTGTGATAGCTATCAAGTCTGTTCAGCATGTAATTATGGGCAATGGCCAATCCATTTCTTGGGGAGACCTATGTGATGTGATGATGATGGTGATTAATTTTATATATAGCATGTCATCAGGCGAGAACATAAACTATCTGTACCACAAGTATAGCCTTAACTGATATTTGTAATTTAAAATCACATTGTGACTAGAATATTGAAGAACAGTAAAAAAGTACTAAGGCTTTTACTTCGAAAATACTTGGAGCTAGACCTCTGAGGAAATTTTAAACATAATAGCCGTTCTGGGCAGGCCAGATAGTAATAGGTTACTTGGTCAGGGTTAGTACTACTCATTGAAAAATGGCAGTTACCTCATTAAAAATTAAAGGTTTTTATAAAATTTGTGTGTGGTGAATTGTCTGTATTTTTTTTGTGATGGACGTATAGAACATTTCTAGGAAAACTATAAGATTGAATTCTACTATGTTAAAATTATTTTGACTTGTATAAGAATTGGGCACTTTTGTAAGTGTGTTCCATTAAAATTCTTCATAATCTAACATACGTACATGTTTTGTATTGGTTTTGTAGACGTAACGATTTGAAATTTTTAAGACCTCACTTGACAATGCCAAATTATTTTGTCGTAAAGCTTGTTTAGTTTATTTATATTTGTGTCAACCACCCGTTTATGTTTTATTTTATGACGTTTGTTATTTATATATTTAAATAGTGAAGATGACTGACTGATATATCAGGGCAGCAAACTAAAAGGGTTAGAAACTTAATTTTGCACATCGTTTTATATCGTAGGGGAATGCTAAGAAAGGATTTGTTAAAATTCACCCCTAAGGAGGTAAATCAGGAGTGCAAAGTTATTATGAAACTTTGCCGCTTTTAAAGTTATTCAAAACAAGTTTCCTCAATGAAAGTCGCGAAACACACGTTAAATATTTTTTCAAAAATAATTCCTTTAGGGGCTAAAAGGGGTACCCCCCAAAGTTTTCTCAGATTTTCAATAAAATGTTGTCTTTGCTGTATTTTGGCTGTAAGTGCGAATAATGCCGATATCCCTTTATATGAATTTAAATAATTGACTTTTATTGGCAGATAACTATTGATATAACAAGTAATTTACTACTTTTATTGCTTCTATTTCTCACGGGTGCTGGAACTACGGGAATGAAACAGCGGGGCACTGTTAGTCTATCAATAAATTATATTTCAAATTTTATAATTATAATTTCTTATTGTTCTCAACGCTTTTTTATATTATTTTATATTTACAATGTTTATATTATTCTCAGCTACAAACCCAGTGTATGCAAAAATTTTAAAGCTGTTAAATATTTGAATGGAATAGTTATAGATGGAATAGTTGTAAAGTTAAATTTAATTAAATGTTACCTCTTCCTTGGTTACTCAATGTGTTATCTACTTATGTAATAGTGGGAAGGAATAAGTTCTAATCAGATCTCCGACAGAATACTCTGAATTCTGAAATACATAAATGTATCTACGAGTTTCATTTATACCAATTTATAAACGCGTGTAAATATGACGGTGTAACGAACAGTTTGATGTTAATCGACATCAATTGTAATAATGACAATTGCTTTTTTTTATCCCATTTGAACATACATAACAAATTTGTTATGCGTGTTCAATTATGTTTTAATAAAAGAATTGGAACCAACACACCTCAGTCATTCAATTAGACATTCTTGTCTTTTTTGACACAGTTTGGCTGCCCATAAAATTTATATTGGAATAAACCGCGTTATAAAAAGAGTTTCACAATATTTTTTTTTATGTACCTATTTTATAAGTATAAGTCACTATATCATGCTTATTATTTATAAAGTATCAAAATATATCTTAATAGATACTAGTGGCCGTACGGTGGTCAAATTTCGACCATAATTTTGTAAAAAATCCTATTTGAAATTCAATAGACTTTACGATAAGGCCCACTCTTTGTACTTTATGATTACTGTTTTTTTCATAAGTCCATGACAGTGTTTCTCGATTATACGTTTTTAAAGGCTTTTAACACAAATTTTTAAACGTTTAAAATATCTAATAATATTGGAATATGTCGTCCGTCTGTCTCGGGATAAAGGGAAAAACCTATTTTACACAATCAAGCTCGAGAGTTCGCGATCTGTTCCCCCTACTCCCTAATTAGTGTTCCGAAACAATCGGGGAAGTTTGTTAATAAAACTGACCTCAACTATTAATTGCTCCATTTCAAGTGTTACTATAGCTGGCCGGATGATTTTGTTCTTCAAAAGAACTGTTTTCCAGCTCATTATGAAGTTATGCTAGTGGAAAGTAGATCTGCTTGTTTTCCTAAATAAGGAAAATTGTTTTGTTATTGTAATTTTTTAGATGTTAGATTTTTTTTTGTTATTATTAAAATTTCTAATGCTCTATTTTGTTCTTCTTTTATAATTGTTTGCTCTCTATAAGAATGAAGCTGACATAAGTTAACTGTATATTGCATATTATATACATTACTATATATGTTGATGAGTAAGTAGAGATTATTTATTTCTAATGTTCCAATGCTTCAATCCTGACATACTTTCTTGCTTTCATTGCTCTTAATATATCAAATGGTGGTTTTGATCCAATAATTTGCCCAAATCTAATAATAATATATTAAAAAAAATATGGAATACATTTTTGAGTGCCTAAATTTACTTGGATAGATTTTCAATATATGAATTGTAGAACTATCAACATTCAGTAAAATTTATCGTTTTTTTACATATATGGTTTGAGTTCTCAATATTCTAAATGCTAGTATTGATCCATTGTATTATCCACAGCTACATAATATAGAAACATCATTTTTTTAAAATAAACATTCCTTTGTGAGCGCCTAAATTAACAACGAGACACAATCTTTTTTGATTTTTAGT
Source organism: Heortia vitessoides (assembly GCA_020976665.1). Lineage (NCBI taxonomy): Eukaryota > Metazoa > Arthropoda > Insecta > Lepidoptera > Crambidae > Heortia > Heortia vitessoides. Next base: position 4,681,546 of record JACJUM010003129.1, read on the forward strand.
TTCAATCGGTGCGAACGCGGTCACTCGGCGAGTAGTTGCAATAAAAAAAGGTTATCACGTTTTGTCTGGCTAAATTCGACATTGAAAAAAACCTTCAATGGATTCTCATATTTATTGTTTGATGTTCACCAGAGTTGATAATAAAACTACTTTTTTAACGGCTTTGAACGCGGTTTATTTATTTTACATTTTTCCATTCGGAATTTCGGTTAGATTGCGGCAACGAATAAATAACCAACCAATAAAATAAACCAACCAACAAAGTAACCAATAAACCGCGTTTTAAAGCCGTTAAAAGAGTAGTTTTATTAGGAATAGTGAACGTGGAAATGTTAGAAAATATCACCAGACGTATCTAGATTTTTTCTTCTAAAATGCGAATTGAACGTTGTTATACTTTCATGGGTTAATAAGTGAACCAAATTTAATGAAATTTCGTATGTGGGTAGGTTGAAACCTAGTGAAATTTTAATTCGAATTATTTTATTGCATATAACATTAAATGTACATGGTGGAGAAATCATTAATGAGAGTTATATGTGACGCCCTGCAAGTGCATTGCAATATGTAAGAACTAATTACTGGTTTACCTAAAAGTATTTAAATTATATAATCCAATCTACAGTACAGTTATTACTATAAATTCTCATCTAATCTATAATATTTTTAAAAAGAAATTGGTTAATTAAATTAAAGGTTATTTATTAATTTATTATTATAAAAGTAGGAGAGACGTTGAAGTTGATACAGTGATGGATTGCAGTGGACTTTTATGAAGTGAAGTCAACGCTGACTCGACGCTTGTGATATAATAAAAATAATTAATAAGCGTGAAATGAAAGCAGGCTTCGTTCGAATTCAGAACACGCAGATTTGCTTTCCATTTTAATTTATAAATAATTTGTTACATTGTGTACGGGATTAATTACTGCGATTCGGACACAAAGAATAATCTACGTATTTTATAAAGTTGATTGTTAATTAAAGAATTTATTACGGCGTGTGGATTACTTATCCGTTAAACCTCTTATGTTCAGTTTGTAAAATTAGTTCACTTAAGATATAATGTACTATAGGTATTTAATAAGTACGAGTAACATAATTTTATTTTTTATTAAGGATAATCATTATTAATCAAAACGTGTAATTAATTTGTGAACAAGTCATAATAGGTATTGTTTTCAAGAAAAAAATTGTAGTGTTGTAAAAAAACACAATTAATCGACACATACATTTTTGTCACGTTTGTCCTGGGTGGGAATCGAACCCACTACGCTTGGCCTCCAAGGTGCATTACCATGTGCGCCCTAATCCGTCAAATTACATGAACGTTTTGAGGTCAAATTATAGCTTTAACGTATATATTGGTAGCAATCTGGCCCTAACTAGCTTACCAACTATAACCACACCTTTAACCTTGTGATCCCTAACCACCTCCAGTATATATTAGTTGTGGTCACAAACTAGATATCAGCCCGATACAATGTAGTTCAATTGGGCGGCGATGGGCAGCAACATTCTCATCGCGAAGTTACGCTAGTTAGTGAGATTACTTCCTAACCCCGCCCTGTAAAAGTAACGCCTTCCATCGGTTATGGTAATAAAGTTCCAACACCTGGCATAAAGAGAGGTCTTAAAATTTTATGTATACATGAACATAAAATAACTTTAATTTCATAACTGCTGCTAAATTCACCATGAAATCTAAAGCATACACAGATGATATAAACAATTCGTGTTCAGTAGAGAAATCACGAAGCTCGATAATTTCGGAAGCCCATTTGTCTAAAGTTCGTTACGACCAGCTGCACGGAACAAACCAGAACGCAATTTGTTTTCGTAACGGGAATCGAGTTTGGGCGCATGCATGTGTTGCGTCCAGATTATCCCCGTATAAAATTAGGCACTAGCTCGCTCCAGAATAATCCGGACGAGGCACATTCGTCAATACCCGCATTTAACAGTGCAGGCCGCATTGACCAGTCACTGGCCATTTTACTAGCTTTTATTTATTTGAGCGGTTTTATTAGACTGCAATGATTTATCCACACTAAAATGTATGATTGGACATCCCGCTTGTCAACGATTATTTTTGATAAAATACTTGTAATGTAGTTAGACAAGGTAAATAATGTGTACACAAAATGTAAAGACCAACGTGTTTTAATTTTTTTAAATAATAATAATTTATTTAAAATTAACAATTAAGTTTTCCTCTTATACATAAAACCACAATTTATTTATTGATATGATATATCTGCGGTTGTATGAACTGTGATACAACTGTCAAATAAGCAATATGTACAGTTTAAGAAGTATTTCTTCTCGTAGACGCAAAAGGAAAGGACGTCGTCGTCGTACTCTAGTTTTACCTATTTCTCCCGCCAATAGCGTGTTCGCATTGCTGTGTTCCGGTTTGAAGGGTGAGAGAGGCAGTGCAATTACTGTGTAAATATGACGTTTTTATCTTCAGTTCACAAGGTCGGCGCTACGCTCGTGATATCATGAGCATCTTTAAGCTGCGTTCACGTTCGGAGAATGGAACCGAACTGCAGTTATCGCATATTTTGCGCCAATGACCACCGGAACAACATTTATATGATGATTTTGTGATAATGTATTTTTTCTGTGTTTGGCTATTAAAAAGATGTATTTAATTTATTTGTGATTCTTCTATTGTCTGATGTCACAAGTGTAACACAAGTGCTTTAAGCGACTTAGCTCTGGCAGTTAAAGTCAATGTTTGAGATGTTGTGTAAAATTATTTTTTTTATTATTTTATTTAGACATCCGCTAATTAAAAGAAAATCCACACACAAATAAACACCCAATTATGATATTGAAATTTATTGTCTCTGGATTTTCGTTTTAATAAGAAATATTTTTCAATCCGCACGTACTCTCTCATCTACGCAGACGTGTGTACGTTATGGCGTTTCTAAACTATATCTATAAAATTTGTTTCACTCCATGAAACGTAATTGTGAAACCTTTTTCCCTGATATACAGTCCGGGTCTGCTTTAAATTACATTTCGTAGTCGGGTATGAAACAGCGCTCCTAATGTAGAAATATGAAAACTGTCCAATAGTTGCGCAATGTTAAAATGCAACAATTTCTTACTATTACAGGCCGGATTGCGTATTCGGTAGTGTTTTAACGTATGCTACAGGTTCAATGGTGCGACTTAGGTCATAGTTTTATTATGAAACATATGTATTTATTTCTTGTCTCGGTATTACAGTCTGTATTTTATTATTATATTTGTGATCCCTCTGATGATATCCATAACACAATTGCTGTAAGCCACGTAACATGAAATCAGGTCAATGTATAAGATGTAATAATATAAACTATAACTGAATTATTTATTTCAAACTACAACTAAGTGCGTACTTATAGATTGTATAGGCTTAAGTTACCGGCAGGATTAAATAGTACTTCCCGTGTACCAAGTTTGGTAAGAGGAGGCCGATGTACGGAGCCGACAGATGGCAGTACATCTTTCATCACCTGACGCGATGGTACGCTCTGCGATTGCTTCTATGCTTGCACAGCGGCAATTATAGGCCAACAGTCGATGTCTAATGTTATTTTAATCATAGTATTCCATTTAAAAATAGCGAGTTAAAGTGATGGCCGATGGAGCAGTAGATTTATAGAATGTAGGTTCGTCCACACAACCTTTGTGTAGCATGTCCACTCACAAGGTAGACAGTTGAGTTGTCTAGTACGGCTATATCTGAGTAATTATGTTGTCTAGTTAAACTTTATACCTACGTTTATCATGAAAAAAATATTTCGACTCTAAATTGATAAATAAACTGTCCTATCCTAGATAAAGGTAAACCTCAGGCGCGTCTGCATTGGCACCTTTCCCTTTTATCAACCTCTAAATAGTAGTGCTCGCAATGTTTTGTTCCGGTTTGTGAAATTAGTGGGTAGTGTTGCATAATATCTTCAAGACACGGTTGGCAGCGTGTTAGTGATATCTATGTGATATTACGAGCGTCTATGACGCTTTCTATCACGCGGACTGTATTCTTATTTGTCAACCTGGTCTTTCACTCTATACAGTAAACAAAGACGAATAAAAATCTATTCAGTAGTTTAAAAGTTCATCCCGCATAAACCTTAACACACGTAATTTTCATATATTAAAAATATTAATGGGCCCGATGGCGCAGATATTAATAATTTAAGGGCCCGATGGCGCAGATGGTAGTGATCCTGTCTTGTGCACCAGGGGTCGTGGGTTCAATTCCCACCCAGAGCAAATATTTATATGATGATATTTGTGTTTGCTCTGTGTATGGGTGTAAAATATATGTATTTAAGTAGTATATTTGTGATTCCTCTGTTGTCTGGCGTCCGTAACACAAGTGCTTTAAGCGACTTCCCACGGAGTCAGGTCAATGTATGAGATGTTGTGGGAATTTATTATTATTATTATTATTAATTCTCATTGCTGCCTTCATATTATGGGATATTTTTTATTTGACTTTATTTTAAATAAATTATATTATTAATTACTCCAGTAAAACTAAGATGTGTGCAGTCTCTGTTCTCATTTAATAAGGAGGTGAAGAATATTACCTGTCATTATAATGATTTCCTTTTGACTGACGTTTGGCTATCATTTTAAATATTGTTATTACATATTATTTATTTATATAGTGTATTTGTTGGAATATTATGTTAATTGTATTTTATTACATAAACTTTTTTTTATATAAACCCAAACAACTACCTAACTATTTTCTTGATATTTTTCAATCCATAGGTTGTTTATTTCATTCGTAGATCGCTCAAGCTTTAAATTCGAATCTATTTTATTTTTTGTATCTATTTGATAGGTGTACAATAAAGAGTATTATCATATTTACTAAAAAACGTAAAAATTAAATTATTAATTGTGAATGTCAGTACTTGTGCTTACATATCTGTTGATATAGAATTACTTCTTTAAGGCTTTAAAAGTATTTTCATTGTGAAAAGTGAACACGTATTTATTAGAAAATATTATAACATAGCAATATTAGTTGAACTCCTTCGGGTTCATTTTAGTCAAATATAGGTGAATGCAGTGATTATTTTCATTAATTGTTCCAAGCTGACGTGTCAATATGAAAGTTGCATGACAAAAAGCGTTAACTGACGTCCTAAATGATTACTTGAGTATAGTATTATGCAAATGAGCATTTCCAAAGCTTTTAACGAACTCTTTTACGTTCAATAAAAAATATATTCCGCTTGTAATTACCAAATGTAGCAGGCAATTCATTCCATTTGGTTAAACTTCATTTATAGTTTAGTTCTGCGCGTTTTACTGTGGGCTTCTATTACCGAGTTAAGGATAGTTTTGAACAAGCTAAATTTGCGTTTAGAGTACGGAATAAATAACCTTTGAATTTATTTATAAAGCGACGAAAGCGGTATAGTTTTGAATGGGCGCGCACTAATTAATGAACTAGTTTCACAGTAATGAAATACTATGCTGGGTAAGACATATACAAAATTAAATGGTTGTATTGTATTAGGAGTGAAGTTTTGAAACGACTAGCCGTGACCCGTTTTTTAACACGCGTTATATTTTATCACTAGCAGTGCCCACGACTTCGTCCGCGTAGAATAGTGACTTTGGGGGTTATAGTAGCCTTTTCCCAGTTTATGCAACATTTTTCACTAACGCTTCGCTCCTATAGGTCGCAACGTAATGTTATGTAGCCTAAAGCCTTCTTCTATAAATGGACTATCCAACAAAAAAGAATTATTCAAATCGGACCAGTAGATCCTGAGATTAGCGCGTTTAAACAAACAAACAAACAAACTCATCCGCTTTATAATATTAGTGTAGATATCAGAGAATCAAGTAAAAGAATCAGATAACTTTCATACTCACTTTGTCCCCTTTCACCCCTATTACGCTTTAAGGGATGATTTTCGAAAAAATTCAGCTTCTTTTATATATTTATATAGACGATGTATTCTTAAATGTGTGAAAATTATAATAATAAATCTATTTTTTAAATATTTAATAAATATAATAAACAAATAACAATTAAAATAGATTTTTTATGTAATTCGCAAATTTTTTATGTAATTCGAAAATAATGTGTTTGACGCCTGTTATAGTATTTCTTGGAACTTTGGATTGTATATAATCGCGCCCCGTGAATTCATTTGCGTACTTTCCATTTCTGTGAGATTAATAAATAATAACAGCACACTTAGTAACTCGTTGTTACATCAGCTATCTGCCAGTGAAAGTCCCAAAAACATCGATCCAGCCGATTCGGAGTTCACTTTAAAGAGATCGACACACTGATAGACAGTCAAACTGACAGATAATCTAAAAATCTTGTTTTCATACGTAAATTAAAAACATTTATTTATTTGATATTCGCTACAGACGTTTATATTTTATTAACATTTATAATTTGCTTTCTGTACTGGGTTATCAATAAATCCATTGTTTGCCACGTCACAAGGGGCACAATATTTATTAGCATTATGTCAGCCATTAAAAGTCTACTTCTGGACATAAACCTCCTCAGAATGGGGAAATTTCACCCATAATTGCAACGCCGGGCAAGCGTGTTGGCAGTCGCAGAACGCAGCTTTCGCGACGCGATGCCTACCCCCAACCTGTGCATTTGAGCTGTACTGTTGCGGATGGATATACCGTCATCTGTCGGTACTGATATCTTAATCGCCTCTTACGACACCTTATACAGAAGAGGTACTATTCTACTCTGTGTGTACCTCACGGTGTATTTATGTACCACACGTTTATTAACATAACTATATATTTCATAACACTAGCAGCGCTTTGTAAGACTGAAAATAATAGAAGTTTCAAAAATTAGCAGAAACAGACGGATTGCCGACAAACGGGCAAAATTATTTTCAAGTAATAATTTACTTTTATTATTACAAACAGACACTTTAAATTGTATTTATATCGTATGTGTAGATCAATATATTTTCATGAATCATCTAGATAATTAAGTTTGGAGCCGAACTCCTTGTTACAGGTTCCGATTGGCATTGTTCCTCTTTGATACGAAACCTAAGATATTTATTTTAAATCAACTTTTCTTTTAACTACAGCCCTAATGAGGGTCGCGGAAAGAAATCTGAACCCTCCGCTAATGGGGGGCGAGCAGATAAATCGAGAAAGGTGGGGTTCCAGGAGTCGGGGTGGGTGGTATAGATCGCTCGTAAAAGTTTTAACGACTACCAAAATTACTAGCTATTACAACACGTTTAATTCTACCCTATTGAATTATAGAGAAATCCGTGTGGTAAAGTGCGAGTGATTTGTAAAACTAATATAGTGAACTCCGCTTAAGCTATTTACTTATAGTCGCATTTTCCTCTTTTTAATTACAATAGTTAGAATTATTGACGAGCCTGATGGTGCATTCGATCACGTGATCATATCTTGTGCGCCAAAGATGGTGGGTTCGATCCCCACTCAGGATAAATATTTATATGAAGAATATTTGTATGTGTTCTGTGTTTGAGTGTTATTTATATATATCTAAGTATTATATTTATTATACCTGATTATTATTTGTTATTTGTATTCTGATATAGGTAACACAAGTGCTTTAAGCCACTTGTCTCAGAGTATGAGATGTTGTGTGACTTATTATTATTGTAGGATGGGGAACAGTCGGATTGATGTAGAAATATTTTACTGTGTCACTGACACATAAAAAAAATAAATTTAAAGCAGCAGAAAACTACAAATATAATTTATAAATTCGTTACAATACCTAGGCACTCAGACACAAAACAAAACAAATATTTATGACATAAATGTTTGCCCCTGTGGGTAACGAGCCCACTTGTGTCCAAGATAGGATATACCTACTACTGAATGGGCCACCAGGCATGTCAATTTCTCAACAGTAAAATTACTTAATATTTGTATTTGGTCAATTTTAATTTCACTAATTCTTTCATTTGTAATTACTATTTTTCTATAAACTAATAAGCAATTTATTATGTATTTATATAGCCTCAAAGAGTTCAAATATTTATTGATAAAATAGCAAAAATATTTTATAATATTTACACATAAGCCACGCGGTACCGGCAGAGAAGAATAGTATCTTCCACTGCTCCAGGTGTCGTCAGAGGCGACTAAGGTACCAGAACCGACGGATGGCGGTATATCCATCCGAAATAGTGCAGCTCAAATGTCCAGGGCGGGGATGGGCAGCATCGTCCCCGTCATGATAGCTACGCTCTGCGATTGCCGACGCGCTTGCCCAGCGCAGCAATTATGGCCAAAATACCTCCTTTCTTGGTAAGGCTTATGTCCAGCAGAGGACTTGCAATGGCTAGTATGATGATGATCATGATGACACGTTCAGTTATAAAAATGTAACTTCTTTCGACCGCTTTATGTAACTTTCACATATTTTTGTTTGTCATTAGAGTTACTTTCCGGCGACTTTTTCGAAAACTGTTACTAGCGTTGACGGCATTCTAAAGCCGTTACAAAGTATTTTTATTATAATCGTAACGTTAGTTGAACTCTATTGGGGTCACTTTAATAATATAAGTCGGATCGTAAGTTCCAATGATTTGTAAAACTAACATAGTTAAGCGACTAGATGAGTTGTGTTTATTCACGCGAAGAAACTATTTATTAACTCATTTAAACATTTGTTGTAATAATATTTGAACTCGGTGAACAGTGAATGGGCTAACATAAAATGTATTCGTAATTTATTTTCAACTCATTAATCGCTGTGAAATATTGAATCGAAATACATTCATACTTAAGTAATTCTATTGGTCCATCGATAATTATCAAATCAGCTATTGGAAGTCCACTGCTGGATAGAGGCCACCCTAAAAAGGGGGATTTTTTGCCCATTATTGCCGCGCTGGGCAAATCGCAGAACGCAGTTTTCATGATAGAGATTCTGCTGCCCATCCCCGCCCTGTGCATTTGGGATACACTGTTTTGGATAGATATATCGCCATCTGCTGGTTCTGGTAATTTAGTCATCTCTAACGATAGCTAGTACAAAAGGAGGTACTATTCTACTCCGCCTATACCTCGCGGCGCGGCAATAATTCCTTAGAATTCATTAACACATTTAATTATCATCATCATCATAGCAGCAGAAGATCATCTTCCCTTGAAACTCTCTAAGAAGAACATTTGCCTACAATTACTGCGTTGGACTTCACCATATCCGATATATAGCCATTTGTCGGTTCCGTTGCATCAGTTGTCTCTTTTATTTAGTATCGGGGCGGTACTATTTTCCGGTACCCAAAGACATTTTTAATAATAAAGATTAATTAGGTATATTCAGTTTCTATGATACTCAGTATCTTTTGGGCTATTTTAACGATTTAAGTGATAGGCCTCTTTCAATATTATTGTCATCAAATTTATACTCAGTATCTTTTGTTCATGTGGACGATACAAGTGACAGACCTATTTTAATATTATTGTCATTAGACCTATTTTAATATTTAACGAATGTAACAAAGAGTAAAATATCGATTGTGAATAAAAGAATATTTTTTCATCGATATCATTAAATATTCTAATTTTTTTTTTACATTGGAGGAAAGTATGTCAGGAATCAAAGATCTCTGTAATTTAAAATATGAAGGAGTTTATGTATGACAAATAAAAATAACGAAATAAAATTTTATGGACGTAATGCCATGCGTGAAAGAATGTTTGGTTAATTGAATTTCTAATGATTTTAATGAGTCCTTATACAATCATATACAATCGTCGTCTGTGTAAATACCTTACTTTCATCAACTTCTACACCGCCAAATAGCAGTGTTCGCATTGTTGTGTTACGGTTTTAGGGTGAGAGAGGCAACATTTCTGAGTAATGTGACATTATAATATTCAAGCTACAGGTTTGACAACGCGCTAGTGATATCCTTATGATGTTAGGTGTATACTGTATGCTTGTTTGTCGACTAGGTTTCATAAAACAAGGACGTAGCTCGATTTCAACGTTGTCATTAGAATGTCCACTGCGGGACAAAAGCCTCCCCGAGTCATATGGGAAGATTTTGGAGCGTAAAGATAGTAAAGCTTTGTATTTTGGTTGATACCGCCCGGTTCCATAACCTCGGTTGCCTCTTACGACACCTAGTATAGAGGTGCTATTTTATTCTGGCAGTACCCTACTGCTAGCACTTTACGTTCATTAAAATGGACTCCCATGTAAACTAGCTACCTCTATATAAAATGCTATCGGTCGATCTGCCCTAATCTTGTTCCGAACAGGCAAACGTGGGGTCAGCGGCTGGTTGGTAGCGTGTCGGTGAAGTGTTAACGGCCGCGCCTGCCGTATCTCGTATCTCACCCACATTGCACTTGTCAGCCAGCCTCGCCCCTGCGCTTCTTTAGTCGCTGCGTCTAGTGGCAGCGAGGTACAAGACGATACATTAAAAAAGATAGTCATGCGGCTTAAGAATCTAAGCCAGAATGCTGAATTATCTTTAAGATAATACTTAATCGAAGACACATTTTATTTCAGGTGTTTGTTTTAGGTGTATTACCTACAAGATTCAATAAATGCCGCTGATTTCTCAACTCAAAAATAACACTAGGCTAAATTCGATATGTCTGCTAAGGTCTGAGAAGCACAGTAGTGCAGTCTCTGGTATGGGAATGATGCATGACTCCTGAGACAAGTTGGAGATTACTACTGTATTAAAATCCTAAAAAAATAAAACTATATTGACTGTTATTTTTACCTGTTCAACCTTTTCTTGCATCATATCCATCCGTAAGGTTGAATCCTGGAGTTAAGGAGAAGTTAATGTAACGAACGAACGAAACGAACATAGCACGTACATGTACGCTTCAAAATTTCAAAAAGTTTTAAATCGATTGAGTTAAAATTTTGATATGCTGCCAGCTCATAAATTATTTTTGTGAATACATTTTTTAGCAGTTCATCTTTTAGGTTATATTATTATATACGTATCTATATAAAAAAGTTTACCAATGTTCAAAACTGTAATTATCGATTTACGATTTTCAATTGATTCCTAAACGAAACACGGACTAGGGTCAGTGGACAGATCTCTCCATTCCTGATTCGTCATGGTTATAAATGCACAAACTAAAGAAAAACGTCCATTTGTGTGAATGTCGGCTACAAGGGGTACAATGTCAACATCAGTGGGCGAGGTACTACTATTTTTATTTGGTAGCGGTTCCACTAGCTTTTTGGTCAGAAGTAGTAAGTAGTTTAGCACACAAACTATCGGGTGCTGCCCGTAACGGCTCAGTTTACTTTACGGACAGTATTGACGTTCAGTGGTACGCTTTTTGTAGGTAGCGAAGAGACTCTGGCTGACGCCTTATTGGCAAAGAGTGAATAGAGATATGATAGCGATAGCGAGTATTAAGTAGTAGTAGTAATTTAAGTAACTTTCAGCTACTCTCACATTCCTGTCTGATGTATCAGGGTATCATTCAAATATAGATTATACAATTAGATTGATAGAAGTGCTGGATTAATTGATGAGATATTCTATTTAGGGACAGGGCATATTTCTGACTATATCATAGCACCGTGGACATACCTGCGGTATACTAAGCTACCAAGAACTTATTCTCAAACAGCATAAACTATGTAAACCTGAAAATAAACTAACTCATAGTAGACGAAAGTATGTGGATTTTTAAAATATACATCAGCCATGTCGTACACGGTTCGCACAGCGATTTCTAAATTTTACAGGACCATTTATTTATAATAAAATTAACCAAGAAATAGATATTCATGACATGAATAAATACACTTGCAAAACAACAGTAAGGGAATGGCTTTTGACATTAGACTACAACAAGACAGAGGAATTGCTAACAATATTATGCTAGACTGGACTATATTTATTGTTACTATTATTGTTTGTGTATACTGTATGTACTGGCTTAGCATTATATTCTGTGTATTTATGTAATGTGTGCGTAAATAAAATGTGTTGCATGAACAAGCTTTGTATTACACTAAACCATATAGACACACATCCACACCTACATGCACACTAGAGCATAGGTGCCTATAAGAACAGGCTAGACCTAGTTTAGGTACCTAAGTATCAAAATGTATTTTAGTTTAAGTTACCGTTTGTTGTTGAATAAAGTTATTATTATTATTATTATTATTATACTACAGCATATTTAACTATGCTAGATACCAAAAGGTAGTCGAAAATGGTTAGCAAATTATATGTTAATAAAAGTTAACGTAATTATACGTTTTATGTCTAATAAGTAAATTGACTGATATTATTTAATGTGTTAAATTTAAACAAATTATTTTTTTTTGTCATTGTGATGATATTTTTGTTTCCATCACCTAGGTCTCTTTTCCTAACAACGAGTGAATAATTGTCTAACCTATACCATTTACAATTTTCACAAATATTTTATAGGTTTTTCAAATGCCATACTTTAATTTAAATTAGTGAATCACAAAATATCCCAATATTATTTTATGATTTTATTTGTTGAAATGGTGTAAAGTATATTTGTATAGTGCTGGAATCGTAGAAAAAATCTCCTTCTATTGTAAAAGTTACGCAATGGCAGCTTCTCTCAGCTCTCTCACTCAGCGTGTGACACTGAATCCTATATATGGCGCTATATCTATCCCAATAGTTAATTGGACACTGGATTGACACCCTTATTCCTGTCACTCTGCGGCGGTCATTACCACGATTGCCCGACGCACATATGCTCAGCAGAGAATGTGCATAATAATAATAAACGGTTGTACACCAGACGTACAAAGTTGCACTCTGCAATTGCCAACACGCTTGGTCAGTGCGGCCATTATGGGCAAAATTCCCTTTTCTTGGGGTGGTCTAGGGTGCAGCAGTAGACTTCCAATGGCTGATATGTTGATAATGATATGTTTATGACATTCAATTAGTTGATTTAGATTAATTTAAACATAAAAGTAAACTTCAATATACATTTAGTAATTACTTAATAAGTATACCGCTGTAGTTTGACGTATACTTGGCAGTGTTGCCAGTTCTTCAACTCTTGCCAGTATTTCGATGCTAATGTTCAAGGTGTATAAAGTTATATAATACCTTCTAACTAAACCCCATTTAAAATGATTGCTTATTCAGACCAATATTGCCATAATTCTACTCACCGGTACCCGGTGAGTAGAATAGCATCTTCCATATACCAGGTAGTGTAAGAAGCAACTGAAGTGCTCGAACCAACAGATGGCGGTATATCCACCTGAAATGGAGTAGCTTAAATGCGTATGGGCTGGGATGGGCAGCAGCATCCCCATCGCAATGCTATGCTCTGCGATTGCCACCTTGCTAGCAATTATGAACAAATTCCCCCTCCCAAGGCCTATGTTCAGCAGCGGACGTTTTTAAGGCTGCCATTATGCTGATGATAATGAACATCAAACCAAATATAATAAATAAACTTTTTATATGTTATAGAGTTATCGTATCCTTAAATACTTAGTTAAAGAGCAGTGTCCCGGCTGAGGGTAGCGTGTGGCGTGCTCTATCTTATATCTCGACCTCATTACACTTGTCAACTACGTCTCCCGAGGGCTTCCTTGCTAAGCTTAGTTATTTATTTTCACTTCACTTATATGTCAACGTGTTGCTACACGTAATGAAACAATTACGCTTCAGTTTTTAATACGTCACCTATATCTTTGATTGCGTTATTGTCATAATACAACTCTTTTAACCGCTTTAGAACTCATTTTGAAGCCGTTAAAAAGTATTTCTTATTACTAAAATTCAACGTGAAAGCTTTATAAACTAGTATGTATTGAAGTCATACACGTGTCCTGCGTAGGTTAATAAAGAGTTTCAGTGACTTATTTCTGGCTTGGAATTTAGTTAAGCAAGGATATGAATTGGCTCGAAATAGGATTCTGTTTGTATATAAAGATACGAGGGCTTAAAGGTTGTCAATGTCACTGTCTGTTATGTGCCTAAGCGGAACTATTGATTTCGTCTTCTTCGAGGAAATACACCAACATTCAGAGAAAACTATGTTTGAGAACGGTTATGTAAAGGCGGACATCATTGAAGGTAAGTTGAACTGTCATGATACAGACAGAACTTGTATTGTAATGTATTGTAATGTATTGTTATAGTACTTATAAATTGACATATAAATCTTCTAAAGCACCACGTTGACGAACAAGCATACAGTTATTAAATATATTATAACATACACTGGGCACATGAAAACAGAATGGATCGAAATATAGCAATATATAATCAAAACCTAACAGACCACAGGTCAAAAGAGCCAGAAGTTAATTACAAGAGAGATGAATTGACGAAATAAACAAAGCGGCCCGCATAGTCTTGATCAACAAAGAATGAAGTACATGGACAAGACCTTTACTCGTTAAAAGCTGCTAAATAATATATGTATAGTTATCTCTATGCATTTCTTTTGTATTTTGATTATTATGTGATTTTAATATCAATACATAATTAATGAAATAACTTTATTATAATAATAAAACATATAATGCGACAGCAAAATTATTTAGCTAAAATTATAAACTTCTTTTATACCATTAAGTAAATAAATAATGTTAATTATTAAAAATTTTATAGTGGTAATACCACAACATTAATGAGAAAGCGCATAAATTAAATATGCCAATGCTAGTGCAGTCAATAAAGTATTACGTAGGCATAAATGATTCCCGTCCGCAAACCACACATATATGTACCAGAATTTGAAATAATATGCTACGCAGTATAAAAGAGTGTATAGAGGTCAAACCTGTGAAAAGGGTAAATGGGAAACCATTTACAGTTTTTTACTGTCAGGCTGTGGCTTGGTAAATAGATGTTTGCGTACAGAATTTGGGCACCGGATATACTTCATAGCCTTTTAGGCCATTCCGGGAGCGGGATGAGCAAAATACGATGAAACGAAAAATCTGGGCAGGCATAAAGATCTTTGATACACAACTAGGACGAAAGTCGGCCATGGTACGAAGAACATAGAGCATATAATTTACAACTGGTAACAATTTCGTCAACAACAAGAAGGTACTCAACTTTTTCGCCTAAAATAGGACTATACCCGTATCAAGTACAGCGGCCCAAACCGGCTTCTCACGGGTAGATAATTGTTTATAGGGTTTGGATAAAACTAATAAAGTCTTTAAAACATTATATCTTATTTAATTTTAAGCTTGTTCATTATAACAGCCATTGGAAGTCCACTGCATAGGACATAGGCCTCCCCAAGATAGGGGAAATTTGCCTATAATTGCCACGCTGGGCAAGCGTGTTTGCAATCGCAGAGCGCAGCTTCTGTGTATTTGAGCTGCACTGCTTGGGATGGATATACCGCCATCTGTCGGTTCTGATACCTTCGTTACCTCTTACGACACCTGGCACCGGGAGAGGTACCAGGTGTCGTAAGTTCTACTGTTGTTATTTGTATTTGATTTTTAGGTTTTTTTACTCTTTATACTTTTGATGTACATAGTGAGAGGACTTTAATTTCTCAATAGCACAATATGAGTATTTATTTTAGTTCATGTCGTTAAGAGAATTTAATAAATTTATTGAGATAGTAAACCTTCTATAATGCCTACGATTGTCAATAGACTTGTACGATTTAGAAATTGTCCCCTGTCCCCTTCTTTGCCGCATAGCCTGCGCACACCAAACCATTGCTACGACGCGAGCGGCATATTGTTTAGATTGACATTTTTGAACACGTAATATCTTTTGAATGGAATGGCTGATTTAATAACTCAGACAGTTATCTCCTGGTATTAAAACATTATTAAATAAAACATATTTTATTTGATAAGCGTTAATATAGATAAATAAATAACAAATATTGTATTTGAGGCACTTATAAGTCAGTCGAAATAACTTATAAAATTAGCGAACTTTACCCCCCCCCCCCTTTTATTACCTTTAGGAATGATTTTCAAGAAAATATTTTACACGTGTTTTGTAAGTTTCGAAAAATCTAATTCAATGAACTTTCACACTTAATATATATTATTTGAATAACTATAACAAAAGTAGCAAAGTTTGTTACTTATTTTCCACCTTATTTTACCCTCTTATCAGGTGATTTTTTTTAAATATCCTTTCTTTTAGTGTTTTCGTACTTTATAAAAGGAACCACTATGCAACATTTTAAGTTTCTAACCCTTATAGTTAAGGGCCCTACGCTCATATGTAAGTCAGTAAGTCAGCCAGCTTTTCCTTTATTATGTATATAATGATTGATTGATGAAACGCTTTGGTGATATCTTTGTGATATTACTAGCTTTTGTAGGTTGACGCTTACTATCACGCGGACTGTATACTTGTTTGTTGACCTGGTGTAACAAAAAAAAAGGCTTTTTCGCCAAATACTCGCGAGGGGCGTGGCTTGTAGTTTAAAGTGAGTTGTTGATGGAGTGCCCCACAGCGGTCGCTCGCGTGTTAGCTTATCTCTCCCTGTAGCGATACACAAGCACTGTTATTTTAAAAACACTGACACTGGTGTCTACAAAGAAATATTATCATGAACGGACCTTGTAATGCATTAAGGATGCAAATTACCCATGACAAGTCTATGAATCTCTTTAAGGCGATCGTGGGTTATAAACGTTAGAGTCCTGTTAGTTTCTTGCACTAATACAAAAAATATTAGAGCTGGATATAGGTGTTTGCAGTCTTATTTCTTTTATGGATTCAAATATTGCTATTTGAAATTGGGGTTTTATAATATATTTGTTTTTTTTTGCTTGGCGTATTCATAAGAAAAACAAACTTATAAGAGTATAAATTTTTGCCTCGTATATTATACTTTCCCCGTAAAAAATAAGTATTACTAAATAATAATAATAAATTTACACAAGATCTAATACATTGACCTGACTTAAGTCGCTCATAGCACTTGTGTTACAGGCATCAGACAACAGAGGATCAATATGGAAAAAAAATTAAATAAATATTTAATACCCAGCTGTTCGGAGTGGATTAAAGTTTGATTACAGCATTAGCTTGATCCGAACAAAAATTTTTAATACTTAGTTATATATATATTATATTTTGAAGTGAAAGTTGTGGGTGGATTTTAAAAAATAAATAGAACACCTGGTAAAAGAACGCCATCATTTTGAGTTAAAAATGATTTTATATTATATATGCCTATACTTATTATTTATTAGACGAGATCGACTAATAGTCGCGTGATAGTAAGCGCCACTGCAGTCTATAGACGTGTGTAATATTACTAGCGTGTTGCTAACCTTGTAAATTTAAAGTATTATATCACATTACCTAGTAATTTCACTGCATGTCTCACCCTTCGACCCTTCGACAGTTGTAAGAGTAATAGGCGACTGAGGTACCAGAACATAATATATGGCAGTGATACTATCACTCTAGCCACGAGTTACTGGCAGAATAGAATAGTCCTCCCCTCTGTACCAGGTGTCATAAGATGCAACTGAGGTACTAAAACCAATAGATGTCAGCGTATCCAGCCGAAACATTGTAGCTCAAATGCACATGGCAGCAGCATCCCGGTCTCAAAAGCTGCGCTTTGCGATTGCCAACACGCTTGCTAAGCGCCGCAATTATGGGCAAAACTCCTGCTTTTTATGAAAGGCCTATGTTTAGCAATGTACTTCCAAGAGTTGTTACGATGTTACTAATAGAAAGACGTAAAGATATTATGTCACAGTACCCAGTAATTTACATCTTCAAGCGCAAACACAGCAATGCGAACACTGCTATTTGGCGGTAGAAAAAGGTGAGAGTGAGGTACCAATGCAGACCGTAGTATTAGTGAAGAAAATCAATTCTGATTCTTAATATCTATTTTATTATGTCACACTATTCTTCTTCGTAGTCTATTCCTCAGACATTTACAATTTTGCCTACAAATATAAAACTTCGATAGGGCAGAAGATAGATCGGACAAGATAGACCTTTTTTTTACTAACGAAAAAGTAAGTAAAATAGGTCTTATTTTTGTAAACAAACCGACCAAAAACGTGAGGAAATATTGGATAAAATACAACACGACACTCGTCGATACAAATAGTAAGGCGGAAAAATACCTAATGTGAGGACGTACCGATTCTTATCCTTGTTCTTAAATAGAGGGTACAAGGCAGTCATGGGTCGATATGAACACATGTAAAGTATTTGCCTGTTTTAACCTTATGATCTTTGTCTAAGATTTGACCATTACAAAGGCACATATTGTGTGATCATTAAACTTCCGTGAAACAGTTTGCAGATGATTACTAACAATAAATTACTATGTCGTGAGGTACTGGCAGAGTAGTACCATACCTACCCCTCTACCAGGGGTCGTAAGATGTGACTGAGACACCGAAACCGACAGATGGTGGTATATCCACTCGAAACCTTAACTGCTTAGGGCGGAGATGAGCAGCAGCATCTCCGCCGGAAAACAGCGATCTGCGATTGTAACACTTTTCTTAGGGATTTCTATGTCTAACAGTAGACTTCCAATGGCTGAGTTGATGATGGTGGTGATGACTAACATTAAAGATATTTATAAGAAAAAAAAGTTTTCTTACGTTTTGGGACCTGGATCATTTCTTTACCGATAAACTGTGACTACCGATGTACAACAGAAACATTACTAACGGTAGTTTAATTACCCGGCAGAGCAAATATACTGATTCATGTCCCGACTAAAGCTTGAAAGATGTTGATTATCTTTAAATAAATATGAAATTTTAATTAAAAATTAAATTTTTTAATTTGCAAACCTTCAAAATTTAAACAATATTTTATAACGACAGTATTTTTACAAGAGAAATATTAGGAATTCACTTTATTTCGAGTCATAGGGGTTTGTTTCTGTATTTAAAATAATTTATATTTATTTCTTCTATTCAATAAATTGTTAAGTCGTGAAAGTGATACAAACATAAAAACACACTTGTTTTATTTCAATGACTGAAGACAGAAATGAAAATTAACATCGACATCCTTGAGGAACATATTGTCTTCTAAGAATATTTATAGGATGTCGGGCAACTTTTTTGCTAACTTCCAAAGTAGAAGTCTAGTTTTTTCTAAATATATATATTGTATACATACATGAGGAAAGTCGGAGAGGCCAAATATTCGGCCGCAAGTCGAGATCTTAATAACGAATCTCAACAGTGAATCGTTGATGGAATGAAGCCAGTTGTTCAAGTGTTTTGTTGTTATAAATAAAAGATAGGATTCACAAACAGTATAAATATAAACATTTGTAGAGATGTATATACAAAAATACATGCTTAAAAGTCGTAAGAAAATCTAAAGTTAGGTAATTCATCTCATTGCTTTTAAGAAGATCAAAAGGCTACGGGAGAGTACAAAAATCCATGCTTCATCATCATCATATCAGCTATTGGAAGTCCACAGCTAGACATAGGACTTCCCTAAACAATTTGCCTATATTTGCAGCGCTGGGCAAACGCAACGCGCTGCCTTCGCGACAGGGATGTTGCCACCCATCTCTGCCATGTACTTTTGCGTTACTATTACGGCAGGTACTTATTCTACTCTTCCGATTATCCATACTTAAAAGCCACAAATCTAAATTTATGCTAATAATTCAAAAGTTATTTACTAAGAAACACGTGTTGACCACTCATGATAAAAATAATTGGGAAATCTTTAAAAGGTTTTTATGAATGATGGTTAGTTTAAGATAAACAAGTCGTCGAATATAAAAAGGTAAATTTTAACAAACAAGTTTTTAAAACCTTTAAATAGTTTAACACGCACGTAAGATTAGGCTAGTTGTTTACTTTATGTAATGTTACACAAAGATTGAGTTATTCTGTTGCGGACCATAGTTCTTATCTGCCGTAAACTAGACGCAGATTTATATAAAATTATATTATTTATTTATTAAAATTCAGACATCACAACTAAATAAGTTAATATTTGACCTTCCTAACTAAACACACATGAATAATAAAATATAACTAAATAATAGTGTGATAAATGAAAAAGATACTTAAAAAATATATATTACACATTTAGTCTTACAAAAAGACAAACACGTAGATCTTATTCTAAAGTTTTCCTTTGTTTTAAAATAGATGACGATACAACTAAATGATAGATTAGGGTTATAAATGACAGATGTCCCACACATGGCACATGACATCATCAGAACAAAGGTTTATTGCCGGCAGATAAAAAAGGGGTAAGACGGGGGTGCAAAGATAGTATGAAAGTTCTACAATTTAAGGCGAATAAAACCGCGGGACACTGCTATTTATATTCAGATAGGGCTCATACTGATTCTTAGTATTAAGTATTCTGGAAAATTATGAATGCTCAAAGTGAATTTGGTCTTTTAGGCAAATTAAGCGAAACGATCCGTTTAATATTTTAACTATATTCGTAAATATTTGATTCTGGTTATAAACGTAAACATATTTATTTACTCAAAAGCCTTATATTAATTCTAGAAATTATTCAGCTAGCATGATGTCAGTAAAACGGGTAAAATGTAATGAAAACTTTTTGGTGCTTTCTTGAAAAAATGTCACAATATTTTAATCATTCTGATCTGTGAACGATATGATCCGATTGCATACTTCCTTCAAGCACATATTTCGAATCATATGTATGTACGAGTTTGTAGACAAATTATCATCATCATACCAGTATGATCACTGTGAATAGCCGTCACCAAGAAAAAAGTGACTTTGTCACATAATTGCGACGCTGGACTGGCGTGGTGGCACTCGCAGAGCGGATATTTACGACGGGTAAGCTGCTGCCTATACTGTCATCTGTCGGTTGCGGAACGACATCAGGTTTGGATCTATTTTACCTAAGGATATCATATGGTATGGAAACGACAGATTACAGTATATTAACCCGAAACAGCGCCGCCCAAATACAACAAGATGGGGACGGGCTGCAGCATTCGCGTCGCGAAAGCTATGCTCGACATGCGATGGCCAGTACAACCGCCTAGTTCGGCAATAAAGGGCATAATTCCCCTTTATGGAAAAGCCTATATAATATCAGATTTTACACAGAAGGTTGTGTTGAGAGAAATGGTTTTTGCAATTTAAGGTTCGGATATACCATTTTATCGCGTGTTGCTTTTATCTATCTGCAACCACTTTGTAATAAATTGTAATACATTGCTTGTCTATGTGACCAATGAAAAACTGTGTCTGCTGTTAACTTGTAAATATGTCATAAATATCTTTCGTCCGTGCAGATTTCGAAATCCTACACAATTCAAACTTATCAGTTGCTTCGTTACTCAATAGGTCCTCTGAGATATTTTGTTTTCTTCACGAGTTCACTGTGCAGAGAAAAGTGGAATTAGTTTCAAACTTTTATTGCCTTTTTAATCTAGAACACGAGTTTGGTATTTGTAGAAGTATAAGCATTGTGGTCAGTTTATATTATATAAGGTAATTTTTAGTAAGGACAAAATGCTAGTTTAGAACCTTATTTAAAAATGATGTGTCACGTTTTTTGTCCAAGTCGAACTTCTAAACAACTGAACCGATTTAATATATTTTGTTTACTGTATATAGTTTGATCCAAAATGAGTGAAAGTTTAAATTTTAATTTATAGTTGCTATTATATGACAATAAAATGAACCATCTCTTGTGCTGTATGTATATACTTTGTGGAGGTCCTGTAGCTAATATGATGAAGACGAAATAAAAAAGTTTAATAACATTTTATATTACTTATTAAATAAAGATGAGAAGCTTCTGGTATAACGGCGATACTAGGGGTACTTTCTCTTAAAGTTCTATGCTCTTTTCAAGGGTCTCTTGAATCAATCAGCACGTCTCTAACCTGACCTAAAAAATAACGTCTATTGCTGTCTGTAACTGTCATTCTCTTGTCACTTTTTAAACTGGAACACAACAATACGAACGCAGCGATTTGTAGGTAGAGATAAGTAAGAATGAGGTTTTTATTTATAACTCGACAAACAAGCACATGGTATGCGTCACAGCAGCATATACGCGCTCGTATTATCCATAAGGATATTATGGACCTCGTGATGTTAAAATATTATGTCACAATACCCAGGAATTTGACTCTCCCACAGATTTTAAATAGGAACACGGTAATGCGAACATGCTTGGCGGCAGAAGTAGGTGATAGTGGGCTATGTACTAATGAATACGTTTTAGTACTTAAGTTCAAATAAGTCTCTCTTACAAAATTCTTCCTATAACATACCTCTTCTATTTAGTACCAACCTTTACATTTTATTTAAATTAATTAAACTATAAGTATATGGTAAATATATTGGTATCATACCTACATTATGTACCTTCATATATATCAAAGTATATGAATTATATGAAAGAACTAATAACATCAAAGTGTCCGTGAGTTATTTGCAAGCAATCAACATCGATCAACAATTTGATTGTCTCAAGTATTTTTAATTAAAATCCGTCGCGAGGTGGGCACGTAGCCCGCGGAATGATAAGCCCGTTCTTATCCTAAAATGAATAATGACTGACACGTGCCGAATATTAATCGATCCCAAATAATTGACCTCTGGACCGATATCGAATGATAAGTTAACGATATAGATATAGTTATAGATAAATAACAGATGTAAGCATGATACTGTATGAAACATTAAGTCTAGATCGATCAAAGACTTTCCTTTACTCGTTATTCTACTTCTTTAGCACTTTTAAATTATATGCAATAATAAAATTCTTTTTTGAACTCTTTTCAAATTACCAGTACTCTCTCACAGACTATTCATTTGTAACATGTTCTCAAAAGATTCTGTTAGGGATAAATTGTACATGAAGTTGGACAATTGGCCACCAATTGTACAACTTTATTTTTTTGTTGTCTTATTTTTATTGATATCTAAAAAAGAGTAAGAATATATATGTTTGTATAAGAGTATGATAAAATATGTCTGTACATATCCATTATTTTTCAAGACAACTGCGAATGGATGAATGAGTTTAATGCGGTAATTAATATATTTTGACTAAATGAAATATTGTCATAAATGTTACGATTGCGTATTACTAATATAGGAAAGCTATCAATAGTCTGAAATAATAGTCTTTATTATTATATAATTATGAAATATTCCCTTAAACTATTTTCAAAGACTTCAGAATGTAGTTATCGCCACTTGCTTATTAAACTTTTCTTTATATAAATTTTACGATACAATTACAGTCAGTTGAACTGATAATTTGAATTTAATCTGTTATTTATGATAAATAAACGGCTCATCTCAGCTTCGCACGGGTGCAATGAGGATATGAATGCTGATATTGTGGGTTATCTGTAAGTGATAGACATATACCATTGTGGACTATTTTGTTGACCTTTTGAAGATGTAAAATACTTTAATATATTATTTTAATCTATGTTGTCGAGTTCAGGTACTTTTTGCTATGTAAGCTAAAAAAAACGTGTTTATTTACAAGTAATAATGACATGGCGGGTCAGATGGTGCCAATTGTAGTGATCCTATGTTGTACGCCAAGGGCTGTGGGTTCGATTACCATCCAGAACAACAATCTATATAATGATATTTGCGTTTGTGCTGGGTGTTATATATATGTATTTAAGTAGTATATTTATAATTCCTCTGTCGTTTGGCATCTATAACACGTGTGCTTTCAGCGACTCACCTCAGAGTTTACCACGAAAATAGAATATAGGTCAGCAAAAATGAAACTTTATTAATGTAAGTTTTTGGAATAGGTTAATAAGTTTTTAAATATAAAAATATAAATCTTGTTTACTTTTTATATTTAGTGCATTGGTTTTTCGAATACGGTTATAATGAAGCCAATGTTATTCTAAAATAATGTAGCGTCCTATTTGTGAAAATATCAGTAGTTTTTCTCTCTGTCTCTTCGTTAGTATTATTAAAAAGACCTCTAAGACTTTTTCGTGTAATGTTACATAGAAACTGAGAGACAATATTTTTTGTTGCTTTGAGAAAGATTCCGATTAAGATTGATAATTTAATGATGAAGAATTTGTTGGCGTTAAATTTATAAATTACATGTCATATATGCAGGATGAAACAACATGCTCGCCCAGCGCGGTAAATATAGGTAACATTCCCCCTTTATTGGAGAGGCCTATTTCCAGCAGTCTACTTCCAATGGCTGATATAATGATATAATGAGAGGCAATACTATTGCTGTCTGCTATCGATGTAACATCAGTGATAGTAGACATCCAAGATGTAAAACAAGTGAATAGCTATTGAAGATTGTAATTATTATCTTTTGTAAAGAAAAGAAAATATACAAATAGAGATATATCCATTATTTTTCAAGAAAACTTCCATTAGATCAACTATTTTAAGACATAAAAGAAACATTCAATGCGGCCATTTATAATTATGATTAAGTGAAATATGCTTATTGTTATACGATTGCGTTTCACTTATACAGGAAAACTATCAATAACAAGCCCTAAATAAGGTTTGGCAAGTAAATACTTGTGTACGCAATATTAACTTCATTTGAAGTTAAACAATTAATAAATCCCTGTTTTGTTTAAATATTCTCAAAATTCATGAATTTTGTCAATTCAAATAAAGGTTAATTATTGCTGTTAAATCGCTTAATCCAGCAAAATTAAATATAAACCGTTAATTTGGACTACATTTAATTGACAGAGGTGTGCAAGTTAACCCGTGCGCGAGGCATTGTTCAATATTCAGAAATATTAATTGCAATCTGCCTAATCCTATAGGACGCTATAGCGTGCCTGAATACGTTATGTAGGGTTAATGAACTACAATCCGTAAGAAGTGTAAGGTAAATATTAATCAGAATATTCGCAGAACACGCTCTAATGAAGCCGGGGTCGTGCCTGAGGGCACCGCAAACATTTTTAATCCCAAGCGCATCTCATAAATTCAAACGGGGGATGAAGTCGCCTTTGTTTTTCTACCAGAAGGAAATATTTTTTCGCTAGATTTACAACGGTAGTTGTCGACCACTGGCCCCGGTTAGTGGCGCGCTCTCTTATTTTTGTTGCCTTTTTTTGTTATTGGGTTGTTACGGTCGCTAAAGAGCTTTGTATTTGACGTTTGTCAATTTTGTTGCTTGTAAATATAGCTCGGGAATAAAAGGTAGGTCTTAATGTTATACGTGAACTCTACAAAACTCATAATGTTCGTGAATAGTGATAAAAGTATTTATTTATTATTTAGTTTACCAACAGAAACTATATATATAAAAGGAAAAGCTACCGACTGACTGACTGGTCAACGCAGGGCCAAAACTATAAGGGTTGGAGGTTCTGTCTGTAATGTAAAGGAGCACTGTGGAAGGGTTTTTTAAATTTATTCCCTACTGGGGTGAAACAGGGGCACAAAGATAGTATGAATCTTAGCTATTTTTGTAGTTATTCGAATTAAAATTCAGCACAAAGGCTCTTTATTAAAAGTCCTGAAACACTTTTCCGAAAATCATTCCTCAAAGTTAGAATTAAAGTTTTATATCTTAACGTGGATAAAACCACGGGGTAATGTAAGATATAAAAAATATTGATTTATATAATGTTACAAAGTATTTTATACCTGTTATGAGTATTTACTACAATGTTACTTAATATACAATACAAGAATATTTCCAATTAGAAACGAAAGCTAAAAAAATAAAACAACAATCCTAGTTCTGTTTCACTATAATAAAATTAAGAAATCAGTTTTTTCTTTTAAATATTTTAACTACTGCTGAAAATTTCCAGTTCTAATAGCTTCGGAATTAACACGATGGTATTGGGTTGGTCTTAGATAAATTTAGTATTAGGTAAACTTAGTGTCAAAGTTGAACCAGTATGGAAATGTAGAATGAATAGAACAATCATTATACATTTCCATACTGGTTATTTGTAACAAATGCTTGCAGTATGTCCCATTGTTCAATTGTTTTAGCATGGTTTCCTAGAAATTTCTAGTTTGTCATTCTAAAATAAATCCTCAGTACAAAGTAGCCTGTGCGGATCTGAAACTGATTTAATTATTTGACAATTTTGTTAGCAATGTAAACAATTTTCAATTGAAGCGGAGTATTTGTGTAGTGAAATATGGGTGGAATTAATATCTCAGGTAGTCGCCCGCTCAAACTTTATCAATAATTTTGATTTATAGAAGCCTCGCTGCCGCTCATATCTACTCGAAAGTTTTGCTATTTAAACAAATTTTACCTAGCATAAGTATTTTCAGTTATATCCAGTTGTTGAGGCTCTGTTAGTGGAAAGTTGGTAAATTACGCGAAACGTGTAACTACTGGAGGTCAAGCAATTCCTATTAGGTGTATGAAAATTAATATTTACTAGCTACCACGAGGAAGTTTGTTGAACGACGTCTGTAACTTATGAATATTGAAGTTGTACTTCTAAAATTGTTGGTATGACCTACATCAACGAATATTGTGCTTGAAATTTTATTGCGGCTGTAACAGTGTATAGTTTGTATTAAATGCGAATAATAATATAAAATACACTATTTGATTCAGCTGCATTCATATTTATATAGTTCTAGCGAAAACTTTATGAAATTTCATAAAAGCAAAAATTACAAGAGTTATAAACAAAGCTTAGGACTTTAATCAATGTTGGTTTTAACAAAAACTGTTCATGAAATAAAATAAATCCTATCATCAATTAATGCAATTAATTAAAAACCTTAACCTTTGACTTTCAATTCAATAAATATATACTTATTGAAAACTTTTGTTTTCAACTTTGTTTATATGGATCAATATAAACAAACTTTTGCAATTACATTGCAATTGAGCGCTCGTTAAAGTATCACTTTAGAATTGAAATGAAATGTCATGGATACTTTAGCATTAATAAATATTTGAACTCGAAATGGAAAGGTTTCGTACAAAATTGTGTTTGAATTAAATAAATTACATCACCCTAAAGCTTGTTGCAACCACTCACCGAATCAAGGCGCCATTCATTAAAAAGGTCATACATTACCGCGCCCAACTATTTCATTATAGCTTGATTTATGTCCGCATGAGAATGAATGACAAATTTGCGACAAGATTTACAAGCATACTATTAATCACGCTACCTGGCTCCTCCTCCGCGCAAACGACCAACAAAATTTCCTTGTATCGACAAAGTGACCAGAATTCCCATTCTCTCGATAACGATCAGTCCCACCTCGCGCCCATTAGGGGTCACCCGATGGTCAGATAGGGGCCAATTTATGCACTGCACACTCAAGAGCTTCGTTATATTTACTTACTTTTTATGAGCCGAGATCGTTATCCGCTTCGTGCGAAATGTTTCGTTTTCAAGCTCCACTTGCGATCCCTTTTGTGGTGCGATTAGTTAGTATTTATGTCGGAATTTCGTGTGTAGCATCAACAACGGTTTTGTTAAAACAAAATTATACTTTTTATTTCGAGAACCTAAGTTTGTTTTTAAACGTTGAAATGTACTAAATTAAGATAAAAGTAATTTGAACGTTAATCACTTAAAATATGATTTCTGTCGGCTCTCATGACATTGTTGACGTCTAGTTGTCCTATTAATGGTTTGGTGTTGTTAAATATTAGCGATGGTGACACGCCTGTACAACATCCCACTCAGACATTTATCACCCTTAATCTGCCACGATAAATGGCATTATCAAGTATATGCCAATTATAATTTATATTAATGACTTTACAATTCCATTAAGAAATAAACAAGCTATTTAAAAAAATTATTGTACACACGGCTATATATCAACCTACACAAATCTGTTTAAAATGTATGTCTTATTAGACTATAAAGCTAATACACGAGTTCACAATCGATTCTAAAGGTTTCTCAGAGTTGTGTAAGTTGATGTGTAACTTTATGTAATACTAGGAACGCTGTAAAATTAATAGGTCTGAATAACGTAACTCCGAATAATAGTTATGGTTAAACATGACCATAGAGTATTTTATATTTTTATAATGAAGGTCCTCGATCTGTCGGCCGATGGCTGAGATAAACGGGCCCATTAATGGCACGTTGCGACGCCGCTAATAAAACCTGAATATTTCACGTATCGCCACCGGAGCATTACCATAAACAATTCGCGATTCAGCTGCTGCAGCGATGATTAAATATTTTTTGCATTCATCGGACTTTTTGATAAAGCAATTTGCCCTTTTAATTTCCGTTTTGCGGCGGACAGATGGGGTTGTTCAATTAAATGGAATTCGGACGTTTATTTTGGTGTCTGTTGTTTTTTTTGACCACTTTGGGCACACGCGTAATGAGGCGGAGACAAAAGTAATTAAGCCGTGGTTAGTGCAAGCCATTTTGCGTGGGTGATTGTGAATGACTTTATATTGAGTTGCAATTTTATGCTTGATGAAAGGCTCTTTGGTTGTTTGGTTTTAATTAAGAAAGAAAATCACTGCTTTAATTTTTCAAACGATTTTATTTGTTCAAATATACGGTATTGTTTGAAAAGATTTAAAATTAATTTGAACATTATAAAAACAGTACGTTTGCGTTCCTTAAAAATCTGTTGAGTATTTTTATTATTATGACTACCATAAATATCACGGTTTAATGTTTGTTAGTATTTTAAATATGCACGGAGTACTAATACCGTACAGGATACACCCGGGCTTTTCTTAAGTTATGTACTTTTCTCAAGTTTCTCGTTAGTGGACCATAAACTTACAAATAATAATTAATTTATTAATGTAGTTGGAACGTAGTAGTTAGTTGTTTTACGTTAAGATTACCATCTTCATTACTACTACTATATGTATGTATGGACGTATGTTTGTTAATATTTTGTGCAAAAAATGCAGAATAGGTTTAAGGAAACTTTACTATACGTTTACTAAATAGTTTTCCAAAATAAAACTATAAGTGTAAGTATCTGCCATATGCAAGCTACTTTCTCGTGCACTACCAAAACTATTAGAACAAAAAATATATATATTATAGAGACACGTATTTTTTACATATAAAAATATTAGACACTTATTATGACTTTTAATTATCATCGATCATCATATAATTATAATTCAGATGATATTTCATATGTTGAGCAGAATCCCAGATGAGCGGCTAAAGCACTTGTGCTACGGATATCAGTAACCAGAGTATGGAATGGTATCTTAAATATGTATATCTAAAAACGTCGAGATCCCAGAACAAATACAAATAATCGTCATATAATTATTTGTCCTGGGTGGGGACTGAACCCATGACCTTTGGCGCACAAGACATGATCACTCCCTTTTGCATCGAGCCCGTCATAACAACTAAACATCTCACAAACGATCCCGGTTTTTATACTAGAGGGATCATTATTAAAAATTTTAACATTTAATTTACATAAATAAATCAGATGGGCTTCTTAAAGTATCTCTCATATGTCTGTTACTGCTTCACGACTGAACCAACATTGATAGATGGAACTCAATTCGGCAGGCCCAGTAGGTGTTCTATACATTCATAGAGAAAATTTCAGCTGATTTTGACTATTTTATATATTTATTATTTTTTTTTATTTATATAACTTTATTGCGCATAATGTTACAAAATGTACAAATGGCGGACTTAATGCCAGATGGCATTATCTCCCAGTCAACCATTACACAAAACAGAAAAAAAAACATATATATAGTGGTGCAGATAATATATATATATATATAAAATAGATAAACGTGGCATACATATATTTGTATAAATAAATGCAATAAATGCATGTGATATAAAAAATATATATATGTTTAATAACGTACATCAGAAATAGGGTTATAAAGTTAGAGAAGCAGCATCAGTAAATAAAGTACGGAGACAGCGTTTCAGGATAAATTAGTTTGGGGATTGCTTAATATTCAACGGAAGCTCGTTCCAGAGTCGTATAGCTGTCACTGTAAAAGAGTTTGTCAAAAAACAAAAGTGTTGAGATTGATTTATTATATCAGTGGTGAACATCACAACACTTATAAATTGAATTAAATATTTCTAGTTCCGTAGTCCGACACACAGTTTTTTTTTTATAATTTATTTCAAAATACCAATGGATTTGTGGACGCAGAGTTATTGTTATTGACCCAGAATATAAAACCAGTTTAGTATAAGTTAAATATTCAATTAGGATTAATAAGATCAATGGGGTACTGGCAAAATAGAATAGTACCTCCCCTATAGCAGGTGTCGTAATAGGCGGCTGAGGTACCGGAATTCACAAAGTGGGAGAGGGCAGCAGCATCTCCGTCGTGAAAGCTAAGCTCTGCGATTGCCAACACGCTGGCCCAGCATGGTAATTTTAGCAAAATCTCCCTTTTTTGGGGAGGTCTACGTCCAGCAGTGAAATAACAATGGCTGGTATAATGAATAAGGTCCATGGTATATCTACACGAAGTAGACCTCATATAAAGGTCGTCTGCATTGGTACTTCAGTTTCGCCTATTTCTAACGCCATTCTTGCGGTGTTTGCATTGCTGTGTGTGATCGGTTTAATGGGTGAAAGAGGCACTGGAATTAATAAATAATAATAAACTTTATTGAAAAATCTAAAATATGAAAGAATTATCGATGGTTGCCCCACAATGACAAGCCTGTATTTGTGAAAACGATTTCAACAATTTGACAAATATAGTTTCATCAGTTATTTTTGTAAGCGAGCTTAATAACTTACATTACAATGTTTATTATTATATTACAAAGTTTTCCTAATGTTAAGTTTAAGTTGGATGTGTATTATACTATAACAATTTACGTGTGTGTGTATGCTTGTGTGTGATTGTACATAATTGAGTGCGCGCATAAGTGTGTGCGGTGTGTTTACCGTTTTACATTTCAATTGTTTGTTTTTAATTACTTTTTAATAACTAATTATATTATTATTAGTAATACTAGTAATGCGAATTTTATCATATCACTAGGTTGGTGGCAATAAAGAATAGAAAACTAAACCTATTACTCAGGATGGACAAAGTCAGAATAGAAAATCGACCTAACTATATCCTCATGGTTCAAACGAAATTAGTTTTAGTGTACAAATGACACAAATAGTTAGGTGTTGACATGGTAGCCCTATTGATTTGGGTCCAGTATTCAACGGAAGGTTGAATTTGTTAGAAGTTCGGGATACAGGCTGTTTATGTAGATGTAATATTTTAATTAAACGCGCGGAGTTTACGGAATGTGTTGATTGTTTAACTTATATTAAACGAGATGTATGTTTTTTTTATTTCACCCTCGTTAATCTGTAGGACTTTCTAACTTACTTTGTACCTTTTACTTTTCACCCCCTTAAGGGATGATTTTCGATTAAATGTTGAATACGTGTTTCATAACTATTAAAAGTTACTAGTAAAAAACTAGTAAAAAACCTTATAAAAATTTACTCGGAATTTCTTTCGAATAACTTCAAAAAAATCAAAGTTTCATACTAATTTTGCACCCCCATTTTACCTCTTTAGGGGAGAATTTTTTTAAAAACCCCTAGTTAGTGTTTCCCTATGGTATAAAAGGAACCTCACTGCAACTTATAAAATTCTTAACCCTTATAGTTTAGGACCTGCTTTGATATGTCAGTCAGTCAGTCGGCCAGCTTATCCTTTATACATGGACTAGTAGCACCTCAAGGTTTCAGCAACATAAAATTGAAGAGCTTTCATATTATATTTGCACCCCCTATTAACCCATTAAGAGAGAATTTAAAAAAATTACACGTATCTTCACAGAAAAACCTTTATACTGTTTATTTCATTCGAATAACTTCAAAACCAGCAGTTTCATACTAACTTTACACCACCGTGGTGAAATTTCAAAAATCCTTTGTTAGTTCGTTCCTACGTTATAAAAGGATAATTTTTGCAAAATTTCAAGTGTCTCACCCTAATATGATATTAATAACTTTCCTTTTATATGTATAGATTTAGAATAAATAAGCTTACACCGCGTTACTTGTCTATAAGTATTTATATAATTAAATCCGAAGCCATTTTAGTTAGATATGAAAACCTTTGTAATGGTAACAATATTACTATTTTACTTTGATGCCATATAACATCTAGATGGCGCTGATGGAACCATCACCACCCAGGGCAAATATTTACATGATCAACATTTTTATTTGTTACAATTTGGTATCTGGGTGTTTTATTCATATGTATCTAAGTATAATACATTTATATATAATTGTCTTGTTTTTTGACGTCCGCTACAAAAGTGCTTCAAGCTACTTATATCAGTATTAGGTCAATGAATGCCGTGTGAATTTATTATTATTATTATCTATCATTCGAATCACGCTATATTTAAAGGAATGTGGTGTCTGGTTTCTCAGTTATTTTTTAATGTGTGGCTATAGCTAGCTTAAGGCTTAATTGCATCATTTTTATTGGTTTAAAACAAAATAATAAAATAATGACTTAATTTATTACTATATCTAAAATATAGTGAGAAATAGTAATAAAAGACATAAAAAGCCTGCCTACTTATAATTAAAAAAAAATGTTTAAAAACCTACATATAAGAAACAATACATATATTTATTACTTAATAAACTACACATATTTATTACTTAATAAAGTACACATATTTTGCTAATTGCTAAAAAAAAGTACATTGATTCTAAAATGACGTTTTTGTTCACAAATATAGGATCAGTTCGAATAGCATTTTATAAAGTGGTTTGCGGTAAAAACGCAGGCACTAACAGGATTCTATTTTACACTCAGCGGTGAATTGGACGCTCAACTCGGCTTCAGTTAAGCCGTGTCAATTTTAATTGTTTGCTAAAAACGCATTTTAATTTAAATAAACATGGAACAAAACAGTATTATTTAGGTAACAGTAATACTTTAAACTATTAATGTGATAACTTTGTTTAAGAGTCAACATACCAGCTATTGGAAGTCCAGTGCTAGACATAAGCCTAGGCCTCCTCAAGATGGGGGCTTTTGCCCATAATTGTCGCAATGGGTAAGCGTGTTGGTAGAACGCGTGTCGGGATGCTGCTGTCCATTCCGTGTTGTGCATTTGAGCTGCACTATCCTGAATGGATATACCGCCATCTGTCAGTTCCGGTACCTTAGTCACCTCTTACGACACCTGGACTCTATTCTACTCCGCTGGTACCGCACGGCTAAAGCCTGAGGATCTGGATCGACAGCCGGCTGAGTATGACTCATCACACGTCCAGTGTCACAAACAAGATACAGTCGGATAGGCATCTTTTACGCCCGATATTCACCAGACTCCCGACTAAGATAAAGTTGGGAGTCTATAAAACATATGTTTGGCCTCATTTAACCTACGCAGCCCCGGATTGGTACATGCTCATCAGCCGGGAGAACAAAGACCGTTTCTAAGCCCAGCAGTCACTGGTTCTTCGATCAATCGTCGACGCACCCAGAATGGTGCAAACGCGACGATACACAGGGATCTGAGAATGGAAAGCTTTGAAGAGTTCGTCCGCTGCCTTACAAGAGCCATGCTAGGTCGCGCGGATCACAATCCATCGGCGCACCTTAGAAACATCGCGCTGCTCCATGTCAGACCACCAGATGCGTAGGCGTAAATCCAAAAAATCGCGGTCAACAAGGCCGACCCCACAACCCCCAGGACAAGTATCAAACTCAAGACAGGGCCATCAAACCCTAGAAATAGGGCCACGACTGAGAATCCCCAAATCCATGGCGGACACCATTGGGAAACATAGACTATGTCACCAAAGCCACCAGGTGAGTCACACACCTCCATTGTCCGACTCACTACTCCAACGCCGCGGCCATATTGATGGCCGCGACCAGGGCGCATTACGCGCCCAAGTAGCCTCCGCGCAGCCTTGCGGCTGCGCTTAGACAACTCGAACCTCACGCCTCACGCTAAAAACATGTTTAAGAGTAGTAGCAGGGAATAGTAATAGGAACTGAGCTGAAATGGTTTTTTTTTATATTATGAAGTCAGCAATAAATCACACGGTCCACTTGATGGCAAACGCAGCCTATAGACGCGAGTGTCATCATTAGGAAATCACTTGCGTGTCGACGACCCTGTGAACTTACACACAGAAACTCAAACTTTATTATTATTTTTTATATATTTTATTACATACGTCACGTCTGTGTCTCATCGGGGTAAGCAGAGACTATGGATGTCCATTTGTTACGATCTTGGCAAACCTATACTTGGTTGACCTAACCTTGGGTAACCTACGCTCGTTTATTCTTGGTACTTCTGACCTGGCAATTCTTTAATACCTCTTCTATCTGGTTAAGATATGTTCGCTTCGGTCGTTCTATACCAACCCTTCCACTCTATATATTTGTGCAGTAATTCTACTTTCATCCATTCTTACTACATATCCAAACCATCTTTACATTCCTTTCCCTATTGTTGTCACATCATCGACTTTGACACCACATCGGTCTCTTATTAAACTATTCTTAAATTTATCTCCCAAACTCACACCATTCATACTTCGAAGTGTACCTTTTTTTACTTAAAACATATCTACTAACTGGCTAACTCAAATGACATTGTTCTATTTTTACTATATATTTATCATATTGCTACTATAAATTGAGGTAAAAACTATTCTATCTCTCAAATTGGAAGAAACTGTACACAATAACGCAAATTTATTAAAATCGTTTCAGTAGTTTAAGAGTCTACCCCAAACAAACATCGTGAATTGAAATTTTTATATATAAAGATTATATTTTATTTCTTTTGAGACTTGTCGTGTCTTGTGAAAACATTTCCACGATGCTGCACTGAATTCATTCTTTGTAGCTGAACGTTGATTAGTTGCATTGTATCGGATTGAATGCAAAAACACTACGACAGTAAAGATGTATTGTTAGCAGTGTAGTAAAAAATATCAGTTGACTTTAAAGACTGAACATTATTTTTAGTAGGTATTTTTATTAAATTTGTATTGCTTAATTAAACTCGAAATGTGGTATAAAGGACAAGAACCAAATAGACTTTACTGCAGATGTTAAAAACTGAATGTTTGGAGCATCATCATTCTATCAGCTGTGCGATGATTACTGCTAAAAAAATATCTTCTGAAAAAAGGCGGTATTTTGCCATAATTGGGCCCTTAGGCGTGGTGGTTCAGAGTGCATTTTCGCACCTGTGATGCAATCGAATTTCCCTGCCTTCTTTGCATTTGAACTACGGTTTCAAATATATATTTGACGGGCCCGATGGCGCAGATGGTAGTGATCCTGTCTTGTGCACCAGGGGTCGTGGGTTCGATTCCCACCCAGAGCAAATATTTATATGATGATATTTGTGTTTGCTCTGTGTATGGGTGTAAAATATATGTATTTAAGTAGTATATTTGTGATTCCTCTGTTGTCTGGCGTCCGTAACACAAGTGCTTTAAGCGACTTACCACGGAGTCAGGTCAATGTATGAGATGTTGTGGGAATTTATTTATTATTATTATATAACATAATCTGTCGGTTCCAGTGTCTCAGTCGATTTCTATTAGAACTGCTACAGAGGCAGGTGCTATTCTAGTGTGCCTGTAGATTGCGGTATCAATTAATAACGTAATGATGTATACATACAACGTATAAATAATATAATATTTTCTAACACCTATACGTTTACTATATTATTCATACTATTTTTAGTATTACCGAAACAGCACCATAATGTCGATCAAGAAATTTTTAAAATTAATTAACCGCGTTGAGATGCTTTTAAAGAATACATTTATCATGTACAAAACAATATTAATAGTAACGATATTTTGCAGGAAACAAAAGATTTTATTGAATAAATTTACTTGCTTGCAACAAAAATTGCCAACCCTGAATATTGTGCAGCACAATTCAGAATACACAGGTAAAGCTTGAACAATTACAGATGATCTCAGTGTTTACAGCCTCGACGGTTTGCGTCGCAGCCTCGTCCATTTAAATAAATGTATCTTTTGTTGCATCTGTCCCACAATGGGACTTGTTGATTACAGCAAACTACGTTTATTGATAGCAGTGGAAATCAGTCCTGCAAGAATGGTTATATTTACTCGATTACCGACCTAATGCATTCATTCGAGTAATAGCCGAAAGCTCTCAGAAGTATTGTATCATTCTCATTAATAGGTGGATCACATTCTTCCATTCGTTGGATTGTATCGATTTCCGACACCTCCTGTTAGTAACTATTATCAAAAACTGAATTGATAATTTCTAATGTAAGTTTAATATCGTTCTAATTTGAAAAACTTAATTATTTTAAACTAAATAAACAATAATATACTAGTGTGGCCAGCCTATACTTCAAAGCGGTGTTCCATTCTGAACGCAGTGAAATTACCAGGTAATGTGCATACGTCAGCAAACAAACACATGGTTTTTTACGTATCGTAGTGGTGTAATAGGAATATCAATCCAAATTTTTAACAACTACTGGTCTTTTCACAATTTTTAATTATTATTCGTTAGTTTACAGTTGGAGGCCATAATTTACGTTTTACGATTGTTGAAATTGTCTAAAATCCTATTGATTCAATATCTACCTGTTTGGATTTTAATGAAAAAGGTTATATTTTCCATTAAAGTAATATTGTTAATGCTTGATACTGATGGGTTTTTGATTACGTTTTATTTTCAAATTGAGTTAGTATTTTTCTCGTACATTGTGGTCTCGGTTGACCAAAAAATGTAGTCCCTGGTCAGTGGAAGGTTGGGAATCACTAAATTAGATAAATGAGCTGCTATTTTGATTAACCTTCTTAATCTTTGAAATAATTTTGAGTTTCCACTACTCACTTTGTAACTTTCTTTAAGAGCATTTATAATGCACATCAATATCTTTCGAGAAATGATATAGTCAACATTATATGAAGAAGAAAATTTCTTGTTCATATAATCGTTTTTTTCAAGTTGAACTTCTAAGCTACACAACTAAATTCGATATTTGATTGCTTACTGTGTACAGTTTGATCTAATTTGAGAGATAGTTTATATCCCAATTTGTTTGCGTAAACGCAGTGTGGTACCGGCAGAGTAGAATTGTGCCTCCCCATGTACCAGATTTCGTAAAAGGCGACCTAGACTGTGGACTCTCGCTGTGGTGCTAATGACTGATATGATGATGATTTCTCAGTTTGTATTCGCAATATTTTTTTTCACATTCATTGTTTAGTCAGGTCAACGATTGTCATACGATCGATTATATTACAACAAAATATCATTGAAACTTTGTATTGCCTCTGCGAAACAAATTGAAAAATGTTTTGTTATTAACGTGTAAACTTTGATAAAAATAATTAAAGCTTGCTTTCAATATTCGAATAGAACATATTCGAAATTCAAATTGGAAATTGAAACATGGCATTTTTTGTTTACACTCCCTAGACCAGATACATGAACTAAAATACGTATTTATTATTTGCATAAAACATATATACAAAAATGTTTAAAGATTATAGGTTTTATTTTGTGATATTATATATATATATTTGGTATATATATATATATTTATTATATATTTGGTATAGTATATATATATTTGGTACGACCGTTCTTAAGTTGTAGTTCACTTTATACTGTCATTTATATATCGGTGCACTGAACGTATCAGTATTTATTACCAGGAAAATTGAGTCCAACTGAAAATTTACGACAAAACAACGGCATGAAAGTTTATGATGCTTTCGCAAAACTGCATTAGTTTTATACCACAGGTAGCCTCAGTTATATTACTAACTAAACAGTATAGTAATGAAGTGCATTGACCGCTATTAAATTATGTTTTCGTTTTGCATAACATCCAAATTCTGGTATTTGATTCTAAGTACCTAGTGTGTAATGCGTGATTTTTTTTATATATTAAGCCGTGAGGTACCGGCAGAGTAGAATTGTACCGTAACTGTACCGAGTAAGAGGTGACTAAGGTGCCAGAATAGACAGATGGCTGTTGTATCCATCCAAAACAGTGCAGCTCAAATGCACAGAGCGGGGATGGGCAGCAGCATCTCCGTCGCGAAAACTGTGATCTGCGATTTCCAACACGATTGCCCAGCGTCTTAATTATGGGCTCCTCTTCTTAGGGAGGGGCTTTCTTAATAATGTCCTATTTAGAAATCAATCGAAAAGTAAATGCCATAAAAGAAACATTAATCAAAAGTCCACACAACAAAAATAATGAAAAGTTCAATAAAGTTATAAATCCCAGCACAATGATGTCAATAAAACCTCATAGAGTATGTAATGCCATATAAAATTAGATTACATAATGCTATCTAAAAATGATAAGATTAATACGTTAGGACGTGTGGTACTGGCAGAGTAGAAAAGTATCTCCCACTGTACTAGGTGTCGTAACAGGCGACGGAGCCGACTGACCTTAACCGACAAATGGCGGTATATCCCATTACCAAGTTATGTCACATAGCCAAGTATTTTTACTGGCCTCTTTCATCATTCAAACGACAATTTAGCCACACTGCGAATTGGCGGTAGAAATATGAAAGTAGATAGAAAGGTGAGAGTGAGGTATCAATTCAGACGACCTTTGCATGAGGTCTTTGTAAATGTTTTAAGGGATTACATCTAAACAGGTATGTAGTGCTATAAAAAATAGATGGTAGTGACGGACAAAGATATAAATGCTAGAACAGTAAAACCGTAACGGATATAGCCGAGGCGCACGCAAACGTAAAACATGGATCCGCACGATCGTTCCGAGGTAATCACTGGAGGGTTGCTTTGTTAAACTGTTAATCACTACCGAAATGAGGTTATAAATGGCGCCCGTATATTCAAATGAACCCGCTACTGGGAACGTTTCAATATCATCATATCAGCCATCAGCTAAGCCTTCTAAAGAAAGGGGGAATTTTGCTCATAATTGCCGCGCTGGGCAGTCGTGTTGGTAAGAGCGCAGCTTTCATGGTGGAAATGCTGCCCATCTCTGCCACGAGCATTTGAGCTATATACAATGCTTCGGATGGATAAACTGCCATCTGTCAGTTCCGGTACCTTAGTCGCCTCTTATGACACCTGATACAGAGAGAGAAACCATTCTACCCTGCCGGTACCTCAACGGATTAAATATGTTCTCCTTATTTTTTTGTGGTATACCGGATTTTTGTTAATACTTTTGAGGTGTTGATGACGCATGGATCTCAGAAATGTAATTTGAGAATGGTCTAAATCTTGCTGGCAGGTTGGTTGGTTGGTTTTAGTTCTGTGATTATGTTTTATGTATAAAATGGGAGCTAGCGTAATGATCCTGTCATAAACTAAGTTTTAAGACCCGTTGGTGCCGGTAGACTAGTATTAAAGCGGGACCTCAATGACCTTTTTGTTTAAATATATGCAGGGACATTGGTTATTTGTCCGAAATTATAATAAGCGAATCATAAAAATAAAACCTTATAGACTTTTGTTATTTGGGCTATTTTAAAGGGCGTTTGATAGGCCTATATCAAAAAGACATATTGACTTTCAATGTGTAAATCCTTTAATCTGAGGCCCAAAAATAGGTTTTCCATGTAAACCGCGTCATAATGTATAGAATAATTTGAAATATCGTAAAATAACCATAAATAATAATTTTAGAGACACGTCCCACTCAAGAGCAGTCATAAAACCAGGAGACTCGTTTTATAGAAAATTGGGATCTGAATTTTAAGATCGTAAACCAGCTATGAAAGTTCTATTAAATTCCCATATGCCATAATGATAACTTGAATAACTGTTCGAGTGGTCGTAATATTATTCATAACCATCCCCAAGGGTCCGGAGTTATGTTGGTTCCCGATATCAATTACTGTCTATTGAGGAATCGATGATTTGTGAATTCCGGAGGTTTAAACGTAGAACCTGGTACTTATAACTACCAGTAACATTTATAAGATATATTTTTTAAAAGAGACAATGTGATCAGACCCTATGGCGCAGACAGTAGTTGATCTTGTGCGACAAGGGTCTTGAGTTCGATCATCAGCAAAGACAAATATTTATATACTTCTGTGCTATCCTTGATGCCATGTTTTGTTAGAGGAACTTAACTACTGAAACAGAGAAATGGTTTATCAATCTAATACTGCAATTGCCACTACAATTTCTCAGTTTGTCAAACATGGGAAAATATCCAGTTGTCTTAGGATTACCTGACTTTAATAAAAACATTTGACTATCATGAAACATCACACACATTTTTTATCCCCTAAAGGGGACGTTAATATAATACAATTATTTTTAATTACAAATGTCAGCATAAAAGTTGAGAGAAGTACATATTCACATACAGGAAATTGCAAAAGCCCCGATATTAAATCCCTTTGCGGCGCATATAGTCAGATTTTGTAATTCATGCGACTGTCCAGTAAAACTGTTCGGTGCTATCGGCTCAAAGTGAAAATCAATTTACCTTGTCGATTTTCCGAATAAAAACTCACGCTCGACATATGCTCGATTCGATTCTCATTCCGCATGTTACGATTGTTGATCACGAAGGTAACTCATATGTAAAGGAAGGTCTGCAAGTTCAACGGAATGGTAAATGACATGCAAATGTACGAACTCCGTCGATTTGCCTTTGCCTGTAAGATATTGTTAGTAAGATTAAATTTGACTTTAAGAAAACTACGCGTACGAAATCCGTTTGTAAATATTTTTAAAACACGAGAATCGTTTTGTGTTTGCAAAGAATGTGTGACACAAAGCTTTAAATAATTTAAAATTATTCCCTTCGGCTTTATGTAACTACTTAATATATTACAAGTATATATCTAATGTACACCTCTACTACCTTACGGTTTTTTCGCTCTTTTCCATCCTAAGGTCGCTTTTTGCTATAAGCCACCCATAGTATTATTGCTTTTGTTTATATGTATTACTATGTCCAGTACACAATAGAGATCAGAGTTTATTATAATTATTAAATTTTGGAAAAAAGTCAAAGCCAAACATTTAAACTTAAATTTATTTATTGAAGTCCATTTATACTTAGATCAATTATATAATAAGAAAAAAAAAGTAAGAGACTAATTACTAAATCTGTATGAAAATAAGCTGACTTATTGACAAATTAGTGAAGGGTCTAAACTGAAAGAGTAAAATAATAGATTTTAGCACTAAAAAAGGGTTTTCCTGTCTGTCTGTCTGTC
The DNA here is from genome assembly GCA_020976665.1 of Heortia vitessoides. Classification (NCBI taxonomy): domain Eukaryota; kingdom Metazoa; phylum Arthropoda; class Insecta; order Lepidoptera; family Crambidae; genus Heortia; species Heortia vitessoides. The sequence goes on from JACJUM010003129.1 coordinate 4,722,701, forward strand.
GGTCTGAAGGGGTAAATTAGATGTTCACAATTAGTGTGAAACTTTGCTTTTTTAAGTTATTGAATTGAAATTCTGTATAAAGGTTCTTCATTGAGAGTCATGAAACACATGTAAAATACTTTGTCGAAAATCATCCCTTTAAGGGGTAAAAAGGGAGGTGCAAAGTTAGTACGAAAGTTCTACAGTCTAACGCGGGTGAAACAACAAGGCCCTACTAGTACAATACAAATTATATGATAAATATGATAAATCCAGACAACATTTCATTCGTTGTCTGATTCCGAGATACTACCTATTAGACTATTAGATATTACGGATATTAGACAACAGAGGAATCACCAGCACAATACACAAATCATATTATATATTTATTTAGGCATTGTATACCTTAAACTACTAAAAATGAAATGTTACAAACTACTGAATTTCACTTTTATGTTGTGGTCTTGTAATCATCATCATAATGTAACCTTGTAATTTTATGTAGAGCAAACTACTATGTTGTAAAAAGGTGAGCAGTTTTGTAAACATTTTCTACTAGGAGTCTCACATCAGAAATATTAAAACACATACTAAAGCCCTCTTTATTTTGCTATCAGCTGCCAAACAATAACACGGTAACGCTGGAACTGACATCAGAGTCAGCCAGCATTGGGTTCATGCGAATAAGAAAAAAAGCCACAAAATGAGGTACTTTATGACTATATAAAGATAATACTTACAGAATAAAAATAGCAATACCTTTTTACTTTTTATGAACCTAAAAACAATCAAATTATCAATAATAAATTTAATTATATAAAAAATAACACTATAAAAATTTCGACTTGACCACAAAGGCCTTGGTAGCACGACAGTAGTGCGTCTGCCGGCATGGGAAAGATTGAGCCTCAGACAAGACTCGAACCTGCGTTCGAGTCCCGTCTGAGGCTTGCGGCCAGATGATTTCTAATAAATAGTATGCTTGAAGACATATACGGCCTGTCATATTTTATTTAACCTATTGTATTGAATTTATCAGGACCTAATTCCAGAGCAGCCAAGTTCAATCGCGCGTACTTTATACATGTTACGTAACCAGTATTACATTAGTAATATGAATGGCATCGATGGCGTACCACAGCACAAACTTTATGGAGTGGCGTAAGCCATAACTCTCTGTTGGTACGTCAGAGAGGAACCACGTACCGATAAATTTGGTGGAATATGCTTTTTCGTGAATGTGACCAATAACGACTTTCCCGTTACAGGAAATCATTATCTTGTAATTCGATATCGTAAAAAGAGTAAAGTAATTCTTATATCATATTTTATTTTTCTTTGTAAACTCTTTATTTATGTAAATATTGGTGATTGAATCGACTCTAGAATCGAAATCGACTCTAGATTTTCGTAAAGTAAAAAAATTGCACCGTAAAAATTTGTATTATCATACATAAGAGTCGCAAAGATTTATCAGCATCACGAATATAAATAAAAAATGTGGTACTATCTCTTTTCCTATTATAATTCCTCACCAAAAATTACCTTCGCGACCTCCTCATGATAGGTCAATAATTTTTTCATTAGTGACGTAATTTCACATAATTTTGGTACTAAATTTGATATCTATCCTATAACTGAGATAAATTAACATACGATACATAAATACGAATAAGACATAATATAATTGTGTTTTTTCATGAACAAAACTACATCCCAAACTGTGTTTTAAACCATAACGCTGCATTAATGTCGTGTTTTGATATTCAATACTAATTTCTACATTCAACCTGACCGACGTTATACTGTGTTAACTATATCTATTCTCTATGTTTATTATAATAAATATATAATTAATATTTATAAGATAGTTATGTGACTAGATATTGAGCGATAACTATCCTATCTTTCTGTAACAAACTGTACAGATTTAACAAAAAAATCTTAAAATCTGTTTAGTAGTACCGAAGTTCATTCCGGAAAAACATCGAGAAACATAATTTGATATGACAGATTTTACTTTCTTATTTCATAGTATTTGCAATGATAAATAAATCATTTTAATTTAATTTTGACTGAAAAAATCTATTTTCTCTATATCTGCGTACTTTTCTTATAGCAAAATATATAAATATCTTTGTCAGTATTATAGCCACATGTGTCAAAGGATACTTAATTGAAAATTCCCACCAAAGCTGAGTCGACATTCCTATCTCAGCTTCGGGTACATAGCCCATAATTTAAAGGTACGTAAGAAAGAATAAAAGTTTTACGGTGTATAAAAGGGGATGTCGAAAATCAGCAGCTATAAAACGCCGCGCCGAATTCTGGGTTTACCCGCGTGATATTTCTCCCGACCACTAAACCTCGATCGAGTCTATGATCGGCCCTCTTAATCCCTTTGGACCCTATTGGCTAACTTAATAATACCATTGTCTGAATCTCAGAATAATTTATTTAGAGGAAGTCCTTATTGATGCGGTTGACGTCCTTTTGTTCCGGACGGTATTTCCGAATGGCAATTATTTATTCATAACGGAATTTGAGTTCGAGTTTTTGTTTGGTTACTGCGTTAATGAGAATGGCGGTGATTTTGTTTGGATCACGTTATAGCTCTTAGAAAATGACAAAAGAAAATATACATAAACTTAGCCTCATTAAAGAAAATATTTACCTACTAAAGAAAAACCAACTTATTTCAGATTCATCCGGGGTCCTACCTGCATATTTCTACGTCATAAACCTCGAATGTTTTCTACTACTCATTTCTTGTGTTGATATTTTAACGCCATCTCTTTAATGTTGTATGTTATTTTTATAATATACATATATTATAGAAATATTTACAAAGCGATACATGTTTTTGTTACGTGTATTAAACTGCTGTATTTTAACTTTTATCTGCATTTATGTTTTCATAGTCATTTACGTACTTGCAATATCGTATTGCATAATATGTATATTCTAATGTTATATTACAGATGTATATTTATTATTTGGGTGTTGATGAAAGGCGTTGTTACTAGTCTCTAGTATAGCTATATAGTATAGCTATATTACACCTAAGACATTGGTATTAGGTCTATACTATATGCGAAGCAATCAATTTGTTGATATTGATTGCTTCGCATATTGTATATTGTATGTTCAATGCTTCAGTGAACATATGCACGCGCGTGTGTATTATTTGGACCTAATTGTAACTGACAAGCGTTTTGACTTTTCTTAGGCACAAAGCCTAACTCCAAACGGTATAGTTTTACTCGATCCATTATATCAGGAATAAGAGATGGCTATAATTCTAGAATGTACATGTAGTGATTTGGCATTCTTACTCATAGAAATTAAGGTTTTTGTGCCGTGTGGTGATTGGGATGGCCTCTTACAGCACCTAGTACAGATCAAATATCGTAAGAGGTGAACAAGTTTTAGGAATCGACAGATAGTGATATACCCACTAGATATAGCGTAGCAACAGTTTGGGTTGGGCAGTAACATCGCGACTGCGCCGTACGGCAATTATGGACAAAACTCCCCCTTTCTTCGGAAAGCACACGCTTGAAGTAATTATTTTTGAGTAACTCATCCAAGTACCAACCGTTGCGAAAGCTGCTTCATTTTAACAATCGTGTGGCAGGTGTGTTAATCACTGCGCTGCTGCATCACATGGCTCAATCTGTCCTTCTATTTTTGAAACAATGATTAACTTTTCGCAACGACAGCAATTGCAGCTGAGGTTCGGCCTCAGAGACACCCTCGAGTGAAAGCTGCAATCCTGCTTCGATCCCGCGAGCCCTCAGTGCGGCAAAAATATTCACATACAACATCTCATACATTGTCCTGAATCCACGGTAAGTCGCATAAAGCACTTGTGTTACGGACATCAGACAACAAAGAAATCATAAATATAATACTTAAACGCATTTAATATCCAGATATAGGACAAAAACAAATATCATCACGTAAATATTTGGTCTGAGTGGAAATCGAACTCCATCTGCACCATGGGGCCCTTCGATAAAACTGTCAATTAATGAACGGCCTCGCCCAATTGACGTCTAAGTAGTCCAACGTTAGGATTGGCCTTGTATACGAGAACATGGACTTATTTGGAATTTAACTAAAATCCACGTATCAACTACTTGATTAGTCAGATACATAAGATGTGAAAACGAAGCAAAATATGAATATTTGGCGGTCGATTAGCTATACAGACCTCATTAGCTCATAGCTAACGCCGAAACATTAAAATGCTATATAGCTATTTTATTATAATAGATGTTATATAATTTTGTGCCTTAAATATTTGTATGCTGAACTGAGCTAACTTTTTCAATTGTAATGTATGCCTACAATTGATTGTTTATTAAAACTATTATACACGTGTATTATGATTAAGTGTTAATATAACAATGGTTGGTATGCTTATCGTCATCATATCAGCCATAGGTAGTCCATTGTTGTACATAAGCCTCCTCAAGACAGGGGGCTTGTTGTCCAAAATTGCCATTGTGCCAGTGGCAATTGCTGAGCACAACTTTGCGATGAGAATTTTGCTGCCTATTTATAGTATAGATGTACCGCCGTCTGTCGGTCCCTGTACTTTAATCGACTCTTACGACACCTGTTACATAGGGAGGTACTATTCTACTCTACTAGTACCCTATGGTTTGGTGTTCCAAGTGAATAATAAAAATGATTAGAGTCTAAAAAAAATAAAAAAATGTTCTTCCTGATCCTGTTTAACAGTGTTATGTAATGCTTTACATAAGATAGATCTCTTACAAAGGTCGTGTGCATTGATTTCTCACTTTTACCTATTTCTATGTTCGCATTGCTGTGTTCTGGTTTAAAGGGTAAGAGAGGCGGTAAAATTACCGGGTAAATATAACAACGTCACTTCAGGTCACAGGGTTAGCGACACGATAGTTCTTTTTGATGACACTAGCATCTATTACCATCAAACGGACCGTTTGCTTGTTTGCTGACTTCATAATATATAAAAATCTATGGCGAGATATAATAATTTTCAAATATGTGAATAGAACGATATTATTACGTCATATTGACTCATATTTATCCGTTTATTGGTTACGGCTCCAGCTGACAGCCCCCGAGATTAACATAAACAAACAAAATAATAAATGAACTTCTTCGCTTTGTTATTCGTATATGGTGCCGTGTGTAGCTGAGATGAAATAATGTCACAAGGTCAACTTATAATAATAATCCTTTTTATAATATACACGAGGAAGTTTATATTGATTGATATTCGTTACTCTTAAACATCGGAGAGACTGAACAAATTTGGATTAGGTAAAAAGATAATTGATAGCTTGGAATAATAAATACGCTACTTTTTGTTTTGTAGCCCTGTGGGATTTAGCTACTTTTTCTCTAAGAAATTGACAGGAATTTTTGTATAGTTTTACTGTAAGAGAGCTACGAAGATTTCTTCCTGGAATAATAATAGTTTTTAGGGATGAGATATAAACCCGCGGGCGAAATGATAGTAATAAGTAAATTCACACAACATCTCATTCTTTGACCTGACTCTAAGATAAATAGCTTTAAACACTTATACTCGTATTATTAATATCTAACAATAAATTAACACTAATATTAAATGCATATTATCACCTACAATATTTTATCATCATTACAGCCATTAGAAGTCCACTGCTGGACATAGGTCTTCTTAAGAAAGAGGGAATTATGCCCATAATTGTCACACTGAGCAAGCGTGCTACTGCCTATCCCCACCCTGTGTATTTGAGCTACTTTTCAGATGTATATACCGCCATCTATCGGTTTTGGCACTTTAGTCGCGTCTTAAGACACCTGGTAAAGTGGGCGGTACTATTTTACTCTGCCGGTACCTCAGGGTACTACAATATTTGGGTATTGTAAAAAAAACCAATAAATTATAGTACAATAAAGTTGAAATTTCATATTAATTTATTTATATAATATTAATTATTAAAAAATGTCCAATTATTCATAAATCAAAAAAAATATTTTTTGAAATAATAAGTAAATCAATATGATTGGCCTGACTATTTTGAGTTTGCGTTTGTAATAATTTATTATACCTAATTGTTCAGCGATCATTTATTAATTGATGATAACTCAATTAATTATTAACACTGAATTTGATACGACCAATTATGTATATAAAGTTTTCATTAATTATATGTTATTTAAAAATGTACTAATTCATTAGTTATTATTTGTCATTTCATTGAAAATTACATAGGGAGGGATCCAGCAGTGGACATCAAACGATTAATATAATGATAAAGAAATAGTCTATTTTCCTTAATATTTAAATAATACACGTACTATATTTCAGGATCCGGTCAGAAGTTTCAATGTAACAAACAGGCATAGAAATTTTCGCATCAATAATATTAGTACCGTGAGGTCCCCGTAAGGTCCCCTCGTACCAAGTGTTGACTGAGGTACCCGAAATGGTATGCTCCAATTCAAGTAAATCAAATTCCGAAGCTACACTCTGCGATTGCCACAAATTATGGGCAAATTCCTTCTTTCATGAGGAGGCCTACGTTCAGCAGTGGGCTTTTTTGACGTTGTTTTGTGGCGATGACGATGAATCTAAGTATGGATTAATATGAGACGGTCCCAATATATGTAAAATAGATTTCGTACGAAGTGTTTTTGTTAATTTAAATTGAATGCGAAAACAAACCGCTCGGGTGCACACCGAAATGTATCCAATTTGTAGCTCGTTAAAACAAATGACATTCTAATGATAATAATTGAATTCCTCAATTCTAATACATCAGAGTACTATTGAATTCCGGGATTGAAAATCTAAGTTAAATGCTCATTCTTTGGATACCATTTGATGGCATAAATTTAATATCGTGGCCAGGAGCAGTCCAATGGAACTTTTGTAACAAATTTAATTTATCTTTGCCTCCCCTGGGTGTTCCATAGAGAGATTGTTATCGAAATGATTTAGAGTTGGATTTTAATGGAATTGGCTTTTTATTTGATGTTTGTCAGCGATCATTAGACGTTAATTGACAGAAAGCATGATACGGAAGACTTTGATAGCTATGGGTGTGGTTAAAAGACTAATTCTTCGTGTTTTAGGGGATACCTCGTATTCACTATAATACAAACTTATTAAATAGGTGCTACACAAAAGACATCTATGTCTAATCAATTGCTTTTTTCATGAGAATATTAAAATAATTGCTTTAACAAGTTTTTATTAATTAATTTCTGAATTGCTGTTTTTCGTACAGAGTACAAGTAGTGCAAACATTGATGCTACAAAGCAGATAATACGGCGTCAATGCTAAGATGTGACAATTGTTGTTGAACATAATGCGACGGATTAACTGATACAAATTTTTCAATTGTTTTTAAATTGTTAACGCATTTATAACTCTTTTGTAAAATAATGATACATATGTATAGGTTGAGTTGTAGCTTTGTGTTCAATCTATAACAATATCATGGCATTTATTGCATTTCAAATCAAACACCGAATTAAATCAATCAATCAAATATTTATGTGAAAAATTAATAACCTCAACGTTTCAATGACGATAATTTAACAAGCATTGATATAAAAATCAATACGTTTATTAAATTTTATTCATTGACTACGAAGTTATATCGACGAAGTAATATTGTACCTCCCTTTGCACCAGGTGTCGTGAGAGGCGACTGTAGGTCCGGAAACTATAGATGGCGGTATATCTATCTGAAATAGCGCATATTAAATACTACAGGACGAGGATGGGCAGCAGCATCCTCGTCGCGATGTTGCGCTCTGCGATTGCCACTACGCCTGCCCAGCGCGGCAAATTTGGGCAAAAAGCTATCTTGGGGAGGCTATGTCTAACAGTGGACAGTTTTATGGCTGATATGATGAAGCTATATCGGGGCCGAGATATTATAAAAGAGTCAGTGATCGCAATGCATATAAAAACAACAATATTTTTTACTGATTTATTAAGAACGTTTTGAAGTCGGATAATATCATGCTATCTCAGTCGCTTTATCTAAAAACTATAGCTGGACACTGGTATTGATCAGATACTTGCATAACGTATACCTTAACATGACCTATATTTTTAAAAAGAAAAACAAGCTGGCCACCAACCACACAAGCCTGCAGCGTGTTTATACACCGTGAAGTCCGTATTGTGTTATCGACGCTCGTAATCGGTTCCCTTCGTCATAAATCTCTCCCGTAATTAATCATGGAGGTCTGGCTAGCCGACGCCTCCGGGACGACATTTTTCTCGCTTCTATTGTCCTATCTCCGGGACACAGTGTTTTTTCACGGAATGAAGACAACCTATTTAGAATTTTAACACGGAACACTAATTCTTTGTCGTCCTTTGATTAAAACCTTTGTTTAGAATTTTGAAATGGCTCAATTGTGTTCGTCATAAAAATAATATTTAACAATAAAAGTTTATTGCTTTATCAAGTTTTAATTCCATCATGTTAAAAATGGCCAGTATAGAATTGTATGCTCCGGTTGTAAAAATCACCTGAGGTCTAGTACCTGATATAGATGGTATACCATCCGAAACAGGATAGCTCCAATGCAACACGGCTGGATTTGGCCCATTTTTAGGAAGGCCGATGTCTAACTGTAGACTTTCTGCAGCTGCTACTATGATAATAATCATGAAAAAATTTAACATTAAATATGTAATTCAGAGAATTAAAGTGTTAACTTAAGATATAATGCAAAGAAATAGAAAGTAATCATTCTATTATGTTTCTGAAACTTTTAATATTTAAGGCCAATTTCTGTTTCGAACATATTGATATATTGTAAATATGTACTTGTATATATAGGCAGAATTCTCTCTTTCTTGAGGAGGCCTATTTACAGGCAGTGGAATCTCAACGGCTGATATGATGCTGGTGATGAATTTAGATATCGAGTACAGGACTATCTGCCGGAATGATTTAAAAGGAACCCAAACGCATACAAAAAAAATATTCAAATCGGTCAAGCCGTTCAGGAGGAGTTCAGTGACATACACACATGTTGTATCATTATATATATCATCCTCTGTTGTCTGATATCCACAGCATGAGTGCTTTAAGCAACTAATCTCGGAGCCAGATCAACGTATGATATGTTGCTGAATTTATTTATTTTTTGGTTCAACGTACATTTGAAAATGTTCTTTGCTTAATAATAAACTCTAAGAAGAGGCAAGTTTTGTGACAAACAGACTAATGAGCTGATTTTATCAGCATATTTACAGTAATAAGCAAGGCATAGTATAAATCCTACAGATGTCTATGATTTGTTATTCCCTGAGGTGTAATTTGGGTATACCAAATAATTTACAACATAAGAGTATTTATTAGTCGTATTTTTTGCCATCTTTAGTATTGGTCATGATTACAGTCGCCAAGATTCATGAGTAAAATACCCGAGGAAATATGTGTTTCTTCGGAGGAAACATGTGTGTGAACATTTCTGACTAATTTTATTTTTCAACCTTGTTATTTATATCACTAGCTAAGACGACAGATATTTTGTTGTGTTAACTATACTTTTAAATTTATCACGAAAAAATACATACCAGGCAGAAATCATATAAAAGAAGGGCCGGGTCAAAAATACCAAGAACAAACAAGCGTATATAAACGGTCTATTGCGAAGTAAAGACAGCAAGGGAGGTATGTCAAAACCGTAGCAAGTGAAGTGGAGATCCATAGTCTCTGCCTACCCCGAAGTTATACGGGCGTGTGCGTGCATGAAAAAATTTAGCGACGATAAATCATGATATGAACTATCCTACTTTTTAAGTTTGCTGAACTGTAAACAGTTAGGTTACATTTCGGTTAGTAACAAAATTACTTTACATAGTGTGCATATGAGATAGTAAGCAAACTTTAATTCGGTTTAGTGGTTTAGAAGTTCATCGCGACTCGAAGTTTTTTTGTAAAGATAATCAATGAATATAATATACTAGTTGTCCGGCCCGACTTTGTAAGAGTATAAAGTACATTTTATCTAGATGATTTTGCTACCGCAAGTCTTGTAATCTCGTTTTTGAGTGTTTAATATTTAAGCTACCTATTTATTTACTAAGGTAAGGTAATAAATCATTTTCATATAAACGATTACAAATACTAAAAAAAAAGAAATATTCAATTGGGTGCAGTCGTCCTAGAGCTATGCATACATTTTTTTTAATAAGCCTTCGCTTTCAACGATTTTAAAACGCGGTTAACTTAACTTTTTACATTTTTAGTTCAAAGTTCTGGTTACTTTGCAGCAGCCAACGGCAGAATAGGTCATTTGCAAAACTGTAATGATAAACTTTTCGACGGTTCTTTATTTAACATTATGCTTGTATTGATAATTAAAATAAAATTAATTGTACCATAAATTTGCAGGATCTCAGGAAATAAAATACATTTTTCTACTGGAAGCCAAATGACGCTCGACATACACAATATCACTCAGTAAGGACTCACTTTACCCATAAAATATACAACTATTTTGAGTTAGCTTTTACCTACGGCTTCGCCCGCGTGAATTTCCGAGGGAAAAAGTTCTTTTTCAGGATGAAAGGGTAGTAGGGTTTTCAGAATATCCTTTCTTGTGAAATTTCACGAAGATCGTGTTATTAAATAGTTTAGGTCGAAAAATAAAATAAAAGAACTATTTATAGAATGCCATCTAATCATTTTTGTAGTTCTAAAATGTTCATGTGTAGCAAATACTACTGTATTAATTCCAAAAAAAACGTTTAATAAGCTCTTTTGAGACGAAAGATACGACAAGTCCTTCTCGGTACTCCGAACTATAAGTCCAAGAAGATCGGTTGAGTATATAAAGCGTGAAGAGGAGACAAGCAAATTTATTTACATATTCCTTTTTAATATTTCTTGGGATTACCATTTGTAACTTGTTGTTGCTTGCAACTTTGCCCACGTGAATATTATATGAAAAATCAAAAAGTAAACGACGAGCCCTTGTTCTATGAAAAATAAAATATTACGATAACTTTCTTAAGAATGCACGCTATAATTCTTACGATATGTCTGCAAACGAAATAGTTACCGCTACTTTTTTGTAATCTATATAGATAAATAATTTTATGTAGTTTAACAAATTATTCTCAAACAAAGTTTTTTATTACAGCGTTGAATGAACCGTGTATTTCATCTTTCATACAATTCAACAATCGTCGATAAAACTGTGACGAAACAACTCTGTTTATAGAACAGAGATGTATTAAAAGTCGAATTCACAATACTGGTTATTAATACCGACTTCGACAGAATCCGTCAATAATCGGACTTTAAGTAGGGCCATTTGCAGAGATGTGCCGATTTAAGTTATAAAAATTTTCCAGAACTCTCTAAAACAGTTACAGCCACATCATATTATGAATATAAATAGAAAAGCCTTTTAGTTCCTCCCATTGAAAAAGGCGACTGAGGTACCGGAGCCAGCAGATGGCGGTGTCATCTAAACGAGTGTAACTCAATGCAACATGGCGGGAATAGGCAGTAGTATTCCAGGCGCGAAGCTACGCTCTGCGGTTGCCACCACGCCTGCCTAGCGCGGCGTTTATGGGAAAAAATCCCTATTGCTCGGGGAGGCATATGTCCAGCAGTGAACGGTCTATGGCTGTATGTGTGTAAGTGACTAGTTACGTATGTGTACAAACTTATAGACGTAGGTCATTGACTCGTATTCGAAAACACAATAGCGTCTTAATAGTTAAATTCAACTAAACTCCTACTTTGTCCAACATAATTACACGCAGAGCTGAGTTTATTATTAATTTGTGTATACTAGTCTATTACGGGACCCATCTAATCCATTATCCAAATCTGTATTCATTTCATTACATCTGTTTGAATTGAAGGTTTTGCCCATATTGTGAACTAAATTGATATTCAATATTGCTATGACATTGCTTGTTCTGCATAACGATGTGGTATGTTGTCGCTGTATGACATAAATTGGTAATAACTATTGGATTTATAAATGTTGAGTAGATAATTTTAGATTGCATTTTGGATATTTATATAATTTTGTTATGAGACCCGTTCTAAGAAATAATATTTATTATTTTTATTTAGTAATTACTTCGGGAACATATAATGTTTATACACTATGTATTGGAAGAATTAATTGTATATTCAAATTAGATAAGTAGAAAAAAGAAGCTTTTATAATGTTAAAAAATGATATATCGTACAAGAAATAAACAATGTTTTTCAAATGTTCTCGAAAGGAAATGTTAATAAGAATAAGTTCTCTATCTATATATATGAAAGGAGAAGGTGAATAAGTTTGCTTTAATATTAAGAGATAATAAATGTCCTATCATATAATATCACTCTTACCTATCATAATATCTGACTTCGGCCCATCCAAATATCGTATAATTGTTCTACGATATTAAAAGGATAAAAAAAACATTACTATGAAGAGAAAATATTTGATTGTTTGTTTGGTACGATTTAACTTAAAATATACTCGACCAATTTATATAATTTTTTTACGATTAAAAATTAAATCTTCAATAAGTGAGACACCTAAAATAAAATGTTCTGAGGCAAAATTTATCAAAATTATATACAAATAAACTCACAAACTGCTTTAAAACAGGTTATTTTATCATTAAATAATATAAGCTGTATTTTATTTCTGAATCCGATAGTAACAGGAACTACGCAAGTTTTTTAATTGCGTAGTTCCTTACTAGATTCATTACTAGATTTGTCGTCACATACTTCCACCAATTTTTAGGGTCATCATTCTCATTTCAAACAACAGCCTCCCTAAGATAGGGGGACGTTTGCCAAAAATTGCGGCGTTGGGCAGGCGTGGTGGCAATCATAGAGCGCAACTTCGCGATGAGGATGCTTCTGCCAATCCCAATGAGTGATAGTATTTAATATGCGCTGTTTCGGATGGACATACCGCCATCTATCGGTTCCAGTACCTTAGTCGCCTCTTACGACACCTGGTGTAGACGAAGGTATTATTATACTACACCAGTACCTCACAGCTCCGCCGTTATTATCTATATAGGTACATAATCGAAAAAGCTGACTGACAAACTGATTGACGTATCAACGCAGGGCCTTCACTATAAGGGTTAGAAACTTGAAAGTATACACTGGGGCATGCACCCCTTTTATAGCGTAGGGGAGCATTGAGAAAGAGTTATTGAAAATTCACCCCCGAAGGAGGCAAAGTTACAAAGTTTTTTAAGTTATTCGAAAGAAATTCAGTGAAATAGTGATTCAGTATCACTGGATTTCAATACATCGCACAAATTACAATGTTATCATTGAAAATTCCAAACTCACCTTGCCACAGATAAGCAAAAACGATCAATGTATTTTACATGCGCTTCTGACTTTTTATCTTGTAGATAATGTACAAGCGCATGAAAGAAGCGCATATTGATACATATAATATAACATAGCACAAACATTGATCGTTTTCGCTTATCTGTGGCAAAGTGAGTTCGGAATTTTCAATAATAACATTGTAATTTGTGCGATGCACTGAGATAACTAACCCGGTGACGGCGGCGGTGATGAAGACGACACTTAAATTTAACTGTTACGACACGTCGTTAAGCCGGGTATCTCGGCTGCTTACCTGGGCGAGACCAAAATTAATTCTCATGTCGTAGAAAACTTAATAGCTCACGGAATAGACGAACCTAACCCGCAAATTTTACCCCTATTTATGTCTTTGGTGACTGTGACGGATATAAATAAGACAATTAAGGTTTTTCTTAAACTTGCCTGAAATATTATGTTGTCAGACTGAATCCAGACTTCAGTAGAAGCAGTTTAATATGTATTCCAGCGACTGCTGGCTAAATTTAAAGAAAAAAAGAAAGACTTATTTTTTCTTTAAATTTAGCCAAAAATCGTGCTGATATACTTTTTATATTATGAAGTCGGTAGATAAGCATATGGTCCGCTTGATGGTAAACATGACCGCATCCTATAGACACTTGTGTCATCACTATGATATCGCTATGTATATGATATCGTTTGAGTAGAGATTTTATTAGCGATATTTTATGATTTTTACTATCTACTGCAGTCGGGAATGTAAATGTTTAAAAATTAATAATGTCTTTGTTACTCTCGAAAACGGTTGTGTTATATTCGAAAATGTTAAATAAAATATGCAGAAGAAAAATTTACCACGCTTTAAAGTAGTTAAGTAGTAGCACAAAAGAAGCTTAATTGATGGTTTTTTGCCCACAATTGCCACGCTTTGCATGGTGGCAATCGTAGTTTTTTTATGCCTTTTACCTTATATTTAGGATGCATACCGCTATCTGCCGGCTTTTATATCCCAATTCCTTCTTGTGGCACCTGGTCTTTTAAGCCGGACCACCACAATCTATGAATTTAATTACGCGTGGGTAATTTTGTAAAGTCTATAGATTTCACCTTTATGTATATCAAATGTCAAAGTTAAAATGTTACATGACTGTAATTTGAGCTATTTAAAGGTCAAAGGTAAGAGATTCGTTTGTTAGAAAAAGTATTATTATATGATTGCTCAGTAATAAAATAATATTTGGTTCTGACATAATTATAGTTTTATACCGCCTAAGTATAAAAGAGACAGCGGGATTAAATAATATCTATGTAGTCACCACCCACGTTCACCTACATCTGTCGGTTCCGGCACCTCAGTCACTTACTACATGAAGTTTGAATATATTACCGAATAATTAAACAATTGTCTCTTTATTTAATTCTGGTAAAAATATGAAATATTGTTACTCTTTTAGTTTGTTGTTGTGTTGTTTTTATACAAAATGATCGACGTTTTTCGTTTTTTAAAAATTAATAAAACAGACTATTAACCCGGAGAAATAAGATTTGAGGGTAGTGACATTAAATTTTAGCTCGGTAAGCGAAAGGTTTGCTATGACATGACAGTAAGAAAGTGTATCCGTAGTTATTGGTGTGCCGCAAACTTTGAAAACTTCATTAAGATTGTTTTTATGGGTCATATGAAAACTGTTAAATGCTAGCGTTTCTAGAATGGGTTAAACTTTCTTTAGGTGGCACAAATATTTTATTATTAAGAATATATACATCACGTCCATGTTGACGTCTATTGTTGAATATAGGCCTTCCCAAGATTTTCCCAAAAGTGACCCTATTATATCTATGTATATCTTTATATCATAAATGTTTTTACTCATTAATGCCGCACAGGGTGGTCGTGGTTGTAATCGCTGAAGGTAAAAGAGCTTCGTTTTTTTTTTAAATTCTTAAATAGCAACCAAGAATACGGTTCGTGACATCACAATGTTATCACTAGTGTGTCCGGAACAACCGGAACACAGTAATAGAATACTGTTATTTGGATAGAGAACACTGCGAAAAGGTGAGTGAGGCACCTATGCCGTCTGCATCCATTGTATAAAGTATACCTGTAGCAAAAAGTAGAATTTAACTACGAGTAAGTAATAGCTGATGTAATGATTTTATACGAGAAATACATGCTACGCGTCTCCTACTCTCTCTTTTAAATGATGTCCCATGCAAGCGTGGTAAATTTTGAAAATATTTTTAACATGAACTATTCATCTTTTTTGAACATTGTAATATCCGCTTAATTTATGTTTTAGTTGTTAAACTGAGTCAAATAATTAAAAAAGTACATTGTAAAACCTGTGTTGGCGACCTCGAAAGCTGACATTATTTAGGCAAAGCAACATTTATTACTGGCAGCGCCCCGCGTTAAGTTATGAAACTTTTATACTAACTCTGTATCCCTCTTTTAGTACCCCCTTAAGGGATGCTTTTAGGCATAATATTTCTTTAAATATTTTTTACACGTAATTTATGACATTGAACTTTATTCGCATAACTTTAAAAACAGTAAAGTTTAATACTGACATTTCACTCTTGATTTCCCCCTTTAGGGGGTGAATTTGCAAAAACATTTCTTACCACTCCGCTAGGGTATAAAGAACCCCAGTGCCTAAAGTGTCCCTTGTAATTAACATATGTTTATAAATATATGTAAATATAAATATGTATATAGATATAGATTTCTGCAAAAGCACAATGTTTGTGCTCCGAATATAGAACTAAACCGCATTCGAGAGTAGGTCAATGAATCTAACATTAGCGAATGGTCATCAGCATAATATTTATATGTTTCCCTGGAAAAGTCTGGCACTGACATTTCTGTAGGTTACATGTTTACGTGAAACGAAATCTAATTCCGCTGCGAGTCGTGCCAAATGGCGCGCACCGCCGTGAATGTTCCAACAATTATATTTATTTCTGCTTACCCTGTGAAAAGAAGTACAAGTTAATAATGGTGCCCCATGAAAAACTAAGCTCACTCTCATCTATTTCTGCGCTAAATAGCAATGTTTGCATTGCTGTGTTCCGGTTTGAAGGGGTTGACACAGTGAAATTATTGGATAACGTGACATAATATCTCAAGTCACAAGGTTGACAATCCGCTAGTGATATTCTAGCTGTGAGATACCGGAAGAATAGAATAGTACCTCCCCCTGTACCGGGTGCCGTAAACGGTGACTAAGGTACTAGAATAGACAGATGGGTATATCTCCATATGTAACATAACTAAGTGGTCGCTTTCTGTTTTAAGAGTCATTAAAACCACATACCCACGTCGTGGGTTCAAACTCCATCCAGGAAATATATTAAAATGGTGATATTTGTGTTTGTTCTGTGTCTAGTAACACAAGTACTTTAAGCGACATATCCTGGAGTCAGGTCAATATGTTATGAGATGTGTTGTGAATTTATTTTGATTATTATTATATAAAAATGTATATATGTATATAATATGTTGTCTTAAATTTTAAACAAACTAACGAATGACGTTGAAATATATTTTGATGGAATACACGCTTACAAAAAGGATTGAACAAAAAGTTCACGATGAAGTTCCCGGTCTGTTACCTCTTCCTCTCGTTGCTTGATCGGAGCGAAACAGAGTTAGTAGCGCTCGCGATGGCTCATTTATATTGCGGCACATCTTTACCCTAACATTACTATGTTGTTTCTTTTCTTTGGGCAATTAACTTTAAGCTTAATGCCCAAAGAATGTTAGATATGTCTCTATCAATATTTAGCAGGCAGAAGTTTTTTTTAAAGAAAATATATTTATTAACTTTGTTATCTATTTTACTAAAATTACTATTCCACTTATCAGCGGAATTCATATATTTTTAGAGGAATGTCAACGAAGATAGAGAAACAAGCTCTACATTATTATTAAATCTCCTTAAAAAGAATAATTAGAACCATAAATTATTTTATACATTTTCTTTTCACCCTATTTAAGTCTGGTTGTACCCGCACTTTGCAACTAAGAAGCCATTGTTTTACTACTTAAGCAATGTACTAATTAGAAACAAACGTGGAGGATTCTAATCCTGGGTAATTGTAAACTAATTAAACTTTTAAGACGAGATAATGAAGTCGATTGTAGCGGATAGGATTACACGACTTCGGTGGGCTTACTATACCTACTATTAAATTTGCCCGGAGTTATTCGGGCGGGGCGTTTAAAGTTTTGACTTCGCTCGCCTATTCTTTCCCAAGTCGAATTGATTTGATCGGATTCGTGAGGAGTTCCCACGAACTTAGAGGAAGTTTAGTAAACTTGTGGCCCGGAAATACGTTTAACTAAAGATGAAAGAAGTAGTTTGGAACGAGAATCATTCTTTAGCGAGTCGAGCGGGCGGATATGGGATGTGACATTGACTTATAATATTTGAAATCTGTTGAGGAACTTCGAACCGCATGTGCTTGAACCTTTATGTTGACTTATGTATTTATATTTGTAAATATTTGATTTGAGCAATTTCTTGAATAAACCATCTCTATAAATATGACCTATAAATAATATCACCATTTAAGTAAAAAGCAATGAAACGAGATTTATGTTTGGTAAATTGTGGATAAAATGTATGTTTAGTAAATGTGGGATATGTATGATTTTTAGTATCAAATATTACAAAAATATGTATATACTTTCAAAGATAGACATTAAAAAATACAAATATATATTATAGCTAGCGGAATGGATATAACCACACACATACCACAGAAAAAAAATAAACATAAAACTCTTTACACTCTTTTATTTGAGACTCAAGTCTATTACATTTTGACCGCGTTTGTGGTGTATTTTTTTCCAATACTATTGCTTAAAACATATTTCATTTAATAAGCAGATGGTGGCTTATCAAGATTAACTTAGATCGGATCGTTGACTCATATGTCAAGTAGCAAAATTTGAATCACGCTTACCCTCATAAAATGTCTAGCTATTGTAAAGAATTGGTGTAAACTGTATTAAATACGCAATATTCAGATTTATCATACGGGCCTGATATCGTTCCTCGATTTTGACTCTTTAATCTAACCTCGTTTTTAGATCTCTAACATAAGGTAGACCGTATAAAGGTCGTATGAATTGATATCTCACTCTCACCGCCTGATAACAGTGTTTGCATTGCTGTGTTCTGGTTTGAAGAGTGAGAGAGGCAGGGAGATTACAGGGTAATATGACATAATATCTTCAAGTCACAAGGTTGCTATCGCGCTAGTGATACCCTTGTGATATGTCAAGCGTCTATAGGCTATGTTTTTATCACGCTGACCGCATGTTTTTCGATTTGGTATAATATAAAAATCCTATGCATACATTAAATAATACAATGATATCCATAAACACTTTCTGATGAAATGCAAAACTGGTCATGATAATTTAACAAATAACGAATTTTGCATTTCGTTGCAGTTGTTCTACAACGAACAAATAATTACTGTACGCAACGTACATTTCGAACATTCATTTTTATTTTAATAGATATGGAAATGAATACGAGTAAGAAGTATTTATTCCTTCATCAATATCATTTTTAAATTTACAGCATATTCCTTCCCTCGCATAAAACAACAAACACTGGATCAAGGGGAAGCTGGAGGACGCCTTCGCCTCTCAAATGGGAGGGCTGCCTGTTTTTTTTTGCCTAAAAATAAACTTTTCTTTTTTGTCTTTGAACCTTAGGCCCATGTGTGGGGCGGACGATAAATCAAAGCCCTCTCAATAAATCTTGACTTGGTGAGAATTTGGCGTAGACATTTTGTAGTTTTTTAAGCTGTGATAAAAATTTGCGATACTTTTTTATTATGTTCGCGGCTGAGTCTGTGGTTTCTTGTCCCTAGACTTTGTAGATTTAGGACAAGGGGACGTGAACGGAATATGCTTAAAACGCTCTGTTTTTTTTATTCTATACAATTTATTTTAGAATCGTCTTATCTGGAAGAGAGGTTTTTTGGTAAAATGTTATTTTAGATTTGTAGTCCAATCTGGTTCAATGGAATTTTATTTTAAAGTAATATTTGCGAATAGTGTTGGTGAAGATACCGTTAAACACTTGAAATTATCAAGTATATTCGTCAAGTTTCTAAGTCCTTAGTCCGTTAATTAAATGAATTTCTTTCCGATTCAGTCACCGCGCTTTATGGTTCAGGAAATTAATTAAAAATTTAGGTATTGTAAGTGATCACAAAAGGTAGATTTTTAGAAGCGTACAGTTTACAGATTTATATCAGATAAGAGGAATGTTTATATGTACAATATATGCATGATAATATAGTAGATAAACACTGATAATTCTATAATTTTTCAATGTGATATCGTAAACAAACACATTTTTGTAATTACATTGCAAACGCTGGTAAACCCTGACAAGATATATCAAATTAAAGCTTTAAACCTAAATGTCTACAAAAAAATCTTTGTTAGTCATATACTATGTCTGAGAGATAACCGACAATAATCATTCCTTATTTTCATTGCACCCGTGCGAAGCCGGGGCTGGTCGCTAGTATATACTAAAGTTACCTTCCAATATTTCGTCATATAGTCCGGCGGAAAGCTGAGAATAATCTAGCGTAATACAAACTAGACCTGCAGGTGGCAGGCGGTAATGGCCCGCCGGCTTGATGAATAGGCCGCGACGTGCTGGGGGTGCTAAACACCCCGCCCCAACTCTAAATTATTGCCGAAATCGCCCGCTTAACATCAACTAATTCAATGTATAGATTGATTTACTTGGCTCCACTGAACGTTTACAAATGGTTTAATTTCAGCGCGAAAGATTAAGAGCGCAGCTGTAAATGCAGATGGCTCGGGAGATAGGAAGATTGGAAAATAGTGAACAGACGTACTACATTGACGCAATTATCAACGTATCCGAGTTTATATCAATACTGATTTTTCTTTCTCTTATCGCAATTTAATAATAATAAGTGCGATAGCGATTTTGGCGTGTTTGTTGAGCGTTCTGTATTTACAAATTTTGTGTTAAGGGATTAGCATCGCCGGACGTGAAATAAAAGGTTATTATGGAAAAGATTGGAACAGATTCGTGTTACGGTCGAGAAAAATAAATTTATGGTCCGTTTCTGATTTCATTTGTAATTCAGAGCAGCAGCAATAATGAATGATAATCAAATTTTAAATGGTAAGTACACTATACGCGCATCATATTCAAAGTAAATGTAAAATTTATTTCATCAGTTCACAAATTTAAACGTAGACTGAATGGTCAGTCGTTCGTCATTATATAATTAAAGTATGAAACCTCAACCTATTAATTCAACGTGTATATCGTATCATTTAAAATATGCGCATATCCGAGACTACAGAATATGTATATATAGACAGCCTTTACACATATACTATGGAGTCTTTATATTTTAAAAGGACCGGCTTTATTGGTTCTGGAAAAGTTCTCAGTCCTCCATTAGTGGTTTAAAAATGGAATATAAAATGACCGTATTTTATAAAGGGTATGAATTACGAACTCTTTATTGTGATGTCGCTACTTTAATGTCGATTCATATACGTCGAATAATTCGCGGGTTGAAATAATTACCAGTCTTACAATTAATATGTTATATAGTAAGTGAACGATGAGAATATTAAAAAAGACCCAAGCTAGACCTAAAGTTAATATAGTGGTAGGCTTAATATAGATTCGAAAGGACAGATGCTAACTAATTAGAAATCAAGCTTAAGCATGGTCTAGCGTGGTCAACTTTTAACGAGCGAGTTGTGTATAAAGACGCTCTTCATCGAGACCTCGCTCATTAACGAGCGACCCTATGTCTGATTATATCGGCTTTCCCCATCCCCGTAGGGTTTGCATCCTGCAAACCTGAAACTGAGTGGGATCGATGACGATTACCCGAGGGTACCTCTTTGGTTCGACCTAGGTTTTGGTGGCTATTTTTGGGGATGAAGTTGTAATTTTGTAAACGAGGCCTGAGTAAGCCCGGCCGCATTAGTTTGGTCGGTTATTGCTCGAGGGAGCTGGGTGCACGCGATCGCCGGCGTCGGTGTTCTGCTCTAGGAAAGTGAAGAATGTGTATGCAGTATATTGTGGAGTGCCAGTGAGAGGGCAAAGGAGGGTGGTATTTATAGAATTTATGCTATCGGGCCTCTAAGACGCGTTTCTTTGTTTCGCATTTGCCTCTGGTACAGGTGGATTCTACTCTGCCGGAATAAGTTGTATGTGTAAGGTTTAATATTTTAAAAATATTATTATTTATGTATTGGCAATACCTGGCAATTTTAACCCACTGGCTAACGTTTTACTCTGCCCTGTGGTTGTCGATGCCATTATACGTTGACCAATCACAAAGCCCGTATTTCCCGCCAGCGGAGTTGAGAGTGCGGTCGAGATTGGCAAGTGAGGGCATTCTGGTCTGGGAAATTGAACTGGACGCTGGGGCTAGCTGTGGATCGATCAGTATTTTTATAACTTATCTGCACTTGTGATTTGAAAAAAATACACTGAGTTTCTGGAGATACGATGTTCTTCTACATATATTATGATTGAATCAAGTTTTTTAGTCTAGTCTTATTGCTAACGAGGTGGATGCGCAACTCACCTTAATGAAAGGTACTTAGGATCTACAGTAGCCTACCGTAGATGTTCCCTGATGACCCTATCCAACAGTAGATGTTCTACGGAGTATTTGATGATGATCTTTTCAATTCAGCTGAATTTGATGAATGTTTATTAATTTTACTACAATAATTGTATACTCACTATCCTATTTTTATTTTGACCTTTACATTTTCGTTAACTTTCTGAATATTAAAGTACGTTAATAAATTAACAAAATTAACGAACTTAGTTTCAAAATGTACTATATAATAATTGAATTAGATCCTATAAACGTGTTAATATCGAGAATAGTACATTTTTAAATCCAATTACACAAACACGTGATGTAAGGACCTTTATTGCTGTTAATGCAACGGAAAATTTTAATTCGCGTATTCCACGTTAATGGCCGCGTGATATATAGCAACCAGTATTCTAGGAGAAGTTATAACTAGGAATTTGTTAAATGTTAAATTATCAGTAGATTTGTTTTTAATTATATTATTTTTATACGAGTACGTAATATAACCTCATACTGAGGTCGTCCAAGATGACGGCCATTAGGTAACGATAGATCAGAATAGTACCTCCTCTTGTACCAGGTGGGAATGGGCGGTAGCACTCCCGTCGCAAAAACTATGCTCTACGATTGCCAATTTGATTTTGCTGCCCATCCCCGCCCTTTGCATTTGAGCTGCATTGTTTCGGATCGATATATCGTCGTCTGTCGATTCTGGTACCTTAGTCGCTTCTTACAACACCTGGTGCAGCGGTACTATTCTACTCTGCCGGTACCTCACGGCAACTAGTAAACATAAAAAACAAAGTTTCTTATTATTTTTTTTATTAATTTGTTGATATATTTATTTATTATATATGGTAAATACATGAACAACGCCCGTTCTATTCCACAAACATGTGTAGTAGGATGCTTTATTGCGGTAACTGCAGCGAGACATTTTAATCCACGTGTAGGACTTTGTAATGGCCGCCATCGTTTGATATACTGTGGCAAGTTTGCGGCCCGCATTCTATTGTCACTCCGTGATACCGGGCTTAGTAAAAACATTATTATTTAAGAGCATGTGTCGTTCTAGATTTAGACAATAACTCAAACATTGGTAATGTAGATGGAAAGTTGCTTAAAACACTTGTGTTACAAGCATCAGATAACAAAGGAATCACAAAAATAATACTTAAATATATATTTTTAACATCCAGACACAGGACACACTCAAATATCATCATCATATTTGATTTGTCCTGGATGGGGATCGAACCCACGACTTTTGGCGCTTAAGATAGGAGCCTGTCAAAATATAATCATAAATGTTCTTAAATAACGATGGAACTGATACAAAGTTAATATAAGTGATCCGTTTGTGACTTCAAAAGGTAATAATTTCCTAGAGGTACTAGAGACATTGGTACCTCATCTTATCTTATTATTTATACATATTGTATTTTATGAGGTGGGTAAACAAAGATGTCACCAGTGTGTTGCCAACCATGTCAACTGTAGTAACGATGACAGATTCCTCAATAATGTCACTGCCTCTCTCAGCGTTTTACCCGAAACACAGCAATAAGAACACTGCTATTTGGCGGTAGAAAAAGGTGAGAGTGAGATACTAATGCGGACAACCTTTGTTAGAGGTCTACCTCTGGTAAAATCTATTTCTACAACCAAACTTCTCCTTTTAAACCGGAAAGGCAGTGAAATTACTGGTTATTGTGACATAATATTGTCACAAGATTCGCGAAGCGCTAGTTTCTATGACGCTTACTAACACACGGACCGTGTGCTTGATTGACTTGGTATTTCGCACCATTCAATCTATTTTCATGTAATATGTGTTACTTGTGAAATACATTGTGTGCTTATTTAGTGCGATTAACAAGTCAATCTATTTATTTAAAGTATGAAAGATTTTTAACATTGCTATGTTTACAATAAGATGTTGTTAATTTTGCTAGTTACCTCATACAACATATTGACATACGGATGACTTATGACATAGATCTAACAACTTTTACTATAGAAAAACTGAGTTGCGAGACTTGGTTACTTTACATATTTTGTTTTTGATGTAATATAACACCTACTTAGTGAATAAATATTCAGGTTTCTAGTTTTATGCACAAAGTTATAGGGGGTCGAAAATAACCTGAATTGATTCGAGAAAAGATGGTACTTGCTTTTAGGCTACACTTGGCGAGGGCATTGCCGTGCTCCTATAGGTACGTCCGTGCTTTTTTACTCGACTTGGCGGGGACATGCCATGCCCCCGGATGTGTTAGTAAGTACCGTATTCAAAATGATATTGGTTGTAATAGGTGATAAATAAAGCATTATATTTTATTTTTATGTTAACAATTTGTGGTATATTTTGAAAATCCTTAATAATATTTCTTAAAGGTATTAATTTATTATAGTGCGTAGTTTATAAATTATAAATTTTATGCTATACTGTAAACTAGGACTTGTAGATAGGTGATCGTGCAATCTAGTTGGTAGTACCTTGTCGCACTACCTCGAATATGCTAAGGATTTTCTTCATTATTATAATTTCATCCATAGGACGTCCACTGCTGGAGGATTTTTAATACGCAGAACTGCTTGTATGCGCTCTACTTCCAGCTCAATTCTCCAGTTATAGTCAGATCGTCTATCCATTATGTGGGTGGACGTCCTACGCTGCGCTTGCCGGTTCGTGGAATTGTATTGCTAATATTGTGTTGTTTATCTCCAAATAATATTGTACCAGTATTGGACTAAATTGTTTACTTCATCTTCTGTGTATTTTGTTACATAAATTTGAGACTTATCCACCGATCAATAGAATTCTATTTGCATTCTGGCCATTGTAGATCATGCGGGGTCGGCCATTAGCGCACAACACGCGGATTAAAATGTTCCATTGCAGTTACAACATTTCGTATGTTAGGAATATTGTTCTTATTTGTTCACATATAGCATTAAATTTTAATTGACTAAAGTTTTATGGCAAACTTTCATAATACTTTTTAAATTAATATTACATTGTTATACATTGATCTGAGTATGATATGAGTCACCTAAAGCACTTGTGTTAAGGACACAGAGAACAGAACAGTCACAGGTGTAATCAATTACAATTTCTAAGCACAGTCCACATAAATTTAATTAAACAAATTCATCATTAATTGTTTGTCTTGGGTAGGAATAGAACCCTCGACCTTTGGCGCATATGATATAAACACACAACAATTATAAATATAACGTGGATCATAAAAATTACCTAAATTTCCTTAATAAAGTTTGAAAGTTCTATGCTTCTAGAAAAGTGAAAAATTGATAGTCATTATTCTCATACGAATCGAGGCTAGAGAGCTAGTAAGCTCTGAGTGCTCTGAGAGTAAGTGCCAGAAAATGATACCCAATTTTGATGCGCCTGCTTTTAGCTTTTATTTTTTTTTTTAAGTTTGTTATTAAGCTGAGATTATTGTTAAAATAAAATATTCCGATGTTTTAGGAGTCACAAGGATGTGTGTCAAAACTTGCTTAAAGAAAAGGATACATCCAAATTTAACTCAACAGAGAACATACCTCAACTAAAAATTCATGTCATGTATATACCTCGTGCCAAAAACACTCATGTATATGTAAATTAGAACCTATATTTAAAAATTATCTATATATTATATAGCTATCTTATGATATGCTAATGTAGCCATAAGTGTCTGAAGTCGAAAGTCTTTGATCAGTGTATATTACCAGCGATAACGTATGGCAGCAAAACGTGATCTCTAATTATTGGCATCATAAGCCAACTCAAAGAGCTATGAATAGGGCAATGTTAGGAGTCTTTATGCGCGATTCAATCAGGTATGGAGAGACCTGCAAAATAACCAAAGCTACCGACATAGCCCAACGGATTATCAAGTTAAATTGACAGTAGGCAGAGCACTTAGAACGCAGAATCAATGGACGATGGAGTCGTAATGTTCTGGAAGGGAGATCACATACTGGCAAGCGCGGCGTAGGACGTCCATGCATATGGTGGACAGACGATCTGATAAAACGGAAGGTTCGTGCTGGACGCAGGCCGCATACAAGGATCCCATCGGAAATCGCGTGGAGAGGCCTATGTCCAGAGTAGACGTTCTAGGGCTGATATGATGATGATGATGATGATGGTGATAGACTTCGCAACAAATAAGCTCTAAATAATAATTGTTTTATTTCATGTGGTTGGTTAGGAAATGTTCTAAGGATTCCTCTATGCGTCATACCTAAATGGCGTTGTCTAATTGCAGAGTAGAACTGAACACAACAACTTAATGATAGACTGCAACTTGGCCCCTCTGCATAAATCAAGTGGAGCTCAGTTATTATCAAGTACATACGGAATGAGTGTTTCCCACACAATCACATCTGTTGATCTGAACTTGGTTCATCAATTACAAATGTTACCAAGTTTTAGTTAAAAGTTGTGTCGCTTTGTGTGAACTGTAACCTGAGTTCATATTTGACTAAAAGTGGACATTTACCAGACGATAAGTCGCTGCTTTAAATAGACTACCCCAAGAAAAGAATATTTTATGCCTTCAAGACAAGGGTGCCATGTCTGTAACAGCTCTGTATTATGTTTTAGTTATAATGTATCGACAGGCCCGATGCAGCAGATGGTAGTGATCCCATACGTTATAATAAGTTTGTCTTCCAAGTTTACTATTGCATTAAAGATTATGTCATCGTTAAATGCGTAGTATTGAACTGGTTTAACAACTTTAAGACAATGATATATTTGCGCTGACGCCGGTAGAGGTTTCATTAGCGCTAATTGCTACATAGGTGGTGTTGGTGGAACCTTTATTGCTACCAGTTTTTTTGGAGGTTCCTTTCTGATAAGTCGCGTAATGGACCTGCAGTAAACTTAGTTTCAAGACTCGTCTGGTGCCGGCAGACTAATTTCAGGCAGGCCTAATGAAATGATCTATGGGCTTATTTGAATAAACTATATTTGACTCTGGCTTTGCCTTTGATTATCTTATTCTTATGCACAAACGGTCGTGAGTCGATTCCACCATAAGAATAACAATTATATTTATTTTACGCTCTTTTTTATTAGACCAGGTTTACAAACCAGCCTAATAAAGACGGTCGTAATGTGTATGACAAGAACACCACTAGAGCGTTGCTAATCTTGTGACTTGAAGATATTTTATCACACTATGCAGTAAATTTATAGTCCATTCTCCCCCATCAAACTGGAACACAATGCAAACACCGATATTTGGTAGCATCAAATAACAGTGACTAAGCAAAGTGAGTAACCGCAGAAATAGGTAAGTTTTTGAAAAAGAATTAGCTACAGTTATTTATTCTATTTCTGGAGATAGACCGTTCTGCACGTTATTAATTATGGAATTTTGTAACATTACATCAGCCTTAAGATGTCCACTGCTGGACATAGACCTCACCACGTAATCTCCAATAGGATCGGTTGTATGTGGCCTGTGTCCAGCGGGATCCTGCGGCTTAGTCATTTCGTCTGTCCCTTTTGTGGTTAGACACCCTACACTGCGCTTGCCAGTAAGTGGTCTCCATTCCAAAACCATACAAATTCATTGGCCATTGGTTCTCCGTACCAAGTGCCCTGCCCACTTCACTTCAACTTATTGATCCGTCGGGCTATGTCGGTAACTTTGGTTTTGTTACGAATCTCTCATTCCTGATCGAATGATCGCGCGAAGACCGGATCACTTTTTTTGCATTTCGTTTTCACGCTTCTCACTTTCCGATATGTTCCCGGTTAAATAAATACATTTTGTATGTTAGTCATTATTGGTAATTTTTTTTTTCGATTTTCTTAATATGAGCATCGTGATTCTTAATTCGCAATAAAATAAGAAAAAGTTTAGATCCACCAAAAAAAAAAACCAAAATCGACTTATAAATAAATATGGTTTTGCAACATAAAATTTATTTTCTCTCTATATCACCACTTCAGTTATGATTACTTATAAAACATATCATTTAGTTCATTTAGTTCATTTAATAATCACATTAACAAATATTGCGACCAGGATACGGCATAGATATTTCAATTGACGCTGCATATTTTATCGCAGTAAAAAAAATTTCAGTCCAGTATTCTTTTTAGACTAACCCAATATTAGACGTCAATTACAGCGCTATCGGAGAAATGGGTGAGGCAAGATATGTAAATATATGTAATAACTGGGAGCAACTATAGATGGCGTTAGTCTTACTATGAAAAATTATCTCCATGCTCAAACCACTCAACGTGTTGATGCCAAGCCGTGAGGTACCGGCAGAATAAAATGTTACCTTCTTTACGAGGTGTCGTAAGAGGCGACTAAAGTACCAGAACCGACCGAGCACGGCAATTATGGGCTAAAATTCCCCTTAACTTGGGGGGCCACCAGTGGACTTCCAATGGTTGATAGGATGATGAATCCTCGACAAATACTTATTTTCACAACTAATTAAGTGACCTCGAAGTGAAGTGGTCACGTGACTAAAGTCGCAGGTTTTGCGTGACCACCATAGATCGTAGGCTTTGATTGAACATAGCCTGCATCCTCGCTCTGCAGTAAATCATGTGTAGTTTAACCATTAGCGCACTAATACGGCGCATAAAACGCTACTGCAGTTACAACAGGGTTGGGTATGGGTATGTGTCTTTATTTCGCCCGTAATAAAGTTGACAGCAGTGTTTTGCAATCGTTTTTGTTTCCTCAGTTTACTTTTAATCTCGCAGATTATGACGAAGGTGTATTTATATACATCATCGACATGATGCCTCTAAAAGACAAGGGTAGTTTGCTCATAATTGCTGCGCAGGGTAGGCGTGGTGGAAATCACAGTGTGTAGCTTCATGACGGAGTCGCTACCGCCCATCCCCGCTATTTGAGCTACGATTTTTGGATGGATATACCGCCATCTGTTATTTCCCGCAACTTAGTTAGCTTAGTTACGATACATAGTACAGTTATGTTGACGTTCTACGGCTACTATGATGATTATGATGCGTTCATAATCGTCACGACACCTTTGTACATATTTTTTTACATTTATATTTTCACTACATAGGTATAATAAAACTTTCTTTAACGGTTTTAAAACGCGTCTTACATAGCTTTGTATATCGTTTCAGTTACATTGGCGTAACCGATTTAAAATATTTTTGTTGTTTCTTAGAACTTGAGGTCAAACAAAATATGAAAAAAATTATACAAATTGCGCTTGAAAGCTGGTAAAAACTAGTTTTATTGCATTTGTTAATATTACATAATATTCAAGGTAATCAATCAATGTTAGTAACGGTAAAGGTACTTAGAGAGCCCCTTTGTAATAAACGTCAGGTTTTATCACGTTAGCAAATATGTTGACGTGGCTAAAGTCGCAGGCTCGCGTGACCGCCGCAGATCGCGGGCCCTGATAGAACGCTGCCTGCATCCTCGCATCGCCGTAAATCATGTGCGGTTTAGCTATTAGCGGACCAATGACACGGCGAATAAAATATTCCCTGCTGGAGTAATGGCGGGATTCGCTACGTCTTTTAAATACACTGTCACATGTACTGAGGATTAAAGACGTCGGTTATCTAACAACACAGCTAGAAGCAAAAATTTGCAATGTGTATTGTCAACTCATTACAGTACACGTAAACTGACTTGTAATATCCAAGACAATGGTATAATATTTAAGCATAATTAAAGCACTCATACTCGGTGCCGTGCTGTACCGGCATTGTGGTATAGCACTTACCTCTGTACCAGGTGGCGTAATAGGCGACTGAGGTACCGAAACTGACAAATCGCAGTATATCTATCCGAAACAGCACAATTCAAATGTACCGGGGATAGGCAGCTTCCCTACCATAATATTATGCTTTAGCCAGGCATGGTGTCAATCGTAGCATGGCAATTATTGCCAAAAATCACCTTTCCTGGGGATGCCTATGCCCAGTAGTGGAATTTCTACATTTGATATGATGAAAGCACTCAGAATTCGTGCAAAATAAATACTAGAATATAAGAATTTCAGAGGCTATTGTTTTATTTATGAAAATTACTTAAACTATGTTGTCAAGTAACGCCATGAAAAATTGCCACCAAGCTTTTTTTAAATTTAAGCCCTTTCTTAGTCTTAATATGAAAAGTGGATATGTCCCTAATGACATTATAATGCGAAAGTGGTGTTGCCTGTGTCAACTTTCACAGCTCCAACCTCTTTTGAACCCGACATGGTTCCCGCGGAATTAGGTTTAACGTGAAGTTGAACGATGACGGAATCACAAACAGAAATACTATTATCGTGTAGAGACAACATTTGTGTTTGTAAATATGGTTAAAAGCTACTGTATCAACTTTTGTACGTTTAACAACTGAATCGAAATCAATTAATAATTGGATCGATTTCTGAATCATATTGCTGAGTATATTTGTGCCAAACATCTAATACAATACAAAAATACAACGTTTTTTCATTCTAATATTATTTCAATTATATTATATTATAAGTAAGCATTGAGGTACCAGCAGAGTAGAATAGTACCTATCCCTGTACCAGGTGCCGTAAAAGGCGTCTAAGGTAAAAACTGGTATCAGTTATCGAGTTTTTAGGTAGGACAATGCTGTAGTAAAAATACCTTTAATTAAGAAATTACTTTTATGGAAGTAAAGTGTATGAAAAATTTTGTATAGGATGATCTGGGCGAGCATATCTTAATCAGCTAGAAGAGTATTAAAATAGGTGTATCTGAAGTACCAAGAATAAGCGAGCGTGTGTTAAAAACTAATGCGAGTAAGGGAAGCGAAAGAGGTATGCCAAGATCGTAACAAGTAGGGATCTGCCTACGCCGATGGAACATAGGCTTGGTGTGTATGTATTATTTTTATTAATTCTTACTTACCTGCTGATTATAACTTATATTATGTGTAAAAGTAATCAAAGCAAATAAATTTAATTGTCAATTTTTATCCCCTACTTCCAAAAATACGTTAAACAATAAAACGAAATAAACGTAATTATTTGTAAATGACAAACACAACACTTAAATTGTACCTCAATTTTCCGGCGCTACTAAGGTTTAGCACGCGAGGGCGCCACAATCGCTGCCCGAGATCGGGAACATTAGGCAGTTAGTGTTTTCACCGCAAACATACAAGACATACTGCTAACATTCTAATCTGTACGCCAAATGTTAGTCTTTCCTCGGTTGAAATGCTACGTTAAATGAAAAAATGCCTTGTTAAATTACAAAATACCCACATTTCTAATATAATCGTTAACAATGTCTTGCTTGAGATCTCATGCGAATTTAATCTTGAGAACTAGATTAAGAGAATTTAATCTTGAGACTTTATTTAAGTACGACATTTTTAAATATGGAAACCTCATCATCAGGCTATATACCATAAGTAGACGGATGTTTATTTGCTGCTTTTATGGTATTATAGAAAATAAACAAATGCAATTGCTTTATTACTGCTGCTAAAAGAACAGTTAACTATGAAAAACGAAGAGAAATCATTTTTTTAAATAATTCTAACGAAAATGTTTGGTCATGATAACGTTAGACTCCTTTATATGTAAATGTAGCCCGGAGGGACCTACGGCCTACATACTTTTCATAGCATGGAGATAATTAGTTTTGAGTCACCCAAAACGTATACCAACTGTTGCAGGGGATCTTAAATTTAAAGTTATAGACGTGTGAGTTGACCTTTACGCTATAAGCACTTCTAAAAGGTATATATTTAAAACTAGCGACCTGTCTCGGCTTCACACAAAATTGTTTTAAACATTTTTTTAACATTATTGGATTGGCTGAAGCTGATTATAGTCTTGAAAATATTAAAAATGAACTTGAAATCGACCCACAATGAACAAAATGAAAAAAAAAATTACCCATTGAATTGGATTACACTCTGAAAGTCCTGTAGTAGGGATTCCTATATTTTTTTGGTTAAAAAATACTGTTATATGTTACTCTGAAATAATGTAGTATTCTATAGGTGTAAGAATTATCGAGATCGGTTCAGTAGTTAGAGTATATTTGTGCCAAACATCTAATACAATACAAAAATACAACGTTTCTTTTTTCTAATATTATTTTAATTATATTATATTATAAATTAGTAGTGTCGTACCAGCAGAGTAGAATAATACCTACCCCTGTACCAGGTGCCGTAAAAGGCGACTATGGTACCAGAACTGATAGATGGCGGTATATCCATGCAAAAAAGTCAGTTCAAATGTACAGAACGGGGATGAGCAGCAGCTTCCCCGTCGCGAAAGCTGCGCTCTGCGATTGCCAACACGCTTACCCAGCGCGGCATATATGGGCAACATACCCCCTTTTTTGGGGAGGCCTAGGTCTGTTACTAGTGGACTTGTTATGGCTGGTATGATGACGATGATGACATTATAAGTACAGATGTAGATAAAATGAGGTACAGTTACTCTACATTATAATTATTTCTAACCGTATGTAGATATATACCTATTGTTAAAATTTTTGTTGATAATTTTTAACGAAGTGGATTATTATAACAAAGACAGCTTTAAGGGTTGAGGGAAACTAAACACTTAGATTACACAAATTATGACGGAAAATTAATTACGTTACAAATTTTGTAATCAATTTAATAGCTAAGATATTTGAGTAGTTCAAGGATGCCACAATCAATTTAGAGGAAAGTAGACTATTGATTTAAGGTTCGTACCTTTATTTAAATATTTACACTTACCGGGGTTGACTTGTTGTTGAAGTAAAGGTCGGTTTTATGATACCAAATCTCTAAATCTCTTACTCAAGGAAACACACATACGATTCCTTAGAGTGTTATTTCTTTAGTTATCTTATAAACACTCTGTAGGACTATAGTGAGGTATCTTCCAGGCTATGTTCAGATCAATCTGTATAAGATATAAAATGAGAAGCTGATTGTCTAACTAATATATCAACGTAGAACCTAATCTTTAACGGATAGAAAATTTAAATTTTATAACAAATCGTAGGTATTTTAAATCTGCCTTCTGGAGGGTCTAAAAGAGGTGCGAAATTCGAATGAAACTTTACTGTTTTTGTTTTTAAAATAAAATTCAATGTAAAGATTCTATATCGGAGGTCGTGGAATACGTTTAAATTATTTTTTGACAATCATTGCTTAAGGGGTAAAAGGGCAAAGTTAGTATTAAATTTCTACAATCAAACCAGGGTGAAACCAAGTGGCGCTGTAAGTAAGATAAGGTACGTACGTACGTTCGTAGTTTTATTTTAAGCGCATTTTGAATATAAGCAACTTTATACAACTAAAAAAAATAATAGTTAAAGCGGCAGAATGACCTCTTTGAATGACTTCTCCGTTACTTTATCTACTAAATTACCTAATTAAATACTATTGGATTATTTCTGCATTGGGTATCAATGAATATTTTACTGGGTTTCGATAAATTTATTGAAATGTTTCTTGCGGTGACTACATGATAAATGTATTCTAATTCTCTATCGGAGGTCTTTAACCTTTCAAAAAGGAATGTTTTTACAGAATCCGTCTTTACCTCTATGGTAACAACCTCGAACGTTCAATAACTTTATTTAAATAAACCTATCATAATGAATAAAAAATACGTCAGCTGAGACTTTGAGCGACTAGAATAATTATACCTACCAATTATACAAAGAGGCCGACTAGTAGACCCATGCCAACAAGATTCGGTGCTTTTCGGAAATTCTCAAGGCGCTTCATTTACTGCGTATTTAATGCGCAAGTCGCAACCGCAGCCTAAGTATAGGAAGAAGTAGTTTGAGGCAAATCGATATATATAGAGTTACTCTGACACCACGGGTTTAAGTTATCCCGAAAGACAGACCGATATTACGTCATTAGCATGCCTTCACTGGTCAACTGGATTGAATACCTCTCACTTCCCCTTATTGGTAGTCCAGAGTGGAGTATCAGCTGCTTGCTGGTGCGTAAGCTGCAAGTTGAAAAGGTTGGTAAAGAATATAAAACGGTATCTAAATATCGATATCCTAAACTTTGTCATATGCCAACTCTTTCTTCTTTCTTCGGTTCTGATACCTTAGTCACTTCTTACGACACATGGTGCAGAGGGAGGTACTACTCTGGGTACTCCGGGTATAATTGGTCCTACAATATTTACTTTTCATAATTCCGAAGAATTCAACTTCATAACATCTATGGCATAATATCATAAGATCGCTCATTACATATTCGTTCTACACATATTTTATTAAGCATATTGCACAAAATATTACAAAATGTACAAATGGCATTAAGTCCGCCATTTGTACATTTTGTAACATTTTGTGCAATTAAGTTAAATAAATAAATTTAAAAAAATATATTTTATTGCTTATAACAGTACGTAGAAAGTAAGAAGTCGGCTTATTTTTGCCGACTTGTCTCCGAATATAAAATTGGCCGAATAGTCGGCTATACGATATGATATGATATTTTGTAATATAATTATGATGATTATACAAATAAATGATAAATTGAAATTTACTGATGTTAATAATAACCGACTTCCAATATGTTGTAAAAGTTTGTAAAAGTAATTTGAACAAATAAGCCACGAGCAAACTTTTTAAAACTTGCCGGCAGCAGACTGTCCTGAAAAGTAAGTTTACAGCAGGTTTATTCAGCGGGCCGCAAAGAAAGAAACATGTTAAAAAAAACTGCAGTTGATAAAGGTTCTATCGACTGTCAGGAAATGCTAGTAATTACAGTTGTTTAGTGAAATGAAATATTTACTTAATCCCTTTACACATACCCCCTACGTTCATTTAAAATCTAAGGCAATTGTTAGTTGTTATATTCTCAGTATATGATTTGGTATTGAGCTACCATTCTGTTTAAATATTATTACATTCCGAAAACCAATATTCTGTGAAGATTTTAATGATCTTGCCGGTGACATCCACGAGATGTCTGCTGTCTATACCACTAATTAAATTCAAGTTCGCTATTGTGAATTTGTTACAAAAATAATTAGGTACTACAGAATATTACCCACTTACTGTAATTGCCATCATAGGTGATATCATAAGCCTTGTATACATTAATTTATTATTTAACATTTTCTTTGAACTCTAATGTGGTTACTATAATTTTTCAAAATCCGTTTAATAATTATTTATATCGAAGTTTGAATTTCTTATTGTGTCTACATCATTATCATATCAACCGTAGGACGTCCACTGCTGGATATAGACATTACTTCCCTGAAGGTAGACCTCTTTCAGAGGTAGTGTGCTTTATACCTCGCTCTTACCTATTTCTAATAACAAATAGCAGTGTTTGTATTGCTGTGTTCCGGTTTGTGAGAGGTGATATCACTGGCTAAATGAGACATTGTATCTTTACGTCACAAGGGTGGCGACACGCTAGTGATATCTTTGCGATGACACGAGTGTCAATAGGCTACGGTCACATTTATCATCAAGCGGTGCAATGCTTGTCGGTTTACTTCTTAATATATAAAAAATAGGCCCACCGAGTGATCTTTAATAAGACCGGTTGTATGTAAACTTTGTATGTAAACCTAGGTTTTAGTCAAATCACCTGTCCATCTTGTGGGTGGGCGCCATATGCTGCACTAGTCTCCATCGGTCATCAATTGAAGTCTTAAATACTGTTAATTGTTCCGCTGCACATAACAATGTGCAGTTGGTTTTTGGAATTGCAACAAAATGTGTCACTTTTTTCGTTTATTATAGTGTCTACTGTTCTGTCCTTGTTTTGTGTATATAAAATAAATATCCCAATCACCAGTGGTTCTCGAGCCACCGATTGAAGACTTTTATTTTCATCCTCCGTTACACTCGAAGAGTGTCTTTTGTATATACGTCTCCTCAAAAGCGGATTTTACCTATAATTGCTGCTGGTGACCTATAATGGTGATGGTAATAGAAGGGCGTAGCTTCGCGATTGGGATGCTGCTGCCCAACTCCAGGATTGGGCATTTAACCTGCGCTGTTTTAGATGTTATGATGTTAGAACTGGCGCTGGCAGGGGTTTCGTTGTTAAACTTCTACATAGGTAGTGTTGGTGGAACTTTTAACACGACCAGTTTTTCTTGCAGGTTCGTTGCTAGTGCGCCGCGTAATGAAACTGCAGAAAACTTAGCTTTAAGACTCGTCTAGTGCCGGCTAGTTAAAAGTGGGCCTAATTAAATTTTCTATATGTTAGATGAGTTTTATGATCCTTTGGGTCATCGAGGACGTCTGTATTACCTATAATTATGCATGTGCATTTTGTATTATTATTTTATTGACGATTTGTAATTACTTGTAATTGGCCTACTTTAAATTAGGTATATCTTAGCTTGAGTTTAATGGTTATTGTTTGATGAGTTGATAAGGCTTGAGGATATAATAATATTATTTCTTAATTGAGGTCATGGCAAACAGAGTAGCCCAACTACTTTGTTGGTACTATTGATTTTATAATGTATAAATTATAAGTAAGGCCGCTTAATTGTTTATCTATTCCTGCTAATTTATCTTATCCATTCGAAACTTTATCTATATATATATGCTTGGTTATCAAACCTGGTATAGTATATACATATATATATAAGACCAGGTTGACAACCAAGCATCCAGTCCGTGTGAGAGATGACGTCACCGCAGCCTGTATTTTAACGCTCGTAATATCAGAAGAATATAATAGCGCGGTGTCAACCTTGTGGCTTGAAGATATCATGTCACATTACTCAGTTATTTCCCTGCTTCTTTACTCATTATATCTTTCATTTTTTTTCAGAAAATGAATATTATTATTATACCAGCAATCCACTATTGGACATAGGCAAGGATGCTGCTAACCCTACCCTGTGTATTTGAGTGCACTGTTTCAGATGGATGTACCGCCATCTATTGTTTTTGATACCATAGTCACCTGTTACGATAACTGGTGTAGTAGAAGGTACTAATCTTCTCTGCCGGTACCTCACGACATGAAAAATAATAAAATTATTTGAGAAAAGTTTTTGACATCTGTTAAAAACCGCTCGGTTTATGCGTGACAAATGTTTTTTTTGTTTTAGTAATTTTTGAATGTCAACCTACTCTCTGAACCATTGCACTTCAAGGGAAGCTGAAAGTTGTTTTTTCGTTTTTAAACATTTAATTATCTTACATAAATTCACAAAACATCTTATACATTGACATGTCTCATGTTGAGATAAGTCGCTTGAAGCACTTTTGTTACGTTACAGTCATCAGACAACTAAGGAATAATAAATAGAATTATAATAATGTTGTATTGCAATGTAATAATAAATGCTAGGTTGGCACAATTGTATGGTATTAATATTTAAGTTGTCAACACTGTTGTTTTTGTCTTTCTTCTGCAAATACAGTCTGATTTTTTTTATGGCTTTCTTCTGCAACTACTGCCTGTAAAATACGCCTCGATTATAAGCCGAAAAAGAATAATTATACTTGTTGCTTATTATACAAATTATGCTATGCTTGTTGTAAAAGTGTGCTTGTATTTTTAGAAAACTTAATGAAAACTTTACTTCTTTTTTTTTGGAATATTTTCCAAAAAAAAAGTAAATTGAAATCGTATTGCATAGTTTGTTTGCGTTTATTTTTCAAGTTGGATAGTTAGTCCAAGATCCCAGTGCAGCCAGACTTACGTCATTTTAGCAAAGTTGAAATTTCGATGATTTATAATCTAGTATGTAGTTTGGAGAGTGTGCATACTTATTAGCTCGAAAGCGAGGCCCTTTCACAGGTAGCGCGAACTAAAGGTGTTTCGGAACCGTACTAAGCTACGTTAAAGTAGAAAGGCTCACATTTAAATATGTTTTTGACAATCAAAAATAGATAATCGTTATTGCCAGACCGTTTCCGTGGGCCATTGCTTCCATCAGACGTTATAAAGATTGTTTAAAAATTAGGTAAACCACGCCATTTTACATTTAGACAGCCAGACCAATCCAATGGGCTAATTATTAGTTCCCAGACACCTCAAAGTTTACCATTCCCATTTCAAAAGTGTGAGTGCGAGCGTGAGGGCGTTTTTCGTGCGCTTTAATTCGAGTGAGAACACTATATGTGTTTAACGTTAGCGCATTTCACAATCCGAATTCACTATAACTGGACCAGATCAAATTCGACTTGCCGATTTTTTCAGAGATAATAAATTCATACTTCGAACAGGCATTTATTAACTACTTAATTGTACATTGGGCTACAGATAAAATGGCATCTCCTACTGACAATAAATTAATAAAAAATGATTTCATGGAATGTCATTCTTTCATTCTCATTAACAATAGAGTTGTATCTAGTATTTATCAAAATTGATCGTGTCTACAGCATGAAGAGGCTGACACGAAAATGATTCATCATGTATACAATATAGATACTCAGAAAAACATTGCAATCCGATGTTCTGATACTGATGTAACAGTTATAACGCTGGGTCACATGTATCGTTCGAAAGACATGAATTCACTCGTTTCGGTACTTACAGGCATCGGGAAAAATCAAAGATATGTTGATTTAACCAAGATCTATGACCGTTTGGGACCGTTTTTATGTAGGAGCTCAATAGGCTTTCATGCAATAACAGGATGTGACTACAGTCCTACTTTATTAAATAAAGAAAAGCAAAAACAGTTCAAAATATTTCAAAGATGTCCAGAATATTAGCAAGCTTTTATGAATTTCAGTGAACTTTAATTATTCGTTGATAAAAATAAAGAAGATGAATTATATTCTGAAATTTATCTGCGAGTTATACAATATTTCAGGATACATTTTATTTTATTAATAAATATATAGCTGCCAAAGTAAATAAGAATTCAACCGGAACCATTTATGAAATATTGATGCAAGCAGTTTACTACCTTGCAAAAATAAGCTATTACAGTAGTTTCGAGTTATCTGGAACAATGCTCATGAGAAGCAACCCAGCACCCTTAGCCCTAAGAACAATGGATGGATACTGAAAGATAGTCAGTATGATTTTAATTGGTTTGATGGTGGTCAATTGCCCAGTTTTGTTAGCGTTTCACTACAAAACGAATCAGGTATTTTACTTTCACTTTAAATTATTTTTATATGTTGGTAGCTATTCGCAACTAAATTAATGCGAATATTCAATATGAATGTGAATTTAATGAGGGAAGTAGAAATTTGAGCAACGAAGACAATGGAAATGAATAACATAATAGATATTATTTTTTTATCTTAATTTGTCAATTGTAACATTTTCAATCAAAATTTTTAATTTTAATTGTAACATTTTCAATAAAAAATAACCATAAAGTTATCTACACACCTATTACTTTCAATTCAATGCATCTAAATATCTGTAAATGATCGTAACTATATATATTTTTAATTTTAATCAAGCTCAATAAATAACAAAACTATCATTTCAATTATATGTATTATAAAGCCATGTGGTGTTCTCACTCGAATAAGAGCGCACGAATAACGCTCTCACACTCGCACTCACACTTTGGAAATGTGAATGGGAAAATTTGGGGTGTCTGGGAGAATAATTAGCCCATTGGATTAGTCTGGCTGCTTACAAAGAGTCAGAAAATAGACCACGTAGTTATATATGCCAAATGTAGGCTTGCTAAAATGGCGTAGTTTACCTAATTTTTAAACAATCTTTATAACGTCTGGCGGAAGCAATGGCCCACGGAAACGGTCTGGTAATAACGATTATCTATTTTTGATAATATTGTTTGATAGCATATTTAAATATGAGCCTTTCTACTTTAACGTAGGTGAGTACGGTTTTGAAATACCTTTAGTTCGCACTACCTGTGAAAGGGCCCCGCTTTCGAGCTAGTAAGTACGCATATCTCCTAACTACATACTAGACTATAAATCATTGAGATTTCAGCTTTGCTAAAATGACGTAGGTCTGGCGGCACTGGGATCTTACTCTACGTGTCTTGGTGAGGTGAGTGGTTTCACGTTATCATCCGTCTTCTATTCGGTCACTTGCCTATGTAAATACGTATATTTGGAGAACTAGCAATACCACAACCGGAGTATACAAAAGTCGACAACCACTTTCATATACAGTAGTGCTACACTGAAGCAGAGACTCGAACAGGGCTGTTTGTATAGGACCTCTATGTTTGTATTATTTCGTAACAATTACACAAGTATTATTGCTATTCCCTGATATTTCGGTAAACATATACAATACAAGCATAAATCAACTTTACTGCCTAGTAATAATGACGATTTTAATCTTTTAGTGAAAAATTATCAGTTGCAAAGATATGTAACGGATATCATGTAACGGATTTCGAGAAATATTCAAAAATTAAATCGTTATAAAATTAGTATTTGAACGGCTTAAAAGACGGATTTTATTAAAGTTAAAAAAAATTTGTTCGACTTTTTGGTTACTTTGAACTTACTGGCAAGCAGAACGTCGAACAAGAAATGAAGTTTAGTACAGTTTTATTATAAGTAATGAACGTATAAATGTTGGAAAATATAAAATAGTAAATTGTCTAAGCAATAATTTAGGTAATGATTAATGATATTATTCCAATAATTGGAATAAATGAAACAAAGGCGTAATTGCGTTTCTCTGTAATAGTTAAAGTAACAATATTTAAAGACTTTACTTCGGGTCTTTTCACAATTAAATCCAAATAAATCCTATTGATGCAAAACATATCACAATTACCTAAATTTTTCCATAAAATGTCACAACCGTCAGTCGTGACATCTAGTGGCCCTATCAGTAAAACGACAAACTCAAGAAAAATTATCGTAAATTAAATAAGTTTTCTGTACATATATATTTTTATAAAAGTGTGTGTCCTTTAACCGTCTCATATTGTAATTTTTTTATTTAGATTAGTATAATCCATTATTGTGTGTAAGTTTCGATTATTTTTTCGAATATGAGAAATTTGGATTTTGAATGAAAAAAGAAATAAAAGATATGATGTATGTTATAATTATAACAAGCGTTAATAGACCCATAACTATCCTAACTTTACTATTTTAAATATAAAATTTTGATAAATGCTTCTTGGATGAAGTAACTCATTAAATGGCTTGGTCTCCTATCAAGAATTATCGTTCGGTATCAAATAAGGTTTAATGGTATAGTGAGGCGTAATCTAGCAATTTTTAGTACCTAGAAAAAGCTGTCACCCCACAAACACTAGTGGCCGTACAATTCTAAGTAATATTGTTCTTAGATAGTTGGCACCCAACCCGCGTCCAAGCGTGGGCTATTTATCATCACGGCAGGCCCGGCTTATTCCGGTCTACCTGCTTCTCCAATTTCTTGTTCTAAATTAGTTTTAGCTCTTACGTAAGTGCTCCTGCTGCCGGACGGGAAGAAAACCAACGTGTTTGAGTAACAACAAGTTGTTCTAAGTATTTGTGAGTACGTATAATTATGTTGTAGCTAACAAATAGGATTGAAATAATGACGTAATTGCACTTCTTTGTGTATAAAAGTTTTATTGCAAAACTTAATTATATTTCACTAATTACTTTTACAAACACAACATTCATTTGACTCACTTTAACTACAACCCAAAAGTACCTACATTTCAAATATTTACTTCAGGTTTAGATATAACATAATTGTTCTTTTGTTTCTTTACTAATTCCATTAAAAAAATTTCCTTTTAATATATCTCTGTTACGCTTCTTGTGGTTATCAATTAATGTATAAACAGTTCATCTCAAGTATCTTTGTTATATTTAATAATTTAAAAGCTGTACACCTATTTCATGTAATCTAATAAATAAATATATATTAAAGATTCTGTTTTCTAAAAAAAAAACTATTTTCAGGCTTTTCGCTAGATATAATTTTAAATAATTATAACAATTATTTTAGTATAAAATACAGAATTTTTCGATGAACAAAACAAATATTCTATACTAATAGAACGAGCAATGATTTGTACATTAATTTGTAACAAATAGGCTTGAAAGCTACTGTACCCATTATGAAAATGGTTTTACTATTATGAAGCTGAATTGGGATGAAGCACGTTATTCTAGTCACATATGATATTATATAATTAGAGATTTTTAACAAAATCTAAAAAATGTAAATAGGATTTGTATTTTATACAAATAAATTCAAGAACTTAAGACTGACTTAATAAAATATTTAGCTCATAGAAAGTTACATTATTAGCCATAATTTACTCCTATATTTTTAAAGGAAAGAAACAACGCAGGTAAAAAAAGATCGCTGCTTGTAGAAAATATATACGACGGAAAATCATGAAGTGCTACTTTTGAAGCAGCTTGATATAGTGACTATGAGATAATAAAACTACTTGAGTGGTTTTAAACGCAGTTTATTTTAACTTAGACCATTTAAAAGTTACAAGAGGTTAAAGTAATCGGCATCGGTTAAGGAAATTCCTAAGGGTTCATCAACAGATCTGTTGAAATAATAAAATATTCTAAGTTACACCTTATAATATTATCGATCTGTCGGATAAAGTTGACCCAGCTGTTTCCGTGATTAATGGGAATAAGTAGATAAAGGATAAAGATAAAAAAGGTTTTTGTAATTACCGTGCATTGCAAACATGAGTCAACTGCTATGTTACTTTGCTTAGTATGAATTTGAAGAGATTTTGATTGAAAGTGGATACTGTGTGATAATTGGAAGCGCTCGACGCCATAGCTGAACCATGGCGACACAGCCAAGTCCAGTTCTAAATAAAAATTGACTCAAAAAAAAGTTACTTCTAAGAGATTGCTTAACTAGAACCACAGCACAGCTTTCTAAAATTTGCCCAAACCATTACAACAAATACCTATTGTCAGTAACTGCAACCCATGAAGAAAGAACTAGCTAATAAACAACCGAGATTAGTCCATCGACTACTGCGGCTTTACAACAACGCAAGACCACACGCTGCACAACGAACAACCACTAATTTATATGAGCTATTGGAATGTCTGCGACATCTTTTCACCTGGACGTTGCTCCAAGAAATTACCATATTTTCCGAAATTTGGACAACTTACTATGATTAAAATTCAACTCTTCATTTTATTGATTAAAATGCCAATTTCAGATATTACAAGGATCTGATATCATAATTACTGAATATAAATTAATTAAGGGTTTTACTAACTCTTTAACCCTTCAAGCTAAACAGCGATGCTGATACTACTCTTTGGCGGTAGAAATAGGTGAGAGTGAGGTACCACTGCCAACCTTTTGTATGAGGTCTGACTTATATAAAAGATGCATTTAACTGTTACTTTGAAGAATAAATACTTTAAATTTATTTACATGTACCGAAGTTATATTATCGAATCGTCCACTGATGGACAGAAAAGGTGATAAGATTTCTTATAGAATCCATAATTTCATATTGTTTTTAATTACCACGTTGAGCGTGCGTAGTGGTAGTTCCAAAGAGTCAAAGCTAATCTTTAAAACCATGGTTCACGTCCAAATGCACCAGGCAGAGAATTAAAGCATAACTATATATGTCAGATCTGGGTCAGGAGTCGGGCTTTTTTTATACATAACGTATGATAGAAGATCGAGAAAATGAGGTACCTGGAGTAATTGCGCTATTCCAGTTATCTCATTTTAGACGACGATCGTCGAAGGGTAAAATCACGCAATTAATAGACACTGGCTGTAGCGGGGTCTATTCACAAAGAGATGCAGTTGTCGTTTTTCAGCCACATCGTCCATAGACTGCCAAGGTCGTCCATAGACTACACGCTACACCACTGTTTCCTAGGCCTGGGCTCACAAAGTAAAATTGGCTGCATTGACATGTAAACTGATTGATATGTAAACCTGAAAATAAACTAACTCATAGTGTACGAAAGTATGTGGATTTCCAAAATATACATCAGCCATGTCGTACACGGTTCGCACAGCGATTTTTAAATTTTACAGGACCATTTATTTATAATAAAATTAACCAAGAAATAGATATTCATGACATGAATAAATGCACTTGCAAAACAATAGTAAATGAATGGCTTTTGACATTGGACTACAACAAGATGGAGGAATTGCTAACAATATTATGCTAGACTGGACTATATTTATTGTTACTATTATTGTTTGTGTATACTGTATGTACTGGCTTAGCATTATATTCTGTGTATTTATGTAATGTGTGCGTAAATAATGTGTTGCATTAACAAGCTTTGTATTACACTAGACCATATAGACACCCATCCACACCTACATGCACACTAGAGCATAGGTGCCTATAAGAACAGGCTAGACCTAGTTTAGGTACCTAAGTATCAAAAAGGTTTTTTGTTTAAGTTACCTTTTGTTGTTGAATAAAGTTATTATTATATTATATTACAATAAATAAAAATGATTAGGAATTTGTAGGCAAAATTAAAAAAAGGATTGTGGTGACTCTGATCTGGTATTCACCGAGCTAGAGACTGATGGATTGCCTATGCCTGTGTACTTTTATGTACCAACTGATATCTGTTCAAATAAATGAGAACTGCGAGACAAACCATGCTTTCTAAAAGCAGCAGAATTTAAGTTTACCTAAAAAGTACGGCGCTGCGCTGATATGTAAGTCAGTTAATCTGTCAGGTTCTCCTTTTATATCTATATATGTATCAAAAATATATTCCGTTGAAAATAAAAAAAAAGAAACCAGTACTAAGAATCTGGTAAAGAGGTACAATTGGCCCTTGTGGGTACACCAGCCTGCTGGTAAGCAGAGAATGCTGGTACACCAGGGCGATACAGTTAATTGATAACATTTGTGGTAGACTGACGTTAGTGTAATAACGAATTGCGGTTTTAACTAGTTTAAATACGATATGATTTATCAAACAAAATAAACAAATTTACACAAAACTATAATTGAAAACGAGATTTAGATGAAGCTAATTACACCATGGCAATCACATAAACCGCCCGCGTTCTGTGGTCAGAGCGTATTTACGATGACATATTTAGAATATTGCC
This sequence comes from Heortia vitessoides, assembly GCA_020976665.1. Classification (NCBI taxonomy): domain Eukaryota; kingdom Metazoa; phylum Arthropoda; class Insecta; order Lepidoptera; family Crambidae; genus Heortia; species Heortia vitessoides. The sequence continues at coordinate 4,767,673 of JACJUM010003129.1, forward strand.
GTGATGCTTTGAAATTCTTGTCGCGTATGTGTGAGTTTGGTTTTTCATACCAGTTTTCTGCTTAGACTTCGCTTTTAATTCATATAAAATGTTTATTAAAAACTAGCAGTGCCCCTCGGTTTTAACACTCGATAATTTGTTGATCTTTCACGTCGTTTTAACGCTTATATTTTACTCTTTTTCTACATTACTTAATGAAGAGCCATTGTACGTTATAGTTTTACAAATTTGAACCCCTGCTTTAACTTTTTAGGGGGTGAATCTTCAAAGATCACTTCCTCTCCCTTACATTATAAACGAAACCACTGTGCAGACCCTGATATGTAAGTCAGTCAGACACTTAGTCACTTTTCTTTTTTATGTATACATGTTAAGAGGTTGTTATTAGAAGTGTCATCTGCATCGTTTTCTTTGGGTATATAATAATTATTTGGGAGTAACTGCAATTATTGCGCCCAATGAGACTCTCAATAGATTATCATGTAAAATTATATAAAACAACGTGCCCTATGGCACGCACTGTCAAACAGTTTTCAGATCACATGTAAAACCAAGTTTTTGACGTTACACGTGTTAATTCTACAACGTCTTTAAATACAAACTCTACAACTTAGTAATGATTATGCGGTTTAGCCAAAAAACTGCTCTCTACTGTTATGTAATAGTTCTTTTAATAACGAAACCGTAAAACCACATATTTTGACTAATGTGTAGAGTTTGTTACTTAAGAACTTGCGAAGTTTTGTTAGTAATATAATTTAAAAGAGTTTTTATGTGACAGTAAATTGCAAATTTATTACTATGACTTACTTACGATGTAACATTTCAGTAGTACATCGTATTTTTTCAAAGTGAAAAATTACTTTTTGTGTTATTTCTTGGGATCTTTTCCGTGTTCAAACACAAAAACCATTCAAAATTTCTACCAATTTATAACTGATAAAGATAGCTTTGTATTTTTATCAGTTATAAATTGGTAGAAATTTTGCCCAATGTTGTACACTAGATGTAACAATTTAAGAGGAGTTTTCTTTATAAATTTTGTACGACTTTCACGCAAAATTACCTTCCAAAATACCAATTAAAAATAATTTTTCTTAACTTTCGCTTAATAGAATATAGCAGAGAATTTCATTTAGGTCAAGTCAGTACAAGTAAGTGTGTTTAAAAAGAAATCCGTTATACAACCTCTTCCGTCATCCTTTTTCCCGAACAATGTTCCATTTGAAGTTTCCCCGAAGATATGTGATCCCGTAATTCATTGTCTGTAATCGTCCGCGATCGCTTTTCCTCGTACCCAACGGCAATTGCTCCGGAACAATACATTCATTAACATTGTCTTCCGGGAGGGGCGAACGATTATTTGATTTTAATAGATTACTGGCACATAGTAGGAGTTCGTACTATCCTAACACAATAAACTAAGATACTGCATCAGCGTACTTAGACGACAGTGTATTTAGCAATAATAATAAATAATATGGTAAAATAATTCATCCAATTTTGCCGTGAGGTACTGGCAGAGTAGAATAGTGGTCCTCCCACAGGTGTCGTGAAAGGTACTAGAATTCTGACTTTGGTACTAGAACCGACAGATGGCGGTATATCCATCCGCAACGGCGGGCGGGGCGGGGAGGGGGGGGGGTAGACCTTACAAGGCAATGAATCATTTGGCCACTGTATATCCTTCAAGGTGTACCTTCCTCTATCATCTGCCCCATTAATTTAAGCCTTATTAAATCAGTAACGTTATTGTAATCCCTTCCGATCTTAGTGAGAATGTACATTTCATAAGATTTCCCTCGACAGTGGACGTTTTAGAATTTTGTTGGAGGAATCGACCCACTATACACAATGAAAAAACAATTTAATTATGAAATAATAATTAATAGAGAACACATGCAACTATCAGTTGGTGCAACTCATACAAAGGTCAATTGCGTTGGTAACTCATTCTAACTTGTTTGTACTGCCCGTACGCATTGCTGTATTCCAGTTGCAAGGGTAAGAGAGAGGCAGTCAAATTACTGGATCTTGAGAAATAATATCTTAATGATATCCAGTGACGTTTACTATAACGCGGACTGTATGCTGGTTTATCAACCTAGTCTAATAAAAAAGTACCTTAGGTATAAAATACTCTTTTGTCACTTTTAATAACGTTGACTGAAACGTCGAAAAATGTTTAAGGTAAATAAATAGTGCCTTCATGCTTCTAATATGTATTTTTTAATATACATAATATAATAATAATAGATTTGCATAACATCTCATACATGAGAACCATTAAAATGTAATTCAGAAAGAGAAGTAGTGACGAATAATTATTTGATTAAGTATATTGTGCGCTAAAGGTCGTGGGCTCGATCCTTACCCAGCATATATATGTATTTAAATGATGAATGTTTGTATTTCTTCCATTTCTGGGAGTTAAATATGTATTTAAGTAATATATTTGTTATTCCTCTATTGTCTGGCGTCCGTATCGACATATCTCGGAGTCAGGTTAATGTATGAGATATAGTGAAAATTTATTATTATGTTAGTTAAATATACGCAAGTATCATCACCAATATCATATCAGACAGGACGCCCATGGCCAGACATAGTCCTCCCCAAGTGATTTCCAATTGATAGTCTAGCATTAAAATAGATATAACAATAAACCCAGCCTAATTTTATTGTGATATTTCATCAGAGTATCGTTATAAAGACATGCTAACGTATCAACCACATAATTCAAAATTTTACCGCTATCGCCATCATGATGTACTAGTCGTATTATAATTTAAACTAGTGGTCAGGCTGCGGTGAAATACAAAGGTTAATATACAATTTGTAACAAATCCCGTGCCATTGAAAGGGTAAGCGCAAAAGTTTATCTCATCATTGTCATGTTAACCGTTGGACATCCACGGCTAGACTTAGGCCTGCCGAGGAAATGGCAGATTTTGCGTTAACGGCGAATAACGTTTCGTAATAGAGATGCTGCTGGCCACCCTGTGCATTTGAATCACGTTTTCTTTCGGATGAATATACCGCCATGTGTCGGCTCCCATACCTCAGTCACCTCTACGACGCCTAGTATAGGAGAAGGTAGTATTTTACTTTGATGTTATTGCTCTTTCAAGTCAACGCTACTAAAAGCGTATTAGCTTAATGTCTATATGTATAAGATGTTGTGTGAATTAATTATTTATATATTACTAGCAACATCATGTAAGCTGTCGGACATCAACTGCTGGACAACCTCTGCCGACCTCTTCAAGTCATTTCGAATAGAACCGGATATATGCGACCTGCGTCCAGCGCTATCCTTCGGTTTGGTCTGATCGTCTGTCGACCTTATGGGTGCACGTCCTACGCTGTGCTTTCGTATGCGCATGTGGTCTTCATTCCAGAACCTTACGACTCAAACGTTCATCGGCTCTGCGTGCTAAGTGCCCTCCCCACTGCCACTTCAACTTGCTAATCCACCGGGCTATGTTAGTAACTTTGATTCTTTAACGAATTTCCTTATTCATTCGAGTAAAAAACTCCGAGAAAAGGCTCGTTGAACTATTTTTAATTGGCTAATAAGGTCAATATTCAGAAACCATATTTTTCTGCCACAAGTCATTGTTAGTAACACATTGTTTAAAATTAACCTACAGTTGATAATGAGAAATTCATCCAATTCATGCCCAGAGATTTCAAATAGGACCCGTTTATAAATTACAGTGCAATTGATTTTTATAATTTTAGTATATTTGTGTTCATGATTTATCCCGGCTTTGTTCTATGGGAGCTCCGAATAATATGTAAATTAAAATACGTACGCAGACAAGTCGGGTGTGGTTGATAGTAAATATATTTTAGCTTACGGCACCTTTTCTACATTTAAAACTTAAATTCTACCCTAATATCTATATGATTTATAATCCAGTGAAATATAATCCAGTAATGAAGAGCCGAATAGATAGAGAAATGTATGATAATTTATAAGTGCTATTTTAAATGAATGAGTTTGCTAGCGCTATCCTTATATTCAACGTGAAATTGGAATCCAGACAGATGTTTCGTTTTTAAATTACTTTTTGCGCCATTCTCTTTTTTGTTAGACTGCACTCAAAACGTACAATGATGGAATCTTCTATGCTCCTACATAGTTCCACATCCAAGCACTCACATAAATTATATGTGACGTTACACGTTCAGTAAGGCTGTATGTTGTGTGGATATGGTTATTTTTTCCGACGTTATCATGTCCGGTTTTTATTGCATTTTGTTCGGCAGTTACAAATCGATTTGGCACATTGCCAGTTGCATCATTTTAATAGCTGTATGTTGTATTCGGTTACGTAAGCATCATTCAAATTAACAGATAGGTCGTTTTCATTAGTGCTGAAAGTTTTTTAATTAGTTATTCAAAAAAATTCTTTGGGCTTATCAAAATTTCTATCTGGCCAGTTCGTTACGTTGAATTGTTATTACCAAAAATATCATTTCTCAAAAATATGGAATACTCCTAAATAAGCGAATCAAATTTAATAGGATTTTCAAAACCACTGATTCCAAATAGCTAATTTTGGGAATACTGTCTCCAACCGACCCGACTTTAAATAAAAAACCGAGTCAGTCAATTGAAACATTTTCAAAGGCGAAAGGAAGTATTATTTGTAATTTATTATTTTATCTTAATATTCAACAGATGTACCTTATAGCTCCGAGTTCAATTCTCCTTGGCATTGCTTGATATTTTCTCTTTCAAAAGCACAGTGCTGCGATAAGTGGAAAGGAAAACGTTGATATTGTAAGAAAGGGTACAATAACGGGATAAAGAGCAGCTCGTTTACAATCATCTCTGTTCATTGGTGTAATCGTGAAATACAATTTCCTCGCGGCATTACTGTATTACTTACAGGTGAGTTTTCACTGGGAACTTCTATTTACAAGGGTTTATTTTTATTTCTCTCGCTTAAAAGTTTGCAACTAGCCAGATGTGAAAATAAGAACTTAGTTGCAGTTGAAGTTCACAAATGTTATTGACGACAATGACCCGAGAACTAAGATTATTGGCTGCAATAACTATAATTACGTTTGTATGTCGTCAATAAGGAAGTTCTTAAACTAAATCTGCTAATTTTTTAATATTTTTTGAACTTTCATCATTATCATTTCAACCACTGGAAGTTTACTGCTGGATATGGGCATCCCCGAAAAATGTGGCCCATAACTGCCATGCTGGGCAAGTGCGTCAATCACAAAGCCAAATTTCACGGCGATGATGCTGCTGCCCATCTCTATCCTGTGCATTTAAGCTACACTATTTCACAAGGATACACTTAGTCGCCTCTAATGACACCTGATACAGGTGGAGGTACTATTCTACTCGGCCGATATTTCACTGCTAGTTAGTTAAACAATATTTCCAGAAGTCAGATGAAATAAGAAACAGTCTGTAAACTATGGTCTTGTTTTAATTTGCTAGCTACATTAGACTTTCTATTTGGACTTCCCGATTCGTTCTCCATCCGCTTTTTCAAATATAAATCAAATATACAGGCTCAATGTCATCATTCTCTTCGTTATGAGTTTGATTACTTAAGATGCCCCCCGATGCCGTCAAGGTCTCTTTTATAAGACTTCTCACGCACACGTTAGTTCTAAAGCTGTTTATCGCACTCACTGGCTAGTGCGTGAACTCCTTTTCCTTCCTACACATCGTATACATAAATCAGGTAACCATTAGCATCTGCCGTCAGTCTCATTTGGGCTTAGAGACCCTTGAGGATCATCCGATTTTGAAGTCTGGATAATAATAATAATAATATTACTATCCAGACTTAAGTTTTAGAATAATTCACCTAACATTCAATTCACTGAACTGACTTTGTGATAAATCATTTAAAGCATTAGTGTTATAGATATCAGCCAATAGTGATATAATATTTAAATACAAATTTGAAAACCTCAACACAGAACAAGAACGACTATTCTTCATATGAATGTTTATCATGGGGATTGAACCTGCAACCCTTGACGCTTATGTTAGGAACATGCTCCAATTCTAGATGAAATTTATGGCATCAGTTTTAATTAGCTAAAAAATGTCAGCGTGTCCCTAAACAACAGATGGGCATCCCTCCTCCGTAAGAGTACGTGAGCGCGAGCGAACAAAAGCTTAAAACGGAGCGTCTACACCGCCTCGGCCTACCGTCCGACAAAGTACAAAGCCTGTTAAAGGGATAAGAGAAGAGGCCCGTCACAAACAGCCTCCCTGCTTACACCCTGAACACATTTTTATTGTGTCTCAAGCTTAGGGCTGAGATACTTTTGTTTCGTATACAAAAATATAGTCTTTGCGAGGATATATAATTAGGTTCAAAATGCAATACAATAACTTAGAATTCCTGTAAATCTTACTTTAATCGACTAGATGTTTTCATTTTTAAAATATATTAGTACCAGCTTATCCGACAGACATAATCCTGTCTTAACTATATACCTATGTCATATAATTAAACATTTAAACTATATATTAAGATATAATCATTCAAACCATTCATATCATCACCATAACAACCAAAAGTCCTCTATTGGCATAGGTCTCTCCAAGAAAGGAGGAATTTTGTCCCTAATTGCCATGCTGGGCAAGTATGTTGGCAATCGCAGAGCGCAGCTTTCGCAACGGGGAAGCTGTTGCCCATCCCCACCCTATTCATTTGAGCTACACTGTCTCGGATGGACATACCGCTAACTGTCGGCTCTCGTACATCAGTTGCCTCTTATGACACCTGGCACAGGGAGAGGTACTATTCTACTCTGCCGGTGTCTCACAGTTTGAGCAATTGAGATATAAACAATCCTTTCTCTCAATTTTGATCAAACTGTAAGCAAGAAAATAAAAACTGACATGTAAATAAAGTATTTAAAGACTTATACTTCATTGCTGTTATGTAAGGGGCGATGGAAAATGTAAATTTATTCGAGACACCTCAACAATTTCGGAAGCGTTGACACTGATAATGTTTCTACTGTTTATTTGGTCACAAACTCTATATAATAATAATAATAATAAATTCCCACAACATCTCATACATTGACCTGACTCCGTGGTAAGTCGCTTAAAGCACTTGTGTTACGGACGCCAGACAACAGAGGAATCACAAATATACTACTTAAATACATATATTTTACACCCATACACAGAGCAAACACAAATATCATCATATAAATATTTGCTCTGGGTGGGAATCGAACCCACGACCCCTGGTGCACAAGACAGGATCACTACCATCTGCGCCATCGGGCCCTTCGATATAGGTATGATAAGATATTTTGATTGTAAAAAATGTACTTTAAACACTATGCATTATCCATACTTAAAAATACAGAAAGGAGAAGCCGATTGACTGACATATCAACTCAAGGCCTAAAGTGTAAAGGTTAGTAATTCGAAAATTTGCATAGAAATTCCTATTTTAACATATGGGAGCACTAAGATTATGAAAATGAATGAGTGAAATGTTAATATGGAACATTGCTGTTTTTGAAGTTTTTAGAATGAAAAACAATATTAAAGTTGTTCTTTAAAAAATCATAAGACACGTAAAATTTTGTTTTCGAAAATCATCCCTTTAGTGGATGAAAGAGGACACACCCTTTTATTCACTTAAGGGATGATTTACTATGGGAAAGTTAGGATGGAAACACAGAAGTAGCTCTGTTTATTTGTTTTGAATTAAGAAAAAACTTAATATGATTTGTTTTGATATCTAACAAACATTAAGGCTTAGGGAAAAACCAATGTAACAAAATTGTAACCGACCAATAATTTATTTATTGAGTAAGATTCACTAAAATATATATTCTATTATTAATTTGTCTAAAAATTAAGTATAAAATTAGCTTTAATAGATAAATACAGAATTTTGCTTTAGCTTAGCTGAAGGTACATTTTTATACAAAATGGACTAAAAATCCATTAAATAAATAAAATAAACTTTTCACTCGATGTTTCAATGACACACACGATACTCAAATGAATCAAACATTATATCTATTAGTGTTTAATTTTTTCTGGCCTTATTGAATCGTAACGTTTTACCATTAATGAAAAATAAAATGTAGTTTCAATTAAAAAATGCAATTAATTATGGTTGAATTTTTACCACCGGGCGACCTCAGTAAAACATTTAAACTAACCATTTTTACGGATTTAGAATGATCTTATAAGATTTAAGTGTATTCTTTCTGTTTTATTAAACGAATTAATAAACTATCACTCCGGGCAAAGCATTAGCACTAGGTAGTTTATTATTTAAGTATTATGCAGAGCCTAGATACCTCGCCATTTTCTCATAAAGTAACACGATAATCCCAGAGAGCAAGAGCTGAGAGGTGAATTTACTTTACCTGTCATTCCCATGTACGTAAAATATATTTGCGTTAAGACATTAACAGTTTACGTTACATTGCATGTGTATTTACTTACGTAGAGTAGGTATTGGGAATGGGCAAAAACAAAAGGTCATAAGCCTCCTCTCGTGACAAAAGACGATCCCTGTGGCTCCCTATTGTTTGTCGAGCTGATATGGTGACGAGTAACATAGAATTTATTATAGTAATATAATGTGAGACGAGATACCGTAACAATGGCGACCGTTACGCTATTAATAACGAAGCGTAGGCTTTTATTTTTTTATTAAAATTAATTCATAAAGTTATTTATTTCGCCTTGCTCGATTGATTGGAAGTTTACTTTTAATTGAAAAAAAACATCATCATTTTATGTCTAAGTTAGTAAAACGGTATCTTCCCCTGTCGTAAATGGCGACTAAGGTACCAGAACCGATAGATGGCGGTATATCCGGCGGCATCTCAGTCGTGGAAACTTTGCGACTACCTACATGCTTGCCCAGCGCGGCAATTATGGGCCTCCATTTTTGGGGATGCCTATGTCCAGCAGGTGACTTTTAATGATGTAGACGATGACTCTAGCGGGGGCTTAGATGTTTTTGATTCATAAATCAGCCTGACAGATAGCGCTGTAGTCGGTATCTAAGTAATTTATCAGGGCAACGTTTGTCGGGTCCGCTAGTCTTTGTATATAGAAATTTCATGTCATGTGGTTTATTTGGGATGAACTTCTAAGCTACTGAACCGTTTTTAATAAATATTTGCTGTATCTATATTTTATTCCAACTTGAGGGATAGGATAGTTTATAATACGATTTATAGTTGCAATATATTTTCATGATTAACATGTAAGTATTTATACGTCTGTTAGGTTAGCTATTTATCTATATTTTTTCGTTAGTTATAATTTCCCAACATAAACGCATTCATACTATAATATGTTCAGTATATAAGGTTAAAATTGGTCTTAAAAAATAGTATAAAATAATTTGCTATTATATTTGTAACTATAATAGTTACAAAAATAATGGTACACAAAATAAGATTCTTTCAATGTTTGTAACTAACTGGACTATAAATAAAACACTACAATTGGAATAAAAGAGTTAAAAGAAAATCTACGAGCTTGTAAATAATTTACTAGAGCACGCCTTTTGCAAATATATTAAAGCCTTAAAGTATGTTTTTCAGAGTAACAACAGTTTAATTGCCCATAAAGTGTTATTTACGGCAGGAACGACGTGTGCAGTGTTCATTCTCTGTGCGTTTTAACACTTACTTTATTGAAAAAATATAACGGAGATACAGTTACATATTCTTGAGATCACTTGAATGTATTAGATTAGAAAATAATAATACTAATTTAATTTACACGACATCTTAGACATGTCATTACTCAGAAATACGTCGCTAACATGATAGACCTTATACAAAGATCGAATGCATTGGTATCTCACTCTCACCTATTTCTAACGACTAATAGCGAAGTTCGCTTTGCTGTGGTCCGTTCTGAAAGCTAAGAGAGGCGATTAAATAATTGGGTATTATGACATAATCTCTTCAAGTCGTGCATCTATACGCTGCAATGACGCTTATATTCACATAGACCGTATGCTTTTTCCGCCTTTATCTAACAATATTGAAAAAAAACTTTTGTGACGGACATCAGGCGATAGATGTATCTGAAAAATATATTATTTAAACACATATATATGTATGTAAGTGTTGAAAACTGTAAGATTTAAGATTTATCAGATAAATATTGGTCTTGGTTAGGGTTGGGTTATCAAACCCACAACCCTTGGCGCAAAAGATAGGATTTTGATATATGTTCATCAGTCTTGAATATTACTGTTAGAAAAAAATATTAATTGCAGAGTGGCATTGTTCCTCCTTATGGAACAGGTGTCGTAAGATACGATTAAGTTACCAAAACCGACAGATGGCGGGATATTCATCCGAAACATTGTAGCACAAATATACAGGGTGAGGATTGGCAGCAACATCACCATTGCGAAAGCTACTCTTTCGACACCTGGTACACTGGGCTCTTGGGGAGGCAGGATACGATAAAGCGTTTTTTGCTCAATATTGTATGATTGATGATAGTAGAGTAACTGCAAAATACAAAAATTATTTGATATTTGGCTTTTTAAAACTTCCAGGAGTGATTCAAATTAAGCAATGAGTGTTTGAAACTGGATTTGAAACGTAAAAAAAAGGTTTATTTAATCATATCTGATGTTTGATATGTACAAATCTATGCTTTACATTTAACTCAGCTAATTCTCTATTATGGTTCTTAGTAGAGACTTCAATGGTCATTCCTTTTTGTATTTAAAATATTGTGTTGGCTTAGAAGTTTATCTCTGCATTCAACCACTTAAGTTGTAATATTTTTTTTTATTTAAATTTATATTAAATAGGTGCAGTTTAATTTTACAGGCATATTTTTTTTACAGACGTACGTACAGTGCGGAAACGTAAAACAGAGGTTTATTTAATCATATCTGATGTTTTTTTGTATATCCGTTCGTTACGTTGGTAATTTATTTTTGTTAAAATTGGTAATTTTTATCCGGGGATGAAAGAGTTACTTAATAACCTATAAAAGTAAAAGTAAAGTCCTGACGGACGAAATATTTAACAAGCGAAAAGCTAGTACTAAATAAATTACAACGATTTTTCATCATTTTATCATCATCATATTATTTAATAGTACAGAAACATTACTATTATTATTATTATTTATTTCAATTGTTAAATAACTTAAACAAAAAATATGTAATCAATTTCACTTATATGAAAAACAAAATTAAAATTATATGCACCTGATCTTAATAAAAAAATTCTGAATTAGCTATTATACCAGTCCTGTTTTTATTATGTCTGTTTGTTTAGCTTTCACGGCGTTACTGGATATTGAATAAATTTTGGAATGTCCATAAATAATTATACTAATGTAATTTATTGCGAAATAATCATGATCATCCCATTGTAAGTCTACTGCTGCATATAGGCCTCCCCATTATAATAATATACTCTTTATTGTATATCAATAAAAACAACATAAGAACATCACAAAAACATGGAATAGTAGGTACAAGAGGCGGCCTTTTCGCTAAATGCATTTCTTACAGGCAACCAGGCATAAAGGAGGATTTGCCCACAATTGCCGCACGGGGCAGGCGTGTTGGCAATCGCAGAGCGCAGTTTTCGCGACTGGGTTGCTGCTGCCCAATCCCGCCTTGTGCATTTGAGCTGTTGCAGATGGATATACCGCCATCTGTCGGTTTTGCGGCCTTAGTCAACTCTTACTACACCTAGTTCAGGGTAGGTACTATTACACTTTGCCGGCTGCGAAATAATACAAATAAAATAACCAGCAAAAAAACTATTGTAAGTATAAGAAACAAAAAGATAATTATAATGGCGTACAAATAACGAACAAATACCTCAGCGTACATTCACCGGTGTTGATGAACTCTATGGAGAGGGGAAAGATCTCCGAAATGTTGTTGGCCTCATGTCAACGACGCTAACAAGAAATCTTTATTATATTTGCGTATACTTTTATTATACGTCCTGATTACAGATATGGTTATATAAACGTATAGTCTTAGGCTACCGACAGAAAAGAATACCACCCCTGTACCAGGTGTCGCAAGAGGCGACTTAGATATCGGAACCTATAGATGTGGTATATTCCTGAAAGAATTCCTGAAAGCTTAAATGCAAATGTAAACTGGCCAGAGATGGGTAGTAGCTTTCGTATTGCGATGGAATGCTCTGCGGTTGGAAACCTGGCAAATGCATGGAAGAACTAATCTACAATGCCGATACTCAAGAACCTAAATTTAGATAATTTAATAATGGGAGTACACCGAAACTAAGTAGGCATCAAATTTACAGGCCGTGTCCTAGTAGAGGCAGGAAGGCCACCTTAACCTTCAATTGATTTCGTATTTGTGATCGATTTGTATTAGTGTCTTATTGACGGCGCATTCGGTAGTGCTTCTATCAAGTTCGCCAAAAGTTTTTTGGACTAAGCTAATGCTAGCTGACTCTGACGTCAGTTCCAGCGTCTCCGGGGAAAGAGACCGTTCATTGATTAGCGGCCCTATACCTGCACTCTTTCTACACTCTTTTTAGTGTGGAATTGGAACGACACCGACGGCGATCGCTGAAGCGTGCTTTTAAGGCACATATCTCGGAGTCATTCTTTGAGAGGATTCAAAGAGGGTAGATGCGCTCAGTATGCTCTATCTGGAAGGGAATCTCACGCACTCACTGGCGAGTGCGATGTACTGATCTAAGCCTATGCTAGTGTATTTGGTTGAAAACTACGTTAATGATGCATGAGAATAATAGGCCATTATGGCATCAGGGGAGTCTAGGAGCACATGTCTCGGTTTACGGACACGGACGTTGACAGTTTGCTCAACGGAGGAGTCTGCAGCTTGAACTATTAATGGGTTCATAAAGCGCCTTGTCGAAGTAACAACGAAAGGCCTCACCAATGAACTCATGAATCGAAGGGAGCTTGAGGTCGCGGTACAAATCTGCTCTACGAATGTACCACGGTGCACCGGTTGCGCTTTTAAGAAAACGATTTTGAATAACCTAAATGGTCTTAATATGTATATATATATATATATATACACATTTAAGAACTATAATTGTAATTTCTCAGTTATCTGATACTAAATACCAATACCAGTGTCTTAAACGACTTCTCTCGTCTGGTCAATGTTGTATCGTAAAAAGGAAGAAAAACCACGAACTTCATGGCATAGTTTTTATCGTCAAGGTAATTATTACAATATTGAATAAATAACAAGGTAGCAACAGAACATCAACACTGAACAATCAATACACGCGGGAAACCCTCCCGGGATAACTTACCTATCGCTTTATTTTATCAAAGCAAACATTTCCTCGAAAAGCGGCAGTTAAAATTCATCGTTGTTTTTATTCGTGTTTCCAGGGCAAGGAAAAAAACCCACAAAAGACAACGTCATTAAAAAGAGCAATTAAGAATGAGTCTGTGTCATAAAAAAGTCGACAAGCAATCTCGGTTCGCGCGAACATTTTTCAAGATAATCCGGCGCCGTTTCAAGCCTTTCTTGGGAACGAATGTGACGGGGAATCAAGCAAGAAATGCGCAAGCTTGCACGGAATATTCATGTGTGTTAATATTCGTGGCCACAAGGCACCTGCTGCACTTCAGTTAAGGATCTTGCATTCTACCCTAGTGGCCTTGGTCTTTGTTCACATTTTTCAAAGTAATACATAGTGGAAATGTGCCCCTTTCTCTGAAAGTATTAATGTACTAGGCAAGTAGTTTTTCAATAATATAAATGTAATACAAAGTGGAAGTGTGCTCTTTCTCCGGAAGTATAAATGTACAAGTCAAGTCGTTTTTCAAGAATATAAACAATAAATGCTATAATACTTGTAGTAACGAACTCAAAATTTCATGTAGGATTAGCATATTAAATACCTGACTATTTTTAACACTTTCACAGCTTAACCAGAATATCGATTTTGAAGAAAATTTGCCTGTAAATTTATTGGGCCCTACAGCAGTATATACTTGTACTTTCGTACAATAAGATTTCTCGGGTTTTGATCGGAGTCGAAAGCGAATAATTAAGAAAATGTTAATCAGCAGATGTTAATGAGGGTTGTTCTTGTTTGCAACTAATATTTGATCAGTGTAGTTATAACTTAATTTTTTTATACAGAATCATTATAATAATTTAATTTTATAAATTTTATACCTTAGGTTTGTACAAATACAGGAAAAGAGTTCTAGCCACCAGGGTTTAAGAAAATGTCACAGCGAACATGATTTTCATAACTCGAGTCTCGAGACCGTATTAGCTATGTACAAGTGGGTTTATTCGGTAAAGTGCCACTGAAGCTAAAAGTGTTACGGTAACTGCATTCGTCGTGTGCATTTCAGATTGTTTTAAGCTGTTTCTCGAGCGACAATGTCAGTTATTCAGAACATGTGGCGAAGGATTTTGAAAAACATTTATCATTATGTAATTCATAAATTCGCCTATTTATAGACTTTGTATTATGTATTGTATGTATGTGATCATTATAATTACAGCCCCAAGCGTCTACTGCTGGACATGGGCGACTCAAAGACAGGGTATTTTTCCTGCAATTGTCGCTGGGCAGTAGCAATCGCAAAATGTAACTTGGCCCAGTCGCCATGCTTGCTACCCATTCTTGCCCTGTTGCATTTGAGGTATGTTGTTTCGGATGGATGTACTGCGATCTGTTGGTTTCGGTACTTTTATTGCTTCTTACGACACGAGTAATAGGGAAGGTACTATTCTACTCTGTCGGTATATATACGTATAAGTACGAGGTACGAGGGACGTACCTCATAGAACGTCTACTGCCGGACATAGGCGTTTCCGAGACAGAGGGTATTTTGCCTACAATAGCTGCTCTGGGTAGTTGCAATCACAGTCATAGCTAAACGACTGAAATGCCCATTCCTGTCCAATTTGTGTTTAAAGATCTTTATTATCATACGAAACTACACTAATTTACAATGACATATTTCAGTTATAACAAAAAATATAAAAATTAACCGGTACTCGACTCCAAATACAATTTCAGTTTATTCCGAAACATATTTATACTCTCACACTCCTTTATGTTGTTAGGGAGCTCATAGGACAGCTGTGCTCCTCCAAACAGTAGTCTTCTTTTCATAGAGAGTTTTAGGTGCTGATAGTTGCACTTTATTTAGTTATTAGTTCGGCGATTGCGGGGTTTGTCTTATTTAAATAGTCTTATATTACTTTTGTCAGAATATGTAACTAACTTTTTTACTAACATCCATTTATTGAACTTTTATAATTGAGATAGATTAAATATTTTAGTTTTTTCATATATACAAATAGTTGGTGTGTAGAAGGGATATTGAATTTCACTCAAGCTACGTTGTTTTGGATGGGTATACCGCTATCTGGCGGATCCTAACTTTAGTCGCTTTTTACGACACTTGTTGTTGGGAAGGTACTATTTTTCTTTGCCAGAACGTATACGTAACTTATATTAGACATAAAAGATGAATTTATGATTATTTTCTTTGGTAAATATGTGCCAAATTACTAACAATGTGTAATTATAATATAAAAAAATGGCGGAAGCGTAAGCAGTGTTCGCGCATGTTAGACGACGTAGGCATGTGGTTGATAAGGAGCTCGTGCAGGGTTGATCTTAACTTGAGTAACATCTAATTATTAGACTAAATCGGCAATCATACATACAGTCCGCGTGATAGTAAGCGTCACCAGAACCTGTAGACGCTCGTATTTCACAGGGAAAACCAAGCGGCTGACCATTCCATGCGGTCGATCTCATGTACATGATAGTTTTAAAGGATATGTGCTGTCTAAGGTAACTAAAAGCGAACTAATTCACTTGTTGTCTGTTATAAAGTCGTTACCACAATATTGTGTCCATATCTGGGATTTATTTGATACTGACGCTCTCATAACGTGTAGTCAAGTAAACGACAGAAGGAATGGCGAGGGATACCGCCATCAGCGCAGTCGAGAACATTCTACCTAGACACCGCTCATGTGCCTAACTTTGCCGTGGACTGTAATTACAGTTACATTGGTTACAAGCAGCACTCCGCGAAGTTCTTCATTGAGAATAAGTCTTGATAGTATTAATCTGAGAAAGTAGCCTACGTTACTCCTTGTAACATAAGCTAACTGCCAGTGAAAGTCCTTTTACAATCGGTCGAGCCGTTTTAGAGATTAGCCAGAACAAACAGAGGTTCAGACAGACATATTGTTATAGGTAGACATACTTATGCTTCTGATTAAAAATTTTAATAGTATTTCCATCATCATCATGCCAGCCACCAAAAGTCCACTATTGAACACAGGTTTCTCCAAGAAAGGGGGTAAGTTACCCATAATTGCCGCGCTGGGCAAGCGTGTTGGCAATTGCAGAGCGCAGCTTTCATGACGGGGAAGCTGCTGCCCATCCCCGCACTGTACATTTGAGCTGACTTTTTGCATGGATATAACGCCATCTGTCGATTCTGGTACCATAATCGCCTCTTACGACACCTGGTACAGGGGGAGGTACTATTCTAGTCAGCCGGTACCTCATGGTTTAAGTATTTTAAACGTTAAAAAGTATTTTAAATACATATAAAAGAAGAACATTTATATGTTACAAAACTACTCCAACAGAACATGCAATCAAATATAGTATAAATGATTACGAAACCTTCAATCAGAATGAATATGTATAATTGAAAACAAAGGTAAATCACCAACAAATATATATTATAATACAAAAAGTAGGTTAATTGCCCAGTTACGATTATGTTCGTTGTCTACGATAATGACGGTGCTCCGCTAAACAAGCTTTTGTCGAAAAATGTTTTTTCTTTAAAACAGTTACAAGTTCCGGAAAATTACATGTTTTCTCTTTACGCGTTGCCTTTTTCCGGAAAATTTATACTAGTCAGAGTTATGTATATAGAAATAAAAAAGAATAGTGAAAAACTCAAGAATACCAACTTCGATATTTTACTTTTTGTTTTTCTGATTGTCAGAACCAGGTTTGTAAGGAATTGGGATGTTTTAATTGGAACATTTTATATTCATTATCATCATTTCAGCCATTGGAAGTCCACAGCTGAAAATGGGCCTTCGCAAGAATGGGGGTATTTTTCCCATAATTGCCGCGCTGGGCAAGCGTGTTGGCAATCGTAGAGCGTACCTTTCGTGACAGGGATACTGCTGCCTATCCCCGCTATGCATTTGAGCTACACTGTTTCGGATGGATATTCATCTGTTGGTTCTGGTGCCTTAGTCGCCTCATACGACACCTGGTAATGAGGGAGGTACTATCTATTCTGCCACGGCCTCACGGTTAAATAGATAGGTAGATTTAAAGATGACCGCAACTGTAATAAGTTTTATTTTATTAATTATACATATGTAAACAAAATATGTTTAAATGGAGTAATACTTATAGCATGCAATATTGTAAAGTGTATGACTTTATGGTACAGTAGGTAAAACATAGTAATACAATTATAAAAATTATTAATAAAAACAGATCAAGTCAAAGTATTTCAATAATAACTTGGTCTTGAACTTTTTCCTTTTGAAAACTGATATCTATAAAATGGGTTATTAAACTGAGAGAACTTATTTATAAAATGTGAGATTGTTTGTTACTCGCTAGAAACAGCTTGAGTGTATACCAAAAGTTAGAAAATCAGTGTCGTAAGTAACAGTCAAGAAGTGCTTAAAACTTAAATGCGCCTGTCTGCTCGTTAGGCGCATACATTATGCAGTTTCGGAAGGAGGTGTTACTTTGTGTAGATCAGCTTTTTTTGTCAAATATGGCTTAATATTAGCGGTAAAGGATTTTAACGTTAAAATGATTGCTATTATTAAGGTATCGCTTTTTTAAATAGTGTTAGGATAAAGATAAATTTAGTGCGTATGAAAGGACTGTACGGTAGACTACACGGTTCGTCAGCGCCGACGCCGGTGTGGGTTATAATAATTATTTATAGAAACCCTTATCACCATCAGTTTTTCTTGCAGTTTCTTTTCTGGTGGCTCGCGTAATGAGACTTCTATAAAATTAGTTATATGACACGTCTGATACCGGTAGACTAGTGTTAAAGTGGGACACTCAATGACCTATATGTTGTTTGACTCTTATAACACTGGTTGTCTGTCATTTGTGTAAACTTGTTATTAGCATACCTATACTCATAGCTTTTTTTTGTTTTTTTTTTAATTAATGAAAGTGCTTGTAGTAAGCTTATTTAAATAAAGATATATTTGATTTTAACATTAACTAATGCGAGTAAGGAAAATGAGAGAGGTATGCCAAGTTCATACCAAGTGGAGATCCATAATTTCTGCCTGCCCAGATGGAGCACAGGCGTGATGTATGTATGTATATATGAAGGATAAAGAGTAATTAATGTCATTATCATTATCATTATACTAGCCGTAGAAAGACCACTTTTGCTCTTGATTGCAAAGCTGTGCAGAAGTGGCGTTAGTGATGCTATTTGTCCACGCCCTGCTGAATTTGAGCTCAGCTTTTAAAGTGAATATACCGCCATCTGTCGGTTTAAGTTCCTCAAGCACATCTTACGACTCCTCGTATAGTAAGATTTCTGTTCTATTGTACTGTTATACCACGGTCCTATAAAGTATATGTACTATTTTTAGTACTACTGTAATAAGATATATTGAATATGCATTTTAATTATTATTTGGGACCTCGCGCTTTTGGTTTTCATTGCAAAAATAAAAAAAAACTATATATTTATATTATTGAAAAATATTTTACAAAAGAGTTTTTACTAATTAAGTTATATTTGCAGTTCTTTTTATTATACAGCTTAAAATGCCTACTTTTTAATAAGCGCTGCTAGCTTCCTAATCACTTTATTTTATATTTTTATGGTTATTTATGTTTTAAACAACTACATAAAATTCTTAAATAAATAACACAGAACATCTTACTCAAGGACTAGACTTCGTAATAAGTCGTTTAAAACATTTGTATTACGGACATTAGACAACAGGGGAATAACAAATATAAAACTTAAATACATATATTCCATACCCAGTCCGAACATCAACACAATATTCATCATATAAATATTACCTTACCTTTATAATTTATACCTTTTAATATATACCTTTGGCGCACCAGATCATTACCATCTGCGCCATCGGTTCCGTTTAATTATGGTTGGTGTTTGTAAAACATTTTTGTCTCAATTAAATCATCAAAGCAGAAGCTTGCAATGGTATGCAAGAGAGAGATGACAAGATTAACGCGAAAGTCGTTTGTTTCCGCGGGGTAATCTCCACTGGAGGTGGCGCGCGAAACTGATTACCAGTTCAAATTAAGTCGTAAACTTGTAACGCGCGAATTACTGCTCTTAACACGGCCATTGCTCAGGGTACCACTTGGCTGTATGTCGTATTTGTTCCCTTTTATTACGCTGTAAATGTGATGAATGATTGTTAATAAAGACTCTTTAATAAAATGAGTGTTTGAGTGTCCTCTCTTATTTAAACGCGGCTCACATTTCTTAGTCAGATAATTCTTCCAAAATTAATAGTTTTACATTGAAAATTTGTCTGTAAGACTAGCCTCCATTTTGTGTTGCCGTTTTCGAAGTGTAGTTTACACGATTCGAGCTCTAGAATATAGGACAGATAATAAAACTTTATTTTAAAAGCTTTAAAATGCGGTCTGTTTAACTTTTACATTTTCATGTTAGTCGTTTTGGTTACGTCACGGCACTTGTTTGCAAGAGTTGTTTTATCGTGTGAGGTAAATACGGTAGTAGGACAATTTTGCTCTTTACGATAATATATTAAAACATAAATTATTATTAAAATAATTATATTAATTTATAAGATAAATTAAAAAACATGAAATGTATGTATTGAAGTTAAAGAAAAATTATTTATGTTTAATTCACTTAACATCCCATACATTGAACTGATTCCGACATTTTAAGCCACTTATCGCTTAAAACACTTGTGTTTCAAACATCAGACAATAGAAGTACCATAATACTCAAATATATATTTATCACCCGGACACACAATAAACACAAATATCCATCATGTAAATTTCTGTCCCAGGTAAAGATCTTGGCGCACAAGACGTCATGTCACAACCATTTATGCCATCGAGTCCATCGAACGGGTTTAACACACATGTTTATTGAAACGGTATAAAATACGTATATAGTAATGAGGCTTTAAAGAATTAATCTTGGAACTGTCTCCTAAAGGAGTCATCGGGCGAAAACTATTAAGCGTAAATAAACCACGTTCTAAGGCCGTTAACATCCGTTTATTACGTTTCATTAACGGGTTAGTATAGGTCATCTCAAGCTCGTTCAATTAATTTAAGGTTAGATCATGTTGCCATGGAAAATCATATAATTTAACAACACTAAAAGATACTTTTACAGTTTTACATACTTATAATAATATTATTAATTTTGTTATCGATATATCAAAAATAAGAAGGTAACTGACTGACTGACTATCAAGGCATACAATAATACATATCAACGCTGAGCCTAGACTAAACATTTAGGTTTCAAAAAGGACACCTCTAAGGATTTCTGGAAATTCTCCCCCTAAAAGAGTAAAACGGGGGTGCAAAATTAGTATAAAGCCTTGCCTTTATTTTTGAATTTATTCAAATCAATTTAATATAAAGGTTCTTCATCGAAAGTCATGAAACAAGTGTAAATTATTTATTTGAAAATCATCTCCTTAAAGAGGTCAAAGGGGGCGATACAGCGGGCCGGTGCGAGTTGTTATTGTTTCTTAACCTTCTTTTATAGTTGTAACCTTTAATAAATATAAATTTTTAATTAGAAACGTGTAAAACTATATTATGTCGCCTTATGTGCTTGAGATGATTACCTGTAAGTGACTGTGCATTTTAATCTATACATTTACTTGCTTTAACTATGTGTGAATTATGATGTAACTATTGTCGGTAGTCTTGTTAAATAAACAAATGCGAGAGGGTGCAGCTCCACGATGC
The DNA here is from genome assembly GCA_020976665.1 of Heortia vitessoides. Classification (NCBI taxonomy): domain Eukaryota; kingdom Metazoa; phylum Arthropoda; class Insecta; order Lepidoptera; family Crambidae; genus Heortia; species Heortia vitessoides. The sequence goes on from JACJUM010003129.1 coordinate 4,788,688, forward strand.
CTTAAGGCGTAATTTGAGAACCACTGGTTGAAAAAACAATTTCATATTTTCTACTAACGACATCAATAGCCGGAACATAAGTAAGCAACAGAAGTTTCATCAGAACAGCAATTGGAAATACACTGCTGGGCTAGACATAGGCCTCCCCAAGAACGGGAAAATTTTACTCATAATTGCCGCGCTGGGCAAGCGTGTTGGCAAACGCAGAGCGCAGCTTTTGTGTTGAGGATGCTGCTCCCTACCCCCGCTCTGTGCATATTGACATGAATTCATTTATATATATGTTATTTAATTAGTCATTTTAATATAAAGGGTACACGTGGCGGTTTTAACGCTTTGAGCATTGTCTTTTAAGCCACCTTCGAATGGATATATCAAAAGGATATTATGCTGGTAACAGAGCTTAAAACTAAGTACTTTAAGCGAATTATTTTGTATTTACTACCAGTAACGAAGCACAAAAGATGAAGATATTATTATTAATGAAAAATTATATTTGTTTAACGTGTGTGCTTGAAACACTTTTATGGCTTAACCAATGAATCGATTTCTGGCTATAGATATAGTATAATATATATGAAGGTATAGATTTACTGTTTTTGTACAATAGTTTTTGTTAGATTTTAACGCAAATAGTAATGTATTTTTAATGGTTAATATGTGGATACCAAATGGCTAAGGGGTGTGGTGAGGTACCGGAAGCATAGAATATTTCCCACTGCATCAGGTGTCGTAAGAGGCGACTAAGGTACCAGAACCGACAAATGGCTGTATATTCACCAAAACAGTGCAGCTCAAATGCATAGGGCGGGGATGGGCAGCAGAATCCCCGTCGCGATAGCTGCGCCCTGCGATTACCAACACGCTTGATTTGATGATGAAAAGGCTAAACTAATTCATAATGAGGGATATACGAGTGTATTCAATTGCGATTTTTTAGAATTATTAAGAATAATTTTGTTGCACAGACCAAGTATTGTACTCATTTCCTGAAAAAAAATAGTTTTCCGTATTATCATCTCTATCATAGTAGCCGTAATACCTCCAATGCTCCCTAAAATAAGAGATTAATGGCCACAACTGCCGTCGTAATCGTAGCATAATGCATAATACCGTAGCATAATGCACAAGCATTTGAGCTGTGTTGTTTCGGTTGAATATACCGCCATCTGTCAGTACTGTGGACTAATATGACACCTGGTTCTGACGGAGGTACTATTCTATTCTGCCGGTTAGTCAACGGTTATAGAACACACATTTTTTGATTTTTTTAAAAAATAATACACTAGTTAGAAGCATATATGAAGTATTATATTATATTTAATTCATTATTTTATTAAAAAACTAGTTCTCTGTGTCATAGTATTATTGAAATGACCCGATTAGACGTAGTAGTTTCACAAGCGAAAGCGTAAAGTAAATCTGATAATGGAAGAATATGCATTTAATTATTATATTTGTGTTTCCTCTGTTGTATGATGTTCGAAACACAAGCGATTTAAACGACTTATATTCGAGTTAGGTCTATTTATGTGATGTTCTGTGAATTGTTTTTAGTTTATTTCTAATTATAGTTTATACTTAATTTATAAGTTTAAAAAAAGTAACTAAAATGTTATGGCAAACGAGCATACAAAATAGTACACTGTCTCTGTATTAGTATTTAATCACCATTTAAGCTGCTACATCTATACTTATGTGATAAACATGAATCATATCAGTCATTGATAGTCTATAGCTGCACACATAGGCCTCCCTAAGAAAGGGGGAATTTTGCCCATAATTGCCGCGCTGGGGAAGCGTTTTGGCAATCGCAGAGTGCAGCTTTCGTAACGGAGATGCTTTTGCCCTTTCCCGCCCTATGCATTTGAGCTTTTGCAGATGGATGTACTGCCATCTGTCGGTTCTAAAACCTTAGTCGCCTCTTACGACACCTGATACAGGGGGAGGTATTATTCTAGTCTGCCGGTATATCACGGCTTATGATAAATGTAAAAATGTATCTGTTTATCTGTATTTTTTAACATGACTAAGATGACAAACAATCATGCGGCTCGCGTGATATTAAGTGTCAGTACAGCCTATGCTCGAATTATCACAAGGATATCACTAGCGCACAATTATTTATAGACATAGACACAACACAAATAGGTAAGGTTGTATAAAAAAAAACAAGTCAACACTCGACACCTGGGGAGGTAGAAGGTACGTCTAGAGGTCAGTTACTAATTTGTTGCCAACCTTCTAAAGTATACACATAAAACCATAATTTCATTTATTTATGCTATTTCGCTTGAACTTTAATTTACTTTATATTTTGTTATGAAACAAAGAAATATGTTTATTAGAAATTCACTAAATAAGTTTTCAACTTCAATCTTCGGTGCAAATGTATTTTGGCCCTTTAAAAATTTTTTATTAATTTTCTTTTTTTAATCCATTATTGTAGTTTCTTAGGAGAGGAATAAGAACTTAATATCATATATTTTTTTAAGTTATTTAGGTTAACTATTGTAGGTCGTAGTATGTAATAATAATGTATAGAGTTATTATTACCTACATCGACATTTCATATGCTTATGAATAAAATTGAAGGCGTCATCGTTGTCATAGCAACCGTAAAACATCAATGCTGGATATAGGCTACCATAAGCATGTGCCCATAATTGCCGCGCTGGGCAAGCGGCAATGCTGCTGTCCATATCCGTCCTGTTGCATTTGACTCTCTGCGCTACTGCGGGTGAATAATACCGACTAAGGTACTAGAACCGACATATAGCAATATATCCATCTAAAACAGTATTTCAAACCGGTCGCAAAGGATGCGCTCTGCGATTGCCAACACGTTTGTTCACTGCGGCAATTATGGGTAAAATACCTCATTTTTGGAGAGGCTTATATTCTTCCTATAGCTAGAATGATGATGAACTATTATTAATTCGATCAATTTCACTTAGAATCTATAGTCGTAGAAGTGAAGTGTTACAGAACGTATGTCAGAAACCTGTCTAAGAATAAGGTTTGCGAAGATTGAGCTTTAAGAGATTCAAAAATATGGTTTTTCGGATTCCGTGGCGCAAATGGTAGTGATCCTATCTTGAGCGTCAAAATCGTGGGTTCGATCCTCGTCCAGGACAAATATTTACATATTCATAATAGGTACACTTACCGTAATAATGTCATACTTATTAATATTTATGATTAAATATAATATTAACTAGACGGTAACCTAGATGTGCAAACGCCGTGTTATATTTAATTTTTTTAACAAACAAGACGTAAATTATGATCGAGAATACAAGCAAAAAAATTTATATTTGATTAATATATGGTGATATCACTGTTGTCTGGTGCTCGTAACACAAGTGCTTTAAGTGAATTATCTCGGAGTCAGGTCAATGTACTAGATGCTGTGTGAATTTATAAGAATAAACTTTTAAAGTTACAAACTGGCAGAAAATTCGTTTACTTCATACAATGGTCACCTGCAGTATTCTCATTGCTGTGTTCCGGTTTGAAAAGTGAGAGACTTTGAAATTATTGGTTTATGTAGCATTATATCTTCAGGTTACAGTTTGGCTACGTGCTAGTGATATCTTTGTGATGTTATGAACATCTATATGTGGAGGTGACGCTTACTATCATGTGAACGGTATGCTTGTTTATCTGTATATTAACTTAGTCTTAATAAGTTTCTACCCAGAGTAGAATACTCGCTAAATATGTTTAGAATACATATATATTTTAATTTATTTTAAGTATAATTATATCAGATGTGAAATAATACGTTTATGTTAGTTATTATTCTATGAAAGTTTTATATATGATACATTAAAATACAATTTTTAACAATAACAATAACATTGTTTAATTGCTCCAACAAGTGCACTGTTTAATCTATTTGGATAAACTAATAATAGCTTAGTAACGACCTTTCGGACTGTGAAAACATATTGGAAACAATATTCGATATGCTTTTCATTCAGGACACGCTGCCATTGCGCGCCAATGCCACATCATTCCTTTACGTGTAAAGCAATTCTTCGGTCAGATGGAGTTTTTAATAAATTCTTTTGTACAAAGAGAATCGTTTATTCGTGAATTGTGTGTGTAAGGAGGAACTAATGGCGGACTGGTTTCAATACTTAAAAGAATGCGAGCGATTTATTTTCCTCGCCCCTCAAGTGTTTTATATTCTTTGTTTCTAAGAGAAAGATGTGCTTGAGTTGGCTACTCGAGACGAAATCAAGCCATATTTTAAAAGGCCCAAAATCCACTTTTAGTCGAGGAATCAATCGTCTCTAACGAGCCGTTTAATGAAATTACTATTTGGATTTCTTTACGATTAACTGGATTATTTGTCCGCGGCGCTGTGAGTTAAAAACTTTTTTTGAAATAAAACCTTATTTTGGCGCGTTGGGCACTTATTTAGAGAAAAAAACATTGAACTCGTTACGTTGCTCTCGCTTTGACGACACTCAGGACAATTTTTTATATTATGACATTTATATTTGTTTTGTATCTGGATTAAATGAATGTATTTAGGTTTAATATTTGTGATTCTTTTGTTGTCTGACGTCCGTACCATAAGTGTTTTAAGCAATATAGGATATGGCGGGGTGGGCGGGTAACACCCCGGATATTTGGCTATGTGCTACTGAATTGTTGTCAGTCAACCTTTAAGCTCTGCGTTTGGTTCATGCTACTCTTGTTCTCGAAATATCTGTATAAAAATTAGAAAACTATTGAATTCTTGTACGGAAAATGTCCATTAATATACAAAACATTAAATAAATATACATACATACATCACGCCACTTGTTACGATATTGGCAAACCTCTTTCGCTTCTCTTAATCCCATTAGTCCTTTCATACACGCTTGTTTGTTCTAAGTACTTCTGACGTGGCCCTTCTTTAATACTTCTTTTACCTTGTTAAGATATGTTCGCCTAAGTCGCCCTATTTGTGCAGTCATTCTTCTTTCATCCATCCTTTCTACATGTCCACACCATCTCAACATTTCTTTTTGTATTGTTGTCAAAGCTTCGTCTTTTACACCACACAGATCTCTTATCACACTATTCTTAAATTTATCTCTCAAACTCACACCATACATACTTCGAAGTACTCTCATTTCCTCAGCATTTATTCTACTAGCGTTTTTCTTCTGTCATACCCAACATTTACTACCATACGTCAATGTTGGAACCAACACACTTTTATGAACAGTTAGTTAACCTTTTTGATACATTTTGACTGCCTATAAAAACATGTAAGACTTCATTTCCAGTTTTCCCTCTCCGTTCAATATCTTCATCATACTTCCCATCTCTCGTAAAAACACTTCCTAGATACACAACTCTTTTACTTGTTCAACTTTCATGTCGTCGATCACAATTTCACATATGTGTCATACTTTTCAATCACCATAATTTTGTCTTACTTCTATTTATTTTCATATTGTTATATATTTTTTCTAAAAGTAACTCATATTATTGAATAAAAAATCCGTATTTTTTGCAGAATAAAATATTTTCTTGCAACCAAAAAAATGTCCTTGTGATCAAAAAAATACTTGTGACATTAATTATTAGATATTGTGTCAATTACTGCAGACTTTTCATTTACAAAAAGTACTATCAACATATAGATAGATGCTCAAAATTTACTGTCTTTTATTTTTTGGTGAGTACCAGGCGAATAGAAGTTACAAAGAGGATGCTGGCAATCCTACTTTGCTCACAATTTACAGTCTTGTATCCATTGGAAAATACTAGAAGACTATAAATTATTTAGATATCATTATATAGTTTACTAAGCCAATCATTTACTGTCTTTTATCCATTGACAAGTACCAGGCATATTTAAGTTACAAGGAGGTCGCTTAAAAGCTCATCATCACTCACAATTTGCCGTTATTTACACTAACGAGTACCAGGCAAGTGTAAGTTAAAAGGAGTATATTAGCAAAGTTGAATGTGTATGAATTGGCAAGTGCTACCAGTATACTAACTCGATGTTTTAAAGTAAAAAAAAGGTTATATTGGCAAAGTCGGTAAAACTAAATTGACTAATAGAAGAAATGTCCGAGGATAGTAGTGCTTATTTTAAATGTATAGATACCATGAAATACCTACATCGTTTGCTTGAGGTAAACCTCAGAGGAAGTTTGACTACCCAAATAGCAGTATTCACATTACTGTGTTCCGGTTTGAAGGGTGAGAGCGGCAGTGAAATTACGGGGTAAATGTGACATAGTATCTTCAGTTCATGAGGTGTTGCAAACATAGATATCATTCTAATGACACGAGTGTTTATAGGCTGCGGTCACGTTTACAAACAAGCGGGCCGTATGTTTAACTTCATAACAAAAAAAATGTCGTTGATACTGCAATATGAAAGCTAAAGTTTTATAACTTTTTATAATTACTCTACTTCAATGATCATAATATGTCATAATAAAACAGTTTTATCTCCCTTTTGAAAAGTTTATTTTAGCTGACATTTGACATATTGCAATATCATCGACGATATATAAACGGTATAAAACCAACAAAAAGTTTTATAATATTTTTTTATTATTAAACCAATAAACTGGGGTATTGCCTTGGGGTGAAAAGATTCCCGTGGCGGACACGGGTCAGTTCAATGATCCAGAGAAGTCGTAAATAAATGGATGCGATATAAAAATCCATTTTTTCCAGAATCCCTTAAGGGAGATCTATTCCCAATAGTGGGCATTGTAAGACTTTCAAACATAAATCTAAAAAAGAATTATAGTTAAGTACAATTAGAAGTTTCCCAAGTTCTTCTTTGTTAAGTTTCTATTTGGATTTAAGATAAAAGTCTCAGGGTTATAATTTTTAAAAGGCTAAAGTAATGTATTGAGGTAAACATCGATAGGACACCGAGGTAACTTTCAATACGATTCTTGCTTTGGCGAGCGTAACTCGGGGAAGTTTGAAGGGAATACTTTTCAACGAGCTGCATATATATTGGCTTTTAGTGTACCTACTAAAAGACCATACTATTTTGAAGATTTAATTAAAGTTATTTCTAGTTAGTCTTTATATATCAATTTAAGAATTTAATAGTTTTTCGACCCCTTTTTGGCTTTATATTATTTTAGATAAAACTAGCAGCTCCCGGTTTCGCTCGCGTAATAAGTAATTATGATAGCTATTTGTCGGCGAATGCTAGTCTCGTTAAAATCGCTCTAGCCGTTTCAGAGATAAGCCTGGACCTTCAGTTTAGAAACCCCTTATAAGTTTTTGTTTCTCTCTCTTTTGGTTATGGCTCAAGTGATGAACCTACTGTAAAATTAGTTTTTAGACCGGTCTGGTGTCGGCAGACTTGTATGAAAGTAGGACACTCAATGACTTAATTGTTTAAATGATTCTTATAAAATTGTAAGAAATAAAATAATGTAGACTCATAGATGTTGTTTTTATTGTTTTGAAAGTGGTAGGTTTATTTAAATAAATACATATTTGATCTGCCTTTTTATTATGTCATTTTACAGCGCAGTGCAAGTATGTACGTATGTACTAGTACGATGATAATCTAGGAAACAAAGGACACTGTAAGCAGTGTAGTACTTCTATGATATTAATAGAAATACGTTTTCTTATCTTCACTCAGCAAGCAATATGACCGGAACAATTTACCGTCGCCGCCGGCGCCGGCACCGTCACATCGGCGGCCGGTGGCCGGCACTTTCTATTGTTCAGTACCAACACGCTTTTATTGGAAATCTCTCTATTTACTCCTCTTTGTTAAGTTCCGAAAATGGTCATTGTTTGTTGCAATGCCTATATCGTGGACGCGTATAGATGTCCTTATTAGTTTTAAACTATTATGTTGGAACGCTACCATTCTGCTTTGCCAGTACGGCTTGTTCACCAAGTCGTACTGGCAAAGCAGAATGAACTGGCAGAATACTAAGACTACTGGCAGAATAGTACCGTAACTAAGTGAGGTACCAGAACCAACAGACGACGGTATATCCATTGACGCGATTGCCAATATGCTTGCCTAGCGCGTCAATAATGGGTAAAATTTCACCTTTCTTGGGGAGTCCAATGTCCAGCAGTGGACTTCTAGTAGTTGATATGATGATGATGATATAAATGTTTGTTTTGGGTGAGGGTCGAATCCACGGCCCTCAGCGGACAAGATAGGATTACATTATCTGCGTTATCGGGCCCTTTATCAAATTATATTTTTGTTTCAATCCTTTCATCTATATCCTAAAGCTACTGAATGCCTAAGTTAATGACAAACAAACAAACACAAATATTTATCTCATAAATGTCTGTTCTGGGTGGAGATCGAATTTACGAACCTCGGTGCACCAGATAGTATCATCAAGATATCACTACTCATCACTACATATCGGCACTTATCATATTATATTTTGGACTAACCGGAAATCGATGATGTTTCATCTCTTAATCTAATGCAAATGTATGCCTGTGTTGATTAGAATTCCTTTGTTTTTTTTCTCGTTAAAATGAATAAACGCCCTTTATATGTCCTTTTAACATCCATGTCCATTATTGTCTGCAATTGACATTGAACTATGTGTTTCTTTGACTATCATCTTCTTTCTAACAAGGCAATCTATACTATTTTATTGACACGGTAGCCTACGATTTATTACAAGCAAGCAGTTTTTTGAAAGGATAGGAAAACAGATACACATAAATATTTTCCAAGAAACCATATATGTATTTAGGTAATATTAGGTAATAAAAAATTACTTTTTAGTATTATGTGTCTACTGAAGTGGAATTGTTTGTATTTTGCATAATGGCATATCGTATTACGATCACATTCGTAATTTGCTAATAAATTATTATCTCATTTTATCAATATACTTTTTTTTTACTTCATTAACGATGTAAATTCACGATAACGAAGTTTATATATGCAACTACTCGTAGCTAACCCGACAGACATCTTATATTAAATATGTTTATTAAGAAAAAAGTATTGATTATAAATTTAGATATAAACTATCCTATCTCTCATGTTGGATCAAACAGATGTACAGTTTGAGTAAAAATTAATTACAAACGGGTCAGTTGTTTAGAAGTTCATACCGAGCGAACATAACACGAAAATTTTGTATATGATGATTTGAAAAGAGAATAGATTTTACTGATGTAATTTTTTTATTGGCCGTAAGTTTTGAAATTATGATTTTTTTTATATTTAACATATTTTGTTATATTGGTCAATATAATACTATAAACCACCCCACCGACCTACGTCCATCCGTTTATATCAAATAAATGATAACGAAGAATTAGGAAACTATGAAAGGACTTTTCATTTAGTCTACATCAACATACGAAACTGCTAATTAACGTCCTGTGTAAAATGGTAGTGAAGCTGGAGCGAGTTGCTGTTAAAAAAGGGAACTGAATTTACAACAAACCTCTTTATTTTATGCTCAACGTTGTCAAAATTGGAAATCTGACCAACATTTGCAACAAATAGCCTAGACTTAATAATAAAAACTAGCCAGATGCGTATTAAATTTGGTATGATTTCAGTTGCTTGAGTATAAACAGATGATTTATGAATGTCAACATATATATAATGTACCTACATTATTGCTATATACTAGATTCAGTAATACAAAAATACAAAGGGTTAGCGGCAATAGTTCGATTGCATTGCTGTAATCATGTTTCACTTTTAAATGACTTAACGAATAATAATATGGATCTAGGCTGTCATCTCAAACAAGTAAAACATGGTGTTAAAGGTCACCCAATAATATGATACTAATATTGGTAAGCCGTAGATGGCGATATACCTATCCGAAATAGTGTAACTCGAATGCACAAGGTGGGGATGGGCAGCAGCATACCCGAGTTGCGCTCTGCGATTGCCAACTCGCATTCTCAGCGCGGCGTTACGAGTAAAATTCCTTCTTTCTTGGGGAGGTCTATATCAAACAGTGGAAGTCCAATGGCTGATATGATGATGATAATTAATATTTAAAAAAATCTTATATTTAGTATGTTGAATATCCGTTATTAGTTGCTTAACCGGAAAGCAGTTTATAGAGCATTTGGAAGTCTATAGCCTAAGTCTAGTACAGATATATATATGTCTAAAAAGAATCATTCCCGAATATTGATTGCACCATCGAGCCCATCAAATATATTTTATTATAGTCTAGAAATTATATATAAAGTATTTTTTTTAATCTTAGAAGGAATTTGAACCCACACTTTTTATTCCGGGAAAATACACCACCAATTATACTCACTTTCATTAATAGGCAGGTCGATATTTTCCTAATTATTTTTTTTTGGCAAGACTGAGTCGCCTGTTAAACATAACAATTAGTATTAGAAAAATTGAAAAGTAAAGAGTCAAATTGGGAATTAAATTACTAGACCACTACTATTAAACTTTTACATGAAGTAGACCTCACACAACAGATAGTTCACATTAGTACCTCACTCTCACCTATTTCAACCGCCAGTGTTCGCATTGCTGTGTTCTGGTCTGAAGGGTGAAACAGGCAGTGAATTTAATGGGTAATCTGGCATAATATCCTCTAATTACAAGGATGGCAACGCGTTAGTGATATCCTTGTGATATTACGAGCGTCAATAGGCTGCAGTGTCGTTTACTATCACGCGAACTGCATGTTTGATTGTCGACCTGGTCTAATAAATAAAATAAAAAGACTAATAAGAATAATTCGATTAGAAAACCTTTGTAAGCGTTTATACGTATAAAGTACATTCAATTACAATAAGATTATATAGCAGCTGTTGTTTGGATCTTTATAGTGAATAGATAAAGATAGTCATTAAGCGTAAAATAATTCAAAATTACGCTATGTTTAAACAGAATAATATACATTCTACGCGCCGAACCCTATTAACATTTTCGCTGGTATTTTTCTTTTAATTTTATTATGGTGTCATATTAGTCTGTATTTTACGTGATGGTAAACGTCACCTTAGTGAAATGACCCTCGTGTTATTGCGAAGATATTACTAGCATCATCAACCTTGGGACCAGAAGCTACATGTCACATGAAACCGAAACATGGCAGTTTTTGGCAGTTGATAGTGAACTATTATTCAGAAATGCTTTAGTCGTACAGTCTCCAATTATTTGAAAAAAAAATCTTCATTTGATAAGTATCGTTGGCTAAATTATACTTGATAAATTTACCATTTTACATGTTTAATAAACCACTTTTTAAACAATATACTTACTTTAAAAACATCATTATGCAAAATCATTATTTCATAAAAATATATTTGTAGGTTCAACTGAAACTAAATGGCTGGTTAGGTTAAGTTAGAACTGTGACTATAACGCACGAGCCTGGCGAGCGAAACGGGCGTGCTGCGGCAGCGACAACTGAAGTGCCAGAACCCAAAAATGCATAAATCAAATAATTATTTTAAAATAATATGTGTGCAAGTTGATTCGTTTTTCAAATATTGCTTGTTAATCTTTTCACAAAAAAACATGAGCTTTTTGTTAAACTATTTTGAATCACACCAAATCATTTATTGAAAGACAAATAAACAAAAATAATAATTATAAGCTACACACGTACCTGGGTGACTACATCGCAATAAATCTATTTCTTCGAGTAAACCTTTCGAAGGCAATTAATGAAAGTAATTAAGAGGTATTATGAGTAGGTGAACATAAGATAAGTATTGTTGTTATATATTGGATATATTTGTGAACGGCCAAACCTAATTTTAGGAAAAACTAGTTTATCTTACGTTAAACTAGTTGGTTTTATGACCGATGGTAGAAAATAGTTTATTTTAGGCTCAACTAGAATGAAAGTAAGCAACATGTTGCAAGGACGGTTTCGGTCGCGGTTTCAGCATTATGAAGCTCCGCGCAAGCATTGTGAACCTTGTGACTTTAGTTGATTATGTCAATTTACCCAGTAATTTTATAGCATCTTACACCCTTCAACCGGAACACAACCACGCAAACACTGCTGTCTGAATATACGAACTTTGTAAGAGTAAACCTCAACCTCGTGTAAAATATTAGTAAAAAATATTATGAAACACATAACTTAAATTAGTTTTAAACAAATGTAATACAAAAACTAATCTTTTTTCAGTTCATTCGCTTTATTTGGCTCAAATTCATTTCCAATTTTATCTCCGAGGCGCCGCAAAAGTCCTCGGAAACATTTACAGCGCTCGCAGCATAATATTGAATTACCACCACCAGCTTTATCAGCCTACAAACTAGGATATAGTAGCAATACGAACACTACTGTTTAGCTGTAGAAATAGACGAGAATGAGAACGACCTTTATTTATGGTCTATCGCATATTATATACTCGTACTAGTAGAAAAGATGATGAAACTGTTTACCTACATATGTCTGAGGCAAGCTTTATAAAATCATAAATTTTGTTTCAGCTCAGTTACTTTATTCAGTTCGAATTCATTTCCAATTTTATTTTTGAGCCGCCGCAAAAGAACGTCGGAAACATTTGCAGCGCTTGCAGCATTATATTGACTTATCACTATCCGCTAAGCTGTTTGCACCGCAGACTTCATATGAGACTGTGTTTGGTTAGAAATTCCTTCACCGCGATAACAATTTAATATCACAAAAATGTCACATTAGCCAGTTTGATCAAATGACATTTGGTTATGAGATTATTTTCTTATATATTATATTATGAGGTTACTTCGTGTAATATATTATTACAAAATATTATAAAACTATTTACTTTATAAATCTTAAGCAATCATTATAAAATAATAAATCTTGGTTTAGCTCAATCGTTTTATTCAGTTAAAATTCATTTCCAATTTTATTTTCAAAGTGTCGCAAGAGGACGTTGGATACATTTGCAGCGCTTGCAGCATTATATTGATTTATCACCAGCCGCTAAGTTTGCACCGCCAGACTTCACATTAGACTGTTAATAGTTAGAAATTCCTTCATCGCAATAACAATTTAATCTTTAACTAATGCTTCTTCTATTATTATAGTCGAATCGCATTTAATGCTGACCGCATATAACCGGAAGATATTATTATCAATTGTAAATATGTAAATAACTTTAAAATAATACAGAAACTGAAAGATTTGAGGATATTTATAATCTTTTAAACGGGTTTGGCCGGTAATATATATTCATATAAATACATTTACTTAAGATTTTATTTAGATCATCATTATCGTTGAACATATCCAATTATGGATTATGACTGATATGATGATGACGATCTTTATAAATCTTAAGTAAATGTTTTTATATAACTCCCCGGGTTACGGGGAATTTCGCTCGTAATTGCCGCGCTGGGCAGGTGTGGTAGCAGACAGTCGCAGAGTGCAACTTCGCTGCGGGATGCTGCTGCCCATCTCCTTCCAGTAGTGTTTAAGCTGCGCTGTGTCGGGCAGATATACCGCTATTTGTCGGTCCAGGTTCCTTATTCAGGTCATACCTAATACAGAGGGAGGTACTATTCTAATCCGCCGGTACCCAACGACCCATTATTTAGATAACTAATTAATATACCTTTAATGAAAGTGTTCCTCCTCTACCTTTGAATACAGAGAGGAACTAAGTGTATCTTAAATTTAGAGGAAGAACATATTGAACATTCAAGAACAATTGTTAACATTCAAACGAATGGTCCAGATTGATATAAATCAAGTATAGTAGATAAAAGATCAACATTCTTCAAATCTATAATTTCTGTTTATGTATTCATCATTGCACATTAGTATCTTTGATAATTGTTACTACTACACCACAATATTTTGTTAAGGTAGGCCTATTAGAAGCACTTTCGAATCGTTATAAAAATAAAATATGACATTATAAGTTACGTAACACAGGCTATTTACAAAATTATGCCTACTCTCAAAACTTTCAACGTAGATCGTCCGTTACCGGACATAGGTCACTATTATGTATCTTAAGGATATTTTTTTTATTGTAGAATATTTTGTCTATAATTAGGTACTACGGCAGGCGTGGTGGCAATCAAATACCGCAGTTTATTGGCGGCTTTTACTGTAGATTGCGAGTTCTTTCTCACTTTCGATTTGCTCTACGTCTTCATATCAGTTGAAAGACGCTCACTGCTGCACATAGACCCTAGAAAATGTTAATAGGAAAGGTTATATGCGACCGGCAAATATATATAGCGCGATTATGCTATTACAAAAGCAGAAGTATTAGTTTAAGATTAAATCATTATTGCGGCGAAGGAATTTATAACTAAACACAGTCTAAGGTGAAGTCTGATGTTCAAACAGCTTAGCGGACGGTGATAAGTCAATAGTCCGACGTCGTTGTCGGAATGTCGGAAAGTCGTCCGGAAATGAATTAGAGCCGAATAATGAGACTGAGCTTAACCTATATTTATGATTTTATGAGGATTGCTTAAGACTTATCAAGTAAATATTTTCCAATAATACGAGGTATAACCTCAAAGGTCGTTTGATCAAACTGGGTAATATGACATAAACTCTTTAAGTCGTAAGGTTAATAACGCACTATTCCTTATGATATTACGAGCTGCGGTGACGCTTACTATCAGGCGGGCAGTATGCTTGTTTATCGATTTAGTCTAACATAATAATATGTATTTATATACATATTATTATGTTAGACTAAATCGATGTGATTATCACATATATCACATATTATGACTGTGATTATCACAGTTTTACACAAGCAATAATTATAATCAAGGTAGGCACTGAGCAGAATATCAACGATACGCTGATAGTTTCTATGCGTGTTAACTATTCGGTGGGCCGATGCAAACTGAATTGCGCTAGACCGATCGCCACGTCATAGGCTCCGTTTTACGCTTCTAGATGGCGTTGGCATCTCGTTACTTCTGCTCACTGCCGCTAGTGGTTCGGCCATTGCTATAACTCCGACATATATACTAACTTAAATTATGCCTGCAAAATAGAATAGTACTTCCCGTTGTACCACTTAATAAGAGGCGACAGGACCGGAACAGATAGATGGCGGTAAATCTACATGATACAATGTAGATCAAATGTGACAGAGCGCGGTTCTTTATCTGAAGGATTCACGTCACAAAGTTGCGCTTTACGACTGCCCACCACGTCTGCCCAGTCTGGCAATTATGGGTGTATTTCCCCTTTTCTTGAGGAGGTTTATGTTCAGCAGAGCACGTTATATCCACGATCATAATCATTATATATATATTATATTTAATGATTATGATGGTGGATATAAAGTGCTAACAATTTGTTGTTGTTTAAAAAGTTGTTTTTTACTATTTTATATATACAAAGGTTTTGTCAAATGTAATTTTTTTGTCATTTACGCGTAAAATATTTAGAATAAAACTTTACACACATTTAAAAATAGTTAGAAGTAGTTATTTTTTAATATTTCGTAGTAGTTTTTAAGATCATTTGCGACATAGATTCTACACTTATAGACAGACTCGAATAGGAACTTTTTGTTATAAAATAAAGATAAATACGACACACAATAGCAATAGTATACGTTACAAGTCGTGCTACTGACAATGTTAAATTACACCGTATAGTACCGAACCGATAATCTAAACCTATCTACTGCATAATCCAAACAAATAAGTACTACAGGAGCTGACTTATTAAATATTCATAAACGTAATTATCAATTAGGGTTAATAATTAATTTGAGGTGGTTATTATTCCATGCGTATTTGAGTCACATGAAATGCCACGACTTATATATATATGTATATAAATATGAGATGCCACGACAACATTACTAGTGGTTATAATAGGAAACCGTAATTAATGGTTTCACCTCAAAATGTATGAATAAATAATTTTATACCATTAATTTGTTTCCTGTTTAACTTTTGAGTTTTCTACATGTGGCACTCGTGGATGAGGTTTTGGATATTCAAAATTTAAATTTTAATATTGAATTCTATTGGAAGGTTGTTGTAGAATTTAAAAATATTCTAACATAACATCTTACTCGTTGATCGTTAAATGTGAGATAGAGGAAGTAAGTCGCGTTTAAAGTCCGTGAAGATTTTATTAACTTAGGTTTTAGTATCTTTTCACGTTTCACTTAGTCCATGTTGATAAAATTTTGTACAGGGGTTTCTTTTAGAACGATCACTAAGATCATTTTTAAAAATTCACCCCCTATGAGGGTAAACGGGTTGCAAAGTTAGTATTCAACTTTGTCGATTTAATATGTCGATTTAATATATCGAGTATGAAGGTTGATTGTAATTTAAAGTAATATAAAACGTGTAGAAAATTATTCAAAAATCATCCCTTGAGGGGGTAAAATGAGTGTGCCAAGATGTGGGCGAAACCGCAGGACATTTCTAGTTTTTGAGACTCTATATAAGAAAATATCTTTGAGAGAATGAATATTTTTTTCCTTAATGTTAAGACGTACATACGGTTCCCTATAATTCAATGATAGCGATACAAATCTTATGCGATTCTATGGGGTTAGAGAAATTACAAAATAATGCTGTTATTTATAATTGAAATTGAAGCAGTTACTTTCTAAGGACTTGGTCGTCAAATATTGTCACCGTAGCCTGTATATGCTCTAATTACCACAAGGATATCACTAGCGCGTCACCAACCTTATAAGAGTTAGTGACTCTTACGTATGTATGAATTAAAATATCATGTCTTGTGAAACTTGAAAATATTAGGCCCAATTCTAGTAGAACTTCTGTACAAACTTATAATGTAAATTGATCGACTATTCACAATGACAAATCGTTTAGCATTCACTGTCATTTAGTCTCGATGATTTTTAAGTCTTCCGCTAGTTTTTGTCTTGTTATAGACAAAGTTTAATCGATTTTAAAAGTATTTTTAATAAACGTTAATAACTTTAGATTTTTTTTGAGAAAATGGATTATAATTCCACCCTAAAATAATTTTAACTCATCAATTGTTGCCCTTAAAGAACTTTTTGTATTGAAATATCAAGTTCACATATCGAAGTCACAAACAATAATAACATTCACATATCATCCCATATCTGAAACCGAGGTAAGTCGCTAATAGCGCTTGTATAACGAACATCAAACAATAGAAGAATCACAAAATAATACTTAAATGCACAAACGAACAAACACAAATATACTATCATATAAATGTTTGGCCAGTTATCGAACCGACATAACAAAAATGTTTCCAGCATTTCTACATTTAATTATATAACTTCCACATGAATAAATTTGTGGCCAGTAGTTAGTAGTACAATTATATATATATATATTTATTTGTGTTAGTTAAATCTTCTATAAAAAAATCCTGGAAGTAACTCAGAAAGTCCTCCCAGTAACTCGATACCTCAAAGGTTTTCCAGCACTTCTACATTTAGTTACACGACAGAGGCATTGATTAAAAGTCTGCAGCCATTCCAACCGATTACGTACATACACATATATATATAGTACAGCACTAATGTACGCTTTTAGGTAATTTCAGTTAATTGTCGAAATTCACGAAGCGGCTGCACGGCACTCGCAGGTTTTTTCACTCGTACTCCGATAAAGGTGTTAAAGAATCACATTTGGGTCAGACGGGCGATCGACTTAAAATTATTCACATTGAAAAATCTTTTAGCATTTCGTTAGGTGGATAGCCAAATTTAAACTTGTTCGTTATTTTATGGGGAGTTTGAGATAAACTTTTAAAAAGGCTTTTCAGTTGTTAATATTGAAGTATATTGCGAAATAGAATAGCGATTGAAGTATAAATTTATAATGGGAAGTGTACATTTTTTACGCTATACATATAGTACTAGTTTGTCGCTATAACTATTCCACAAAAGCTTCCTGTGCCGCTTTCTAAACTGGTGCTACACTAAAAAATAATATCGAATCCTCTGTGAATGGAAGAAAACCGTAAGCTGGGGCCCGCACTATTTTCGGGAATAAATTGTACGTATTTATACACAAAATATTACAAAACTTACAAATGGCGGACTTAATGGTAATTAGCATTATCTCCCAGTCAACCATTACTCGAAACAGAAAAAAATATATTTCTAGTGGTGCAGACAATATATATACATACATATTTGTATAAATAAACGTATTAAAAACATATGATATAATATATATATAAAATTAGAGAAGTAGCATTATATATACTGGTATACCGGCAGCGCCCCGCTGGTGGTTCCAGTTCCAGGGATATAATAATTATTACAATAATTTATACATTAAAAGTAGTAAACACTTACTTATAATAATAGCTATCAGCCAATGAAAGTCCAATTTATTTGAATTATTAAAAAAGGATACCGGCAATAATTAATTATCATCAATAACAATTTATTGATAAAAAATTATTTCCCTCTTTTACTGCCTTAAAGGATAATTATTAAAAAGATATTTTAGTACATACAATACTATGACTTTCAATAAAGAACCTTTATAATAAATTTCATTCGAATAGCTTCAAAACCAGCAAAGTTGAAAACTTCCTTTATACCCTGTTTTACCCCTTTAGGGGGTGAATTTTGCTTTCTTAGTGCTTCTATATATTAAGAAAAGAATTCCTGTGAAACATTTCAAACTTCTAACTCTTATAGTTTAGGTCCTGCGTTGATACCTGTATGGACTTGAATATTGCCGGCTGTTCTTAGGGACAAAAGCTACTGTTAACTACTGCAGCTGCAGGTGATGGGCACAGACCATCTGTGACGATAAGGTCGCGTAAGTCCTCTAGAGCCGTGACCGACACCATGCTTGCAGCATATTGTATTCTTAGGCTTACATGCTAGCAGATAGTTCGGATTAGGTTAAAGAAGTTTTATCCTATTAGCCAAAAGACGAATCAATTTAGCCTGAAAAACTAGTTTAATCAGATCGGGTTTGGCAATAACGTTAATATAAATAGAACAGCTTAGACCTTTTTCAAGATAAACCTTGAAAATTGTTATGAACGTTTTTGTTGTTTTCTGTGTCTATTATCAAATTATTCCTTTCCCTGATGTCTGATATCCGTACTCTTGTAGTGTAAGTGCCTCGAATATTTATTTAGAAGGAATGATTGAGATGTTGAATTTATAATGAAATGTTCTAGTTCTATTTTATTGCTAAAGCATTTGTAAAAAGAAATGGCTTTATTTACATCTTCCCGCATTAATTTTTACTATTGTCAAAGTGTACATTAGCCCATACACGTAATATATATGTACACATATATAAAGCCGACATAGCCCGACGGATAAGCAAATTAAAGTAGCAGTGCGCACGGCACTTAGCACGCAGAACCGATGAACGATGGAGTTTTAAGGTTCTAGAATTCCATGTACTGAAATTAAACCGTAGGACGTCCACCTACGAGGTGGCAAGTAATTGAGTAATGAGTATTGAGTATATGCGTCAGGCCTCTCACGAGGTGTGAGGCCTGTGAGTGTGAGATCGTGGGCGAAGGACGTGGGCGTGGGCTAACCGGTCCCTCGCCCACGATCTCGCACATAATTACTTTAATGTATAATTAGATTTAAAGTTTATTTCTCGTTACAATTAACTATAAAATATATTATATTATATAGTAAGAGAAAAGAAAGACCACGAAGGAGCGTAGTCTAGTCGTAGCCTGTCTAGTCTCAGTAGACTGAAATACATAATAATTTGCTTCGCCCCATCGCTGCTTTAAAATTTCCCATGAGTCCTATAAGAACTTATATGATTACGAAACTATGGTATATTTTGTTACATATATAAATTAAGTATAAGCTACGCCTCTGAGTTTTATGTATTTTTGAAGTTGTAACATATTAGTATGATGCCTCTGGAGTGCAACAGCCTTGAAATGTAATAACAGTATTCTTTAAAACTCTTAGCTTTGATGCACTTGTAAAATAAGTAAAAATATTTTTAATGCAAACGTTAAAAAACACCTAATATAGAGATAACATCAATGAAAGTGATAAATATATCTGTATTTGAAACATCCTTATGGCTGAATGATGCCAGAAAAGTCAGTTATCAATTAGAACTAGGTTCTCACGAATGACTACTTTTTAAAAACTATATTAGTAACGATGCTGCATTTCAGTGCTTCTATTATATTAGTATTGTAACTTTTATCAATTCGTAATGGTTAAACCCATTTGAAAACATCACGGCTATGAATGAGACGCAAGACATAGGTCTCTCCAAGTAGTCTCCAATAAGAGCAATTGTATGCGGCCTGCGTCCAACACGATCCCGCAGGTTTTATACCGTCTATCCATCTTGTGAGTGGACGTCCTACGCTGCGCTTGCCAGTACGTGGTCTCTATTCCAGAACCTTACGACTCCATCGTTCATTGGTTCTCCGTGCTGAGTGCCCTGCGCACAGCCACTTCAACTTGCGAATCCACCGGCTATGTCGGCAACTTTGGATTTTTTTCGGATCTCCTCATTTCTGATTTGATCGTGCAAAGAAACTCATTGCCCTCATAGCTCATTCGGCTAGTTGTTTTCAGTTAGCTAATAAGGTTAAATATGTTAGACTTAGAGACTACGTTTTGCTACCATAAGCCATTGCTGGTTGGTCGAAGACTTTCGACTTGAGACACAGAGGTGTTTTAGATGAGAAAATGTTCCGCAATTTTTCGAACGCTGTCCAGCCGAGTTGAAACCGGTGATCGACCTCTTTCTTAAAGTTTGACTTACCTAACTGGAATATTTGTCTTAGGTATACTTACGAGTCAACAACTACAAGAAACGAGTTCTCAACTGATACTCGGTTGGGTATAACATGGGCATTATACATAGTTTTGGTCATCTCCACGTTCATTTTGAGATCCACATGTTGAGAAACTCAATTGAAGTCTTCGAGCATTGTGCTCTTCTTCCACGGATTCTGCCATGACTACAATATCAGTGGCAAATCGAAGGTGAGTGATGAATTGGCCATTAATATTGATGCCTGATTCTTGTTGGTACAGGAGCTTAAAGGCATTTTCCAAGTTGGCATTAAACAGTTTTGGAGAAATGACGTCTCCCTGTTAAACACCCCTTCTCAGAGGAATTGCCTTCGAACTCGGCTCCTGTACTCGGACTGACGGAGAGGGGGTGTCATACAAACACTTCAACATTTCGATGAACCGATAGTCAATATGGTACCACGAAGGCTTTCTCATAGTCTAAAATCGCCAAGCATAATAGCCTGTTAAACTCTCACTCACAAACTTAGCATGAATATATTATAGACGCTCAATACTTCATATAAATTTTAATACGATTGTGCCGTTGTAAAATTTAAACGGCTTTATCTTAATTTTTATCTATATTTCTAGTGTATGTAGGTATATCACTGAACTCCTCGGTCCAGCCCTCTGGCTGGACAGATTTAAAGTAAACGGCTCAATATATTTGAATATTTTTTTGTAAATGCATTAAATCAGGGGCCTGGATGATTTAGCTTCTCAAATTAACCTGGCAGAACATGTTGCAGTCAGTAATTAGGTTATTTAGTAGTATCCGCTAGTATGTATATATAACGTTTATTGGAAAAACATAATTACTAGTAATTAATCGCAGAACATTCAAGCTGGATTAAGGTCTTTCAAGAAAAGTGGAATAATGCCAATAATTACTACGCTTGGGGTGGCATGCTGGGAATTGCAAATTCCCTTGCATCTTGGGGAGGCCTTTGTCCAACAGTGGACTTTCTATGGCTGATATGATAAAAATGCTAAAAAAAGTGGTCAATTTTGTGCCCAATTAACAACATAAACTTATTTAATACATTTTCTAGCAATTGTTCAATATTTAATTAAACAAACAACTGTAGGCTTTACAAGATTCCAGCCAATTTTATTAATTAATTAGATATCAATGATTAATATTATTGTTATGTTTCTTTTGCACAACTTTCTTAATTATTTTTCTTGGAGTATCAAAGGCATTATGTACATGGGCTCCGTGTAATTACTTTTTAATGAAATATTGTGCACGATGAATAGAATTTGATGAAAGTATCGGATAGGTAAAAGGTCAGATAGAGCGACCGCATCGACGAAACAATGGAGCCCCAAGTCTTTGTGGACCACGGAACAAGCTTTTAATAAAACCCACTTTGCACCTTATAACGTTTATAAATTGCCCAATCTCTTCAATGTTTTCAGCTTGCATGGCAAAATAAAGTGTTTTATCACTAGCGGTCGCCTGCTGTTTTGCTTGTGTACCAACTTTTGTGACTTGTAAAATATTGTAAGGAAATTTATGGGAGCCTGCACACAATAGAAAGTTAATACCCGAGAGCACGTAAAAACCTGTATAATTTTATTACATTTATTAGCATTCATACATCACGTCTGTGTTCTATCGGGGTACGCCTTTGCTCTATTGATCTCTACTAGCTACGATTTTGGCCTAACTTTCGCTTCCCTTACTCGCATTAGTCCTTTCATACACGCTCGTTTATTATTTTCGCTCTATTTGTATATATTTATATTTCGTTGGTCCTGTGTCTAGTTATTGTAAATATGTATTTAAATATAATATCTCTAATTGCTCTATTGTCAGATGCCTGCAACACAAGTTGCTAAGACTTACCTCAAAGTCAGACCAATGTCTGAGATGTTATGTGAATATTATTATTATATAATATTTTTGCGTGTACCTTAAGGCAATACGTCACTTCTAAAAAAATTCCCCATTTTTATTTTTGTAGGTATTTAATTAAACTTTATTCATTTCTATTAATCCATATACCATCATATCAGTTATCTCACTGATGGACTTATTGGCCTAGCTGGCCTTACCAAAATGTTTCCGATGTAATCAGTTGTATGCTTTTATTAAGCGCAATCCAACGTCTTTAGTATGTATTATAATATATTTTTCCTACCACATATAACTATGGTTATCTTTAAAAAAGGATGCCTTTTTTAAGGGAGTTAGTTATAAGAGAAAACAATCAAAATGAGAAAACTTTTGCGTTCCTGTTTAGCGTTTCCTTTCTTAATCGTACTTACTCTAAGTAAAAATATTTGAATTTTGTAAAGTAATCGTATTCTTGTGCCCTCGTTAAATCCTACGTCTGCAATTAGGGAAGGGTGCTTCTGTACCGCTGTAAACTGATTATACTTAAAATGAAGCGGTAACACCAGGCATTGCCTTCTTAATTTGCATAAATAAATGTATTTTTGGAGCAAGAGCGATGGTTATTACCATTACGGCCCAAAGCCCGATGATACTTTTGATATTTTTATCATAAATAAAAAATATTTTGCGAGCACCTTCTCGAGTTAGGCCTGTGTGCGTCGGAAGTTTATGTTTTTCGTGAAAACGCTATTGCTTCTTTGATTTTCAAGTGGCAATGGCATATATTGTCAAATGTCTGCTTGAATATATCACTTATCAAAAGTATACAAATAAACAAACATAATTTGGCAGGCTCAATGTCGCTCGTATGTATAAGGTAGAACTCATACAAAGGTCGCATTGGTACTTTAATCTCGATTTCTACCTATTTTTTTGCTTTACTTGCCCATCCTCGCTCTTAGCATTTGCTAGACCGCTTTATAAGGATATCTCGTCATCGTCGATTCTGGTATTATTAAAAATTAGATTAAATCAAAATTTTATTAAATTATTCATAAGCATAAATGTATAGGCTATATAACCTTTATTATTGTTTGGCCATAATTCTGTGTAACTAGAGCGAAAATATGAAATATTATTTTATTTCTCTCGAATTCCGTAAAACCAAAAGAGGTCGGAGGCAAAAAGAGAAATTCCCAGTTGTTTATTGCTTATAGTGGATCTTTTTTTAATTTAACGAAATTAACAGCTAACATTGTAGAAACGAGCGCAAACCGCTTATAATATCGTTAGTGGAACAACGAATGGCTGTAATGTGGAGACCACGGAATTCAGTCGGATTGCAGCTCTGCAAATGTTCTCTCACTTTTGAATTGAGGTCACTTAATGGCCGTCCCAGGTGCTAGACATTTTTAACACCTCGTATAAAATTTCGTTTCGTACTCTTGCTTTATAACGAAATTTCAATGTATGTTGAAAATGAATTTAAAATACTTTTCTTGTAAACAAACTTTTATTATATTAAAAACAAGAACAATTGCTTAATTAAACACAAAATTTAGTAAACTCGATAAGATACTTAATGATATCGAAGGTCATATAGCACACAAATCAACTTGATAAGATCTGTATTGCCTTTCGCTTTATAATACACATAGTCCTTCGGGGCGAATTCTAACCTGTGTATTTTTTATTAAACCAGGTCAAACAAGCTTACAGTCCGCGTGATAGTAAGCGTCACCTCAGCATAAAAGCGCTTGTAATTCACAAAAATCTAGCGAGATTCTTACCTTGAACTTGAAGATAGTATATCACATAACCCAGTAATAAAAAAATAGAACATTATATGCATTTCTTAAGTCCTATTTGTTGATATATGCATTTCTTAAGTCCTATTTGTTGATGCGTTATAGAACCTAGTAACGACAATGTTATACATACTCATTGCAGACCGACCCTATAATTAATATTAATAATTCGTGCTTGCAACTACTTAAACTTCGTTTATCTTTTTTTTTCTATATCTCAAGCCCACAAACAAATAAACCATCCGCGTGACCTTTACCCTTCAAACTGGAACACAATAATCCAAAAACTACATTTTGGCGGTATTAGGTGATAGTGAGGTACCAACGCAGATAAAACTTGTCGACCTCTAGTAAAAATCTATAAATCTAACGTGTTTTCTGAAACTAGAAAACCATTGATAATAAAATCGGATTTAACAATAAAATGCTAGTTGAAAAAACATTTTTTCAAGTATCAAATTAATCCGGCAATGTACAGTATTTACAAATATTAATCCATTTTCCACCTGCAACTGCAACTAAATTGTTAAGCCCGGATATTAAGAGCACAGCAAGATAAAAACGAATGGGATGTTCTAAAACTTTGTTTACTACCGCTCATTACCTTGCAAATTGTTGTACTGTGTAGTGTTTAAGGCTACTCTATTGAATGTCACCCATTGTCACCATTGAAGCGTTCGGGAAAAATCTGTAATTTTGACGTAATTGCTTCGTCGTGCTTCGCAATATCTCAAAACTCCACTCATTATATTATTTGTAAAGCAAGAGTTTGACATTTATTTCTCGTTACGATCATTACTCAAATTACGTGAAAAGCGCCAGGACGGTCACGCATTTCATTCATTAAAGGGCGCAGGTCGATCGACAACTATAGCCTCATTTCGTGACATAATGCCCGTCGTCGCAGCAAATGTCGAGTTATTTCTTGGATTCCTAGAAATGCGCTTTGTTCCTTGATCAATGGTGCTAAGTTAGATTGCATTATTCTTTCTATCATTATTAATATCTGGAAATTCAAAGTGACTGCAGTCAATTCTACTCATACAATACAAAACGATATCTCGTACAATATATGACAAATCTTACGCTAAACTAAGTACAATAATAATGCTATAGTTAACATTAAATACCTAATTGCAAACATACTTAAATAGTATGCAACTTATATATTTAGACAAATAAAAAATATTTTAGAAAACTGGCTGTTTATTTAAAAGCAGCAACGGTATGAAAGCGAGGTCCATATATTATAGACAGACTACCTGATAAGACTATCTAATAGACATAGAGAAGGCTGCAAATATATTCTAGTTCCATGACTACGCTCCCCGCAGGATTTATATAGAACAGGAGTTGTTAGATATGTTTGTCTATAATAAAAGTAAAATATGTCAGTGGTTATTTGAGGTATCTGTTGATAATCATCATTGCAGCCATAAAATGTCCACTGCTGGACATAGTTCTTGCCAAAAAATGGCCGCACTGGGCAGGCGTGGTGGCAATGGCAGAGCATATCCTCGCGACGGGAATACTAATGTCTATGTCCCTCTGTTATATTTGAGCTACACTGGTGTGGTATACCGCCGGTTTTGGTACCTTAGTCGCCACTTGACATTTGGAAAAATAAAAGTATTATATGATATCATAATCATATCAGCCATTGCACGTCCACTGCTGGACATAAGCCTCCCTAAGAAGGGAGGAATGTTGTCCGTAATTGCAGCGCTAGACAGTCATGGTTTCAAAAAATAGTACGGTTTATTTAACTTTTTATTTTTTTTGTGTAAGGTTTCGGTTTTCTTGCGGCAATCATTCTTAAGATAGACAAAGATTTCTATCAAGATTTTAAAGTATACACTGACTACCCTTATTATTTATAATTTTTTGTGGTTTTCAACTTTACACGTTTGCTTCCCCAACCACGTGGTATATGCTTACCATCAAACTATTTTTATTTTGAGAAATGAATGTTTGAAAATAACTTTTCAATTAGGCAATAACATTATAAGCTAATAAAAACTTATTTAGTAGAATGTACATATCTTCCTAGTATTAAACATCACGCGCTACTCTGAATAGTAGTACATTCATACGTCACGCTTGTGTCCCAACAGGGTAGGCAGAGACTATTGATCTCCATGGCTATTGATGGCCCTTCTTTAATACCTCTTCTACCTGGTTAAGATGTATTCGCCTTTGTCGTCCTATACCAACTCTTCCATTAACTTCCGCTCATTACATTTGCGCAGTCACTCTACTCATAAGTACCCATCCTTACTACGTGTCAAAACCATTTCAACATTCATTTTTCTATTGTTGTTACAACATCATGTTTTTACACCATATCGATCTCTTTTCACCCTATTCTGTAATCTATCTCTCAAACTCACACTATACATATTCGAAGTGCTTTCATTTCAACAGCATTTATTCTACTCGCGTGCTTTTTCTGCCTTACCCAACATTCAATAAAATAAAGAATATCTTATTTATTAACAAGAGAAAAAGCAATGCGAACAAACCCAACAGCGAAAGTTAACGTGAACGAAAAAAGAACATCACCTAATTAGTTATTTAATAAGTGAGTTGCAACCCGAAGCAAAAGTTACATAACTAACTAAGCTTCGGAAAACGTAACTGTTTGATAAAACATAAGGCAAAGTCGAACGCAAAAAAATATTAATTCTGCAAACACAATTTCGCGAGTGGGTAAATTCAGGACGCCGCTCCATGCGAGGTATCCTGGCTTTTTGTAAAAAAAAAAACTAGCCCGGGCTTACAGGGGCTCAAAATGTCGCACCAAAACGGTTTGTATTTAGTTACCCGACATGGATAGCTGTGAAATACGGTTCTATTAGAATATGAGGTTAAGCTGCAAAACTATTTTGTACAATACAATAAACACGTTTGGCTTTCCAATTCCACTGTTCGTTGACATTCAATAATATTGTGGCCAATTCGACCGGAATTGGGAGATTTGTTTTTGATTATAAAGCATATGAATGGTTCAAAATTAACACGTTGTTGGCACCGTTGTTTGCATATAACTAAAACAACATACGTGTATTTTGTAAGTTATTTTGTGAAAGTAATACTTTCTAAAAATTTCAAACTTGAAATTTAAATGCAATTTCTCTTGGATTCGACATTTTCTTACTTAAAATCGCTTAATTAATTTGAAACAAGCACTCCCCCGTTTAGATGTAAATAGTATCTTTCAATAATTCCCAAGAGGTATCAGTAGAGTAGAATAGCACTTCCCCCTGTATCGTAAGACTGAGGTACCAGTATCGAAAAGTGACGGTCCAAAACAGCGTAGTTCAAATGCAACGGCATACCCGTCGCAAAGCTACGCTTTAAAATTGTTACCACTTAACCAATTCTGTTCATAATTTCCGCGCTGGTAAATATGAACAGAATCCTCTTTTTTTAAGGTACCGGCAGAGTCGCGCTTGTGTGACTGAGGTACCGGAACCAACAGATGACGGTATAAACACCCAAAGCAGTGTAACTCAAATTTAACAGAGTGGGGGTGGGCAACAGCATTACCGTCGCCGAGCTACGCTCTGCAATTCCCTCACGCATGCCCAGCCGGGCATATTCTACCTTTCATGGGGAAACCTATATCAAGCAGTGGACGTTTTACGACTACTTTGATCAGATGATTTTGATAACGATGCTGCTTAACCTCAGATGATGAAGATGAATGCCTCTTAAAAATCCTAATGTAAGTCGGATCAAACACATATTAGAGCTGACATGATGAACAGACTAATGTCGAATTCTGTTTGTTATAAGAATAGTTGATAAAGTTAGTAAAAAATCAGTAGTAAGTTAGCAAATATTATTTGACATCCACTAACGGATATAGGCCTTCCAAAGAGATTTCCTTTATCAGTTACATGCAGCAAGCGTGCAACTCGACCTTGCAGATTTTGTCGGATCGTCTTAATTTAAAGCTTATGTATAACAGTAAACTTTCTATGGATGATGTAATTAAAGAATACAATTGTCTCTTAAAGGCAAAACAAAAGATGTTTTAGTGAGTGTACTGGTAAATTTTAAATAAAAAATATTTCGGTATAAAACAACAATTGGTCCACTATTTGTAATTAGCTGAACTGCCTTAAACAGGGTGTGATCCCCAAAAAAGGGAGCACTGCAATATCGTCAAATACGTAACAGGCTCATCCGTGAAGCATTTGTATTCGTTACGGATACTGGAGGTAATCTATATGATAATCGAGACCGGGCACTGAACACATAATTGTCGCGCCCAATTGAATGCGACGTCAACAGTCAGAAGATACGAAACGCTGTTGTTTTATCTTTAAGTATACTGCGAATAGATCTTCAGTGTTTCAATTGCGTATATTTATCAAAAGAACACGTATTTGTATTATTTGGTTATATTTCATTAAAAAAATCGTTACATTTCTAAAGGTTTATGGAAAATATTTTTTTGTGATCAAAATACTATTTTAAGGGATTTAAAGACCTTTTTTAATATTTTTATTAACGTTTCAGTTACTTTCTGGTAATAGTTTTCGATCCGAGTGACCAGAAAATGATTTTTTAAACTCCGCCATGATCCGGAAAACACGTTAAGCTGTTTATTCCTGCAGTATATGCAGTCTTAAAAACCTACCACTCCTCATCATTACTCTTATTCGACCAAATAGACGACGGATATGATATTACAAAATCAATGTATAATTATTATACAACAACCTCAACCTTGGCAGTAAATATTAAATCTTGGAATTTAGCGTCTAGCAATGGTAAAATATTTGATCCAACTTTATTTCCCGGCCGAAGTACGGGCAAATATAACGGAACCATTTGCGGCGCGGCGGGCGTCGTCGCCCCGGGCCACCATTGTTTGAAATAAACAAGATTTTATTACAATCCCTTTAGCTGTATTGAGTACTGGCCAGTTCGCAGCTATTAAATGATTTTATTTAAGGAACACATTTTGTTTTACAATCAAGTATATATATATGTATGTTTACTACCTATAATTTTCTTAAATTTTTCATATATTAAATTTTAATGTCATTATATATAAATTACAAAATTATGTCTTACAATGTCATCATAAGAATGAAACTTTATATGTTTGTACAAAAAGCAGCAAGATCAACCTACACAAATCTATCATCATTTTATATTCCATTTTAAACTTAATACCTTGCAATTCAGGATTCATATTTTATTGCAAAACTTACACAAATGATCTGTTGCTTTGTGTTAGACACGTGTCACACAATTTTTTTAAAGTTAGAGTGTTGCATTTTTTCTTTAAGTTTTTTAGTCTAATGCTTGCAATTCCTACCAAACCAACCAACGTGTTTTTGTTCGTCATATTGGATAGTGAAATGTTTTTTGGGATTTTCTTTTCAATATGGTAAAAATGGGTGGCTATTTTTGTAGAAAAGTTCATATATTCTTTTTGCTTTCTGTAACTTTAAATAAAGCAGTATCGACTCATCGTACTCTTCATAGCCAGTGGCGCCGCCCTGGTAAATGTGTAACTAAATTTGACATTTATTGGGTAGGAGTTATATAAGCCCCCGTATACTGGTGCGAATATTGAACTAATCTAAGAATGCTTTTTTCTTCTAACTGTTTTAATACTAAATCATCTGATTTTTTTTCAGAACATTGATCATTGTTTTTCGTTTATGTTTTGTTATCCGGTACAGCAAATAGTTTGATCTAACTTACAAACAAAACTCAAATGAAACAATTGCTCACTTAAATGTATTTGAAACAACGCAATTCAAATTGTCGAAGAACCTGCCAATGGTCAGTACGATAAGGTCATTTAATAGCACACTTACAACTTGTAAACCGCACGGAGAAAATTTTATTTCGCAGGTTTGTTAAGGCACCAGAAAATACACGACGATAAAAACTAATTAAGTGATAAGATTTGTGTTTAAAATATTACGTACACAGAGACTGTTCTTTTAGTGTACTTAAAATTCGATTAATTATTTCATACGTACTTTTACAGGATTCAATGGTTAATTATATGAATGAGATACTTAACATTATATAACAACACATTTTCTATTCAAATGAGTGATATAGTATATAGTATATAATAGTTAAATATTACGCAATTACTATGTTTATAATTATTCCAAAAGGAAAATAAACAAGAAAATTAAACCTCTGGTTAATTTAGTTGAAGACTATTTGCTTAATTGCTTAAATTAGCTGAGTTCTCCGTCGTCCCGGAATTCTAGCCTCAAATCGATCTGCAGTTAACGGTAAAGTTATATTTCAGTCTGCTATACTAATTAATGCATAACCTGATCTAAGCATCGCTTTCTCAGGTAGTAAAGGTAAGTAAGCGGTTTAAATAGGAAGATTTGTGCAGGATTTGTGAGCACCATTGGAGTGTTAAATCTTCTGTAAATTGAAGCAGGAGTCAATATCTCGCTTAGTGTATCAGGAGCACTTAGTGCTAATGTTAATGATAAAGGGAGTTTATTTATTTCTTTGTAATACGTCACGACATTTTATCCTGAAAAACTATTGCCAGGCCAGAAGATACTGCGGGTAGTAGTAGCCAGTACTAAATAATCTGCCTAAATATATCAGTAAGCACGCGGGTCCAATGCGTTAGAATCAATTTGTGGGTACTAAAAATTCAAAGTTGGGATCAACAGCGTAATGCACATTCCGAAACATGCTGTAGTTCTAGGTAATCATTTCTAGGTCATCTATCATAAACCAATATATTATACCAATCGTTTCGAAAGCAGCTTAACTTTGACGTTCACGCAGCCGAGACATTAGCTACTTATAAGTGGCCACTGTTAAATATAATTTAAAATGTATTACTTCATGTGAGATACCGGCAGAGTTAAAGAGTACCTCCCTTGTACTAGGTGTCATAAGATGCGACTGAGGTACTAAAACAGATGGATGGTGGTATATCCAACCGAAACCGTGTAGCTCATATACACAGAGCGGGGATGGGTTGCGGCATCCCCGTCAAGAAAGCTGCGCTCTGCGATAGCCAAGACGCTTGCCCAGCGTAGCTATTATGGACAAAATTCCCCCTTTCTTGAGGAGACCTATCTTTAACTGTAGACTTCCAATGGCGAATATAATGATTACTGCACGACTGCATAGGCGCAAATGTGTTTAACTGTAATCTATATTACAAATAGGACTGTTATACTAACATGAAATTATGTTTCATTGTTTATCTTCTCTGTAGTAGATTTTTGACATTTTTTGCCTCATTTTATTTGGATGTTGACATCATATTCTTTATAAAATATGGTATATTTTCTACTATCACTTTCGTCGTAATTACACAAATATTCACATATAGTTTGGCTTTTATTTTAAGTATTTTTAAATTAGTGTGGTTTAAAAACCTTTGTAAATTTTCTATTATTTAGGTGGGCAATTATTGCTGCAACATAGTCTCTGATTAATCAGCAATTACCAAAATCTTATAGGTCTTACTGATCATGTTTATGTTCCGAATAAATTTTGTATATTTTTTGATAATATAATTTGCTCTACAATTCAATTATGTTTTTATTTATTTATATTGTTTCTAAGTACTTAAATATCGCAGAGAAATGGGAACAGGAAATAATGATATTAAATAACGTTGCGCAGAAGTTTTATAATAACACGTCGTTTCTAAAGAAATAAAAAAATGCCGATATATTGAAGAAGAAACCCTAACTTATATTTATATTATGGCTCCCCTTAAATAATCTACTAATATGCAATGCAGTGTTTTTCAACCATCAAAATCTCCACTTTGCCTCAAAGAATTGAAAAATGGAAACCCAAAAAGCGGGTCAAACTGTAGGTTCTTTGATATTGGGAAGTTGAGTATTTAAGTGAGTCCTTAAGCCACGACCACAGTTCGGTCGTTAAGGCTCTACACGATTAAGGACCATCGGTGCCTCAAAGCGCCCAGTGGGCCTTCCACGAGGTAGGTGCGCCGTAAGAATTTTTGTTCCCTTTGAACCTACACTTCCCGCCTCGAGCATCTGCTCAAAACATTGCCGTCCCGGTTATTTTGTGATTGGTGAGTGTTTAATTGTATTTGCTTTAAGTTTATTAAATACATTGCAGCTATTTTATTTAAAATCTATTCATCATGATCACAATCATATCAGCCATAAGACGTCCGCTGCTGGACATAAGCCTCCCAAAGTAATTTCCAATAGGACCGGTTGTATGTGGCCTGTGTCCAGCGCGCTCCTGCGGTTTTAGTCAGGTCGTCTGTCCATTTTGCGGATGGACGTCCGCACCAAATGCCACTAACCACTAACTCTAGCTCTGTTACGAATGTAATCATTCCTGATTCGTTCGCGCAAAGGGACTACGAGCATTGCTCTCTCTATAACTTGTTGAGCCATTTTGAGTTGGCTGAGAAGGCCAATGGTAAGAGACCACGTTTCGCTGCCATAGGTCATCGCTGGTAAAACACATTAGTTGAAAACTTTTGACTTGAGACACTGAGGTATGTCGGCCGAGAAGATGTTTCGCAGTTTTTCGAACGCTACCCAGCAGAGTTGGATTCGGCGGCACATAATATAATTATGTAATTATTACTCGAATTGTTCGTGTATCGGTGACCTTTTTTTACTTTACTCATTCCCTAGAATTATAAGTTAAATGAGAGCTTTGCTACTTAATGGGAGGGACAAGTAAGTAAGAGGGTTAAATGAATATGTTACCACATATTCATTGATCTTACCAGTCAGTCGTTAATGAAGTCTTGGAATTATTATACCGTTCTTTCAGCCGCAAGCCGAGTATTTTTGTTCATAATTACTACAGTCAGGCATGGTGGCATTCGCAGAGCACAGTGGCTTTTACAACGGGTATAATATTGCCCATCCCTAGCCTGTTGCATTTGAGCTATGCTGATGTTTTGTCCATCTGCCTTTTCCAGTATCTCAGTCACTGTTCTTATTATACATAACCAGGTATTATACTAGAAAAATAGTGTGAACAGTGAAACTATATTAAGTCTTAAATTTTACTACTGTCAGTATCGTTTCCTGATTCCGGTGTAAGTCGCTTAAAAAAATTGTGTTACGGTCAAAACACAACATTGGTAACACAAAATATTAAATACATATTTTTTAAACCCGAGACAAAGAAAATATACACAAATCATTAAATAAATGTTTGTCCTGGATAGGGATATACCCTACGATCCTTAGCTTAGCAAATGTTTCTGTCTGAACGACGCTACCTAGTGTTTTTCTTTTTTTTCTATTCAGAATAACCGAGTGAATTTCAAACGAAAATACTTTGTATAAAGAATCTCTCTTCGACCCCTGATTATGTCTTTTTTATTTTATTTGTAGAATCGTCTCTGATCTAATTTTCTTTCACTATTTACTTCTTGTTATAATTTATATAAATTGTTACTCTGTAACAAATAATTCATTTTGTAAGGCACTTTTTGTTGATATCAAGAAATCATTGAATTAATATGGCAGGAAAGATTTTTTTGTAATGCCCCCATTTCCTCGCCAACAAACCAACATTTCCACAAACCCCCTTTTTTAGTAACTAATATCAGATATATAAAGTATTCAGGGTTTATCTTGTATGTGTTTATATCATCTTCACCACAGCAGCCATAAAATTACACCTCAAATCCACTGTTTTACATAGGGCTCCCAAAGAAAGGGGGAAATTGTTCTTACCGCCCTGGGCAAGCCTGATGCAGCTGTCCATCCCAGCCCTGTGCATTTGAGCTGCACTGTTACAGATGGATTTACCGCCATCTATCGGTTCTGTTACTTTAGTTGACACCTGGTACCGGGAGAGGTACTATTCCATTGTGCTGGTGAGTTTATTTATTATTTCAAAACTATTATTAATTATCTAACAATTGTTTTCAAAAGAACTATATAATACAAGAAATTATTAAGTGCAAACAATGTTTATTGAGTTTGGCTCAGCAATAAAACAAAATGCACTGCACAAAGCTTACACTGATACAAAGGCGATTGGCCCATACCTCTGTCTGTCGATTGTAGAAAGCCCATTGTGTTTGGCACTCCTTTTGTGGGGTGGTTTACATCGACAGCCAGTATTCGCTTTGATCGCTTCTTAATTTTATTGCAATTCCATTATGTATTAAAAAGACAGTGTACTAGAAAATTAACTGTGATTTACAAAAGGGTCCTTAAGATAATTATGGCGTATATAACGTACCTAATCCACATATTTTTATTATTTTATTACGTTTGGAGTAATTTTATCATGAAATATGTCTCGTTAAATATTTATACAACTAGTATTTTTTTAAGAACTCTGTTTCTAATAATATTTAAATTTGTTTTTAACTTTTTAGCTAAAAGGAATATAACAGTTTTAAATCCTAAATCAGTAGTGAATATTTATTAACCCACATTATATACATTTTTTTATTTTGAAACTTAATATCGGAAATCTTTGAACATATAAGAAAAGAAATTCTACAGATAAGGCAAATAAAAAGCATTTATTGACGGATAAAGTTATGAATTTTAGTTATTATATTAAGTTCGTCTAATCTTCATCTCCACTCAACGGTAATATCAATTAATTATTAGTTTAAAGACTTCCAATAATCCAATTTAGGACTTTCAATATTAAACAAAGTGGCACGGGATAAGAAATTCCTGTCCTAATAAAAACTTACTCAGACAAAAGATATCGCAGCTATCTCTCGAATATTAATCAGTCTGTCGAGTTGACTTAAAATATTACCTCTTTGTTCTAATGAATGTTGGGTGGAGATTTCATAAATGGAATCCATAAAGTATTGAATTTTATATTACCTATAAGGTTATAGATTAAAATGTAATGCAGTGTGTGCACGCTGCGTTCTACATTATTTCAGCTATCGAAGAGTTGTTTAATATAGTTAATTTGTCGGTTCTGGTAAAGGTACCAGAACCGACAAATATATTTACTAAGGGGGCAACTAAGGAGTAGTAGAGATAAAAAAGAACCTGGTATAGTGGAAGGTATTCTACTATACGGCTACGTTTCCTATATGAACAATGTATTTAGAAAACCTGGTGAAAACCATATAAATGTTAATAGTCTAACAAAAGTAGTACGTTTTTTCAATCAATCGTAAGAAGAAACTTAAATGGTAAGTTTTCTTATAAATATTATTAATTAACTGTTGGATAAGTTTTGAGTAATATTTAAAGTAAATGTTGCCCATAATTATTGCTTGATGATAACTGTAGATTTACTACCTCCATGAAACAATGTAGTTAAATTGTTTTGAATGTCTGTTAAAGTGGTAGGTTTTTATATAATTCGATTATATCAGGATACGGTTTAGGAAGTACCATATGATAAAATAAGCTTATACATAGAAATATTATATGGTTGATTATTTTAAAGTATGAAGTTTAGTATTCTATGTCAAAACAAATTTAATAGTTGTTGTCTGCAATTACATAACTTCAATGGCACCACGCATTTATTATAAGAACATAGATAATTTTAATTTAAAAATAAACGGTTTTAACTACATTTATCACAGAACCTGTGACGGGCTTATAAAGTTTTCAAAACTAATATATACCAGAATCGGATTCACCAATGTCAGAACAGAGTCCCTGGAGTCTATCAACTGACTTTGCAAAAGATCTTCCGTAAATTTAGACTACAAAGTATAAATGTATAGGTAACAAACTTTATTAATTGTCTGCAATACGAGGCTGGTGCTTCACCAATAAAACAAAAGAAGTACAATAAGCGGTCCACAGATTCCAGGAACGACAGATATGATACTTGGCAGTCAGAGTACATTAGTAATTAAGATACAGCGGTCGATACGACCCTCCTATAGATCCTTTATTGTCTTTAACGACCTATAATTGTCTGGGAGAGCATTATGTGGGATTTGCGAAAAATATATTGGTGTTATAAATATCTTTAGCCGATTGGTGTACGGTTGATAACTCTCTAGCAATTAACGTTATCGGCTCAAGTAGTATTTAGTATGGTGATTATAGACATATTTTTATCTATCAGAGAGTTTAATATTTTCTTATACATGAAATTTTCTTTATTTTTATATTTTTTGTATTCTGCTGTTTATTCGAAGCGGTTAGATCTTTTTAATTTGGTTAAAAATAAAAACAAAACTTCTACATTAATCGACAAAGTGGATACATAGCATAAGATAGATGTATAATAATTCTAAGAATTTTAAAAACCTCTCCAACAACTAGTTTCAATAAGTTAGGACGAAGAATATGTGATTCCTATTTTACACGTGTGGTAGAGAAATAGCATCAAACTGTATAAATGTTCAATATTTTATATTACCACTTTTTCCGGTGCCGTGAAGTACCTACCGGCAGTGCCGTGAGGTACCGGCAGAAGTGCCGTGAGGTACCGGCTGACCAAAATAGTACCTCCTATTGCACCAGGTGTCGTAAGAGGCGACTAAGGTATTAGAACCAACAGATGGCTGTAAATCCATCCAAAACAGTGCAGCTCCAATGCCCAGGGCGGGGGTGGGCAGCAGCATCCCCGTCGCGATGGCTGCGCTCTTCTGCGATTGCCAACACGCTTGCCAGCGCGGCAGTTATAGGCAAAACACCTCCTTTCTTGGAGAGGCTTATGTCCAGCAGTGGACTTCCAATGGCTGGTATGATGATGGTGGCTTTTTCCGAATAAATATATTGTAATGATTATCGAAAATTCATTTTCTATTAGTTAATAAGTTCTTCTCTAAATATGTTTTCAAACAAGTATATAAAATCGATTAAAGTCACAAAAAATTAAATACAATTGCTTAAATCAAAATGGAGCCTCTAGTAACAAAAGCAACGGTGCCACGTAGCTTATATGCGCATTATTCTAGACTTTCTTTACACGGTCTAATATTAGATCGGTGGAGGAATTTCCAGGCTTTGTCGCAGATATCCCCGTATTCGTACAGAGCTATCCGCTTCATGCTTCATAATGCGATCGGACGGAGAGGAATTCTGGACCTGCGACATTGTAACTTATAAATAAAGCTTGACCGTTTATGACGGAGAGTAGAAATCAATGTGGACTGCAAGAGTATTTTAAATAAAAAAAAAACATGTAAAAGTTTGTGGCTCAAAGGTATCCTCTATTTTTTGTGTAGCATCAACAAGCACAAAAGCAAACTCAATGATCATTTAAAAGTCATCGCGTTTTTTAAACATATAATAATAATACTATTTATTGTACAGCAACGAAAATGAAACAAGAACATCACAAAAACATGGAATAGTAGGTACAAGAGGCGGCCTTATCGCTAAATGCAATTTCTTACAGGCAACATTTATACCTGTTTTAAGAAATAATAAGATTCAGAGAATATATTGCCACTTTTCGAGATAATGATATATTTATTATTACTTATATATAGCGTTGCTGATGTGCTTGTATTGCTCTAAAATAAAAATTCAATTAATTCATCATAATATTCAAGATTCATTGCACATACAATTAGTGCGGGTACCCCACTAGCGGAGTAGAATAGTATCCCTGTATCGATTGTTGTAAGAGTCAGCTAAGGTACCAGAACCGATAAATGGCGGTATATCCATTCGAATCAATGTAGCTCAAATGCAAATGGCGGGGATGAGCAGCAGCATCCCCATTACTAAAGCTGCGCTTCATAAATTATGGGTAAGTAAATAATTAAATGCCCAGCGCGGTAATTATGGGTAAAAATTCCCCTTTCTTGGTAAGATCTATGTCCAGCAATGGACTTAATATGGTGGTGGTGGTGATAACAATTTTACTTATTATACCCAAAAACCTCTCACACATACTGTCTATATTGACTCAGTCAGTTAAGATAATTCATTTTAAGAGTCCCTAATAATGTGTAGCAAATAATTCTCGAATACGGCCTTTTCTTTTCTAAGTGTTAGCATCTCCTCCACAATATTGCTTTTACAAATCTCCTATGCCAAGTGCTTCTTGTGTATCGCAAGAGGCACCCAAGAGGCTCTTCTTGGTACAGCCGGGCATATTGTATCGCTCCTTTGCAAGCTCATGAATATTCTCTAGCATGTGTCTTCATTTACATGATAGTAACAGATGCATATAACGCAGTGGCCCGCGCGCCTATTTCAGTTTCTAACAGAATATTAATGATAATTATAAATAGATCCAAAATTATATAAATGCATTAGTTAAAACTGTGACGTACCAGCAGAGTAGAATAGTACCTCCCCCTGTACCACAAAGTCACATGATTTTAAAGCTAGAGCCCTGTTCAATATTCACGCCGGATAAGATAGGCCTGACTTATTGCAACACATAAACTTTAATATTAGGCACAATCCACGCAGGCGGAAACATTCTTAATACCATTATACATGAATAATATACGTATCACTAACCACCAGTAAGAATATGTCATCTTTATGGATAATAGCTTTGTGGATGTCGGCCCGGAATTGATGTTCTTAATCCATTCATTTTCGAAGATCACTTGTGTATCT
Organism: Heortia vitessoides; assembly: GCA_020976665.1. Lineage (NCBI taxonomy): Eukaryota > Metazoa > Arthropoda > Insecta > Lepidoptera > Crambidae > Heortia > Heortia vitessoides. The sequence goes on from JACJUM010003129.1 coordinate 4,827,567, forward strand.
TCAAGCATGACTCGTAGCCCTATGATAAATATTGTCATGAATGTCAAATGGTTTTCTCTTTTATGTATTCTTTTATTGTTTTACGTTATTTTGTTTTTCTTATTTTCATTATTACCTAGGTAACAATTTTAGTTATGTAAACTTATGGCGATGTGAAGACATGTTTTGTATCATAATAATCTTATTTTTGTAATTTAGTCTAATGAACCTAAACTATTATTTATTGCGACTTTCTATAAATTAAGTAAATAAATATTACAATGCATTTTTTTATTCTTTATGAGCTTATCTAAAACATACATCGTAAAATGTTCTTTAATTCAATTTGACTCTTTGATCTAGAAAGTTTAGTTAAAATTGGAAAAAAAGAAAGTTATATTATCAATTTAAATGAATGTCTTATATGAATACAGCCACGTCTAAACCCATCGATGTTCTTCAAGCGAAATATAAATTCTGAGCTTTTTTTATGGAAATAGCTTCATAAAGACTATAAGGTCCAAAGTTAATGTAATATTATTCGATAAGTTAAAACAGGAGGTAAAATTTATTTATTAGGAAGTTTAAAGCGAGAATACACCCGTTCAACTTCAAGCAGTGATCCAAAAGTTTCAAATACATTGGTAATGGTAACTGACAATATACTATACCCAGTAAATTAAACCTGGATAATGGTTTGGATTTAAGGAAATTAGTTATGCTGATAGTAATTACTAAAAAATTACAAATTTTAATTATTAAGTTTTGCTGCAGTATTAATAAGTGGATTTGTTTTACCTAAAAGCCACAAAGTTTTATAAATTTCAACAGCTACGCTTTCATCAGTAATCATAAAATTATTCAATTTATCACCCGATTTATTCAAATTTTAAATTTTTTACCTTAAATTTAAAGTTTCGGTTATGTTGCAGTAATGAAGAGAAAGATTTCTAATAAGGATATCTTAATTCTTTAATTTATATATTTATTTACTGATATTGATATTTACATTTTGATTTAATTTTAAAACGCCTATCTAGTGATTGCGTAGTACAGTGAAGTTTAAAAGATTAAAATTTGACTTAAGGAATTTCGAGGCATAATATGAAACAATTTAGAGTTCACCCAAGAAATTACGAAGAACGTGATCGAAGAGTCTTCTCGCAGACATTTCCTTCATTATTTTATTACGGAAATTACCGTTATTAAATCACTCTTGATAGTAATTTATGAAAACAATCTTATGCCATAGAGCTTCCTTCCTGCCAGAGACCTTGACCTTCTAATTGACATAGTAACTAAAAGACATACATACGTACTTCCAATATTTCAACACCGGAATTAATAATGGTTAATTATTTTTTTTTATTACGGGAAAATTATGATCGTATGTATGAAAGGGCTTTAAACATAAGTCAGCTAATAAACATCGAGCAACTTATAAATGATAATATATTATATCTATTAGTACTAGGATATATGTATTTTATTTTTTTTTCATTTATTTAACTTTACTGCACATAATGTACAAATGGCGGACTTAATGCTAGATGGCATTATCTCCCAGTCAACTATTACACAAAACAGAAATATATATATATATATAGTGGTGCAGGCAATATATATATATATATATTTTTTTTTTTTACTACAGCGTTTCAGGATATATTTGTTTGGGGATTGTTTAAAATTCAACGGAAGCTCGTTCCAGAGTCGTATGTCCCTGTCACTGTAAAAGAGTTTGTCAAAAAACTAGAGTGATGAGAAGGAGTTAAGAGCGAGAGAGTATTAGAAAAATGGAGATTACGTTCGTGAGAGGAAGATAGGAATTGGAATCTGTCCTTTAAGTAAATTGGTGCGTACGGATCAAAAAGTATTGAAAATAGTATGGTTAGAACTCGAATTTTGCGACGTTCTCGAATAGGAAGCCAGCCGAGAAGAGAACGGTAATGGGGAATATTTATATTTGTGTATATACAGAGTTTATCAGTACCATTGCGGCATGATTTTAGCACTCGAATGATATATCTTTAATTATTTTGGCTTTCTATTACATACATGAATATGATCAAAATTTATTCAAACCGCAATCACCACGAATGAATGGTGTAATTCAGAAACTTTATATAAATATGCTTTAACTTTATGAAGTCCAAACAAACATAAATATATAAAAAGCGTAATAATTAACGAAATATATAAAACTGACGTAGGACTTCATTGATTTATTTATGTACGTCCTCTTAATAGTAAAACATGTCGCACATATTAATTAGTAATTTAATGCTTCTTGTTTTTCTTCGTCTACTTTCTCTTTTTTTATATCAAATTTTATGAGATAGTCCTTATACAAAGGTTGTCTTCGTTGACACCTCACCTATTTATATAATTAAATATTAGTGTTCACATTGCTGTGTTCCAGTTTCAAGGAAAGACAGGCACTAAAATTTCTAGGTAATGTGACATAATATCTTCAAGTAACAAAGCTGGTATTGTATCCATAATTACCATAATTGCACTGCAAGCGTGTTGGCAATCACTTCGCGTGGAGGAAGCTGCTGCCTATCCTCGCCCTGTACATTTGAGTTACAATGTTACTGCCATCCGTCAGTTCTAGTACCTTAGTCACCTTTTATAACTTTTGTTATCGGGGAAAGTACTATTCTATTCTGCCGCTCCTACACGGCAAAATATACTACAATACATATATACTCGTACTTAAAAAATAATTAAAATTGGCGGCGCTCCAAAGTACTACAAAATACACCATAAAAAAGCACCAAAAAGTTTATCATTGTTACAGTTACTTTGTATGGTACTAATTTCCCTATCTTTGAGAAAAGCTATGTCAAACAGCTGATATAATGATGATGATTTTTTACAGGTCTTCCTACCTATTCCTAAGGTACCGCCTAGATACACAATTCACATGTTCCAGCCGAAGGAGGGAGGGAAAATAAAGGGTAATATAACATAATATTCAAGTGACAGATGGATGACGTGCTAACTATATTCTTAAAATGACCTGGTCATCTATAATACATTAACGGTCAACGACCGACCAACTACCATCATGCTGTCCGAATGCTTGTTGGTTAACTTGTACTCGATAAAATATAGCTTGATTAGAATGACACATGTCAATGTAGTAGCTAGTATGTTATATTGGCCTTATTGTATTTAGCATCAAAATTTGAAAAATATTCAGAACAAATACAAAGTAATTTAGCAAGTCAGATTGACAGCCAAGCTATGTATGACTAAATTGTAAAATGTAATCAGAGTTTAGAAATAAGTTCGGTAATGATTTTCCGCCTTATAAAAAGCCGAAAGCAGAAAGTATCTTTAGCAAAGAACACAAAGAATTTTTCTTGCAAAAAATTTCGTATGAAGTACCCAACTCGTAGTCGACTTACGATAAAGTTTATAAAGCCGAGTTCATAAGGCGGCTTTATTAGACGATTTCCAGGTGTGGAGCATCTGACGTCTCTGATATTAATTTCTGATGGATCTAACCAAAATCCCCCCCGCCCCGGGTTTGACTCATGAACTGGTAGAAAACTCGTTAATAACACTCGGATTCGAAATATTGAAATAGATTAAGAAATGTTAGCAGCGCCAAGAATCCATTGATCCTTTGACTTGTAAAACGAAATAGTTTTTTCGGTAAAGTTGAACGCACGATGTTAAGACTATAGAAGATACAGATATATTTTAGTATAGTTAATTAAAGGTGAACTTTGTACAAAAGTCGTCTGCATTGGTACCTAAATCTTGTCCTTTTCTATCGCCTAGTTCATACAGCAGTTCTTATTGTTGTGTTATAGTTTAAAGGCAAGCAGTGAAATCACTGAATGTAATATGACATAATATCTTCACGTCGCAAGGTTAGTAAAGTGTTAGTGATAACCTTGGGATAGTACGAGGTCTATAGATTTGATGCTATTACGAGGACTGCTTGTTTGTCGAAGTTTCTCAACTATGAAACTTTTATAAAATTGCGTTTGGCCTTCACAGTGGTATACTATATTCATTTGTGAAGAGTGTCGTAAGAGGCGGTTGAAGGATGGGGAACGATAGATAGCGTATATCAGATTGAAATTATGTAGCTCAAATGTACGTCCAGCGATGGGCTACAAGATCCCCGTCGGAAAATCTTTATATTGCGATCCAATTATTGACACATATACCCCAAAATTGAAAAAATCTCTTAAAATAGTTTTGGTTATATATAAAAGTTTACAATAGTTTTTATAGTTAATAGTTAATGATTATAAGATAATTTTCTACCTTAGATAATTGAAGAGATTATGTTACCAGACCTATTTCTTATCATTAGTGTTCCTCTAAGTGTTACGTGTGACCAGACGTTGCTGTATCAAGTTGCTCAATCAGCGCAATTAAATATTCGTGCAGCGTGTCAACGGCTGTCGGAAAAGTATTTTTTTTAGTAAGTGGGAGCAGAATGGTTGTCTTGAGTTAAGCGTCAGTAAAATGTTTTCAATTCTATAAACTATTTGTGTGATGAGGCCAGGGGTCTGCATCAAGCGGCTTAAGAACAGTATATTAAGCCGAATCAGTGTAGCTCAAATGCAAAGAAGGAGGTTGGTTGGGCATTCCAATCGCGAAAACTGCGCTCTGCCATTCCTAATACGCTTGCCCAGCGCGGCAATTATGGATAAAATTCCCCCTTTTTTGGAAAGGCCTATGTCCAACAATGGACTTCCAGTCGCTAGTAAAAACAAGTGAGAAGATGCATATATTTGAAAACTGTGTACAAGTTCAAATTTACGAAAACTGGTGTGGCTAAGTCTGCATTTTGTAGAGGCCTGCTATCAAAAAGTTCTCTGTACAATATGGCTGTGATAATGATGAAATATTAATCACATTTGATCATGATTATGAACTAAGTTTATAAGAATAAAAAACAATAGTAACAATGCAATTGTGCTTAAAGATAAAACATTAGGATACAAAATTATTTAACTATATTTGACTTACGTTGGTTAAATATTATCTGTAAGTTGTGATATACATATATGTGAATTTTAAAATCAGAACGCAATGTCTTCCAGAGATAACACGGATTTTACTTTTGCTTTTATTTCAACGAAATAACTGACTCTTCTTAGTTCACTGAGCAAAGACGCGAATAACAGCTTGATAAATACTTAGTTTGTTTACAAGTAAAATTCCGCAGATAAAATTTGGACAGCTCATAAAGAATTCACGTGTCTGGTGAATCGCGAAACAGCTATCGAATACAAAATCGCACCCCCGAACGCGATTCGGTTTTCGTCGGCTGTCACGTTCGTTTTCCTTCCATAATTGATGCGTGGATTAGCCGAGTGTGATTCAAACTATAACTAGCTTAAACTAACCCTGGCTCATTACGCATGCAGGTACTGGGTATTACTTTGTTCGAGTGATTCCGTCCCATGGCGGAGCAGTTGGCCAACTTTCCGGATGAATCGTTTATTATCATAATTTTGTTATGCGATTGTTTGTCAGCGTATATGAGAGTTGTTTATTGATTCGGCACTGGGGTATATGTCAATAAAACGGAGTTGTCCAATACACGGACTTTTACTGCGACCGTTTGTTGTGTGCCAGATATCTAGTTACTTATCGCGTGCAGCAATAATTAATTAAAAAATAAATATAATTCAGGTCGTTTGGTAGTTATTATTTTTAATAGTATGAATATATTAAAAATGTTCGTGGTATAGAAAGCTTAAAGTATGTGATATTAAATGTAGTTCAAGTTTCAAAATAAAACGAGCTATTAAGAAATATTATTTAATAGAGAATAAATAATTTTAACGATGTTATTTGAGGGTAGACCTCTGTAGGTTTGGTCACCGGGATCCCTTATTCCAAATTTCTAATGCATTTGTTAATTCAACTATCTGATTGCTTTTATTATCTGAGTAGTAATTATTGTAAAAAAACTAATATTAATTATAACAAACTATTATTACAAAAAGTAATTACTATATTTATAATTGTGTATCTGGTATTTTTTCGGACGATCTATATGCTGGCTGACTTGACGTCAGTGTCACCGGGGTAAAGAGGACAGGCGGCTTATTTAAGAGCAGCCCTATGCCTCCGCTTTTACCGTAACCGCCACGAGGGCGGCCGCGCTCGCAAAGTTGCGGGATCGGGACGAGACGCATGGCGATCACTCTTAGGCGTCTGATAGGCACGGACATCGACTTGACTGACCGTAGTTGTATCTGATGTGTGCCCCACCAGTTCTGGAGTAGACATCACACATCAATCGTGGCTTTACACGTCCACCCGCGAAGCCAAGCAAGGCTAGTGGACGATTTGATTAAAGCCGCAGGATCGTCCTAGAGAAGATTTTGTTGTGTCTATAGTTGAGGACTAACTAGGAAGGAAGGAAAATAAAGATTTTCTACGTCTACCTCTCTCCTTATTCGAGTGCGTTAAAACAGTTGAACTCAATCCCTGTGCATATTGTTTATTATGCTAAAGAGATTTTCCTAGCATTTCAAGCGGATAGAAATTCTGCAATAAATATATTGAAACAATTTTTTATACAAACACCTGGCAGACATTGTCCTGTCTTAACTTTATTTGTATATTTGTCATGAAACAAATATTACAATTGTAAATTGAGATATAAAGTATACAGTCTCCCATGTTACACACAATAAAAAAATATTTAAATCGTTTCAATAGTTTAGAAAGTCATCCTGAAGGAAATTTTCGTATACAAAGATATTCCAAAGTTACATTATCATTATCATTATTAGTCGTAAGCCTTACCCAAGATATTTATATCGAAGAGGTTTAACTATTAAAGTCTTTGTACTTAATTGGCATGCTGGGTAGTTATCATCATCATCATCATGCCCAGCAATTGGAAGTCTACTGTTGAACAAAGGCTTCCATAATTTCCGTACTGGCAAGACTGTTGATAATCGCAGGACGTAGCTTTCGCAACGTGAATGCCCATCCCCCTCCTTTGCTTTAGAGCTACACCGTTTTGTATATACCGTCATCTGTCGGTTTTAGTACCTAATTCACGTCTTCCAACACCGGTAGTGTGGGTGCGGTATTATTCTACTCTGCCGGTACCGCACATCCAAATTCACGATTACCCCCACGCTGGGTAGGCGTGGTGGCAATCACAGTACGTAGCTTCGCGTCGCCGATGCTGTTTCCTAACCCCACCCTTTGCATGTTTCAAAGGATATTTTTTTTATTAATTTTTATTTATTTACTAGCGGATACGACAGACGTTGTTGAATGCCGAATGCTTGTATGAATCAGATTTGAATGGAATTTGGAATGAAAGAATGGAAACAAAGATTATTTAAAGTCAAGAGAGTTATTTTTTAACCTGAAAACATGTATGCTTGGAATCTTTCATTTCTTTTTTTCTAAATAATTAGCATGATTTTTTGCACAATTTTCGATAAAAATTTCTTCCTGGAATAACACAAGAATCCCTTAAGGATGAGATATAAGGTAAAGAAGACCTCGGGACAGACGGGGTCAAAAAGCTTTAAAAGTGAATACAAAAGTTATTTTTTTATAATAATTGTCAAGGCTCTTACCAACAAGGATAGGACAGCTTCATCATACCCTAAGCTGTGTACATAAACAAAAACCTTAATCTGTACATTGTAAACCATGCATATATAAAAAAATCATAATCAGGCTTTTGAACTTTCAGATAGCAGAACCAATATTATTCTCTGAAAATTTCCAATGTTCAACCGGTTCAATCTTTTATTTTTGGAACTTGGACTCCCTATTCCTTGGAATAATGTAGTGAAAATACTCTTTATACCAAATCTATCGACAATTTATTAACAACTAGACTTTGTAAAACCTACTCATATTTTAAAGCTCATGGCGAATACTAAGTTGCACGGTATTTAAGGACGTCAGAGTTCGTGCTCATGATGTTCTGAAACATAGACAATAGTAGAAGGTTTAGTACGCGGCACCAAAGCAAACATCACGTATCCGTAGGGTGCGGACGATATTAACGCGCTTGGCTGTCCTCTCACGCGCCGGCCTGCTTAGGACACCTTCGCTCGTGTTTGGACCGGGGACTAGGCGTTGAAACAGATTCGGCAAATATACGCTCTTGTTAGTGAACAGCTGCTTGTGGGGATTTTGTTTCGTTTGACCTTTGGGATGTGGAAATAAAAAAGGGCAGTGTATAAATGAGGCTTAAGAAAATATTTTTTGACGTGACAACGTCTTATAAATTGGTTTTCCGGGTGACACTTCAAGAAACTGCGTTACACTCCGCTCACGTTATGCGCTCACAATGAGAGCGAGTGAGAGGCACGCATCCCTTCCACTCGGGCATGGTTAGCCCGCCTAAGAGCGAGAGACAGACATAAAAAGTGAAAGGCACGACAAAAATCACTCAGCTAGGAACAAGTTAAGTTGTAGTAAACGCTGTTTCATTGTACGCAAATGTATTGCAAGTTATTGTATGTATATTTGTATATAAATACGTATGTATGTGTAAAGGTAAAAATAAAATTTTGTTAATATGAAATTCAGTGCGAGATTTTTGTATAAATTAATGTTTTAAATATAATTATTTGTATAAATAAATGTTTTAAATTATTACTATTATTTCATCCTTATTCCTACTTTACGAATGAATATTCACATTAAAATTATTTTGCCACTCAAAGTCGTTGTCACATAAAACTTTCGCCCGTATACCGACTTTACAGGCAACCAATTTTTTTGTTACCTCACCGATTGATGAGGTATTTAGTAGTTAGTTAGTTGTTAGATTGATATGTTAGTTAGTTTATTTAGATTTGTAAAATTAAAATTTTATTATTATTGTGATTTAACGGGCCCGGTGGCGCAGATGGTAGTGATCCTGTCTCGTGTGCCAAATGTCGTGGGTTCAACCCCACTCAGGACAAATATTTGTATGATAATATTTATCTTTGGTTCTATATCTGGGTGTTAAATAAATGTATTTAAGTAGTATATTTGTGGTGCTTTTATAGATGTTGGAATTTATTTATCATTTATTTATTATTAATGCAGCGATTGCAGTTTGTAATAAAAGCTATTAAAAAATACATAATAGGATTTTAAAAATCTTCGTTATTTGGAAAAAGAGTATTCATTAAAACTTCACTCATTTTATTTTTATGACGTGGTTGATAAACAATAATACCGTCCGCGTCACATCACAAGCATCACCGCAGCCTATAGACGCACTAAACATATATTATCACAAGAATATCACAAGAGCATTACCCTGCAATTCGTCCACCTCATCCGGTTTGGTTGTAGAAATCGGTGAGAGTAAGTTACCTATAACTACGAATGATCTTTGAATAACGTCTACCGCCAATAAAATTCTATTATGAAATGTATGAAATTTTTCATACAAGTAAATGCTACGTTATTCAGAAACAATTAATGTCATCATTTATGTTACATCCCCGTTCATTGCAGTAGCACCACCGGCTATGGAGCACACGAAAGAACGCTCGTAATTTATTAATTGTTTATGCAATTTATTATTGTGGAAGCGATTCTTGAACAAATCTATTGATTTGTTTTTTTATCATAACAAAATACTCTAGTTAATTATTTAGACAGATAGACAGAGGAGTTTATCATTTGTTTATTTTGCTGTCACCAGGTTTATGACCACTATATATATGAAGTACATTTAAAGGTTTGTTAACCCCAGTTACATTTTACATCATACAAGAATTTGGATACTTATTTTGTTTATAACGTTTATGAAGCATGACAAATGTAATATAGAACTTTATCGCACAAAAAAAATATAGTTGGGTTCTTGAATTATTTAATAAGCTAATAAATTAAAAGGAAAATTATCTAATAAATAATAAGGAGGAGGCAGTACAAATACAGATTAAATAAAATTAGAACCACCAAAATAGTTGGAGATGTATGCATTTATTGCTAATTTTGTTCATTATTTTATCAGCATTAACTTCGCCTTGTCCCTTGAGAATTGATGGTCTCCTGGGATCAATATTTGGCCAATAGGTTCAGGCTTTATACACTTTGTTAAAAAAATTCTCAAATGTTTACCTGGTTCTGTGAATAAGCTAAAAGCAGTTGTTAGTTAAAAAAACCCGAAGTGACAATCTTCACCTATACCTACTATTTCTAAATGTCAGCAATTTATTCCTCAACTCAATATCTTTCTTATCCAGCGCGGTAATTATGGGCAGAACTTCCCCATTCTTGGTTAAGGCCAGTATCCAGTAGTGGACATCCAATGGCTGATATGATGATGATAATGAACTAGCTAAATTAACAGACGTTGTCCTGTTTTAACTATACTTGCATGTTCACTTTGAAATAAAAATATTGTAACCCTAAATTGTGATATTAACTATCGTATCCTAAGTTAGTTCAATGGGATACAATTTTCTACTCCACTAAAGAACTACATTGGTAAAGAAGATTACTACTGTCATCATATTTTTTTCCGACAATGTTATTAGAAAGAGTGTATGTTCATTAAAGTAAAATGTAATAACCTCGTTCTCAACATGGTATTGTTATCTAAGGAGAATACGGTCCACTTAGCGGTAAATCTCCGGGAACCATTAATCTTCGCCTGCAGCCCGTGAGCGGCTCACGTACTAAATTTGCATTTTACGTTGCAATAACTGCTGCTACGATTTTTGGCTTGTGCTTGTTACTGGAGGTAACAAATAATCTATACTAATATTATAAAGCGGAAGAGTTTGTTTGTTTGTTTGTTTAAACGCGCTAATCTCAGGATCCACTAGTCCGATTTGAATAATTCTTTTTTTGTTGGATAGCCCATTTATAGAAAATGGCGTTAGGCTATATAACATTACGCTGAGACCAATAGGAGGTAGTGTATAGCGTCAGTGAAAAATGTTGCAAAAACGGGGAAAAGGCTACTATAACCCCCAAAGTCACTATTCTACGCGGACGAAGTCGCACTGCTAGTACTGTAATAAATTACTAGAAAAAAATACTTCTCTCACTGGAGGTTGGACTCAAACTTGCATATTTCCCTTGCCGGGGATTGCACTACCGTTGTCCTATCTAGACCTTAGAAGACATGTGGAAATTTTCCGTGAGTTCTTGTTGTGCTATGAAATCAGCGTGATCTCTTAAATATTTTGATGAATGTGGTAATTACCTACAAACACTCAAATGTGAAATTTTAAAAATGACCAAAGAAAAATAGTTACCTAGTACTTTAGAGGTAGATGCATAAAAAAAGGATTTTTTTTTAAATTCTTTATGTACCTTTACAAATTTTGTGCCACACTATTCGTCTGGGATGAATCTGTCAGCTACTGAACCGATTTTGATGTTTGCTTATGTTTTTATTATACTGTTCACCGGCTAGTGAATTACTGTACAATAGTTTAAACTAACTTGAGAAACAGGATAGTTTATATCTTAATTTATAGGCGTCATATTTTTTTGTGATAAATAGTTATATATAGTTGAGACAGGACAATGTCTGCTAGGTCAACAAGTTATGTAATGAGTGTTTACAACAGTAAATTGCAAAGTTTTCATTTTTAAACAATGAATTCTCTTTTGCTATGCTGCACTTTCACGGCTTAACCTGATGAAATTGATAGGTCAAAGCTTAGAAAAGAATATTTTACTTTTGATTTTAGAAAATATCCCAGGGGAGACCATCAAAAGTAAATTAATAATATGATAATAATGAAAAATAAGTTATTTAAATTACTAATGTTACACACATTAGATAATAGAGGAATCACAAATATGATTTTTTAATTAACTCTACAAATATTACAAATATTCATGATATAAATGTTTGTCTGGTTTAGGGATTGAATAAACGACCCTTGTCGCACAAATGAGGATCTTTACCAACTGCGTCAGCGGGCCCGTCAATCCATTTCATACAACCCAATTCCATCCGAATATTAGCTGTGTTACAAAAACTATAGTCGCAATATTTTACATCGGCTATATCTTACATAAAATGCAAATTCCCGTGCAGCAGCAACAAACAAAAGTCGATCTTGCATTTATTGCGTCGTAAAATGCAAATTTGGTATGCTTATAATCTGCAGCGAACGGAGATTAATGAGCAACGGAGATTTATTTAGGTGAGCTGTAATACGAGTAGCTTCGTTAGCTCCAAAGAATATAAAATATTTGCCCGTTTTATATTCTATGTTAATCACTAGCTATTTACCTGTGATTTTGTCTGCGAGGTCTTTATCCGGGAAGTCTCTCCATAAGTTGCTCTCTGACTGAACAGTCCTGTTAAAAAAACTGGTTTTATAGAAAAATATGAAATTGCAGGTCTATCGGTTGCTGGTTTACTTTTTAACTGCTCTGGTAGCTTCTGGTCCATCAGTAATCTCTGTGGTATTTTTTTTTTCAGATCTTTGCGTTTGTGTCTGAAAGAGTAACAAACGTTTACGTATCCCTTCATATATGGATCCATCCATCCATCAATAGAAGTAGAACTTAATTAATTAGTTTTTTTAAGCAATAAAATATGTTAACAAAAGTTTGATGAATATATTTTTGTATTAAATAAGATTTTAATTACAGGCATATTTGAATGTAAATTTACTTCAGGTTCCTAAAAAGAACCTGCAAGAGATCCAGATAGTATTGAAGGTCACATTATCATATTTGTTGGAATGACAAAGCCTCCATAAAACCGCTTATAAAACCGTTGCCTTTATATATTTAATATCGCTACGAAGATAACATTTAGATCCTCTTTTTTTTCCAATACGAATATTTCTGATAAGGATAAAGAAAACTATAAATAGCGCGTGGTATAGTTTGTTTGTGTCTACTAACTCGAGATCAATATTTACATAAAATGTCAGCTTGTTGTATACTCTATGTCAGTTGCATAGAATTCATATTTCATTGAGATCTGCTGGAAGATTTATACAAACGACCTGTAGACGAGGCGTATATAAGAATTACTTAAAATTTTAAACTGAACATTAACATCAAAAATAATATTAATTACTCAAACTACCTTAAAATAGCTCAACGAGCTGTGGAACAATGCACCGTCCGACCGGCCTAGAAGCTCGGCGCCAAGCGCGCAGTGGGGCCGGTTGAGAGTCAAGAATCGGTCACTGCGCTCGACGCGTCTCGCAGCCGAAGGTATAAAAACGTGAAATTTCATTTTCAAATTCAGATTCCTTTTGAATACCAAATTTTTCTCAACTCCAATTTAAAAGAACGCAATTCCCAGTATCGGTATGTTATGTAATGACAATGAATAAGGCTCAAAGGCAGACTTTTCGTGTTGCTGGAGCAGTCAGTTGTTTCTCGCATGATCAGTTGTACGGCGCTCTTTCCGGGTTAGTAATTCTAGAAATCTCTATTTTCACGTAACGGACGGGTAAACTTTCAACATAGTTTACCCGGAAACTTTGCACTGAATTTTTTTTGTTCTATAGGTAGTACTTAAGCCTCGTGAACGTGATCTAAACATTTATTGAATAGTGATTTAATGAATTTGTAATACAAACTCATTAAATTAATAGCACGCAAGGACTACCATGCTAAAGGAGTCACGGGCACAGCTATTAACAATAATATTGTGCGACTCCGTGTTGCGATATGTTTGAACAGTATTGTAAATTCCCACAACATCTCATACATTTACCTGGTTCCTTGATAAGTCGTGGTATATAGTAGTCCGTGATGAGTGCGTAAAACACTTGCGTTATAGACACCAGAAGACAGAGGAATAACATACACACATAATACTACTAAAAACATATTTATATCCCAGCCACAGAACAAATCAATAAATATCATCATGTAAATATTTGTACTGGGTTAGGATCGAACCCATGACCTTTGGCGCACAACACAAGATCACTATCATCTGCGCTATCGCGCCGGTCTTATAGTAGATTGACATACTATATTTCCCTACTTATATAAGAAAGTTAATATGTCTGTTACATCAACACCACTGAACCGTGAGGAAGGACATAGACTACATTTTTTTTCAGAATGACGACGGAATCGTGGATTATGTCATGGGCAACAGCTATTATTTATCCAAGAAAATAAAAATACAGACATATTCACTTTAAATCAAAATGAGGAGTAATCTTTGCATATTTTTCGACGAAATGGAGAATAATTTTACGAGATACATATAACATACAAGCCTTAATACACTTACAATTATACAGCCACTTATACAGATACTCTAAATTCACGTACTCACATATATAAATATTTATTCATGTATATAATGGCTAAATAAAATACTATAAAGAGTGTATACATTATTTTTTCAATAAAGATCTGTTGTATTTTTATTTGCAATTCAAACCTTTCTGCTTATTTTGATTGATGTCGTTAGTAGTTTGATTGATGTCGTTTATCATTAGTAATTTTGTAGGACGAAATATAGTCACAAAATTGTTTCTATAATCATAGTTTGGAAAGTCCTAGGCCTGTAGCATAGATATCATGTAATTTTGCAAGTATTTAAAAAATATATCTTTATTGTTTAATTTAAAGTGGAAGGTAATACAACTTGTTGCCGTGAATTGATTAGGGATATATTCATTACTTGAGACTATTAAACTTATTGCTGTGCTGTTTGCTGTGAAGTACCGGCGGAGTAAAATATTACCTCCCACTGCACCAGGTGTCGTAAGAGGGAACTAAGTTATCAGAACCGACAGATGGCGGTAAATCCATCCGGAACAGCAGCAGATGCCAGCAGCAGCTGTGCGATTGCCAATACGCTAGCCCGGCGCGTAATTGTATCTTGCACCTCCTATCCTGGAGTGGCCTATGTCCAGCAGTGGACTTTCAATAGCTGCTATGATAATGATGACGATGATTAAACTTATTCATATAAATAGTCTACTACATAAACATTTACCATGCAATATACTGAACCTGGAGTTCAGTATATTGCGAATATATTGAGAATGGGAACAAAGTTTTCGCTTCACATAGGTATTCATATACGCATCCACTTCTGGGCAGTGCTTGCTTTGTAGGTCAGTAGTTCAGAATAGAAACCATTTAACGGTATTAATAGCCAATTCTACTTCTGACAGAACTATTGAAATCGTATCAATAGTTCAGAGTTTATTGTTGAACCAAGAAAAACGGATACAAGATAAACAAAAAAACAAATATAAATCCTCTATATTATACTAAAGTTTATGGTATACTAACACCCCAACCAAAACTTAGTCCGCGTTTTATTTCACTTTACATAGTGTTCAACAAGAATTGCCTTTATCATTCCTTAAGGTTCAAAGAACGCACATGAAGTATTCCATCACACTTCATGTGCCTGCATTACGTAAGCTACTGATGTCAATCATCAGTAGCTTACGTAATATTCTAGATGTTTAATTTTCCCATAAAAAAATTCAGCAAAGTCAATTCCCTTGAAAGTGTAATTAGAAGACATATATAATTTTAGAATAAATTGTTAAACAGATAATTCCCAAAAATATTTATTTGAATTAATCGTCTATTACCCTTATCTATTTTCCGCGTATTCTCAAAACTAATATTAGCCGGAAAAACTAAGTACAAATTTAATCTACATAGTTTTATTATTGACAGATGTACCAGCGTAAACATGTAGCTGTTGGGAGTTATTAAAATTTAGTTTTCAAACACAAACAATCCGGCTGTCTGGCCGGACCCTCGTCATCCGCGGTCTCATGTGTACTCCGCGACCATAACTAAATACTCAGGCTAATAAACTAAACTAAATTTAACTAAATAATACGAAATGATGGTGAACCGAAACCTTAATTGAGTAGTAACCTTTTGTACTAATAATTAGATTGAGATATTTTTTTATCTATGAATATAAAAATAAAAGCTGACCAACCGACTGACAGAAATATTAACGCAGAGTTTAAGCTATGTAGAAGAAACTTAAAAGTTTGCACAAGAGTATATTTTTTAACGCACTAAAATATTGTAGAAAATTAACCCGCTGAAGGGCTTAAAAGAGGATTCAAAGTTAGCATAAAACTTGTTTTTGAAGTAATTCAAATGCAATTCAGTATAAAAGTTCTTTATTTAATGTCAAAAATCATGTGTAAATTATTAAGCGGGTAAAAAAGGGTTGCAATATTTGTTGTTGTAGTTAGTTGTGCAATAAATGTTACTGTGAAATGTCAGGGCGTTGTCATAAAAAATATATTTAAAAAATTCAATAACTTTTATTTAATGCACAACCATATAAATAAAAATGTGTGGGTGAAGTGACGTTTTTAGAATTTATATAATAATAACTAACGTTTTGCGTTATAATATCTAATAAACCGACAATATACGTGGTTTTGTTTTACTAAAATCCGATTATATGTTAGGTTGTATACCAGGCATTTATGCAACTTCAGCAATAACAAAGTACATCATGCTTTTGTTGTAAAGGATTAAATTAACGCATTTGTGTAATCACGTACATGTCGACTTACTGTCTGTAAAACTGACTTTCAAAATATTTTCAATTGTATACCCAATACCTACTTTAACTTATCAATTAAAAAAAACAACAAATTTACAAGTGTTTGTTAAGACCATCCCGATAATATGGGCCTAGAAATGTCTGTTTTTAACCAAGTTTAGACTTTATTATGATTTTATATTGTCATTAATCATTTTATTAGTATAATAAGTAATAATAATTATCAACTTGATTCAAATGGAAGCTTTTGATTGCTTTAAATTTGTCTGAAATCGTCTTTAATTTGAAATCTTTACCTATTATTCTATACTCTGAGAGGGTGAATGTAACAGCCCCTGTCTCTTTTAGCTATTTTAATGACAAATTTCCATTATAAACGATGGTGACTGACGCTTTCCTGGTATTTTGAATTTCTCCGCGGACGGTAGTTAATAGATATGGACAGGAACATTAAGTATTATTTTCATTGTCTCCTTTACAGGGAGAGACACAAAGGAGTCTGGATTGCAGGGAAAGTGGTTTTTTTTAATAGATTATGTTTCAATTCTAACTTAAGAGCAGGATTTATACGTTTCAGAGGATTTTTTATGTAATTTAAAATCGGTTATGACAAGAATTGTATTCGACAGTTTATTAAAGTTAATGTTTTCAGTTTTCGGTATAGGAATAAAAAATAGGAGAGTTACTTTAAAAAATCGTTTTTATAACAACATCATCAATAAGATAGTTCGAGTACCAAACAGATGCTAAACAAATTTGGAGCTGCAGTATGTTGCTACAGTATTAGACTTATATAAAAAATCCTGATAATAAAACAAACAAAATAAATAAAGTAATTAAATTGTTTAACGTATTACCACTGATAAATGAATTAATATTTTGTAGTATTCAATGGCTTAAATAGGTGATCCCTCCTCTGTTTTTAGGTTAAGATATAAATAGGTATATCATACAGATGTCTACACTATGGTGACAAAAACAGTTCACCAGTTATGTAGGTTCACGGGTGTATAATTAAAAAATCCCCCATCTACTCTTAAACATATCCCCAATTACATTGCATAAAGTAGAATAACAACCTTAGTTAACATCAAGAAACTGGCTTAAGGCTTCCTTTTTTATTAGTTCAAGTAGACAATCAAGCATACAGTCCGCGTGATAGTAAGCTATACCGAAGGCTATAGACGTTTGTAATATCACAAAGATGTTTAGATTATACATTAGCATATTGTTAACCTGGTACCAGCCGGGTATATAATTTAATCCAGTAACATCATTGCCTCTCTCACTCTTCAAATCAGAACATAGCTATGCAATCACTGCTATTTGATGGTAGAAATAGGTGAGAGGACCACTGCATACGACTTTGTATGATGTCTACCTCATGTATATAATTGCTTCTTTATACTTGCTTTACGCTCTTGTGTCGCCTCGCGTTTATATAGTCAAGACTCCGTTTAAGATGGCCACGCTCTTATGCATAAAAATGTCTTTACTTCCAACGCACTACCATATGACTAGCAGGATTGTGAAGGTAGGCTTAATAGAAACAGTGAACACTACTTGGGGAGGCCTATGTGTGCAGGTCGGTTTATAGCTGATATGATAATGACGTTTGCACCTTATGAAATGACAAAAAAATTTAAATGTTTATTTAGCTTATTTTGGATATATATTGAACTAAGCCAATATATATAGTAAATGGCAGGCTGGTTGAACATATAGTATTTTCATTTATGAAAAGATACATTATCAAATATAACAAGTAACATTTTATCCGTATACGCGTGCTAAACCGTGGCGTATTGCTAGACAAACATATAAATAAATGTTTATGCTGTAGCATTTAGATTGTTTGCTATTTTAGATAAATCATATTAGTTTTGCAAGTTGTAACACATAGCATACAATACAGAAATGTGTTTAACATCGTTATCGTTTAATGCGAAGGTATAACTGAAACAAACATTTTGAGAAGTATTTCGATTTAAGTTCGTTAAGTGCCCCGTTTGTTAGCAAATAGTGTTATTGTATTTACAACTTTCATCGTGTAGAAGGGCACAAAAGTCTTTGTTCTGCGCGACTGGATAATAGAAACTAAAGCCAATATACTTAGTTATTTATCTCTAGCAGTAAGCATTTTGTAGATATTTTTTGATATCCGAAATTATGGAGAACAAAATTTTAATTCATCTCAGAAGATTTCTTTAGTATTAGTTAGAAAACCGAGAGTTACATTGTAAAATTTTTCTGAATCCTAAAAATCCCAATCAGAATCCGTAGCGTCGTTTAAAAACTCTAAGGGAAGAAACTGAAAGCAGAGGATGCCACGTGACTTTATTTATGAAATATATACTGAACATGATGGAAGACGCAGGCAGCTGTAACAGAGTTTAATACTAGCACAGCTGCCGAAGATCACTTCTTACATGATTATTCTTTATTTATCTATAATGATTATGTCTTGATTATAAAATAATAATAATTATTATTATTATCTTTTTATTTGATTTTGTTTCTTCTCTAAAAAGGGTGCCGTTGGCAACTATCGCGGCCCATAACCAAGCGATAAAAACAGAAAATGTATGTATTAGTAGAAAATACTGGAGACACTGTAAGAGTAAGGCAATTTTTTTTGTCATGCGACAGGTATTTATTATTGTGGCTTTTTGATAATAATATTAGGAGTTCAACAGAGTAGGCTGTTTGCGGCCTGCGTCCAAAGATAATGGCTAGAACGTAATTTAAGAATTAATTACTAGAATACACTATACTCAAGTTGGCTCGTTATACTTTGGTATCGTCAATAATATAAAAATTGTAACATAAATATTACCTTGAGGCAAATAATCTTATGAGACTTATGATCGCTCATGTCACTAACAAAAGGTAAATTAATTAGACCTATCTTAGATTGCCGCTACCAGACAGGTTCTAAACTAAAGTTTACTGTAGATTCACTTCGCGACCAACTAGAAGAAACCTTTAAGAGAAATTGTAAAACACTACCTAGTGGTCAACGCAATTAAAACCACAAACGGTATTGGCGCTTACATATTAAAAAAATACAATAATTTAAGTAAAGTAAGTGTAGTTGATCCTAAAAGCTAAATTTTAAATATGTATAGCATTAGAAATTATTACAATTAAGTTGGTTCCTAATCCAGATGAGTGTATAATAAAAGTATGTTGTGTACACTCAACAAACGATTCGATTTCCAATATAAGGCTGATATAAATTTTCATGAAACAATAGATTTGTTAGAGCGTTACTTTATTCTAAGAGCGCGTACTAAGAAAACAAACATAAGAAGAAGGGTATAACTGTTACGATATTAACAATATTTATTACATATAAGGGATGGAAATAGAATTCGAAGAAAATGAAGGGGAAACCAAAACACGGAACATAAAAATGTAAGCAATATTTCTTTAATGAAAGTTGGATTCTAACAATAAGAATAATTCAGGGGTTTGCGATGGTAGACTTCGAAGGACACATGGTTACCAAGTGGGCAGGGCACTTAGCACGCAGAACCAATGAACAATGAAGTCGTAAGGTTCTGACACCACGTACCGGCAAGCGCAGCGTAGAACGTCCACCCACAAGGTGGACAGACAATCTGACTAAAACCGCAGGAACGCGCTGGACGTTGGCTGCATACGATTGATCCTGTTGGAAATCACTTGGAGATACCTATGCCCAGCAGTTGACGTCTTGCAGCTGATATGATGATGATGATGATGATAAAGATGCTTACCTAATTGAAGACATCTTAAAATGGTCTGGTACTTTTTATGTTCAACCCGCCCTCCTACTGATTATTGAGGAATCGTAACAGTATCTTAAGATCACAGCAACTGCTAATTAATAGTCTGTGTATAACCGAGAAGGCAAAATTATGAGTTCGATATTCAAAATAGGAGTACTACTTTTTAACGGCTTCAAAACGCGCTTTATTCTACCTTTACAATTTTGTACGGCGTTTTTGTTATATTGCAGGAACTTAGTGAGACAAAGATAATAATAACTCGTTCTGTTTCTCTTTTCTAAAGAAAGTTTAATATAGTCGATAATAGTATTAATATTATGTATGTCATTTAGTCTTAAATCACCTTTATTGAAGTTCGTAGGGTGATTACATTATTTCCTATAAAACTGGTTTAAAAAATTAGGCCACTTGCTTCTACGTAAAGCCCCAGAAAGACTTTAAATGCAAGATCGAATTACAATTATATACGTATTGTAATTTGTAATTCTTAATTCGAATTTAGCTCAGCAATTACAATAAACAGCTTGCCATCACAATCACGTCAATCATGCAAAATATAAAGTGAATGAAATGCTTGTATATTGCCTATAAAATTATTGACGTTCATTCAGCCATGACAAATATATTTGGGTCGGTCTGTTTTTGCTACTAGGCGTGCCCTGAAAACTTTGTGTTATGAAATGAATGTTATGTCATGTCTTTTATCAGTTTTTCACCCGAACAATTTTTTGCAGTAAGGGATTTTTGGCAAAATAAATCCGTTTTGTTACGCTTTCTGTCGACAAGTTATCCGATTATTTGGAAATAGGAGGATTTTTAGTATGGGCTCGCTGTTGTTATTTCTACTGTGATTGACAGATGTTTTCACTTTGCATGTTATTTAACACAGAAGTGTCTATTTCTGGTATCAAAATATCATTTCTTTACTGCATATGGTATTAAAAGTTTTTTTTGCCTGACTATTCGTTTATTTGCTCACTTGACTTTGTTTATTTGACACAGGCATCTTCAAGAAAGGGGAAATTATGCTCATAGCTGCCGCACTGGGCAAGCGTGTTGGAAATCGCAGAGCGCTATAGTTCACGACGAGCTGCCCATTCTTGCCCTACATTTGAACTACTATGTTTCGGATTGATATACCCTCTTCTGTTAGTTATTTTACCTTAGTCGCCTCTTCCGGCTCCTGCTACAGGGGAAAGTACTATTCTACTCAACGCGGTAATAAACAAAAAAGAATCGGTTCCAAAGATAGATGGTGGTTGTGACAGATGATGATATATCTACCTGAAACAGCGTACTTCAAATAATATATCCGATATCGTAGGCCACAACACGTACTAGACTATCCGCCTGGTAGCATAAATTATATGAAATCATTCGTCGCCTTCTCCCTGTCACTGCCACGGTTGCTAACAATTCACACACATTATTTTTAGGAAAGGACATACAGGCTGTTTTTTTATGTTTCAACCGGACACCATACAGACTAAAGCTAGTGTAAATATACACATATTGGTATTAAAAATATTTATCAATAATTTTCCCTCAGTGACTTCGTCCGCGAGGTCTTTCTATTTCATCCTCCAGGCTTTTGTTATTCCAAAAAGAAGTTCATGTCGCATTGTACCAGCAGATCTGTGCAAAATTGTGCTAATTCTCCTATATGAAGACTGCCAACAACGAAAACTGTAATTATATATATGTACCTTTCAAAATTTACCTAAATGATCACATAAGAGTCTATGATTTGCATACTTATTCAGAAAAAAAACACATCTGAACATGTTGTCTATTTAAATCTTTCTAAAAATGACTATGTTTCTAGAATTCTAGGAAATATATATTGATTTGATGCAGTCTTTATCTGCGAGTGTGATCTTCTATGAAAAAATCTTTATGTCATGCTAGATTATAAGTAATCTCATTCAGATCTATATCGTCGTGAAATACCAACATTCCATTCATCTAACCACAGAATCTTTTGCGTTTATAATATTAGAAGTACAAGGAAATTCTTAATACATACGATAAGTCTCTTATTTCTCCCCAGAGCCCTGAAACTTGTGTACCCTCAGAAGTAGTGTCAGTTAATAAATGTAATAATGTTTGCGAATCCGTCCCATGATACGGCTTATAGCAAACAGAGTCCATGTTTGCTTGAAGAGAGCAAAGGTCCTTATAAAACAGCGCCATGAATATTTATACAGATTTAAGGATAGTGTAGTACACTCGTGTAAATGATTGCGGTCCGACGGTCTTGAATTTAAATTGTTTATGCACAATTTCTGTTTGTTTTTGAAGATTGTGTTCATTGTGAATGTTGGTCAAATTGTTTGTTTTAATCTGTTGGGTCCAATTGATGTATCAGTTATGTTCCATTGATTTATTAATCGCTGATACATTGATATAGGATTTGCTTAACTTCTTTTTATTGGAGGATGGAGTGGTGGAGGAGGAACAGAAGGAGAAAGAACTGTCACTTATCTAACGTTAGCTAACTTTTAGAGAAAAACTAATAAAAATGTGTAATAATTGGTTTTTGTTTATTTTACCATACCGTACAAATAGTTCTTTACCTTTAGCGAAAGTGAAATATCGATATATTTCTGGTTTTCCTCATAATTTGCATGAAATTTATACAATTAAATTAATGTTTATTGAATGAATATAAAATTAATGTTAATACAATAAACATTCCATTCAAACAGTAGTAATATTGTTTTTGTTAATTTTTTAAAGTAATTTTAGTGTTTCTGGTTTGGAATATAAAAAATTGCTTTATTTTATTTTATTGTTAATGTTAACCTAGAGAAGAAAATGTTTCTTCTCTAGGTTAACATTAACTATGTCAAATTCTACATTCATCCGGTTACATAATTTTCGTAAGAAAGGGTAGAAAGTTATCTGTGAAATCTTAAATGTGGGGGCCCGATGGCGCAGATGATAGGGATCTTATCATGTGAGCCAAGGGTCGTGGGCTCGATCTCTACCCAGAACAAATATTTATAAGATAATATTTGCGTTTTTTCTGTGTCTAGGTGTTAAATAAATGTATATTTGTGATTCTTCTATTGTTTGACGTCCGTAACACAAGTGCTTTGAGCGACTTACATATATTAACCGGACTCATGAAGTCAGGTCAATATATGAGATATTGTTAGAATTTATTTACTTCCTACTTTTGCGCGCACACTGCAGGATATAAAACATATGGAGTTAATGAACTCTTTGTTCAAAGTGA
This sequence comes from Heortia vitessoides, assembly GCA_020976665.1. Taxonomy (NCBI): domain Eukaryota; kingdom Metazoa; phylum Arthropoda; class Insecta; order Lepidoptera; family Crambidae; genus Heortia; species Heortia vitessoides. Next base: position 4,851,043 of record JACJUM010003129.1, read on the forward strand.
TGCTACTAACGTCAGCTATTTACCACACAGAATAGTGCAAACACTAATAATGCAATAATATATTTTATGTTCTTACCTATCTTGAATCTAGTTTGATCCATAAAGCTCACTCGAGACTGCTGGTCGCTTGCCGTATTTCTACTATCCATAATGTTAAAATGTCTAGGACGGTGATAAAGCGGGCGTCAAGTCGCTGGCGCGATGGAATCCACCGCTTATCTCGTTATTGTCACAGCTCCGGTGTCACGTGACTCTACTCCTAAATATCACCTTGTATATATATTTTACCCGGAACATTAACACTGATACAGTGGTATCTAATATAAAATGAAAATAAATAAATAAATATAAATGCAAGTGATGTGATATTATTATATTTTAACTCAATTAATATTTTAACTACAAAAATATTCTTAACTTAATATTCTTGGATGACCGATGGAGTCGTAAGATTCTGGATTGGAGACCATGTACCGGCAATCACAGCGTTGGGCATCCACCCGCAAGGTGGACTGACGATCTGACTAAAACCGCAGGATCGCGCTGGACACAGGCCGCATACAACCGGTCCTATTGGACATTACTTAGGGAGGCTTATGTCCAGCAGTGGACGTCTTATGGCTGATATAATGAGTTTTTGCATACATATAGTTGATAAAAATACCAAAATAAGGTGTTATTTTTGTGGGATATACGAAAAACAACACATTTTATACATTTGGAGTTTTACTACTACAGAACGGCCGTGAGCGATTTTTAAACGTGCTATCGGGTCGATTATAAGTGAATTGAATCAAAATATCTCAATCCGAATCCAATTATTAACAGCGAATGTCAATTACAACTTTATAATGTTGTAGGTACTTCTAATTTAAGGTATGTACAAAGTGAGGTAACTTTATTTAAGAATAAGATTAATTGAGTTAACTATGGCAGCATTTTATCATCCTATATATTCTTTTAATTCTCCTTTTTAATATTTATTTTTGGATATTCACAATAATAAACTTTTTTATAATTTATTCCTTTCTAACTACACCATCAGTCATTGGAAGTCTACTGCTGGAAATAGGCCTCCCCAAAAAAGGAGTATTTTTCCTCATTATTGCCGCATTGGGCAAGCGTGTTGGCAATCGCAGAGAGTAGCTTTTACAATGCGGATCCTACTGCCCACCCCCGCCTTTTGCATTTGAGCTATACTGTTGCGGATAGATATATCGCCATATGTCGTTTCTAATCCCCTGATACAGGGAGAAGTACTATTTTACTCTGCCCGTGCTTCGTGGTTCATATTTATGATGACGTAACATGTTTGGATTTCGATGCCTATGATAAAAAGGTCTTAATTGTTATAAATCATTTGTTTAAAGTCTTACGTTCATAAAACTTGAGATAGTTGTTTCGGAAATATCAAGAATATGGCCTTGCTATTTCCTACGAGGATATGAACCAAGCATCCAGTCGCGTGAACGCTATCTTGCTTCTTGTCGCAGCGTATTAAAAAGTAAGAAACATTATATTTTTTTCAGGTGTACTATTGAGTTGCGTAAATTGCTTTTGATCATTATTTCATGAATACACATTAACGTTACCTAATTATTTTCTTCAATTCAATTATCCTCTGGACTTAATAGTAATTGGTTAGAAACTCTCAAAAATGTTATGAGGAACAAGAATTTAATTTTTATTAAAAATACCTTTTATGTCTAGAGGAGGACAGTACCTCTGTATTAGGTCAGGTGATTCCAAAAAGCTAGTAGCTCCAATGATGGAATTCGATAGGCAACACCGTTCCTTTTGTGTAGCTAAGCACTTTAATTGCCACCTTACCCTGGAATTTTCTTAGAGAGGCCTAAACCAAACAGTGGAAGTTCAACGGCTCGCACAATGATTTTTATGATAAAGATTTATATATTCTTTATAAATCTTAAGAGTATACTAATAATTATGTTTATTAATTCATATAAAAATGCGATTCAACATTGAATGAAATAAAGTATTATTGAAGCAAATATTTACGCAGAAAAAGTCGCAGGTGGAAGCTTGTACAAAATATAAAGAGATTTAAATCATAGTATCATACAATTAGTAACGTTATCAAGAATTTGATGGTAAATAATTTACTCCCAAAATGCAATAGACTCTCGATATTAACTGTATAACTGTCTTCTCCAATACTCCTATCGCTCACTTTTTGTAAAGGAATAATATGAAATAAGATACGTTCAGAGTAAGTAATATACAGAATAAGAAGCCATTTTTATACGCTGGAGGCGTATTTCAAAACTCAATATGTTATTACTGGAAAAGCTGCAGTGGTATTTGGTTAAAGATTTCACACGAAACGGCTGTGTACTCGCTCGATGGACACGCCGCTTATCTTGTCACTGCCACACCGACCGAGTCCCGTCAAGCGAGAGCTTCAATAAAGATAATTTGCCTTGCACTTCAAGTATATATATTCATATAAAGCGACTGTAATGACCCTATTTGGTAATACCCTTATTATTGGTACATAGAATAGAGGCGATCGTTTAAGTAAGTAAGTATATGCGAAGTCTGTAGGATGATTTTGCTACTTCAAGTTTACTTACTATTACTGTTATAAATATGGTTAAGTGCTGTATTGATGATTGAAATTTAACGTCACATATATATAGAAATCTGAACCAGCTGGTTATTTCATTCTAGTGTATTTATTGTATTGAATAAAATACCTCCATGTTTAAGTTTCAGTACATCTGTTGTTTACGACACGTAATATACGTCGAATAGTACCTACTATTCGAATTTGCAGGTTTTTCACTGTTAAAGATCACTGTCATGAGATGGAATACTCTTTCTATCTGCAGTATAGTTAACAGTTTTAACTTTAGGCTAACTTAGTCCTAACAAAACATATTCTTAATCAATATGCAATATTACGGTAGAAATAGCAACTTCTTAAACAGCTGAGACACCACAGGCGGGGATAAATTGCATCCATTTAAATAAATAGCTTAAATTAATACGTTTTAGGGTAGAATGTTGTCTGCAATGCTACCTCACTTTCACCTATTTCTACTGCCAAAGATCAAGTACCTATTTCTACCGCTAAATAAGTTTGCAGAATGAGAGAGGCATTTAAATGATTGGTTAAATGTATCAAAGTATCTTCTGTTCACAATATTGGCGATACGCTAGTCATATCCTTGAGATGATTCTAACGTCTATATGCTGCGGCTACATTTACCATTAAGCGGACCGTACGCTTGTTGACTGACTTCATAATACAAAAGACTTCATAATCCAGTTTTTTTCCAGAGCAGCGGTACCTTTCAGGACCATACGATTATAGGAAATTATGTAACAATTTTAGCTATTTATAATGATCAATTGTGCGCCAAATAAACATATTTGAAAAGCAAAATACGAAAAAGTATAATGGTATTTTTGGATTTTTTGTCCCTATGGTCGCGTATGGTTACTTTTCTCTCAAACAACTTTGGATCGTCTGCATTGGTACTTTACTCTTATTTATTTCTACCGCCAATTAGGAATGTTCGCATTGCTGTGGTTCGTTTTGAAGAATGAAAAGCATTGACATTATAAAACAATATCTTAAAGTGATAAGGTTGACAACGCGCTAGTGATAGCTGCGGTGGCGGTTAATATCACCCAAAATGTATGCTTGTTAGCCATCCTGGTCCAATAAAAAAATACTGCTGCATACATAAAGAAGGTATTGATTGAATAACTTAAAATAGATACACATTTATACCCTTCGCTTTAAAAACTTATAACTTATGCACCTGCCTGATGTTTGTTACTGATTCATTTTAAATCTACTAAAATGATTTTAGAGCAGCTTTTCAATAACATCGTGTGTACGTTACGTAATATACGTATATGTACGGGAATACAGTCTCCGAGTCACTGCTGGCATAATTAATAATTATGCGCTAACAAAATCCTAATTTGAATGAATTATTCAATCTGTTACTTTTTCTTGGATTCTGGACCCCAATGTTAGAGTAATTTGAATGAACCTTCGCTAATATAGTAGAATATTTATGAAGTTGTAGGTTGTATTACCATTACCTAATGTAATGTTAATAAATCAATAAGCAGGCGTTGTTAGAATAATGATCTAATTAACTCACTAGAAAATGTGAGTTACAAATATGACAATTCACTGAGGTGAAGGTTAGGTCGCTGATAGCATCTCTGTCAGCTAACAACTTGGTTCAGTTTATCTAAACCTTCTGCAAAATCCATCACCATAGTAGCCATAGAAATTCCACTTCTAGACATAGGACTCTCAAAGAAAGGGGGAATTTTGTCTATTATTGCTGCGATGGGCAAGTATGGTGGCAGTCCCAGATCGTAGTTTCCCACCCCATGTTGCATTTCGGCTACGCTATTTTGAGTTAAAAAAAACCGCTTTCTATTGGTGTTCTGGTACCTTGATAATGCCTAAATTGTAGTAATTTTGAAATTGCAGTCGAAATATATTTTTTGTGAACACTTTATATTATGGAACACTTTAAGTTATGTAAGACCACTGATAGACATAAGCCTTTCCAAGAAAGGAGGTTTTTTTGCCCATAATTGCCGCGTTGGGCAAATGTGATGGCTATTGCGGTGGGGATGCTGCCGCCCATACTGCATTAGAGCTGCAATATTTCGGATGGATATACCTATATACTTTAGTCGCCTCTTACAACACCTGGTACAATGGGAGGTATTATTTTATTCTGCCGGTACCTCACGGTATCCTCGCTTACTTATGACCTCGATTAATTACGTAAAATAGAGGAAAATAATGAAAAATAGCACTCTATTGCAAACTAAAATGGGTGAGAAGCTCCCCGAAAGTTATGTTAATTTTGACGTCATTCCCAGCGTCACCGAGGGAAAAGATCTCCCGATAGGATAACCGCGAAAATCGCAGCCCTTCCCGCCCTCTAACCGGCACAACACGTTCATTAACACTCCACATGCTTTCGTATAACAGAGTAGTACACCGCGTTCGCCGGCGAATACGTGCAGCCCCTGCCCCCACGTGCGATAACCGACAGCCCTAGAGCTGCCGGGCTCACTCTGTCCGTCCTCTTTTGCTAATTTTCCCGGTTTTCAATGTTTTCAATTTCCAAGGTTTCTCCGATCTCGCGAGCTTTGCGGACGCGGCGTACGCAGGATAGTTACGGGCATCGGATCTCTCATCTATGAGAGGCCCCGCCCTCTTTTTTCGGTGGCGCTGGAATTGACGTCTGAGTAGTTCAGCAATAGGTTCGTTATAAAAAAAAATCTCTTTTTGCACCGTTCGGATGTGTTACGGGATCGGAACGATACCGATGGTGATCACACAAAGGCGCGTCTCAGGCACGGACATCGACTTGAGTGGCCGTCGTTAAGAGGGCTTAAAGAGGGTAGATGCGCCCAGCCACAATAGTGCAGCCGGCGCATATTTGGGTAAGGACCTCACACACTTGGCAGCGAGAGCTGTGTACTACTGATCAAAGCCTATGCTAGAGTGTTTTGTGGCGAACTACGGTATTGCCATATGGGAATTATGAAGATGGCATCAGAGAGTTCCAGGAAGACATGTGCACGGACGTTGACATTTTGCTCAAAAGAGTAGCCTGTGACTTGAACTATTAGCGCCTTTTTATTGTCAAAATAACGACTAGACCTCATCTCAGACCTCAGATTTTTGTATAAATACGAAGCGTTGTGAAAACTTCGTGAACGCGATAAAGGTTATGTGACGTAACGTGTTGTTTATTAAATTGAGCACGCTGAGCGCTTGGTTCAATATTGAGCTTGGTACAAAGATGCCTCAAAGGAGTTACTTTCGGTCGTACTATAGTTTATACATAAAATTTGTTCGGCGTTGTAACATTTGATTCAAAATTCGGAATAGCACTATTTCGGATTATTCGGATCTAAAATTTTCCGAATACGCTATTCCGCTAACACCAATATCAACTAAATCAGTGTAACTAATATGGCTGATATTGTTACTTCGAAACCGCGTGTATAACAAATAAATAATAATAAATTCACAATAACATCTCATACATTGATTTGACTCCAAGTTAGTTGGTTAAAGTAACGGACACTAAACAATAGAATAATACAAATACAATACTTAAATCCAATTTAATACCCGAGGAGCATGTGGTGATCAAACCCACGACCATTGCGAATACGCGCCAGTTAGTTTCAGTAAGCCATATGCGTCATTGTACCCGTCAAAATGTTTGTATTTACGTAGAGTATTTATTTCCAGAATTAGACAACTTTCTGGACCTCCTTTCCCATTAATTAAAATATCAATCTTATGTTAGACCTTTTCAGCAGGTCAAATAGTTTTTGCCATAAGTGCCACATAAGGGTGGTGTAACTCGATAAAAGGTTTCTGCTGTCTATTTCCGCCTTGTTTCTTTAAGCTACGCTGATTTAAAAGTTCATACCTTCTGTCAGTTCCAAAACCCAAGTTACCTTTTGGGTCACCAAATTAAAAGGAAAGAACCATTTAGCTCTCCTTTTTTAACACGCTTTTATTATCAATATATCTAATACAAATTATTAATCTTCCTTTTTTGTAATTCCTTGAATTCCAAATAAGGCACGCTAACCATACTAATCTTTTCTCAAATAGGTTATATTATTCCAAGAATTCACTCAATATAGTTGAGCGTGGCTTATTATAATTAATGTTGAGGTTTGAGATATAAGTACGTACTGTATCTGAAATTGGCCTAGGATAATACTAATATACTACATGATTATATTGATAAACGCTCCTCATTACGAGCTTCTTTTGATAATTATCTATATGGTAGGTTGATTTGATAATTGACCAAAAATGCTTTAAGTTCATCATCATCATATCAGATACTGGAAGTCCACAGCTTCCATCCATAGATCTCCCCAAAGAGGAGGAACTTTGCCCACAATTGCCGCACTGGGCAAGTGTGTTAGCAATCTCATAGCGCAGTTTTTGCAACTGAGGTGCTGCTGCCCATTCCCACCCTGTGCATTTGAGCAACACTGTTTCAGGTGGACATATTTTTTTTAATTTATTAAAACTTTTTGCATAAATAAGACGAAATATGTAAGAATATAATTATACAATATAAATATATAATAAGATAAACGTTACATATACACTTGTATAAATAAATGCAATACAGACATATAACATAAAAAATTAGAAAATAAACATAGAGAAGAATAATAAAGGACATCAGAAGTAGGGTCATATAGTTTGAGAAGCAGCATCAGTAAAGAGAGCATAGAGAAAGCGTTTCAGAATCAAACCGCTACCTGTTGGTTCTGGTACCTTAGTTGTGCACGACAGCAGGGAAAAGGGGAGGTATTATTGTACTCTGCCAGTACCTCACGGCTCAAACTTATTTAACGTTTAATAATAATATTAATAAATCAACAAACAAATATATAACATATAATTAGGGCAATGTCACACATCTAGAAAACATAAAACCAGGAACGTTCCTACAAGTAGACTGCATGCTTAGTCATATAAAGATAGCGGCCAACGTGAGTAGGACTCGCCCATGAAGGGTTCCGTGGTATAATAATACAAAAGTTCTTGTAGTACGATGTATTCTCGATCGATGTTATAATAATAGTTTATTTTTTTTAAATAAGTTATAGAATTTATTATTAAAATAGTATGTAGGATAGCAAGTTCTGTACTGTATGTAAAATAATATATTTTTTATTAAGATACTTACCGGTATATCAAGTTCACGTAATTTGGCAAGCAATTCCCTAGGTAAAAAAATACTTTAGGCAACCGTCAATCCCGCGAAAAAATACGACGGTTATCATGAGTTGGTAATAAATTGAATTATTATCTAATGTTAGGCTTTATTACTCGGCGATAAATAACATATTTCGACGTGTACGTATTGAAAATTACCATCGCATATAAAGTAGTCAGAAAACACAATTCCAATAGCGAGTAGTGGCAGCAGCTGGTAGTCATTAGTCCGACGCCAAAATTGCGTAGGTTCGAACGCTGGCAACACAGCCTATCGATCCCAAAGCTCGGAGAACCAGTAGGTGTACACATATGTGATTTCCGGCCCCGTTTTATTACTTCAAGCGATACTATTGCAACACTATCATTAGATAGTTATTGTGAAATAGCAAGGAATAGCATGAAATGTACTCGATAACTTTTTAGTTCATACTGTTTTTATGTGACAAATATGTAAAATATTTTTTTTGTATGAATATTTTCATGCAATGACTAATTCTGTGACAGAAATATGATTCAAAAACTTTTATTATGAATATTATTCTTGAATAGCAAATAAACCTTACAAAATTTATATAAAATCATTTTATACTCTTACTATAATAATAGTATGAGTCGTGTTTTTTCTTTGTCAGTTGCTTAATCGGCTTTCTCGTTAATTAATATCAAAAAGTTGGCGGACCATAGTTTGTGCTGTAAGTCCCCTCTAATATTTGTGTTAACTATTCTATTTATTTAGTTTCAGTATTTAAAAGAAATATTACAAACGCGTCGTGCATAAAAATTTCGCTTTACATTATTAAATAAAAATAATGTTTTAGGGAAAATACCACATCAAACTACTACTGGACAAAGCGACCCCCCCCCCCAAGTATTTGGGAATTTTTGCCCATAAGGTATGGTAGCAATGGCAGAGCGTACCAAGCGAATGCTGCTGCCTATTCCAGTTCATATACCGCCATCTTTAGTTTTCGTTACCTCAGTCGCCGTTTACGATACCTGGTACAGAGAAAGGTGCTATTCTACTCTGGTACCCTACAGCATATGGCGTTCTGGAAGAACATTAAATGGGGTGTGGCAAATTCTTTTATGATGATATCAGATTGCCGATTTTCGTATTAGAGTCAAACAGGATCAAATATCTTCAAAAGGAGTATTTATTTTGTAAAGCGAGCTCAATTCAACAGATTTGAATGAGCCAACGCCAAGACAAAGCGATGTTGTCGGGTGGATTTAGCGAGAGACGGATTTTCGTCAAATTGGATAAAATGACTGAATTAGACTCAGTTGAGATACTTTTCCATTTGGCTGGCGTTCAACACAAGCTTCTGAATTAGAAACTTACAAGTAGTTGTAGGCGTAGGGGAATTAATACTATATGCCCGTCGGGATTATTCAATTAAGCATTATACTTCTTAATACATGTATATACGTATGTGAATGTACATTTGTAATGGATGTAGATCTAGCTTGTTACAATAGTTCGTATAACGATCGTATCCTTATCAATGTATGACGATAGATTAATCACTATAATCTAGATAAACTAGAAATACTCGTAGATAATACATTTGATTATTTAAGTAGAATAGTACTTCCCTTTGTACCAGGTGTCGTGAGAGGCGATTAAAGTATCAAATTTGACGTTGCAAGAGTGCGCTCTATGATTGCCAACATGTTTGCCCAGCGTGGCAATTAAGGGCGCAATTCCCTCTTCCTTTGGGAAGTCTATGTCCAGCAGTAGACGTCTAATGGCTGATATGAGGATGATAATTAAAATTATTACATATTATAATTTTGTTATTTTGTTCTTGAAATTAAGTATAGTATTGCTTATTCTACATTCTTCAGACTTTATTTACTAACAGAATAATTAATAATTGTAATAAATTATTATTTGTGAACTGGATAAATGTTTTACAAAAAGTGGATTTATTTCAAATTATTTGCCTGGATACTTGACTTTTATCTATTTCTGTCGCCAACAAATAGTATACAATGTTATATATATATATATATATATATATATATATATATATATATATATATATATTACAATTATATATATGTACTTTTTACATGTAATTTTCCATATTTGAAAGAAATATTACAAACGCGTAATATACAGATTTTGAAGTCAGAACTTCGATTTAAACTACAAAATAAATATATTATTTCAGGGAAAATACCGCATCTAACGAATTTGAGTAGACACCAAAAAATTTCTTTGTAAGCAAAGGTTGAGACCGCACCCTTTGACCGGGGAAGGTTATTTAAAACATTACATGATAAAATTTAGTCGGTCGCCCTATAGTAATTGTAGGCGACAAATAGTGTCGATCCTCATCATCATAGAAGCCGCAAAAGTCAATTGCTGGACAATCATCACATTGCAGTCGGTATTTTGTTTGGGAAAATTGCATTTTTAAATAAACCAAATTTGTGTGTCTTAAAATATAAAGGGAAGTTTTGCTTATCACGCTTATTACAATATCACAACAAATTTACCATTTAACTACGCTAATTAAACATTTATCTTACCTGTAAATATAAAGAAACGACATTTGAAGGTCACTTATATCGTCTCCATAAATATATTTATAATATTGAAATACACAAATAAAATCTAAACGTTAATCCGCCATTGAATGACGTGATGCTTTCCGACTAAATTTGGAATAATTAAATATCATTTATTCATATATATATGGTTGTAAAAAAATGGGATGTCAAGTATATCAACGATCAGAAATTTTATTGCCGTTACGTCCTATAGAAAATAAATTGTATTTGTTTATTTCAAATTTTGAATAGTTTATTAATATTTTGAATAGTACAAGTAAAAAAGGATTACATATCAATAATATTTGTTTAAAATAGCCTAAACATAGCTTTAAATTATTTTTAGGCTATTTTAAAGGCTTTTCAGTAATAAAGACTATAAGTTTTTATTTTCTTTTTGTTCTTTCAGTAAACCTGCACATTTCCCTAACGACAATTAAATTGGTGAACGTTTAAAAAAATATAATTTTATTTACTAAAATATTATAATTTTAGTAAATAAAATTATATTTTGTTTGTATTTTCTGTTAAAAGATCTTATAAAAAAATCCCATTAAAATCTTTCGAAACGTGGCAGATACCACCAATTTAATAAATATTTTATAACTAGTAATTTAAAGTCGGCTTTTGTTTAAGTGTGGCTGAAAAACTCAAGTAATTCACAACTTATTTATTGTTGCTTCGTTACTATAACTATTTATGTAGCTTTAAAAAGGCAATTAATCTATATATATATAAAAAGAGAAGTTGACTGACTGACATATCAATACAGGGCCTAAACTATGAGGGTCAAAAACTGGAAATATTGCATAAGAGTTCTTTATATAATTTAAGGTAGCACTAAAAAATGACTTTAGAAAATTTACCGCATAAAGGGTAAAACAGCGGTGAAAAGCTAGTATAAATCTTTGCTATTTTTGAAGTTATTTGAGAAAATTCAGTTTAAAGTTTCTTAATTGAAAGTTATGAAAATAAAATATTTATCGAAAATCATCTCTTAATAGGGTAAAAGGGGGATGCAAAGTTAGTATACAACTTTTGTGATTTTCAAAGTTATTTCAATAAAATGTTACATCTATATACATAAAAGGAGTAGCTAACTGACTGACAACTGATATGTCAGCGCAGGGCTAAAATTATAAGTTCAGGAAAATCAGTACTATGTAGTCCACTTATCGAAAGTCTAACATCACGCTAAGACTAATAACAGTGGAGTTTAAATGATACTAGGTTTGTTTTATAAATTAAACGCAGATGTAACCACGGGGCGCTGCATTTTATATCTATACTAATATTATAAAGCTGAAAAGTTTTTTTCTTTATTTTAAGTTTTGTATAGTCAATTTATTGAGAAAGGCTACTTACTATACCTCCCTCACTATTCCACGCGGACGAAGTTGTGGGCACTGCTAGTAACTAATAAAAACTTAATATCCTTAAATTTAATATTAATATTATCCTTTAAGTTAATATCCTACTCGAAGTAGATATTTTCCTTAATAACAACTATTAAATCTCAGTACAGTTAATCTCCACTCGTGCGTAGAACATCGCTCCCAATTTGGCACCAAAATTTTCCTCTGAGTCGTGTAATATAAGAGAAATCTGAAACCTGTTTTTCTATGTGAATCGCATGGGTATAGATCGATAGTAACGCTTTATTAACGTCCTTATTCTTAACCCGTACAATATACCGTACTTAAGAAATAAAAATGTAAAGGATGGTCTTTCACTTAAGGCCATATTCGTAATTTCAAATATACGTGACAACACTTGGTGTTGCCCGATGTAGTCGAATCAGGAGTGAGGAGATCTGTAGAAGAAATAAAGGTAATAAAGAAAGTTAACGAGGCAGTGGGCAGGGTATTAAGCTTTTGCGGTCAAAAATTTTTGAAATGAACACAGTACCGCATAGAACGTCTATGGGAGATGGAGTTAGATGACTTTAATATTTGATGTTCAACAGCTGATATAAGTATGTTTAAATGTTTATGATTTCTTTAAATGTTTATTTATACAATATTATTCTTTTTAAGTTGTCTGACTTTAAAAAATAACATGATATAAGTTCGATGCGTTGGTGTATTTTCTCGCATCTACCATAAAAACAAAAACATTTTTTCATCATTTTCATCAAATTCAATCAATTTTTCATCAAAATTGTTGGAAAACAAAGCATTTTTTATAAAATATCACGAAATTGAAGAGTAATAGTAGTATATATATAAGAGAATAATATTCCGATTCCAAGAGAAAAAAGTTTTCTCAGCGTAGTTGGTGTTTGGATGGATATATATATATATATATATATATATATATATATATATTATATATCTATATATTTCCGTCAGTTCTAGGACCTTAGTCACCTCTTACAACACCTGTTACAAAGGGATGCACTATTCTTCTCTATCGGTACCACACGGCTTATTTTGTCTAAGGGGTCTAATAAAGTCAAGTAGGGGTAGGGGTTTAGAAGCTTATATAAATGTGATCAGTTTCATTGGTAGCGATTCCAAAATTACGTCTTATTTTTGGCTAATTTTCTCATATAGGTAATTTTTCCGCGAACAAAATCACCTGTACAACTTTGTATTATATAATTACTTTTGATTCGATCTAAAAGGCACGTCTTAAGTAAAAAAAGACGAATAAAACAAGTTTTATCCTAACAATTCTATTAGTCGAATCAACAACAGAATTTATTTTAAATAAATATAGACTAGTTTAAAAATGCAGCGCTGTTTCTGATTTTGTTGAACAAATACGCTATTGAACACTATAAATTGGACCTACAAATGGACACAGGAAATGGCGTGTGCCTTATTTGTTTGCTCATATGGTTGAAAATGTTGTTACAGAATCGTAAAGTGTTGTGCAACAGATTGAATTTCATCCCACAGCTCGTTGCGACACTCTGGGCAGCGTCGGGTCACAAATTGTAAGCGATTTAGCTTCAAATGCCTCTGTACGTTCCGCTTGATACAGTGAAAAACAACGGATAATTGAATGTTTCTATTCAATAGCAAGTGATAGAGGCTGTTTCCTAGTCTCCGATTGAGGCAATTTGGTGTAATTTGTGCTCCATCGTTATTTGTTAGTACACACCATGATTTAATAATTATGCATAAGATGGGATAGAGGTTTAAAAATCGTTACCTTTAATATAAAAATAACATAATAAATAAAACAATAGTGGTATAATATAAAAGTAATATGAAAAGTCGGGAGGTACCGGAAGAGCAGAATAGTATCTCCCTCTGTACCAGGTGTCGTAAGAGGCCACTAAAGTACTGGAACCGGCAGATGGTGGTATATCCATCGAAAATGGTGTAGCTCAAATACTCGGATGGGGATGAGTAGTAGCATTCCCTTTGCAAAAACTGCCTTCTGCGATTGTTACCAGCACGGCAATTATGGGAAAAAATTTCCTTTCTTACGGAGGCCTGTACCCAGCAGTGGACTTCCTATGGCTGTAATGATGATAATATAAAAATGTTATGTTCATTAAATTTATCAGTTATATAAATCGCGTTTTTCATTATGCTAGGTCGACCGAAGCATATACTCCGCATAGTCCGCGTAAATTAGGGCGATCTAACTATTAAGGATATCACAAGCGCGTTGCCAATTTTGTGACTTGATGGTATTATGTCACATTGCCTAGTAATTTTACTGCCTCTCTGACCGTTCAAATAGGAACACAGCAATACGAACATTGCTATTTGGCGGTAAAAATAGGTAGTAGTGAAGTACTAATGCAGACGACTTAACAGGCAGAATATATGTGGTCTACCTCATGTAAAGACTGCATACATAATAAATTTCTAGAAACGTTGCCCTTTGTTCACAAGTTTAAATGAAATGTTGAATTCCGTCAGGCAGATTTAGTAGACAAGAAATTATAAATAATACACATTCTCAAATATGGACCTGACTCTGAGATCAGTCGCTTAAAGCACTTGTGTTACGGACATCAGACAACAGAAGAATCACAAGTATAATCCTTGAATACAAACATTTAACACCCGGACTCAGAATAAAATCGAATATCATAATATAAATACTTATCCTGGACGGGGATCGAACCCACGACCTTTGGCGTACAAGATAGGTTTAAAGGTAGCGTTTTAATTTTGAAAGGTGTACATAACATTATAGTTTTAAGTTGTTGCAAACTCCATCTAGGTATGCGAAATATAAAATGAACAGTGAAACAAGTTGCCATGTAAGCAAAATATGATAAGGTGACCTTGAGCTTCCACAAAAAAAAGCGTAACATAAATTATACAATATATATTAACTAAATTAAGTACTGTATATTAACTAAATCAAGCATATGTGAATAGTCTTTTAGTTAATTTTTTGAACACAGTCGGAAGCAATAAAAATGTTAGGCAAAAAATTTTGTCAAATATTTTCTTACTTGTTTTTATCTTTTCTCGTTGTTATGTTATTTTATTCAAATAAAACAATTTTTTATTACATTGAGTGACGACGGCGGTTACCATATTTATATTTCAAACAAAACTCCGTCTAACATTCGAAATATTCGATTGTGAACTATTTGTTCTGTGTTGAAAATACATTCTGGTGAGGTGAATTACTGGATGCTGATAAATTTCACTTATTTGTACGATCCCCTTATTGGAACTAGATTATTATTACAATAGCTATATTAGCTGTGAGGTGCCGACTAGAATTATACCTACGTTGTACTAAGTGTAGTAGGAGGCGACTGAGGTACCAGAACCAATAGATGATAGTATGACTATCCAACAGAGCAGTAAATCTGCACTGTTGGATAATCATACTGCAACTGGGAGGGGAAGAGCAGCAGCATTTCTGACGGGAAAGTTACACTTTGCGATTGCCAAGAAACCTGCTCAATGCGGCAGCTATGCCCAAAATTTTTCTTTTATGGCCTATGTCTAGCAGTAAACGTTGTACTGCTGCATTGATGATAATTAAACATTTTTAACTTTTGACTAACTATGTATCCAAGCAATAAAGAATTAATACATTTAAAATTTATTTAAGACTAATGAGAACTAAGTATAAACCACACTTAGCCCAAATTATGATGATATGACTAATATTTTAATCAATTTGTGTTACCAGCGATGACATATTTTAACCATTGGCCTTACTAGCCAATTCAATATAGCCCAACAAGCTATGGACAGGGTTATAATCGGAGTCTATTTGCGCAATCCAATCAGATATGAATAGATCCGTGAAAGAACCGAAGTTACTGACATAGAATAAAACCCCAAGATTGCGCAGGACATAGGCCGCATACAACCTATTCCTAGGTCCTATTTGAAATTTCTTGGAGAGGCCTAACTCCACCAGTGTACGTCCTACGACTGAAATAATGATGATGATGATATATTTACATATAACAGACTTAAGACAGGCAATCAGCTTACTATGGATATTGAAAAAAAATACGTCTCTATTTTTAGAGCACGCAAGGTTTTTCAAAGTTTTATTTTTTAAATGACCAGAAATCACTATTATAGTCGTGGTCCAAGTAATCAAGAGTTTAAAATGAGATGGGTCTTCATGCCGTCTCATGATTTCTATACTGAGAACTTTTATTTATTGTATTAGGCACACATTAGAATTATAGCACAATAAAACACTCTAAAAATCTGAGGGATTTTGGCAAGCTGCGATTTCATAAGGATGTAAGTGTGATAAGTTTAATTAGCAATTATTTTATTTTGAAACTCTATACGTGAACAAAAGACATAATTTTGAAATAAATATTAAAATCCAGCAATAACAATGAACATAGATAAGTATTTATGTTCATTATATTATCTTTTTTAATTATTCGCAAATAATTATAATTATTTATGAATTATTAGAATAAAAAATTAGCAATGAAAATATATACCAAAAAAAACATAAGCAAAACAAAAAATCTTAATAATTGAGATTTGAATTCGTCAAAGACATTGCCAGCTGTTTTATTTAGGATTAGTAAATATATATTGATTTTTGATTCACGCAAATTGTTAATGGACACTCGATTAATTTATATAATGTAATTATATGAGGTAAATGAGATACCAGAACCGCCACGCAGTCAATTGAAAATTGCGTAGCTATAAGTAATATTTTATTATTTTGGAACATCAGTAGACATCCTATGGCTAATAACTATAATATTTTACCATAAGGCACTTATAATGCTAAAATGACAATAATTTTCATTTATTTTTTTTCTTGGCACATTTAAAGGTTTTTTTATTCTTTTATTTCCATGAGTTTCATAATTAACCAGACATAGCGTGACTTGACGAGGGTCACATAGGTCCCCGTCACGTTTGAATTCTCAAATCCCAAATATACAATTCCTTGTTTAAAGGTTTTATGGGTTCCTTTTAGATATAAGCACGTATGATATATATGCATTATTGGGACATAAAATGTCAGTGATTCTTTCTCGTAAAATACTCTACATTCGTTCCATTGAGTGACGACGGTTTGCGTTGGGGTAAAACAAAAATAATTTACTTTTTAATACCTCTTCTGCTGGATGTCCTCATTTTCAGCTCGTCATATTAATTTAAGAAAGCAAGTCGTCCATTATTATGTATTACCGCATACAAGGTGCAGAGAAAGAAACCCCATTATCTAGGCTCACGCCTCCGGTTCATTTTTAGTTATTGTTCAACTAAATATTAACACGTGGCGCAAAGATCATTTGGTATTTTATAATCATAATCATCATAAGTGCCGTCGACTACTGGACAAGACCTTTTTTATGCCTTAAGCAATTGTATTGCGGACACCAGACATCAGAGAAATCACAAATATATTAATTAAATACATATACTTAACACCCACACACATAAATATTTGTCCTGGGTAATTGGTAATTGCAGAGGATGAATTGCCACGTGTTAACATAAAATTAAAACACATTTGATTTTTAGCGTTAATTTTTAGTTAGCGAGACTTGCAATGCTCGATATTAATGATTTTTGCTCTGCATTATAAATGTGTTAATTTATTTGATTAATTTTTAAGGTTATCATTATATATTTATGAAAAAAAACTGCTTTTTAACTTCTACTTATGGAATTGCGCCGCTTAAAAGTGTCTAGAAACTAAACTCAAATGAACCTTTACCGATGCGCTGAAGTTAGATTTCTCAGTGGTCACCACAAGTAGTTGGCTGCGACTGTGAGCACGGTAAGAACGTCAGTGGTCGCGAGAACCGCACGTCTGCAACAAGTGAGCAATCTAATTTGCGGGATTGGGAAATTGCATATTCCTAGTACTTTAAAATGTTTTTAGTCCCACATTATTAAACATGAGGTAGACCGCGTACAAAAGTCGTCTGAATTGGCACCTAACTGTTTTATTTTATTTATTTTTGGAACGATAACAAAATACAAATCAACACATACAAACCGAAATTAGTTTCGTTGGAATTATCCCTAAATTTGCATTTTAATGTCAAACAAGTACACTATTATATATATATATATATATATACTACCGCCAAATAGCCGTGTTCGTATTGCTGTTTCGATTTGAAAGATGAGAGAGGCAGTGAAATTACTAGGTAATGTGCATAATATCTAAAATTCAAAACGTTGGCAACGCGCTAATGATATATTTGTGTTATTACGAGCGTCTATGGTCTACGGTGATGATTACTATTACGGATTGTAAGCTTGTTGTGAGGCTAATGTCTACTACGGCTGCTGAAAATCAGAATTAAGTGTCCGAAGATTTTTTTTAGAGTACAACAAATTATATATTTTTTTGATAATTGTACGATTTTAACCCATGACCACCCAATTGCCGCCATTTTCGTTCACAAGAAATTCGATGCCGCTATTTCATCTCAATAATCAAAGGCGGATGTTCAATAAAAAATCGAATATATTTTGAAATTTATTCCGATATTAATACAAAACATAAAAAAAATTATTTACTGGATTTCCCAGGATCCCTAATTGATTCCGAGAGATCAATTGACAAGCTTATATTTGATGTTTTATTTCAAAAGTCTTTACGGTTCAGGGCTGTTTAGGATACAGCTTTTTATGATTAAAGTACCACAATTTTTGGGTTGTATTTACCAGTTCCGAACAATACGTTTATACTGAACATTTATGCACTGGGCCTGGCCACGTGACAAATCAGCAATTTGTCGTGGCGAGCTCGCGC
Source organism: Heortia vitessoides (assembly GCA_020976665.1). Classification (NCBI taxonomy): domain Eukaryota; kingdom Metazoa; phylum Arthropoda; class Insecta; order Lepidoptera; family Crambidae; genus Heortia; species Heortia vitessoides. Next base: position 4,869,575 of record JACJUM010003129.1, read on the forward strand.
CGTTTAAATTTATAGCAATTTACGAGCCGTGTTTGTGGTTACAGAATGGCTGAGAAGATGTTCATAGTGAACGCGTATACAAGGTTATAAATTGTCTGAGCAGACGACCGACGTGTAAGTACTGGCGTGGCGCTTGTTATGCAGTAGCAGCGCCGGTGCTTTGAGGTAATTCAGTTTGGAGAGAAGCAATTTGTCAATCTTGTAAGATGAACCTTGTAAATTTTAACGTTTTGGTTCATTAGAGTTCTACGTGTTTTACGTTAAGATGTTTAACTTTTCTGAAATAAAGTTATTCCGTGCTATATAATACCTACCAGTGTGAATTTATTTCGTTTCTGTTTAAAAATTTAGTTAAAAAATGCAAAGTTTAACAAGGTTTTATACGACTTGTCTTTTCTCTTTCGTTTTGATTATTATACCATATGTCATACCAGACGTCTGGTATAAATTACGCTTGAAAAGGTGTCTTAAAAATTTCAGGTTGATTTGAATGCTGTTTTCAATACTTAGAATATATTATATGTAATTTAGTAGGTGTATAGAAATTCTTAGCGCAAGAAAACTTTTGATGGGCAAAATTGTATTAACTCTATGTGTATAGAAACCATGGTATGCATATAACTTTTTGATGAAGGTTGCTTAAACTCAGTAAACATTAAATAATGAAAAAATTTACACAACATTTCATGATTGACATGACACCGAGATAAATAGTTCAAAACACATGAGTTACGGATATCAGACAACAGAGGAATCACAAATATAATACCTAAATATATATACCCAGATACAAAACAAACACAATCATCTCATAGTTATTTCTCCTGAGTGGACATCAAACTCCCGACCCTTGGCGCACAAGATAGGATCACTGCCAACGACGCTATCGGGCCTATTAGAATTTATACATTCACAAAATGTTTGTTTTTAATTATACCGAAAATAATTGTAGCTGCTACATAGCCGTAGCCGTCAAATACGAGTAAATTTTCATTCATCAAATGGGCTATATATATTATTTCACATTATTATGTGAAAATCAATTCCCACACCATGTCATACATTGACCTGACTCCATGGTAAGTCGCTTAAAGCACTTGTGTTACGGATACCAGACAACAGAGTAATCACAAATATACCACTTAAATACATATATTTAAAACCCACAAAACAGAACAAACACAAATATCATCATACAAATATTTGTGGGTGGGAATCGAATCCACGACCTTTGGCGCACAAGATAGGATCCCTACCATCTGTGCCATCAGGCCCGTCAATAATATAATCTACATGAGCAGAATATACATACCTGTCTGGATTTCTTGTAAATATACAACAGAAGGTCATCAAAAATCGATAGCCAATAATTATTCCGAAACATAGAATTAATAAAAGTCACGCATGTAGTTCAACCCACAATTTGTCGCTTCGTGTTAGTAGAGAAACGACTACTTTATATGAATATATATATGCTAAAAATTTATTTGTATGGACAAGGTGTTGAAATTATTGTGCTGCTTATTTCTCTAACTACACAGTAGGCTACGTGACTCATGTCTAACATGGCGCAATAAATTAATTCAATTTCAGTTAATAAAAGTCCACGATGGTTGGATAGTTTCAGTTAATTTTTTTTATTACATTTGTAACGCTGAATACGCTATCAACTAGAATGTGACGTCTTAAAACTTGTTTTTTATTAGACCTATTCGACAAACAAGCATGAATGTAGTCTATGATAGAAGTCGCAGTTACCGAAGTCTATGAAGGATATCACTAGCGCGTCTTCAACCTGGTGATCTGAAGATAATATATCACTACCCAGTAATTTCTCTTACCCTTTAAACTTTAAACACAGCATTGCAAACATTATTAGTGGTAGAAATAGGTGAGAATGAGGTACCAATGCGGGCGACCTGTATATGAGGTCTACTTCTTAAACAAACTTATGCCACTCGGTCATTAAACTTGCAAAAGGTCATGCTTATTATTGAAAAAAACTTAGTGGTTCAGACAGTTAGTTAAATAACAAATAATGGATTATCAGCCATACGACAGCGGAACAAGTTGTGCGGCAAAATAAAAGATTTCGGTATTCTAGGTTCTAAACATATTAGTATTTATTAAGATCTAATAATACAATTATAAATAACTAGCTGTGTCCGTGATTTCGACCGCGTGGAGTAGTTTCTTCGGGCACCATACCTTTTTAATTTAACTTATATGAACTTTGAATGTTATTTATTTATATAAAAAAATCAATAGCCTGAATAACAAGTTTTAAGCTTCTAACTCTAGCATGACCGATACTTCCAAACAAGTTTTCATGCCCCCTTTCGACCCCTTACAACTCTTTTGTCGAATGAAAAAAAAGAAGCGTATGTCTTTTCTAAAGCTTTAGACAATCTGTGTACCAAATTTCATTTAAATCGTTTCAGTAGTTTAGGCATGATTGCGACACAGACAGACAGGCAGAGTTACTTTCGGATTTACAACATTAGTAAGGATTTAAGACCTTTATTTTACAAAATAGTCCAGTTTGTTTTCCTCAGTAAGCTTATGTAAATGATTATATTTTGCTTTGTAATTACCAAATTAACTAAAGAAAGCTTTAAGAAAGTCTCTTTGACTCTTTAAAATCTAACCAGGTTTTCACCGCATACAGGCATTCTTGCCTAACAACAGACGGTGACTTTAAAAAATTAATATCCATTACTATAATGTGTTTTTAGATTGAACTGTATTTTGCTCGGGTGTGCCTCGTTTGCGGGCTCAGTTAATAGTGGCCATATACTTCGATAGACGATCATTGTTATAACTTTAATGTTTCTGTTATAAGTAAATTAATTTTCATAACAGTTTGAAATTACGATTACATTTTTACTTCAATTATTCTTTATTGATCGATAATCGTTTGATCTATTAATTCAGGTTATCAAGTTGATGAGTCATTTGATATCATTTTCGTGCCCAGAGGAGCTATTACGGTTTTGATTGAGTATTTTTAATCTTTTTTTAATCCTATATTACCTTTCCAACTGTATATTACAAGTTACATAACTTCTATATAGATACTGGAATAATCTTGAAGTGATTTATTCTGTTAAGGACTAATTCATATATATACGTTAACTTCTCTTTGGAATAATCAGGGACTGTTGTCCGCCATTTGCATATTCGGTCCTAACATGTTTAATAAAGAAGTATCCATTTTTTTGAAATAAACAAATGGTTTTGTTTTTATATTTTATAGACTGCATTCATAATCCTAATAATGGCTGCTATTACAAAAAACGGGTGTCAAGCATATGGCAAAAAAACAAATATGAAATTTTCATTTAAAAAATAACGTTTACATAAATTGTATTGTATATTACGACCATAAAGAAATCCGAAAAAAATAATTTTAATGGATAAAATATTTCCTGAGTAAAACATTTTTGGAATGTGAGTTGTGTGAGATAAAATTTAATTAATTTACTTGTAGAATGAGAGTTTGCCAAATTATTTGCCTTTTAAAGCTTTTTGTTTTTTACTTGATCTTAAGTCATAGGAGTTTTTAACAATAGTAAACACAAAAATAAACTCCTCCTCCTAAAAACGATCTAAGGTTATATACAGCAGTTTTCTTATATTTTTTTTACGTAGCCTTAATATTTAAATCCATCTAATTTTTTTTTAGATATTTTTTATAAAACTGATGGTGGATGAAATTGTAATTATGTTTTTATTTATTATTTCCAAATTTAAATTTTAACGCTAAAGATTGCTTGCTTCAAGTAACATACAAACACATTATCATATTAATAATTCTATTCTTGTAATATTTATTGAAAAAGTTAAAATAAACTTAGTATACTTAACTTAGTGCTCTTGTTTTTGTACAATGGTTTATGGACTTATGGTATAGCAACAGTTCATAAAGATAATGATGTTATCTGCAAATCCGCAGTACATAACTTCGTTCTATCTTAAATACTTTTCGCAGCGCACGCAATATAAGAAATTTTATACGTTATTTATCCCTACTCAGAGCTTAACATTTAAGTTATCGTAGGGATCTCTATTTAAAATGATACCGCAAACTAAGTAGCATTGTATTGACAAAATATTTTTCCATTTGTTCTTTTGAAGTTCTTTCAAATATTACATCGAAATCACACACTTTAAATAATAACTCTATGTAATATTTGGTTACATGTTGATACATATGAACAAACATAAACATATGAGTATTTTACCACTTATATCCACACCAACACTACTTTCATCTACCAAAAGTATGAGGAGGAAGCAAATAGTATTTCTTTACTTTCTCCGCATACTTTAATAACTACATACATGAACACGGGTTTCTTAAGAATCATAATTTGGTGAGAACTTGAGTCCTTAGTTACTCCTTCTTAATTTAAATTTCATGGTTTTTCTCCCATCGGCAAAACTCTCAACGTACGTTACAGAATAATTATAAATAAATTTACACAAAATCGCATACATTTAGCGCATACCAGCCACAGCCACAGCCGGACTGGCTGGGCGCAATCCATCCTCTTTAAAGTCAACAGAAGACAAACATTTATCATACAAAACTTCAAACTTAAACTCATACAATACTGGGTGGGGTTTTCTAGTCGTTATGAAGTCAGCAAACAAGTATACGGTTTGCTTAATGATAAACGTGACCGCCGCCTATAGACATTCGTATCATCACAAAGATATCAGCGTGTGGCCCACCTTGTGAATGGAAGAAACAATGTCATATATATCCAGTAATTTTACTGCCTCTAACCTTTTAAACCGGAATACAGCAACGCGAACATTGCCATTTGGCGGTAGAAACAGGCGAGCGTGAGGTTCCAATGCAGACATCCTTTGTAAGAGTTCCATCTCTAGTCTAAGGATTTCACGATCCATGACGCACAGGATAGGAACAATACCAAATGCGTCATCGGGAACCCGAAAAGCAAGATGACTAATGACCATCTTTTTTTTAAAAGTCGTAGAAATGACTTTGTATTTTTTGATTTGATTTATAAATATTCGGTCTCCGTTTTTAGTAAGACTTTGTTCCAAATGTGCTAAGACTAAGACAGTAATAAGACCCTGACCTTTGGCCCGCTTCCATACAATTATTATATGCAAAATTTGTTAGGTGATCTATAATCGCTTAACCAATTAACTAATATAAAATTAAGTTCAGCCGAATTATGTTGTAGGCAAAGGATAATAATTAGTGTACTATACTAACTTAAACGTTGATTTATTTTAGGTCCTGCGTGGATTTTGAATATCGTCTTTCTGTCAGTCTAAAGTTTCATAGTCTATTCAATAAGTTAATTTATAATAAAGTTAATTTTATTTAGTATTCTAATTTAATATAGGTAATTAATGATAATATATAATTAATATTTTTTTTTATCATATATTTTCAGTTATTTTGTGTAGAGTACGAGTATCAAGAAGACAAAACTCGACGTCTTGCGTAAATTGGAACACCTGTCGCCGCAGGCAGTCACATTAAGCCTAGACTAAACACAAATTGTAAGCGAAAGTGACATTCCAACTCGCCCGCAGTGCGCCATAACATAAAACGTCTAGGAGTAACACGCTCAAGTGTTTATTACTAAGAATTATCCAAGATAGTTGCCAGCAATACTACTGGGCCGCGGCCAATGGAATGAGCCCAGTCAATTCAAGAAAAGTCAACACAAGACCCGAATCCAACCGCAGTTAATGGGCAAGTTAACCTAATAGCTGAAAGCACTCAATGCTTACAAAGTCGCGTCGACCTCTTTATGGGGCCACTAACTGTTAATTTCCTACATTGGCTTTAAGGAAACTCGCTTGTAACGGAATCATTGTTGCGTCCGCAGGTTTTGTTATGTTTCTCTCTTCGCTTTTAAAAGTGATTGCGAACAGATTTATCTAACCTTTTTGTGGTAGTAAAATAAGAAGGTTGGATCGAAATATTTTATTAAGGACTTGATTTGAACACACACTTAGTTTTTGCTGTCACAGCATTTGACAAGAAAAAAAAAATGGCATTTGAAGAATAATGTTTCGCAATATCATACTTGATAATTTTAATTTAAATTTTACAAACAATCAGGTAATAAACTAAAATTACAATTTACAATTACTTCAATAAGGAATTGTGCCAAAGTATTTATTCACAAAATACGAGTAATATGCGTGAAGTCTACTGCTACCACAACGCACGAACCGAGCAAGTGAAGAAAGCGTGCCGGCAGCAGCCGGTAAATGCCAGAAGTAACCGAAAACTAACATTTTAACAGTTGAAATAATTAAGTCGACCATTTGCAAAACTTATTACTACTTTATTGTTTTTAAAGCAATATGTTTGCTAAATACAAGTTTTTAATAAAAAAAATAAAAGTTACCAAACGGTCGGTACGGTACGGTCACTATGACCGTCAACTTTGGTTACAAACGCTTGTGTCATCACAGTGATATAACTCGTGTATATCACCAGTTATTTTACTGCCTTCCATTATAAATAGAACGCAGCAATACGAGCACTGTTGTTTGGTGGCAGAAATAGGAGAAAGTGAGGGACCGATTCAGATGAATTTATCTAAAGACACTAGAGTTAGTCTTTGAAAAGTTCTATCACTACTGAGCTGAAATTTTGGGGCTCATTTGAGCAAAGATGGATAGTCGTATCGTTATTGATACCTCAGCTACCTAGATACCTAGTACAGAGGGATGAATGCACTATTTCACAGGTACCACGAAGCATTTATGACAGTTGCATCAAAAATACGAGTAGTACTTCAAATATAATTCTGGGAGTATTTTAAATTTACTCTCTTGTCTTTTGCTTCTGTCAACTCTTTACTTTAAGAGATTTTGTAATAAAAGGAGCTTACTTTGCTCTCAACAACCAACTTTAGTTTTATGGGATCGCAAAAATGTATGTGCATTTGCAAATTGATTTATAATGCTATACCGACATAAATAATAGTCAGAGAACGGTCCTCTTTAGTTAGCTCTCATAAAGTTGTTCGTATTTCATTAGGAGTACAACCCATTTGAAGTAACGGAACTGATGCTAAAGGCATCCGATTGTTTCATTCAAGAAGTTTTTATTCCAGCTATTCTCAACACAATCTGTATCTTGCGCTAACCTTGATCCGGGGCTGTGGTGCGGAAAATCGAGGCGGCGCGAACCGTGACTTTGTTTCTGGAAATCGAAAAATCTTTTTCAGAGTTGTGACTGTTAGCGTAAGCGCCTTTATCGTGCTAAGCCCGCCTTGTTTAATATTGTTGCGAAACTGTAGCTGTGGCGATATTTCACTGATAATGTTATGTTTATATGCAAACAATACTTCGCTAAGCGAATTTTCAACTTAAGTATTCGACTTAATTTTAATCAACATTGGAACAACGAAATGTTAACCTTATTTTGTAAGAATATGTTAATGAGTTATTACTCAAATTAGCTGAAGAAAAAGAGAAGCATATTTGACAGTGTTTAGGTATTTTTGATATAAAAATATAAAACAAAGCTCGGGCATATATCAATATGATCATAATACCAGATATTACTTGCAATAAAAGAAATTTGGCAATACTAAAAGAAAAATGGCAATAATATTTTTACCGTAATTTCCTAATTCTTCATAATTTTTAGCATTTGCAAAAATACACCAATAAATTTGGAAATAAAGTGCATTTAACTAAGAATATCTTTATCCGAAATCTCGTTCAGTCAAATATTTTTATGTAGCAACTTTGATACGGCTTCCACGTTGCGGAAAATTAGAGCTGCGTCGGAAAACACCAACTGGCGTTACTTTGGTAAATGCACGTAGTTTTCAAAACGTGGTGTTCCAGTGTTCTCCCAGAACTCGGACGATTGGACTGAATATATTGAATATACAAATTTTATTCTTCTTGCGTTTATGAGCAGTTGGCTATTATATTCAAATTTATACACATTAGCTTGCAATGCAAACCATTTAAGCTCCTAAACTAAATAAACCGTTTATTTATTGTGCAGAATTATGTATGCTGAGAATATTTGAGATTTAGCTTTAAAATTTGAAATATCTCCTTTAGAGTCAGCTTATTCTCAAAACTTTATCATAGGTCTACCCAAGGAAAGACTTGTTTTGGTTGAACCACTTTATTGCCTCTTACGTCATCTGATACAAATAAGAAAAACTATTTTACTCAACTAGTACTAAAGGCGTTGCCGACATTTTGAATGACGTGATAAAACATTGTTTATTGAATTGATTTGCGTAACTACTAGCTTTAAGACATCCGTTTATTAGCATCGACGTCGTTAAAGGTGGGACCTTTCCCGGCGTGTAACAATATCTCTGAATCTTTATCACTATTAGTATTTTTTGCTGGTCCTTTTTGTTCCCGCTTAATTAAAGTAATATAAATAAACTCTGCAGACTAGATTAAGGTACGCCTAATTTACAAACCCATATATTTGATGAATATTACGCTATTTTAAGTTTGTTTGTTAATTTAGATGTTTAGTGTTTTTTCCATGAGTTTTTCGTTGTCTTGATAACCATTTATAAGTCGTCGTCGTCGTTAGAGTAGAACAAGACATCGGAATTGACAGATGGCAGTATATTCTTCCAAGTATAACCCAAATAAAATATGGCGGCCATGGACAACAGCATTCCTATCGCAAAGCTTCTGTCTATGATTGAGCGATAAGTATGAGCAAAATTTCGTTTTTGTTTGCGAGCCCTATGTCTTGCACTGGACGATCTAGTGGCTTTTACGACGATGATGATGACGATGCATTCGAGTTTGGCACACAATCATGTAGTGTCTGATAAGGAAATAAGTAACTCTATTAGATCCAAATCGGATAGTTATGTTTGTATTTTACGCAGGTAAGGTTTCCCGATGGACCAAGGGTTGTGTTTGCTTTTTAATAACAATATAAATTAAATTTGCAATTTCATATTGCATAAATCCTCTATTCCATTTTTCTAAAGACGTAATAAAACTTAGCACCTGATTAGAGACTTAGGACTGTTTCGACTGAGTAGTTTTTCTGAAAACAAACAAATTTAGATAATATTTAATAGAAATAAAAAATTTGTCTCAAGTCTTAGGCTGGATTCGAACTTATATATTTCCCGTGCCGGACCACCTCACTATCGTTATACTATCGAGACCTTATTAGACATGTCGAGGTTTTCCAAATGTAATTTTCAGCTGAGAAATCCTTACTTACACTCAAATGACTCAATCTTTAACATGTTTGAAGCAATCGATAAAATAAAAATGCTTAATTAGTTCAAAGGTCTTACGCATTAGCATTATTTATTTCAGTTTATGCATTAAACCAATCAAGTAATTTAAAAAATACGAAATTCTCCATCCAGAGAGATAAAAGTTAACATGAATTTAAAAATTGTACAGCATAACTTTATTTAATTAGACATATTAAAAAATTCAAATATTACCACAAGCTACATTAGTACGAGATAATTTTCTTTTACACACATTATTTAGATAAACAGGCCAATTTATCCATGATGAATACGTAAGACGTTACTTAATTAAATTTTACACCAATATTAATTTCATCAAAAATTAATAAAACCATGTCATGTATCATAGCCCTCTCTTATAATACAGTTTTATTAAAAATGAAGCGTGGACTTTTTCGTCTACTCATTTATAACCTATTACATTTTTTTTCAACCAAGCGTTAAAAATATGAAGAAAATCTATGGTAATTAAGTGCAAAAAAAATTATATTCTTTATATGCACAAGCATTTTTCGATTTACATCTAAACAAAAAATTTCGCTTCTTATAGAAAGCGGTTTTCTTCCGCATCTTTATGAAAAAAAAGAACTAGGTACTATGCCAATTTCTCTTTTATTTGTACTTTTTGTAAAAACGCACTGGATGTATTATCAGATTATTACATAATAAACAAGAGTATGCCAGTTTGTTTTTTATTAAGTACCAGTCGTATTCAGTATTAATACCTGGAAGTCAAAACATTGGTGCTTAAATATATTTTTTTTTATTTATTTAACTTTATTGCACAAAATGTTACAAAATTTACAAATGGCGGACTTAATGCCAGATGGCATTATCTTCCAGTCAACCATTACACAAAACTGAAATAT
>JACJUM010003129.1:4879818-4912933 GCA_020976665.1 Heortia vitessoides
TTATAAAGTCAGAGAAGCAGCATCAGTAAATAAAGTACGGAGACAGTATAAATTTGTTTGGGGATTGCTTAATATTCATCGGAAGCTCGTTCCAGAGTCGTATAGCTGTCACTGTAAAAGAGTTTGTCAAAAAACTAGAGTGATGAGAAGGAGTTAAGAGCGAAAGAGTATTAGAAGAACGGAGATTACGTTCGTGAGAGGAAGATAGGAATTGGAATCTGTCCTTTAAGTAAATTGGTGCGTACGGATCAAAAATATTGAAAATAGTGTGGTTAGTACTCGAATTATGCGACGTTCTCGAATGTGAAGCCAGCCGAAAAGAGAACGGTAATGGGAAATATGATCGTATTTACGCAAACCGAAAATGAAACGAAGACAGTTGTTTAATAGACGATCCAATTTATTAAGGAGTTCTGTATGTATGTATTTGTCGATTCAGTAATATGAGAAATTGTACTAAAATTAATTTAAACACATGGTATAGTAAGACCTCGAATACCGAAGCGTGTTAACTGGACGTCTGGCAAGTCTCACAGTGAACCGTAAAGCCCTTTATGTGAGCTTCAGAAACCACGTCACAATTGAATATTGCAGGTCGAATATGATATACCACAGGGTTTCCTTACTCCAACGAGAACCGAAATCTTGTCGCAAATATAGCTTAAATCCGATAATTAAGACCATATATTGCGAACTACTACGTAATTTGGTATTTGACTACGTGAATATATAGATATATATATATCTATGAATATATATACATAAATATATATTTAAGCAATAAAATTATTATAATGATTATGAGTATCAGCTCCAAATTTGTCTTGTAATCTTTTAATCAAGTAGACTAGGAATCGGCAATTAAATAAAGAAGATTCAATAAGAGAGAAGAATATGGGGAATAAACCGATTGAGTCGGTAATTTTCACGGTTTCAATCACTCACTGCATTCTAAGGTTGGGAGTAGGAAAGATGTCAAGTGTTTTAATATCCATTCTCATTTCTTGTGTCCTATCATTCACCTCTTCCTAGGATCGAAATTAGATGATGTTGTGTGAGTATATATATTTTGTAAACAATATAAATTATATGCCAATAAATTTTTACTAATTAAACAAAAAAAAATAAACTATACATAATATTTTTTCAGTTACTTAATAAAAATCATGGTAAACTTTGATTGCATTCTTCGATCTTTATGTTTGTTGTAACAATCACCCGTGTTTGCTCAATTGGTAGAAATATTTAGTTTTTTTTCTATCAAATACAAGAAATCACAATTTATAAAACCATCTATTTCCACTTAATAGAATTCTAATTTTTATTAATTTATGTTTTATTTAAAAAAATATTTGTGCAAATTATAATATATCCTAAATGTAATTTTACGTTCTACAAGCTAAATTTTTGTTTTTTATATAATGGAGGCATCTTAATGGAATAGATTAGATCAAATTAAGTTTTATGCGTTTATCACTCCATCACCATCTGTGGAGATGTAAACTTTGCTTAATCGCCTCAAACGTCTAAAACTTCAGTCTGGAGACGCGTTTGGCAATTTTACGACACATTATATCAAGGTATACGTTTAATAAATTCCCCGTTCTCGTTCAAACTTCCACATAAATTAAAATGTAACGACATGAATGCTAATGTTATTCTCAGACTTTATGCTTTCCAAGTAACAAATTCGCTTTAAATGCTATGGAGGGTGAGACGTTTTGATTTACGTATCATTTTGAACCTGTCTCAGACACGTTGTTTTTGAGTACAATTTAATAATTTTCAGATGCCTTGAAGAAACAAACCAACTGTGAACGTTCTTAAAATTCATTATGATTTATGAAACGCTCTTCGTTCGTTACAACACACTGTTAGAATACTCTACAAAATTGAATATATTCAATTAAAAAAAAGTGGTCACAAAACAAATTCACGTGACAAATTTCATACGAGTTTAGGAGTGTATAAGCATATGTAACAGGAGTTACATAGTTATCTAAGTTTTATTCTAGTGGCTGGTATTAAAGGGATTCGTAAGGTTTTGCGTACTCCATTTTAACGATATCATCTGGCATATTTAGTTGACATAAGCGCTTCTCTACCCTACGATCCGATTTTATATAAATTATCCTATAGAAAAATGTAACTATCGCGCTTCTGGACTAGTGAAGTGATTTAAATTAGGAGCAGCATCAAACGAGATTAAGCAGTTCTAGTCAGATGATCTGTTCACCTTGTGGGTGGAAGTCATAAGCTGCTTAGTGAGACTGGGATTTACTTAAAATCTGTATTAATTTATTATTAAATGATCTATACGGGTTATCTTAATTACATAATTATGTAGTCAAAACAAAAATTAAATTATTCTACATCGATCTTAATTAATAATGATTTGACGTTTTCAAAAAATACGTCGAAATGCGGGTGAGATACAAGCGTTGCGTTAAGTGCCTTACAAGCGATATAATGGTGATTGTGCTCTCGCTACTGTTACGGCATCTCAGAAGTAAAAGGGTTATCTCAAACAAATGTTATTTTCTAGACTTTTCAATATTGATAACCATAGATCACACTAACCTCAGTTAAAGACGTCTCCTTTCGAAGAGTCAACTGTCATTCGTAATCGATGACATAATAAACAGCATTGCCAGTATAATATTAAAAAGTCCCGTTACATTGTCCCGCAAACAACCGATGTATTCGAGTACGTCCGGATAATTGCTTTACACATATAGGCGAGTCCACATCTCCACGCAACATTCATACAACAGCTAACAGCTATGCTCGAGCTCTACTAGTTTTTAGAGACTTTATTGCTAATTTATACATTACAATTTAATATTCTTCAATACAGCCGTAGTCCACTACTGCGGAACATAGGCCTCGCGGTTTCTAATTTTACACAAACAGTACTTTAGGCAAAAATAGACTGAGAAAGGCAAGGAATTTACGTGTCAACTATATCTGAAGGTATATTTCATTTATAAAGGATCTACCTACCTACATGCAAATCAAAAAATCTTGATTTGCATGTAGGTAAGTAGATCCGTATAAAGAAGATGCGTCTTCTTACGGAAAAAGTATATATCTTGTTAAAGAAAGCTTAATTATTATATTGAATGATCGTTGAAGTTGTGCAGCTTTTACAATTCTTAATATCTGATCGACCTGACAATGTCAATCTTCCCTATGCTTCTGAGAGTAGCATCAAACTCTTGATCCCTGCTAAATATTCCGTGGGCCGTAGACCGGATTTTTTATTAACCCAAAAAGAAGGCAGATGCCCCTTGGGAAAAGTAAAAAGAAATCTTGTTGCCTTTCATTAATTGCAATTTTAGATTTAGTGATCTAAAATTATTAAAATTTCATCTTCATAACAGCTGTATAACGTCTATTGCTGGACATAAGCCTTTTCAAAAAAGTAATTTTGTTTATAATTGCAGTACTGGGCAGACTTTGTGGCAACCACAGGGTGTAGTTTTACGACAGTGATGCTGCTGTCTATTTCTGGTCTTTTGCTTTTGAACTACGCTGATTCGAGCGGATATAACTCCATCTGTCGGTTAAGTTATCGCAGTCAACTTACAATACCTGGTTCAGGGGAGGTCCTATATATTATTTACACCAATTAACTTCTTCACACCACCTTAAAAAAAACCTTAAAAAGAGCTAAAATTACTACTTGGCCATAAACGTATCTATGGTGCAACCAATGATGGTCCTTTAACCTACGCGGCTGTAACTTTGAACAATATTCACTTACGTCAGTCATTGATGTCGGTAAGCCCGTTAAATTTTAAACCCCATATGTGCGATAAAGATATTTTATACCGAGAGTTTCATAGCTTTGGAAGGGAAAAGGGTTCCGCAAGCTACATCAATGTATGTTTACCCCTACCACATTTCTAACATAATTTCAGACATTTTACGTGCCTAAATGTATTCGAGATTTAAAAGTATTACCATTGTGAATGTGGTAAACGTACTTTGCACGTCTAAAAACTTTCTCTGTTACACTTTTCTTTGATCAAATAACATCTAATGAAAGTACTATAAGTCCTGGCGACGATTTAGTACACTGTGACACATCTCCAAATAGTTCACTATTCCCTGGGGATAATTATGTGCATGATAGGCAATACTGAAACCCTAGAGGTAAGTCTGTGAAATAGAGTCGGTATTGGTGAAGAAATAGGTGAAGTCACGGGCTAACACAAAAATATAGGCGTTAATGTAGTTATACCGCAAACCTGCTCAGACGTCAACGGACGAAGTCACGCTTCAACATTTAACGCAAACCCCTGCCTGTAACACTTTGACTCACTTTATTCTTTTTTATTACTATTTTCTATAAGTAGGCGAAATGTGTGACACACACTATCACACGATTTTATACCAATTAATCTTAATGATCTTATTAAATTTAAGAAACACCCCTATATTAAAGAAGATGTTGGAAATAACCACAGAAATGCTGATGTACGTTTGATTAAGAATCAGAATCACAGCACTACCAAATCATAATATCTGTGTACATAGAAACGTGATACTTCAATAAAAATATACTTATTAAATTTTTTCATTGTTTTATAACGGTTCATCGTCATCATTATTACAGCCATTGGAAGTTCGCTGTTGGACATAGACCTCCCCAAGAAAGGAAATTTTACCCATAATTACCGCGCTGTGCATGCTTGTTGGCAAGCGCAGAGCTTCCCATCCTTATCCTGTCCATTAGAGGTACACAGTTTTGGATAAATACACCGCCATCTGTCTATTCTGGTACCTCTGTCACTTTCTACGACCCTTGGAAACTTAAAGAGGTACTATTCTACTCGGCCAGTATCTCACAGCAATGATTATATCAGCGTAACCGAAACCTTAATAATATAAAATGCAAAAGTTACAAAATCGCGTTTTTAAACCGTTAAGAAAGTAATTCCATTTTATATAAAAAATAAAAGTCTACGCTATTCTTATCTGTGGTAGGGTCTTTGGCTGTTTAAGGCGCGAACTGATGCGCAAATAAGTAGCAAAGTTTCATACTCCTCCGCCGCTCTGGAGCTTGTTTAAACGTGAAAGAATTCTTCATGAGCCATTCTGGAAGCCAAATGTGAGCTCTGAAGTATAGACGAGTCTTCCAAGATTTTATTCTAGAAGAAATTTTTAAGGCAATATGCATTTTTAGATTTTTGTCGTTTTTGTCAAATTTTAAGTTTTTGATATTATTAGAACCAACTCTTTAACATAGTATCTCTTTAACATTAAAGCCTTGATGGTAAAGTGGAACAGACTACATATTTTAAATCCGATAAGCCCTAGATACGATTCCCATTAAAAAGACTTGTCTAAATACTGTTTTTGCGTGTTATTTGGAAAAAAATATATATATGCATATATATAAAAATATATATATTATTTGGCAATATATTTCTCTAAAAAATTCTGAACAGGTTGAAGTTCTGTTTCTTTTTATATAGATTAATTAAGAAACCAAATTATACTGCTTGATTTAAATAAATTAAAATAATTTATTTTCTTAAAAAAGGATTAGTTGTTTTTGTTTCAGCAATATTTCCTTTACCTAAAGATAATAAATAAAAAACGTAACCCTTAGTTTATTTACAAAATAAATAATCCAGCTTATTAATCATCATTCGTTGATAGCATTCAGCATCATTACATGAGTCATACGACGTTCACGGCTAGATTTAGGTTTCCTAAGTTTTTTTCCAACGTGTTTATTGCCAACAATTTTAACAGATTGTAACTTCGCGACTAGGATGCTTCTGTCTGCCCATCCTGTTATATTCGAGCTTTTAAGGTAGACCTAATACAACGGTCGTCTGTATTGTAACTTATTCTCACCTATTTCTATCGCCAAATGGCAATTCTCGCATTGTGAAGCGTGCGGTTTAAAGGATGAGAGAAGCAGTAAAATTACTGAGTAATATGATAAAAAAACTTCAAGTCACAAGGTTGGCTTGTAGTGATATAACAATAATAATAATATTCTTTATTGTACACACCATAAGCAACACATTCAAATAACATAGATTATGATATCTGATATCCTTGTGATCACGCGAACTATACGCTTGTTTGTCGACTTGGTCTAATAATAAAAAGCTACGCTTTTTATACCGCTATTTGTCAATATCTGTACTTCAGTAACCTCTTACGACTACTAGTACTGAGAGAGGTACTATTCTAGTCTGCCGGTGACCGATTTTACAATGCAGTTTGTTTGCCATTTTAAATTATTTGTTCCACGTTTAGGTTATCTTACGGCGACCGTTCTTTAGAATGACAAAATATGTTGTGATATCGTCGAAATTTTGCGTTTTAATACCGTTGGATTATAAGTACCCAGTAAAAATATTTCATCTTTTAATATTAGATATCTCTCTAAGTGCTAACATATATTTTTCAATAATTACCTCCAGTACCGACACATTATTTTCAATAATTAATTAGCTCCGAAATTATTTTTCGCGGATTATGACGTCAAATTTATTAAGTCAAGAAACAAAATACGAGGCGGCGCGCGGTTCGGAGCGTTCAGCAAATTGGTTAATAAATTAAAAGCGGCAGTCTCAACGCCGTCGCCGGCAGATGGCGTCTGAAATACGACAGGTATTTAGCGTGTTGCAACATCGCTCGCCGCGATTCACGTTTTAATTTTATGCTTTACGAGCAATTTTTATATCAATTTCCCTTCATACTTGCCATTACTCGGCCTCTATTGTATAGCGGCAGGTGATACGGCAATTTGTGCCGAGATGTTGCCGAGAAAGTGGTGGCGTATTGAAAACAATGTTTGAGGTAAGATTGGGTTATTGAATCTTGTCAAATTTGAGTGCCCATGGAGTGACAATAGGTAGGTGATTGAGTGAATATACGCCTAAGGATTGCAAAATATAATCTAATTAGAAATATTATACTAGCTTAGAACAGTTCTCATTACCATAGCAGCCGCACATCAGGTTCAGGCCTAGGGGCCTTGGAAGAAAGCGGTAGTTTTACCCATAAAATTGCCATACTGTGCAGGCGTAAGGAAAATCGCAGCGCGTACCTTTGTGACAGGAATACTGCAGTCCAACCTTGCACCGTAGCATTTGAGTT
This sequence comes from Heortia vitessoides, assembly GCA_020976665.1. NCBI lineage: Eukaryota > Metazoa > Arthropoda > Insecta > Lepidoptera > Crambidae > Heortia > Heortia vitessoides. The sequence goes on from JACJUM010003129.1 coordinate 4,886,947, forward strand.
ACACTGTTTCAGGTGGATATACCGCCATCTGTTGGTGTGGGTACTTTAATCGCTTCTTACGATGGAGGTAGTTGGTGGATGGTGCCAGAGGAGGTATGATTCTACTTTGTTGGTACGCAAAGTTCTCATAATGAGTCATGATATAAAGAATATTTTTTTAAGTTATAAATATCAAGATTTCTGCTACAATAAATATTACATTATAACTGAATACCTTTAGCGCACTGTATAACAAAAATATGCCTATGTAAGCCTTACGAATATATACAGGTTGCCAAATACCATAATTTTCAAAATAGACTTTAAATATATATGTTATAAATAGCATTAAATCTTCTATTTATAGACAAGGACTTCTTCAGGTTGTCATTGAACATAAAAAGGATACGTGGGAGCGGTAAGTCCGCGCAAAGAAATATATCCTATTGTACTAATTCGGAGCCCAAAATAATTGTTCTCATTTATTATAGTTATTAAAAACGAGAAATTTATTTATTGTAATATTTTTTTATCTATCAAGTTTTCTAGTGAGAAGTACTTATATTATATAAAACAATACAATACATGTAAAATATCTATCACTAGCAGCGCCCCACGGCTTCTCTCGCGTTAAGTTGTAGAACAAACCCAGTATCCTTTATGCTACGCTGTTATTAGCGTGATGTTATATAGCCTATAGACTTAATAAATGGACTATGCAAAACTCAAATAATTTGTTGGGCCAGAAGTTCCTCAGATTAGCGTTTTCTAACATACAATGAATCTCTCTACCTTTATAATATTAGCATAGATTCAAACTAACTCTTGTATAAATAAAAATAAAGAATTGCATTCTTGTTAAATCCAAAAACATGCTCTGGCTCAGATCATTCTTGATAATCTTATATATTTGGCAAAAAAGATCGTTCGCTAAAACGATAATGCGAGCAACACAGGAGTACGTACTTTACATCACTTGTACTTGTGTTGGTACTTTTACTCTTTTTAAACAGCACCGTTCGCATTGCCATGTTTCAGTTTAAAGGGCAGGCACTATCCAGTAATTTTGCAGGCAGTAAAATTACTGTACTATATTACAATGTTACATAACATACTAAAGTTACAGGGATACGGGCTAGTGATATCCTTGTGTAATGCGAGTGTCTATAGACAGCAGTCTATCGGACCATATACTTGTTTGTTGATTAAATTCATATAAAATTAAACTTATATTCATGAGTTTCAAGTCTAATCTCTCTGATATTTGCGGTGATTAGAGTATCTTGGTACACTTAACAATTGAAATATCATAATGATAGTATACAAGTCATTATAGTTGCTTACAGACAGCGAGGATTGATATGCATGGGAGAAAGTCATTGACCATTGATAAGGAAGGGTTGAGTAGGATCTTGTTAAATAGCTAATTATTAATGCTACTGTTAATAGTATTTAGAAATACAAAGAAGAAGAGTATTCGAGAAACACAGATCATAATGGATCCTATTTTATAAATTTGTAGTTTATTTACTTTCATTTTTGGTCATATATCAAATGTATTATGAGATTGAGATTGGCAGTGAATGCATATTTCCCTTGCACTTGATTTAATATCATGTTCATTTATTATTGACACTTAGCTTTTAAATACCCAGTACAGACAAAGTCGAGTTTGAATGTTTTATTATTTATATCTTTGTTATAGCTAAATGTTGACTATTGTAATCTAAAAAACAAAAATATTTACTGCTCATGCCTATAATATGTTTAATCTACTAAGTTTGACTGTAGTAATTTGATGATATTATAAACCTGTTATGTTTCATGTAATAAAGTTAAAATTTTATTTTAAAATAATTTTTCTTTATTTAAAATCCTCTTTATTTTTTTCATTTGTAGGCTACTAAGGTGCATGGAAGAGCACAATGTAAAAGCTTTAATAATAAGTAACATTGTATGCAAAAGCAAATTCATTATATGAAATCAGATTCCATTACGCCTGAGTAGTTCTGCAAAATCTCATTTTGTGTTAGATATTATCATCAAAGATGTATTAAACTAGTTTAAATATTGTTAAACCAAATCAAATGTATCTTGCAACGTCCTTATAGTCATGTTCTTCCTCCAAAAATAGGGCATTTATTATTATATATATAAAAAAGTTTAATGATTGTAATACCTTTTAATTACGGTCTTACCAGAGTTACTTATATTTAATGTTAATCAAACTGAACCAACTGTTAACTATCCACTTCGCGGCTAAAGAGTTTTGCGGGCACTCGTTACCTCATTGAGCGGTCAAACTTCGGGACTCACGCTGGTAAGTTTGGCGGCCAACATGACTCCACCTCGACGGAATACTTTTTAAGTTTTTGTTTAATTACTTCTCTCGCTGACTGTACCTTTCCTATTTAACTGGCATAGAGCAATTTCTGTATAAAGTGAAATCATTAGAAACCGCTAATATTTTTATGTTTTATGAGAAGTATATGGCTTAAGTATTAGAATTTATAATTCAATATGTACTATATCTGACTCGATAGACGTTGTCCTAAATAAACTATATAATGTAGGTTTAAATGGATATATAAATTTTATTTATCTCTCAATTTGGATCAAACTATAAACATTAAATGAAATAATGAAATTTGTAAAATTAATTTTCAATTCGTCTCAAAAATGGCGTCCACTGCCATTAGAAAAGAACCACATTTTCATATGGCAGTATTTAGAAAGTTCTGTTAATAAGCCGGTAAGTAGCATTTCTTAAATATTTTATTTATGTGAGATGTGTTTTATTTAATTAAATGTTACATTGTTTCTTTAGTTCACAGGGTTGGTGACATTTTGATATCTTTGTTATGACAGTGTCTATAGGCTGCGGTCACATTTATCATCAAGCGGACCGTATGTTTGTGTGCTAACTTTATAACAAGAAAACATATTTTATTGGTTACAAGTAATATTTTATTGCTTGTTTTAAAAGAATGATATAATTCAAAAGGAAATGTAGGGGTTCACGGTGATTCTGATCTATATCATCTAAATACTAACACAGGGCATTATATGAACTCTCTGACACATATATAAAAATTTAACTGTAGTGATCCGATCCATTCTTCGCTGATCTTGTTGAACTTTGTTGAACTTAAGTTAACAAAATATTGTCTATAGGCTGTATAGTCAATGTTACAAAAAAAAAAAAAATATTGTCTCTGTTTTGTATCCAGCAGCAAGTCGTTTTATTTAACATTAACCATATGTTTATATAACACTAGCGAGCCGCCCCGGCTTTTTTATACCAACCATTAGAAGTTCACTGGACATAGGCCTTTTCAAGAAAGGAGGTTTTTTGGCTGTAATTGCTGCACTGGGTAAGCGTGTTGACCCGCTCTGTGCATTTGAGCTGTACTGTTCCGAATGGATAAACCGCCACCTGACGGTGATGGTACTTTAGTCACATCTTACGACACCTGGTGCAATGGGAGGTACTATTCTACTCTGCCAGTACTACTTAGCTTCGCATGATTGCAATAAGGGTAAAAATGGTTGTTACAGGCTATCCCTACGAGATGTACCTATAGATACCACCGTGGCCTTTTTTGTAAACCTTTTTATTGTGTTAAATAATGTAGTACATTATGTGTGTGCTGCTCTATTATAAAAAACTTTTTCTTGATTCACTCCATCTATTAAAAAAATGCATTAAAAGCCATTGCGTAGTTTTAAAGGTATAATCATACATATGGATAGACAGCGGAAAGCGTCTTTGTTATATACAACATATGACGGATTAAAAGATTCAATTATTTTACCCTTCTGTTCTTCTGCGTCCACTTATGCTGAGTACTTTTTTCAATGCACTATTCAAGAATATCTAAACATGACTATAAATGACTTTGTCATTCAAGGAAATATTTGACGTGCCCAATAGCGCAGACGGTAGTGATCTCATCTTGTGCGCCAAAGGTCATTAGGTTTGATCCCCATCCAAGACAAATATTTATATGTTGAATATTTTAGTTTGTTCTATGTCTGGGTGTTAAATATTTGTATAAATATTATATGATGATATTTATGATGATTATTATTATTACTTGAACCGTGATTATTATTATTATTACTTGAAGCTTGCGCGTGAAACGTGACTTGCTCTTGTGTTTATTCCTCTTTTTTATATTTACAGCTACAACAGTATTGCCTGGAACAACATCTACCATAAGCCGTTGGTTATACGTAAAAAAGATGTTTTCTATGTAATAATACCTGAAATCAATTTATTATATATAAGGTTTCATCTTACCACGTTTTTTGTGTCAATCCACCAAATTCAAGATTTAGTATTTTAACTAACAACGTGCAGTGCAAGATGTAGAACTTTTATACTAACCACCTAACCTCAAGGAATGATTTTCAAAATTACGTTTTACACTGACACGTATTCGTCATTCGAATAACTTCAAAAATAGCAAAGTTTCACACTAACTTTGCACGCCCCGTGGATAACTTTAGGTGGTAATTTTCAAAAATTCTTCCTTAGTGCAACCCTACGTTAAGAAAGGAAAACGTGCAAAATTTCAAGTTTCTATCCTTTATAGTTTAGTCAGCTTCTCCTTTTATAAATATAGATAATCTAAACTAAGCTCACAAGTGGACGAACAGTAATTTCTTAAAGTTTTGTCTTGATACAACCTTAAAACTATTATATGCAATATCAAACAGTTCATTAAAGTCCTGTGTTTTCAGTTAAGAACTAAACTGAGTCGGGCAAGCGGATCACTCTCGTCTCGTTGCATGTTGAACTAAAATAGACGACTTGACCTAATTGCCGCGTGTGGCACTTGTGCCCTGCAAATATAAGGTCAGATTTTAAAGGTTATTCTCATATTTTAATTAAAAGCACCAGGTTTTTTTGTAGTTAAGTAAAATTCAAATCATGAATAACGACAAAAGTATTCTACTATTAGTATAACAGTAACTACTTTTTTGTTTTTATATTGGCTCTAAAAACGCAATGTTTTAACAATTTTTATTTTTTATTTACTAATTCACCTATTTTTATCGCCAAACTACAGTGCTCGTATGTTTCTTTTAGTTTTATAAAACTAAGGTAACAAACAAGCATGCGGCTCGTTCGATAGCTAGTCTCCGTCAGCCTACACGTACCGGTATTACCATAAGAATATCTCTAGTGCATTTCCTACCTTGTGTCTAGAGTAATTTTACTGCCTCCATCACCCTTCAAACCGGAACATAACGATGCGGACATAGTTGTTTAGCGGTAGAAATGGGAAGGAAGGTTAGAGTATCGTAATGCAGATGACCTTTGCACTATTATAAAGTTTATCTTTAATGCATTATATTTGTATAGAGCAATGTGTAAATGGTGAGATAAATAGTACGGTTAAGTATATTCTCACTTCATCACTAGCGCGATGCCAACCTTTTTTATGACTTTAAGATATTATTTTACATTACCCAGTAACAATGCAAACACTGCAATTTGGCGGCAGGAATATGCGAGCTAAGTATCAATGGAGACGGTCTCAAATTCTACCATGAGTAAAGTGGGTAAATGTGATGTGATGACGTTTAGGTCACAAAATTGTTGATGTTTTGATGATAGTTTTGGGATGATACTCACAGCCAGGTAGTATCATCCCAAAAATGTTTTTCGTCGCATGTCGCCGATTTTACTATTAAGGGATCAGTATGTTTAACTGCCCCGTTGAGGAAACGACGCGAAGATTCTTTCACAAATTCGCGGATCATCGGTAGTTCGAGATCGCGATGCAAATTTACGTTTTGGATGTACCAAGAGCGTGAGTCGCCCTTCGCAAGAATTTATATTGGAATAACTGAATTGAGTTGAGAATCGAAGTAGCCAAAGGGCCGCGTAGACCAATACTTCGCTCGCGTACATCATGAAGGGACGGGTTTTATTATTAAAAAAAACTCAAGTCTAAAAAAGGATCAATAATTTCTGCAACGAGGATTTTTATTTTTACAGTGTGATATTTTTCCAGGGTTTAACAAAGGGGATACACATTTTTAACGATTTATATTCTTTTGAAAAGAGCGCTTGTGGTGCCTATAATATGATTGGGTTGTTGGGGCAATATACTAGTGTAATATATCATCAAAATGGTAAAGTTGCTTGTTTTCAATTACCTAGATTCGATGTAGAATTTTGTGCGAAATTTAGTGCAAATCACGCTAATATGAAATATGAATTCGTTTTGTTTAAAAACCATGAATGCTTTATAAGCTGCTTTTAAATATTTGTATAAATACTGAATGAAACGAAACAAATTAATAAACTTTTTAAATCGTATCAATCATACCAATGGCGCAGATGGTAGTGATCTTATCTTGTGTACGTGGTTCGTCGTCGCTTGGTCGTGGGTTCGATTCCCTTCTCGATCTTCGATTCTCTTTTTATTGCTTCTGTTTTTGGGTGTTATTTGTATCTATTAAAATTTTATATTTGCGGATATTGCAAATAAAATTTAAAGCTACTTATTTCGTTGTCAGATCAACGTATGAGATGTTGTGTAATTTACGATGTTTTATATCAAATTAATTTAATTATTTTAGTAAATGCGTAATATAAATAATTTTATTATATAAACATTAGGTATGAATGAAGGATTGCTATAATTAGGTGATTTCACTGCTCTTGCGGATTTATAGAGTCATGTATACATATATTGTTATGTTGTAAATTTTTCTTTAGTAGGCAGCGTTAATCGTCCAGAATATACTTAAAGTTAATGTTAATTGTACAGAAAACTCGTGATGTAAACAATAGGAGAGATAGTAAAGTAGGTATAACAGCTTATTTTCATTCCTAATATGTATAGAGCTAGTACTTCTAGCTATAAGCTACTAATATTATCACCATCAGATAATTTGAATGTCCTAACTACAATGGTTGTCAAGACATTGTCCACATAAATAAGTATCGTCATCACATCAGCCTTTGGAAGTCCTCTACCGGACATAGGCCTCGAGAGGCATTGACAGGGGAATTCTGGCTATAATTGCATAATTTCAGCTACACTGTTTCGGATGGCTATATCGCTATCTGTCGGTTCTTACGTCACCTGGTATAAAAAAAGGTACTATTCTACTCTGGCAGTAGACAACACGGCTTCTAAGTATATATACTATCAATTAGTATCACTTGTTTATCCATATTATTTCTTAATAGCTATTCCCAGGTTTTTCCCCACCGGTAGAGTCACCGCTGTTTGGAAGCACTTACTTTAATACCGACCTTTTTGTGAAGTGCTACGGTAACTTAAGAAGCCCCAAATTCCAACTGACTGCGTTACCTGTCACCTGCAGAGAGATTCGAACTATCAGGGGATAAGAGTTTTATTAATAAATGAATTTGAACCGAACGCGCTAAATTATACATATGCTCAGTTCTGCTGATTTACCTTTATATATATATATATACATATAAAATCTATTTTTAAACATGCCAATCCAATATTTCTTTCGCATGTATGAAAAAACTAAGCAGAAAAAGATACCTGAACTAGAAAGTTCAGCAGACCATCTACCGCTTAGCCTAAAGGTACCAAGAAATAAAACTAAACACAAACAGTGGAAAAATTGGAATGAAACAATATTATAAGGGATGTTTTCTGTATTTTGAAATAGTTACTCAAGGGTATAGTTTTCTAAAAATATACCTCAAAAACATTCTGTATTGGTTATTTACTAGTGATATTGGTTTTTGCTTTAATAATAAATAATTTATCAAATACTCATACAAAATTTTTTGGCGCATACTATTTTTTGATATTTGCGCGGACACTATTCACAATAAAACTAATTTTTTCGAACCGCAGCGAGCCTTAAAATAGTTGATCTCGTGAGAACGTTAACTAAACCGCGTTTAAAACCCGTTTAAAAGTGCTTTTATTATGAATAGTGACCACGTAAATGTTGGAAAATATTATACGTGGATAAATTATGTACAATATGCGGATAAATATTTGATAAATTAAACATTTAAATTGCATTAGACATCTGTGTGTTTTAGATTGCGTTGCGGAATTCGTAAATAGTGGCATAGTAGCAATTCTGCTTTACTGTTATATATCATATCAAAAAATGGAGTTCAAATCCTGGAGGACCATATAAAACTATCTTAGGTAAAGTATATCGTTAATTAAAAACAAATCTATATATGTACTAATACTACGTAAAGATTTAAGACCTATTAGAATTGCAAAAATATTGCATCCGTTATTTGAAGTCATAACAACTTAGTTTCTCTGCAAATATTTGATGTAAATATTTAATAGAATCAATTTTACCTAAACTTAAGGTAAATCTTGCAAAAACCGATATGTAATGTAATATTGTTGTAAAGTTTTCTTAATGAGTAGCCAATTTTAAATAACGTGGTGTTTCAATTCTAATTAAGGCGACCATTAATACATTACTTGATTAAGACTGATGAAGATGGTACGAATTTAAGAGAAAGTGTCCTATTACTGTTAAGTGTATATTTAAAATAACTATTACTTTCACAATGATTTCAAAATACTGTATGTACCGATTTCTTTTTCTGAATTAATTTGCGAATCATGGTTTCTAATGCGTTCATTTCCTTTGATTTCGAAAGATCTGCTTACAATTACAGTTTTAAGTCGTTTTGTTTAGGAGAGCAATATGTCGTTTGAGCTACACTGTTTCGGATATATATTCCGCAATTTGTTAGTTCTGTACTTTAGTTGCCTCTTACAATATCTGGTACAGGGAGAGACACTTTGCTTTTACACCATATTTCGCTGGAATTTTCTTAAAATCAAAACTATCCAATTATTTTCTATAGCATTCCAAACTTCTTTAAAATCGGTTTTCAAATGAAGCTATGAGAGCTTTTCAAAAAGTCAGACAGCACGCATTTTACATTCACAATAACAGCATGGATGTACATTTATCAGATGACGAGAACAATTCTTTATATTTGTCGTAAAAACAGGACCAACACGCCCCAACAGTGATTTACAACTAAAAACACAGCACCGATAACCTCGTGGAAATACGTGAGACAAGCACTTGATAAATGTTTATTACTCAAAATTATTAGGCAACCAAGCAAGATTCAACGAGAACTTTTTTGTTATTCAGGTCGCTTTATAAGTTCGGAATTAATGGAGAGAACTTGTTAATACAAATTAAGGACAGATTCAATCAGCTGTCTAGATAGTGACAAACATCTGAATATTAGATGCGGGTCGTTTATGACGTGGAAAATATTATAGGTTTTAGTAATTTCAAAGACCTTAAATATTATATTTGAAACATAACTTACTGCTCAAGCTTAAAGGAAGGTAACATAATCCATTAAAGGCATCGTAACCAAAGAGACGGTATCTACTATAAACTACTGAACCTTCATCCTAATTTTAGTAAACTATTTAGCTTACCCTTAATCATTTTCTACGTCAGTGAGACTATAGAAACTAGTTCAACTAAATTATCTGTAACATAATTAAATATGAACAACCAATTTTAAACGAAGGCTGATAACACAACGAAAAACAATATGCGATACGAAAATTAAAAAATCGGCAAAGCGCAAAACAATGTAAATTAGTCGTTCTAAAGTAGCCGAATTCGTTGTTTTCCTAAACAGCGCGAACAATAAGTGAGATGTTTCATCACGTCCTCCAAACATCGACCAGCAGACGTGACGTCACGCACCCTGTGATTTATGAAAGGAAACTCCGGAGTCCGGCCCACGAAAAATGTTCCACCCGATAGCCTTTGCGGGGACGTGAGCCCCAACAAATGAACGAACCTCATTTTATTCTGTTACTCCACTGATGGGATCATGGGACATTTGTCGTGCGGCTGACGATGGTTGGGCTGTTTCAATACTTTTATGACGGCACGGTTCATTGTATTAGCATTACGTTTAGGACACATTTTTTATAGTTGATTTGAAACAGTATCTATGTGGTAAGCTCGTTTAGATTTTCTTCCGTATGTGTCAATTTATCTACATCTCGTTATTTGACATGCAATGTCACTAAATATCGATATATTTACTAAGTTGGTAAAATTCTAAAAGAAATAATTTACAAAATTGCAAGTATAGTAACATGAAAAGAAATGTATTTTTTGTTTGGAATTTACATGTGTTTACTTAGCAGAACATCTGTGATCTACAAGAATTATTAACGAAGTTATAATATATATTTTTAAATAACAATTTTATCAAGAATGAGTTATTATATATTTTTGAAACCTTTTTAATTATTTTAAAAAGGATATCGCAAGAGTTCAATTTGAAAGCTGATATTGTGAAACAATAATTAACTGTAGTTATTGATCCATAACTTTAAAATTTCAGCAAAGCTAATTTTGCCTTTGAGCGTTATGTTATTCAAAATGAGTTCTAAGGAGTATATTAACATTTTTTTTGTACACAAAATTAATTTATTGTTTGACGTCCTTCAAAGGAGATTTTTTATTTTAGATTATTTATTTTGAATAGTCACGTACAAACTTGTTATTATAACTATATTTTTTGTATATACTAAAAAAATATATAAGAGGTTGACTATTGTTTTTAAATATTGGATACTTCGAATCATTTCGACCAAAGCTATATTGGCAAAATAAGGCCTTAGTAAAATATATTGAAAGAAAGGCCAACAAACAAAAGTTAGTAGGCTAGGTGAATTCAAGGGTAAAGAAAGAGCAAACTGTTTCGTCACGTCTCCGATTGATTTCGATAAACGGACGTGACGTCACGAACTCTCTGATTTGTGAAAAGAAAGTCCAGAAGAATGTTATTGCCAACGGGCGATAAATAAGGGAACCTCATCTCATTCTGTTACTGGCTGATGAGATCATTGATAATAATTTATCTGGAGGCTGTTTCTAAAATTAATTATTTAGCGTACTTTACTGTGCTAGTTTAGTTTAAGTTCAAGATGTCTTAGTAGTATTATAAATAAAAATATATATACATATTTATTTGTATATTGGATTGCCAGCATTAAAAAAAAATTAGAAACAAAAAAGTTAATTACAGACATGCTTAAATACTAACTAATTTGAAACTAATATATTACCACAATACGCACCAAAGATATAAGCTAAAAGGAAAATAAAGTTCAATTACCTACTGCTCTAACGTGAAAATATATTAATCTTATAAAATAAATAGGCAATAAATTGGGGCTTATTTCAGTGATACTAACGGTGGTAAGTCATGGGACTTTTTTTTTGGTAAATAAACATTTTGGAAGGCTTTGAACATTAATATCGAGTTCAGGCAGTTATTTGACATATCATTAAACAAATAAATATTTGTTATAAACACTAGTATTAAGAAAAGATGATGCCGATGAGGCCGTAATGTTCTGCAATGGTGACCACGTGCTGAGTTTACAAGTACTTCTATCATACATCTCCTGGGGAAGTCTTTGTCCAGGATTGGACTCCACGTCCAGATTTGGACCATAGCTGACTCCCATAGCTGACTCCCATAGCTGACTTCCATAGCTTATACGATGATGAAATCAAGTGGATAAAATAACAAACTGTATTATTTTGATTTTAACAAAGTGGATCCAAATTAATCTCTTCATTCGAGTCCAGTCGGAGAATGAGTCCTTTTAACCATGCGTTTACTGTTGCCGAAGATTTCTCTGATAAACGGGTATTAATCAGATCTTCAATCAGAGTTTTAAATTATCATAATAACTCAGTCGGGTGAATTTATGCACTTTATAATTTAATTAATAAATAATTTATTTACCTTAGTCTATAATCTTCTATTGAAACTTTTTTTTTAGTTCTTTGTTTTGAGGTCAGCTGGAATGTTGCAAAGCTATTTCTTCATTGTCTCATAAACCGTAAAATTGCAAAGATGAGCTTTAGCAGAAGCAGCGTTAAGTCCATAATCAGCTATGCGGTCCTATAAGAGTAGTAAGAATTAGCCAGGCTTACCGCTTAATCTAGGTCCGAGTCACTCTCGCCTAGGAAAAACAATTTACCCAACTAATGACAAAGGAGCTCAGAAAATACGCTTTTTGCCGCGAGCGTCAAATTGAGGCTATGCGGGGTTGGAGTCAGTCGCGAAAACTGTTTTCGTTTAAGGTAACTTTGATAATTGAATAATATAGTTCGCTTTGTTATGACAGTTGAAATTGGGACTTGTTAGGGTTCGGAATTTAGTTAGGGAATTCGGAGATACGTAATAAATGAAATATAAATTTTCGACAGCTAATTTTGAGTTGTACCATTTTATTTCAATCAAAATACTGAAAATATTTTCGATAAGAGGCTAAAAGGCTAAATCTGTTTTAAGGTCATATAGAACAACACATACAAACTATACACACACATAGCATACACAATATTTTTTGTGTAAAACTTTCTACGCACAATAATAAGAATATCATCATCATCATTACAGCCATTAGAACTTTACTGCTAGACAAGGGCCGCTCTAAAAAAGAGGGCGCCCAAAATTATTCCTATAATTACCGTGCTGGGCAAGCGTGTTGGCAATCGCAGAGCGCAGCTTTCGCGGCAAGGATGCTGCTGCCCACCCTGTGCATTTGAGCTACACTGTCTCAGATAGATATACCACTATCTGTCGGTTCTGGTACCTTAGTCGCCTCTTACAACACCTGGTAAAGAGGGAGGTGCTATTCTACACGGCATTCGAATAATAACTAAGTAATCATGCAGTTCTCGCTTTTACAGGTCCTTCTGCGATTAACTGGCAGTTATATAACACACGGTTAAATTGAACTGGTGCCGCCTAGCCCTTAACCAGGAGTCGGACATTCGTGAACGAGGCGTCACTTTGTCGTTACTTACTTGAGTACCGTAACTCCAGAGTTCAATTAGGTTTACGTTTGATTGACGGCAAAGGGAATGGCGATACGCAGACGATCCCTTTTCGAGTTTATGTAATAATAATAATGATAATATTCTTTATTGTACACACCACAAATAACAAAAACCTTTCAAATAACATAGAAAAACATACAACAGTACAGTACAATAGGCGGCCTTATCGCATAGAGCAATCTCTTCCAGGCAACCTTGGGACAGACAAGGAATACAACAATAATAAGGCAGTTTGAGGTGTATAATAATTTAAATTAATGTATAAATATAAACAATCAAATTATATAAACACGCACACATATATACATACACACGAATACATACAATACATACACACACAAGAAATATAGAGGAGAATATAAAATAAATAAAATATACAAGTAACAGCTACAACGACAAGTAGTTTACCATGACAAGTTTACCATTCTCTAAAAAATCGGCGGTGATCGCGCGCGTCTGATTGATAAAGGAATAGTGTTGACGTCACATTAACTTAAATTAAATAATTAAAATGACTTACGTCATTGCAGATAAATAAACAGTCATCTGTCGTCTCCAGTACTTTAGTGACCTCTTAGGACTATTGTACCAGGCAGAGGGAAGTTCTATTATACTCTGCCGGTTTCTCGTGCTGCTAACATTTTTCCCGAATTGGTTCGACTATCAATAATTATTTATTAATTAAAGGCGACGAACAATTTTAATGGCCGTTACGCTGTAATCATTTAATTCCACCTAACCTCTTTGTTTTGAAGATTGAATAAAAAAAGCAGGTCTTTCCCGCCATGTGATTGTTCTATTCACACTAGCTGTGATTAACATTCAGCGCAGACCGACGCTCTTTAATGGTTTTCAATTGTGCTGAAAATTTTATTGCATTCAATGAATCCAGCGAGAAATTTTACCTTGGGATCTTTTCATAACGGCACCTTTGCACTGATTTGTGTGGAGAAAGTCTGTACAGTGAAAATTAATTTGAATGTTTTAAGCTGGAAATTACGTTCGCTTTATAAAATCTCTCCCTTGGTTCACAAATTAAAAATGTACGGATGGTTGTTTTAAAAATATATTTAAATGTGAACAAGCGTGGAGGTGTGGTGATTTTGAAAAAAAATAGCATAATGGTATAGTTATTAAGACAACGAAATCGTAGCGCAAAAGGGTAACAATTAAAGGTTTAATGCGTTGAATGGGTCATCTGTACATTTAATTTATGACCGGTAGGAGCAGGTGGTGGGATACAAGAGAGATTAGAGGCATTATTATAAACAAGATGGTGCCTGCGCCGCTGTCGTGGATTTCTCACTGTCCAAACTTTCCGAATTTTCAGTAGGAGCTTTAAAATGAGATCTTTGAATTTCCTCGTAAACGACCCTTATTGTAATAAATTGGCCGGAAATGACATGCAGAGTGAGTACATAAAGTACATGATTTTTTAATTATTTTTTGCTGTACGGTCTGAGTAATTTATTAAATAAAAAGAAAAGCCCTTTTTTGGTTGGTTAACGAAAATCTGAAATAGTATCCAGGGTTGAACAGAGCACTTTACTAGTTGTCGAAAGAGGCAACTGAGGTACCGGAACCGATAGACGTTGGTATATGTACCCGAAGGGGCGTAGAATATATGTGACAGGGTGGTAATGGGCAGCAGCATTCACATCGCGTAGTTGAACTCGGTTATTGTCTCTATACTTATCCAGCGCGACATTATAGGCATATTTCCCCCTTATTTGGCGACGCATATGTCAAACAGTGGACGTTCCATAGCTGCTATAATAATTTTATTATTTGATTAGGTATACAATTTTATAAATAGTTTTAATTTATACTATTTGTAATAATATAATAAATCACACAACGTTTCTCACGCTGATCTCACTATCGAAACAAGTGGTTCTGCAAGTGGCTACGAGTGCATTAGCGCTTGCGCTACGCATATCAGACAACAAAGGTGGCGGCAATCATAATTCTTAAATGTATATACCACACAAATGTTCATCTATACGTGTATGTATATCCTATCTAAATGTTTGCCATGAGAGGGAGGATTTTTTTATCATTCATGATGAAGATAAATGAGCGCGCAAGATTGGGCCGAATGTGATGAATACATAACATTTAGACTTAAACAAAAACTGAAACCTAATGTAACGCATCCGTCAAAGGTCGTGGGTCAATGTAAACTCATACAGTGACCATAACAGAACAAAAGGAAATATTTAAAAGAATGTTAAAAATTTTGCAGACACTCATGCTGTTTAAAAATCTGTATGCTGATATGATCACTTTATAGAAATACAAATGCAGGATGACTTCACTGTTTCTGCTCTACGGTAGAGTTATTATTATTATCATTGAATTTCAACAAAGAAAGATTTCAACAAAAAATAACTAGAGGATTGACGTTTTTGGGATATTGCCATCCTGGACAGTTACATCATGACGGTGATTCGAAATACTCGAGATATTGGATATCTTTTATTGTCACCTGGTATAGAAGAAGTCACTAATCAACTCGACCGGTGATCTTTTCATTCATTTTTTTACACTCTTTTTCTTATTTATAACTCAGGCATAAAGTTTTTTCCAATAAATGTTCGCGAGCATCGCTGAACTAGCTGTTAAGGACTCTCATCAAGAATTTGCTTACAAACAAGCGCAATTTTCAAGTCTCCAGATCACTTGGAAAGTTATAACGCAAACTTCACTTATTGCTATTGCTCTAGAGATCACAGGCTACACAAACTAATAATAGCAATGCGTAGAGTCAGACACGAGGTACATTTCATATCTGTAGATTTTAACTGCAAGATTACAAAGAGTATTGATATACATATGTACATCAAGCCTGTATCCATCGGTATAGGTAAAGACTTTGGATCTCCACTTGCTACAATCTCGGCATACCTCTCTCGTGTCCTTTACTAGTATAAGTCCTTTCGTATGCACTTATATATTCTTGGTACTTCTGATATGGCCTTTCTTTAATATATCTTCTACCTGTTCAAGGTATGTTCTGCTTGAGTATGTAACTGCAGAAATTACAAGGATGAGGACTTGTTTATTCACTTTAATTTACTTGGGATTTTTAAAAACATATATCTCATTATATTATTTCCGGAGAACTTTAAATACGTCATACCAACATCTTATATCTTTTTTATTTGATTCTTATGATCCATTTTATACTCTAATTCATTGATTTGTATGAGTGTAATAAAAACGTTTACTTTCTTTCTTAATGGACGAAACGAATCCTCGTTATCAACCTCTGCTAACGCTAGCATCCAGACTATTATTTCGTAGGTTGCATAATGGTTTACCATTTTAAAAGTATATTAAACCGTAAGGTACCGTTACACTTTAATAATACCTCCCCCTGTACGGTGTCGTAAAAGGCGAACATGGTACCAGAACGACTGATGGCGGTATATGGATTCGCAGTGTAGTTCAAATGTACAGAGCGGGGTTACAGAGATGGGCAGCAGCATCCCCGTCGCGAAATCTGTGCTCTGCGATTGTCAACACGCTTGTTTAGCGCGGCAATTATGGGCAAATTCAACTTTTCTTGACGGCCTATGTCCAGCAGTGAACTTCCAATGGCTGATATGATGAAGCATATTAAAAACACGCTGAATCCTAATTAAAAAACAAAATTTAGTATTTCTTAATAAAAACGATGTGAGATGTTCAAACTCTTACGAAAAAAAAATTCAATGGTACACTCGCGGAATTTGCATGTGACAAATATGTGAAGTTTTAGGCTTATCAGAGTGAGTTTCACGCACGTGGTTTCGCCCTGGGGCTTAGGGTAACATACGGGTGGGAGACGCTTGTATCGCCAACAAATATATATTATTTACTAAATTTCCTTTCCCTTTTGATAAGTGAGACGAATTTATTAAGTATAGTAGTACTATGAGGATATTAAGGAGCACGTATTTTTTTTAAGAACAATTTTGACTAATGGACAATCTGATGTTATTTATTTTTACTATTTTATATATATTATATTATGTCTTTGTATTAATACTAATATATTTTTAAAGAATTCTTGTCAAAACTGAAGAATTATTCCGTGAGTCCGTCGCTCTCTGACAATAATACTTTTCAGTATTTACCGCACTTTCTAATTGACAACGATTTCATGGGAAGAAACGTCATACAACTGACAAATGATGCACGTATATCCCTATAAAAACGACATTTATTCAAATACAAACTATAAATTACATTGTACGAGCACTGTCTTTAATATTTTAACCACCTAATATTAACTAACTACTTAAAATATTGTGCCGACAATTTAGAGATATATAAAAAGCCAGATCTATTCTACGGGAAAATGTATTTGGGTTAAAAAGTAGCCTCTCAAAGTATTTTTCCAAACTATTAACAATATCTGTTTTTTTATCTAGATTAATTCTGCTGTTATCAGAGTACAGTACTAGGCAGTACTCTGCCTACTATAGTCCCTTCCTTTGTACCAAGTGACGTACAAGGTAACTAAGGTATCAGAACCGACAGATAGCGGTACATCTATCCAAGACAATGTAGCTCAGATGAGCTCAGCATCGCCTTCGCGAAAGCTGCGCTCTGGCAATTATGGGCAAAATTCTCCCTTTCTTGGGGAGGCTTATGTCCAGGAGTTCAAATGGCTGGTATAATGAATTCTGCCGTTTTGGCGTAAACAAGTTACAAACATCTATCTATACAAACTTACGCGTTTATAATATTAGTTCTATACACAGGCTCAATTAAATTAGTCAATTTGCATTATAGTATACATACACTCAACAAAAAGATAACGAATTTCCTATAAATTAAATAAAAAAACTCATTTTAAGTCATCACCATATCAGTCATAGTAAATTTTCTGGACATTTACCAAGATATTTTAAATAGGGCTAGTTGTATGCAGACTGAACCCTGCGCGACCCTGCTCTATTGAGATCGCATGCATTCATTTGTTTTTTAAGGGAACTCTGAATTAGAATTGATAATAATACACTGGCCTGAATCCGTGCTAAGTCGCTTAAAGCACTTGTGTTACGAATGCCAGACATCACAGAAATATACTACTCAAATTCATATATTTAACACCCAGACACAGACTCATCAAATACCATCATATAAATATATGCTCTGGGTGGGAATCAAACCCACGACCCCTAGTGCACAAGTCAGGATCACGACCATCTGCACCATCGGGCCCGTCAAAAAAAAGATGATTTTTTTATTGATATGAAGTTTACCTTATTCGAAAGATAATCTTCTAGCATTATATTTTAAATATGATTTCTGGAATATGAACGCCACGACTGGCTGTGAGTTGATCGGTGCGTGGTCTTCATGCTTAACCTCTAGATCACCTTCCTGTCTATTGGCGTTCAACTATATTGTCACGGTAAGTAGCCAAAAAAATATTCCGTCATAATGGGATCATAAATATGTTATTAAAATTAACTTAGGACTAGCTTGAACAATAAAAAATACAAAGGCTATTTTTCTCATAATAGTTCAGTTGGAAAAATGGAAACCCAAGCCTTTGTAAGAATGTTATTTTTTTTAACTAAAAAAATATGTACTATCATAAAGTCAGATAGATTCCAAACTAAAGCTGGGTGTTTCTAAAATTCGCACACCGACATTTACTCAGCAAATTCCAACCGGGCTCCCCCAAATCGAATACAAAGCCAAAAATAACAAACCGCAACTATATTTGCATCGGGAATCTAAAGTGGAATTAACTTCACCCCAATTTGGTGTAACAAGGAATTTTCTTATCAGAACTCTAATTAGTGAGTACAAATAATCACGAAATCTCTTCCCGCTTCCTGCGTTGAAACAAGAGAAACAATATATGCAATTATATATTCCGGCAACGCGGGGCAATTAACATAGAAATTCTCGTTAGCGTTTCGCAAAGGGAAACTTTTGATGTTAAGGAAGAGAGTAAAAAAAATTGAAGAGCTGCTCCGTCCTCATTAACGAGCCTTTAATACTAGTGAGATGCTTCCGGGCAGTGACTGCGTAAGAATTTTAAGCCAGTTGCAGTTTTAGGGTTCCTGGTGGAGTAAACGAATATGTGCTCAATTCGAATCTACCTACATTGCTTCCACTTTGACGCAAACCATGTCTACATACCCGTGAACTGCTGCACGCTTGATCAAGCACATTCCTTGAACAACTCTAAAGGTAAATTGCACTGTAGAGATTTAAACGTTTGTTTTAAACATTTACAGATTGCATTGATGCATGGTGCATCTAATAAATCCTTACACTTCGTTGATGTTCCTTAACTCGATTAGTGGAATCACGCATGGGAATTCTATAGAAAATCTATGATGCTTCAGCAGTTTCGACATATAGCAATCATGGGTCAATCAACCCTGATTTGTATAATCTGGGTGTATATAGTTCTTAATAGACTTTGGAAACAGGTCATGGCGTGACGGTCATCTCGCGTCGACGTAAAGCTGATTATAGTGGGTGCCTACTACGAGAGTTGATCCTCGCGAAATAATTGAATCATAAATATGTGTTATGTCTTTACAAAGAGAGAAAGGTAACCTTTTCTAAACTTCTTATTGACCTTATAGACACATTTGACACCATTGAAGTAATGAGATATCTAGCTATAAAACAAAATAAAGGGATCAAAATTACGTAATTAAGGACAATCAAGTCTTTTTCAGAATATGTTTTTATAACGTTATATTTGACTACGAAGCCTACACGATAGGGTTATCCCGTTAAGTATATTAGGTATATGATATTTCTGTTTGTAAAAAATATTTTATTTATGGAACAGAACCCACTCAACGCGCCCTCTCGCAACTGGTAGGTAGGTTTTTAAGCCGAATGTTTAATTCTGTGAATGGTTAGTCCCCATTCTATTGTACGTTGCGGCAAACAAAAAAGTTGAGTGCCTACAAATTCAAAATATCTCTATTTGTATGGAACTATTCTAAAACGAAACAATGGAAAATTGTGTGATAGATACCGGAATTTTCCGTTAAAGCTCTCCGTATTGTAATATATTTTTGTATATTTACAGTTCGTAGTAGACACGAAACATTATAAAATAACATGATAAAACTGTGATACATTAACTTAAATAGTAAAAATAATACGTGATCATTCTCTTCTGAAAAAAAGTAAAACTATCAGATTGGATTTTATAAATTACACTTTTAGCATAAATATTAAACTATTTTGAGTAATTTTATGCAAAGAAAATCCTGGATTATGTATAAACGATATTTACTAGAAAAAAATAAACTTATCTCAGGTGTCAGGCAGGACACGAACCTGCAGCTTTACCATACCAGGAGACTGAATTACATCGGCGTCAGAGTTATGTCAGTACTATTTCTGCAATGTTGCAAACCTACAAACACTCAAATGTCAAACATCTACAAGTTTGAAGCAATCGATAAAGAAGAAAAGGTTACTCAATTACTACGAGAGATTTTAGAAAATGCTAATTAAAGTAGAAATTAATCAACTTTTGCATAAACTCATAAAGTCCTGAAATAAGTCGATATTTCCTAGTCAATATCATTTGATATAAATTTTTAACAGGTGTATGACTCACAATACTTTATTAAATTAGTTAGTAAGAGTATTTTATATTATATGAAAACTTTTCGAGGACCATCTCTGTGATCTATCGATTGGTAGATTTTTTTTATTAGACCAAGACGACAAACAAGCATTCAGTCTGCGTGATAGAAAGCGCCACCGCAGCCTGTGGATGCTCGTACAAGGATATAACTAGCCCTTTTAACCAAAACCGAGCAATTTGGCAGTAGAAAGAGTGAGGTACCAATGCTGATGACCTTTGTAAGAGGTCAAGAAGCCAAACATTCAGCTATAATATTTTAATGACCTTGATGACCCGATGCGTTCATAAGAGTCATTAAACTTGATGAATGATATTCAAAGAAGAATTAGCCATCATACTTTAACGGTGCTAATAGATAAAAAAAACTTTGGTTGTCATATTTTTGTAAATCAGCTTGTTTTTTAACGTGATCCGCTATCAGAAACAAGTAATATAAATTACGACTGCTTGTTGACCATAAACGAAAATAACCTAACTAATGTGACTTTCCCTTTCTCTCATGCCGTTTATCCTTATTCATATAGACTTTTCCTCGATATCTGATATAGGGACAAACGATTCTATTTATTTTCCCTTATATTTGTTGTATATTGACTTCACTGTTTTGTTGAAGTGCCTTTTGTTTGAACGAGTTTTCTTCATTACATTCGCAACGTATTCTCTTAAAAGAAATTATTGCGTTGTATATAACAATAATGCTATATTTATGGAAATTCATAAGCTTGCTTTGCTTATATAAAAATATATATATTATGACCAAAATTTTTGTGCTGAGGTTAATAAATTTATTAACCTGATGAAATGAAATTTCATTTCATCATAAATTTCTACATCAGTTTTAACGTAAGCGGTAAAATAGTACTTTTCCCGATCTTCCTAACGGAATCAATGTCGGTATGTCTTCTTAAAACAGCGTTACTTAAATACAATAAGTCAGCGATGGGCAGCATAAAGTTGCGAAAGCTATGATCTTCGATCATCACGTATGTCTAGCCTGGCAAATATAAAAAAGACTATTAGCCCGTCATTTGCTGCTATTTCATTGCTTCGATGATAATGATACATATCAGTTTTAATCAAATAAAAAAAGGAAAATATATATTTTAGCCAACTGCCATACTTTTTCATATTTTAAACTTGATGTACGAAAAAATAATGTTTGAATAGCTTTTGACAATTGTTTTTGTGATGATCACTAACTGATTGGTAAAAATTCACATATTTTTTATATTAAAAGAATATGTTCAAAAAAAATTTTATACTTTTCCGTCATTTAATTATATGTATGTATAAAGAATTAAATAGGCCTACCAAATATACATTTTTATGTCGTAAAAAAATAATATTTTATTTATATACATATAGATTCATAACCTAATCGTAACCCGCATGATCTAATAAGTCACATGAATAAGTAGTCTTTAAGAGGAGGCCCATTTTAGAACTAGTGTGCTGGCATTAGATAGGTACTAGAACTAAATTTACAGCAAGATCATTAGGTGAGCCGATAGAAAAAAAACTGGTAGTGATAAAAGAAACTGGGGGTGAATATATATACACACATAACTTTAACAACAAAGGTTTGACTATACCTATTCTTCAAACAAAGTACGAATCGATATAACCTAAATTGGCTTTCATGGCTTTCTCAGAGATTCTGTAATAGAACCGCAAGCCAACTCAATTTCACACTTGCTCTATATCAAACATGATCGAATTCTCCTATATTTGCTTTTGCCCTGATCTGCAAGTTTCATCTTCAAGTCCTATCTATTTGTAATGCACTTATGTGCTCTCGAGTCGTGCAAACCACAGTTCAATTACCCAGTGGCTTTGTTCATATACTTTATTGTATTTTTTTATCAACAGTGATACATAATGGCAAAGATTAAAGCCGAGGTGCTAGGAGCTGTTAAAGTAGTATTATACCAACTTCTAAGTATACAAGATTTTTTAAGACGTGTATTAGGTAACAAAACCGACCCCCCGATATCGAACCAAAACTTTGTAGCTCAAATATATAATAGGCAATGAAGCTACATTTCCGTCGCGAATACCATCACGCCTGTATGATAGACCAAATTCCCCTTCCTTGATAAGGTCAAAATCTAGTAGTGGATATTTTACGGATGGCTAATATGATGAAAATTATAAGGATCACAGCTTTTTCAGAGATTGATCTGAGAAATTTAAACTAACATTTAGAACCTCTGCTTGCCACATTTGAAAAATTGGCAAAAATCATACTAGTCCCACTCGTACTACGGCTTTACATGTTTTTGACATTTAGACTGCCATTGGTGAAAATAAAATATCATCGAGTTTTTATGAATAATATTATATTTAAAAGTTTATTAAATGTTTATTTTATGAACCCTATAATTCACATACGCATAATTGGGGCTCATTTTTGTATATTGAGAACCCAAATGAAATATGTCAGTATAGAAATTAATGGAACTAAATATATCGCGCCCTTCGATGAACACTGCAACAGCTCAAAGCTCTAATTTCAAAATAAACGGAAATATTTAACTGAGAAAAACATTTTGAATAGAACATGGTGTCCGTTATAATCTTCCTGAAGAATTTGAAATGTTCGACTAATTTGCGAATAAAAATAAAACTAAAATTGCGAAAAATATACAATTTCGAGTGTTTATCTAAGAGCGCAATATTTGCTTACCCCTGTCGATAGTAGGCTTGAATTTATAAAATGCAAATAAGAAAAAAGCAATTGTCATATTGACAAAAAAATAAAATTTTAATGATCACTCCAAACTTTACTTTAAGAAAGATACTTTTAATACATTATTGGTAGGATTTTCATAATCAGGGATAACGGAAATAGGACCGGTTAATTCTGTCATTAGAATTTATATTTGAAGGGATTACGTGATAAATTTGAAAATTATGTCCTAAACGGTCGACAAATTGAAGGGACACCATTTGATGCAGGGTCCTACTGAAAGTTTACTAATTAATTCCTCTTCGTTTACCTTTCTAAACGCTGTTTTGGGACCTTGAAATGTGATGAATGATTTAAGTATAAATCAAAGCTATCAGAGAACTCATTTATTCAAACTTGGCGAACTGGTGAGACGAATTAATGATTTAATCAAATCGGGGACCATGTCGACTGCTTGGAACGTCAAACGTGTTATCGGTTACAGGTTTGTTGTGTCTGATTATTGGGATACCAGCTCTTGCTCGCGACGCCGGCTGCATGAATGTTGGTTTTATATAAAGTATTATTTCGTATTTCCTTGAACTAGCTTACCCACTGGCCAACGTCGCTTCCTTCGTCTTCCTTGCATGTCGTGCCTAATTTGTTGCGAAGTTATTTTGAAATTATAATATTTTATCAATTATTTCAAGGGCATTTTTATTCACAGTTGAATATTTGTAAGTAATATATTTATTTGGATAAAGATTAATTTAATTTTGTTAAAACAACTTAATCTTTATATTTTTGAAGATGAGAAAAAATTTAACTCAGTTTATACTCCTCAGCTTGGAGGTATAATAAGCATGGCGTCCTGCAGATTAGTATTTTAGGGCCAATTTTATTTTTATTATATACAAACAACATAAGCGACGTGATAAACCATAAATATTTTATATTTGCGAACCACATATCAATAACTGTGACATGTATAAAAAATATTAATAATCATGAAATTGACATAAAAATACAGTAGGCAAAATAATAGAATAAGTGAACCATAATAACTTTAAAAATAAGTCTAAGTAAATTCAGATTTGTACAATTAAATCAAACAAAATACTCTAAATACAATTTTATACTGAATACGTGTCATGTATTTTTATAACAGTTCGAACAATTATTAAGCACAACGACCTTTAAATAATATTCAGGAATAATGTTACCTTACATCATGGTTCTTACTAGTGCAGGAAAGTAATAAGTATAACCGAAACAAAACCATCTCAGCATGGATGCAATATCTAACATAAGGTGTAAAGAAAGACTTAAATTAATAAAAGATTCAAATTGAAGGCAATGAGTTAGCGGTAAATAAATGAAGGGTATATTATCAATAAAAACTAATATAGTGTTCCTTGAAGCGAAATGTTCGTTTCATATTATATTGTCGTTTAGAGGCTTAAACCACTCGACGATGACAGTATAAGTCTCTCCACTTTTGTAAATTTGTTTGTTATTAGGTAAGCGTCACCGCAGCCTATAGACGCTTGTATCAATATAAACAATTTAACTTGTATTAATGCTAGTGTTAATCTTATATTATTACCAGGTTGTGCGTTTCTAACCTTGTGACTTGAAGATATTTATTAGTTTATTTGACTCCAAAAGTTAGTTTACACGTTTACTAAAAATAAGCGCATATACAACACAATACACTGTGCAACATTATACTAGGTGTAACAAACACATATAGGTAAGTACATGTTACACAAAAACACAAAATGTCTTCTTAGTGCGAGCTACAAATATTTATCAATATTTAATTTAAAACAATAACAAAAAAGAATTATTTATTATTTTTACATACATATATACATACAAAATGTCTTCTTAGTGCAAACTATAAATATTTATCAATATTTAATTTAAAACAATAACAAAAAAGAATCATTTATTATTTTAACATATATTTATATATATATATCACCATCAGTACGCATTTGTTGTAAGGTGTTCTTTGTGTATATTATATATGTAAAGAACTGCTGAACTGATGGTGAAATAACGACCAAAACTTTTTAGGTGAGTCCACGTGAATATCTAGCTGGCCACAATACTCATTATCTAATTTGCAAAGTTGGTATTGGTATTGGGGAGATTGATCCGAACACTGTTCAAATTTATTAAGTAACTATTATATCACATTACCAAGTGATGCTATTTAAAAGGTTCTAAAATAATTCAAGCCAAATAAAATAGTACAGAATGAGTGTGCATCAAGAATCGCACAATATACACATTTCTTATAATAAACATTATTTCGCGGCAGTTTATAGGGTAATGTTTTGTAAATCCATGCGGGTAGAATTGCCATTGCGGGAACGGAGAATTAGCCTAATAGCCCGTACTTCTTCAATTTGCATTTATTGCTTTATAATTATTTCCGTTTCTATTTACTTTATTTAACTTTTGATTGAAACGATTGCAGATATTGGCTGCTAGCATTACAAGATAATTCCTCCCCCCTCTTTTTATATAAAAAGCAACGCCTCGCGGTTTCATCAGCATTAAGTTGTAGAACTTTCAAACTAACTTTGCCACATTTTATTCCTTAAGAGATGCTTTTCAAAAAAATATTTTACATGTAGCTATTCGAATAACTGCAAAAGTAGTAAAGTTTCACACTAACTTTAGTCCCCCATTTTACCCTTTTGCAGAGTGAATTTTCATAAATCACTTCCTTACAGGTCCCCTTGGTTATAAAAGAAATCCTTGTTTAAAAATTTCAGGCTTCTGATAGTCTATGTTCT
>JACJUM010003129.1:4922933-5006823 GCA_020976665.1 Heortia vitessoides
CAAGTGACCGACCATAAAATAATAAGCAAACCGCGGTTTAAAACCGTCCTAAGTGGTTTTCTATTAAAAACTTTTCAAAGTAACTCATTAGACGCTGGTTACTAAACAAAAAGAGTATTTTGTTGCATAATTAACAGTTTATAAGCCTTCATAGACTTTTTGGCCGGTCATTAATAAAATGTGTAAGTATGATTGCAAAAAATTAAATTATTAACTGATCATACCTTAATATTTATAAATAAACTTATCGCAGGATTTAGGCGGGACTCGAACCAACATTTTTTCCATGTCGGAAGACTGCACTTCCATTGTGCTACCGAGACCACTGAAGACACGTTGAATTTCCTAGTTTTTTATATGCGCTGAGAAATCAGCTTCTATTTTTTTAATGTTGTAGGTATTTACAGATTGAAGCAATCAATAACCAAATAAATTAGGTAACTATTTCTTCTTACGAATAATAATATAAACTTTGTTGTGGCTTCAATTTAAGGGATTGTATTTTATTAGAAGATTAGAAACGGTTAATGTACTGCATTCTCTCAGCCAAGATTAATATTTCTTTACCAGGCACACGTCTTGATATTGACTTCTATGGCGGAAACAAATAAAATAACTGATGAAAACATAATTAGGAGATAATATGTAGATATTTAGGCATAAAGTCGATACCTCGTGAATGACCTCAAGAAATATTTTCCTTGAGGTCATAATGCCAGATGCATGGACTCGAAATACACAGTTTTTCTCCATTATTTTTATATAGCAGATTATTATATAGCAAAAATAATGACTAATTTTCACGAGGTGATTAATATGGTTAACTACTGATTCACAATTTTACAAAATTCTCCGATATCTATAATCTCAAAACTACAACCTTGCCGTGTGGTACCAGTAAAGAAGCAACTCCCCCGTACCAGATGTCGTAAGAGGCAGATAACGCACCAAAACCGACAGATCCATTCGTAACAGTGTATTTCAAATACACAGGGCAGGTATAGGCAGCATCCTCGTAACGAAACTCTGGCATTGCCAGCACGCTCACCCAACGCAGCACTTATGGGGATAAAATCCTCTTCCTTAGGGAGGCCTATGTCCAAAAATAGACTTTCAATATTTGATTTGTTAATGAAAAGAACAACCTTAAAGGCATAAAGATAATAAAAGGTCGCCAGATAGCCAGAACTTTACCTGTGCAGCACTAAATTTACACAGCCGAACACAGACGAAAAGTTCAGTGAAGTTATCAAACTCTAAATTTTACAATTAACCGAGCGTGTTCCTGGCACGAACTTCCATATTTTAGCATAGGTGAGCGCCGGCTTCTAATATGCCGTGAAATATATGGCTCTCATTTCCTACTGAGAATTTGGGTTATGGCCTCCAAGGCAGCGAGAGATAGCCCGAGATATAGGTATTCCTTGACCTTTCGCGTCATGATTTAATACTGACATTCAATCAGTCTATATATATATATACATATATATATATATACATACATTTATAAGTTAAATTGAACTATGTGTCTGTAGTTCCAAATAAACTGCTCTTCACTTTACATATATAAAAGTAAATGAAAGTTTATATTATTAATGATACTACATACATCCATTTTTCAAATTTTGTTTGTTTTTACTGGTCAACCTTTGAAACGGATGGACCGATTCAACTGGAAATTTATTTTTAGTAGGTAGCATATGTTAAAAAAGTAACTTAGGCCGCTTTTATTTCAGAGATGGCGCATGGCTGCCCCTTATAATGCCTCCGCTTCACCATCTAATGACTTGATATCACAAAAGCGGTCTGTTCGCGCGGGCTTAGAAGATCATTGATATAGTCCCTTAAACCTTTTTTATGCACCTAAATAGGCCTATTGTGCTGTAATAAAATCAAAATGTTAAGAAGTTTTAGTTAACACTAAATGTTGCGTTGGGAACTAGCCTTTGCTTCGGACGGGTGTAATGAGGATAAGAGATGGTACAATAATAGAGAGATAGACATTTGCCACAGCAGGATTTTTTGTTGACTTTGGAATCAGTATTTCAGTCAATATATACCTTAAAAAGTATTATTATACTTTTATTATATTTTAATCTATCTTATCTTCATCAGCCGCTTGCAATGTAAGCGTAAGTATAATTTTGCTTATCTATTTATCACATAAAAAATCTCTTAAATTATTAGTGTTTCTATACTATATTATGGATGTAATAAACATATAAACCTCTCTCTCTTCTTCTTCTCCTCGTCTCTTAAGTCACTCTATCTATTTTAAAAAATCCGCTTTAAAATTAGTTACGGAGTTTTAACAATATAAGCAAACATACATAGAACCAGAAATAGTGATGATGTCAAGCATCATCACTACATCACTATTTCTGGTTCTATGTATGTGTGGTTAGATTTTTTTAACAAAAAATGTAAATATTTAAAAAAATTCTAAGATAATAATTTGAGCTATAGTTAAAATATGACTACGCATGCATGTGCTAAGCTATGTAGATATGATGGGTTTTATAAATACCATACTGAATGTTTCGTTATCGATATCCATATAATTTATTACTAGATTGGAGCTTGGTAAGCAAATTCACGTGTTTAAATTTTTAAATGTGTCTGATTTTTAACGAAATATCCCAAAGCTCAACTTAAATTTGTTACATTTATTTAGAGGTTAAAATGAAGAAAGAACAGTTTCTAAATCTACTTTAACTTTATTAAATTCTAGAAGTAATTTCTACTTTAGACGAAAATGTGAATAATTTTCCCGACCTCATTTTGTTGTGGGTTTCGCTGCTCGCTACTCTCCAGGCCGCGTCCTGTGAGGCTCCCTGGCAATGGGACCCTAGAGTGCGATCAACTATACTTATACCTGCGTTAATAACTGTACCTCGACCGATGTCAAGGTCCGCAGGAGACGAATTTCACTAAAATTATCTAGTTTTCAACTTTAACACCCACGTTCAAGCGCCAGAACGCCAACTTCTATAAAACTTCCAAAAATTTATTAACAACTACTCAAAGCAAGGATGAATTAGGTAAGAAAAATTAAACTTTTCTGCATATTTTAGCTCTTGCATCTGTAAGACTGTAAAAAACTTCGTTTCGATCGATCGTTTCCTTAATTTCAAGTAGAACGTTCATTTATCACAAATATTCAAGCTTCAGGAATGCTCCTGGAGCGTAAATCTTAGAGTCGATCGTAAAACTGGTCCCTAGAGTAGAGAAAGTAGCTCAGTTTCATTGGATCAGTGCCGTACCATTGTCCTCACACGCATTTCGAAAAAAGACCAATTTCTAAGATTTCCGAAGGGCTTAGCTTCATTTCCTTTTATATCTCCCCAGATACTAAATTCGTTCAGCCAATAATAAAAAATCGTCGGGGACAGCCGGAATGGACTTGACGTAAAATTTACTCGCAATCCCGTCTAGATTGAACATTATAACGCACTTATAACAGCGCCTTCTCAACGACAGACGTGATTGGAGATTAGAAGTGCTCTCTTCTTTCATAATAAAATAATCTCGATGATTCGTTGACTGAACGTTCTCATTCACATATATTTTTTTAAAATCTTTTTCATGTAAAAGAATTTGTTATTATGTTTCACCATTTTTATTTCTTCTATGTTAATAGTTTATAATGTTTTATTAGTAAATATTGTAACAACGTTTTAGGAAGGATAAAGCTTTTTATACTTGATTCTTTAGTGAGGAAACGTCTTCTTGTAGCAAGTGGACCTGTTATGTTAAAATCGTAAAAAAATATGATTAGTGTATATACTGCCTTCT
Organism: Heortia vitessoides; assembly: GCA_020976665.1. Classification (NCBI taxonomy): domain Eukaryota; kingdom Metazoa; phylum Arthropoda; class Insecta; order Lepidoptera; family Crambidae; genus Heortia; species Heortia vitessoides. The sequence goes on from JACJUM010003129.1 coordinate 4,926,729, forward strand.
TCAACGCTGTTATTTACAGAAACTAACATTTTCGTCTGAAAATAGTGACCGCGCTGGAGTGATAGAAATGTCTCCACCACTTTTTCTTTCCAGACGAGATTTCATGTGATATTCAGGGCATATCCAGGTTTTTTGTTGGGTTGCACTGAATTTTCCGCAAACACCATAAGCAATGTAATAGGGTATACTGCAATTCTCTGCAATGTAAATAAAAACTTTACCGACTAAAATAAAATATAACTAAGTTAAAAAAAATCTAATCTAAACTCAAGTCTCTCAGATGCAAATAATTCACAGCGATTCATAGATTCACAAAACTAATACCTTCAAATCCCGTTTAGCATGGTTTTATCCGGCTGTTAATGTAATTGGTACCCCACCAACAGAGTGGGATAGTACCACCTGTACCAGGTGCCGATAAACGGTGGTATATCCATCTCAAATAGCGTAATTCAAATGCAATGAGGCAAATTTGGCAGCAACCTTTAGCGTCGGAAAGCTACGCTCTGCGTGGCAACTTTGGGCAATATTTCCTTAATCTTGGCATATCTATGCCCATTGAAAATTTTACGACATGCCTTTTAAGCCTCTATATTACAATTTCCGTCAACATGGTAATTATAATAAACAGGATCACAAAGGTTGCCGCGCATAATTATTTTCTAGAAATGTTACAACTCTTTTCGTAAATTTAACTCTTAGGTATATTTGGTGTGCGAAATTAAATAAAACAGATTTGATCGGTTAAACACCGTCAGAGCTTGTCAAGTCATTACTTTTTGTGGGACTTTATTTATAAGACACGGTATGTATAGATTATATATACCGATTTTATTAATATTTTTCTTACCTTCAAAGTCCTCATAGAAAGTTTTACCTGAATTTCTTTGTAATGTAAAGTTATAAATTGGTCGGCCAGAGGGGACTTCAATGAATTTCTGGTGTTATTATGATAGCATTTGTGGTTTCTCTATCATATGACGTCCGTAACACAAGTGTTTTTAGCGACATATATCGGAATCAGGTTAATGTATGAGATGTTGTGTGAATATATAATTAATATTATGATGACGATAATAATTGCTTGACCCTTAAGGAAAGGGGGTTCAACAACCTGAGGCAACAAAAATTTCCGAGGGAACTCTACGCGTACCAAGTCGCATACACTATTAGCCTATTATTAATAGACAAAATTTGTGAAACTTCATCAGTATCATTGCAGTGGTAGCATCAGCATCAATATTCACAGCTGGACATAGTTCTCCCAAAGAAAGGGGACATTTCCCTATAATCGCCGTGCTAGGTAGGCGTGGTGGCAGTTGTATAGTATAGCTTCGGATGAACGGTATGCTACTGCCCATCCTGTCCTGTTGCATGTGACCTACGCTGGGTGTATACAGCCATTTGTCAGTTCCACTCTGCCAATACCCCGCGCTCTCTAGATATTGGTAAAACGAATTAATACGAATCAACGGTGTGATAAACGAGATTAGGACTTGAGAAGCAGGAATAAATGCCAAGAAGGAAAGCTACTTGTTCTCACTTTGAATTCACGGCTCGTCCGTAATTAGACGCTCTTCGTTCCCTCTAGAAATTAGGTGACTGAAATTGCGATCTCAATAGTAGATCGAAAATTATTCAAGTTGTAGTTAGTACCGGCAGTTTGTGAATACATTAACCTTAGCAAAGTTTACGGCTAATTTCAGATTGTAATTTCAATTTGGTTCCATTAAATGTTTGGTGTGTAACTTTAATAGTTAGAGGAGGACAAAAAGTATAACAAGCGCCCAACTCATAAGAAACCAATTTTATGCAAGATGGCGTAAATGTTACCATTGTTTTTTATCGATTAATATTATAAAAAATACCTATAAAGTTTGACGAACCCGATGGCGCATTCATAGCATTTTTTTGTATCTTGTGCGTTACATCCACATCCAGGACAAACATTTATATATCTAATTGTTATGTCTATCTGTCTGTCTCTGAGTCTGGATGTTGAAATATGTATTTGAGTATTATATTTGGGATTCCTTTTTTGTCTGGTGTCCGTAACACAAGCGCTGAGAGCGACCATTTTTTTGGTCTTATAGACCAGGTTAACAAGCATACCGTCCGCGTGATAGTAAGAGTCACTGCAGCCTATAGACACTCGTAATATCACAACGATATCACTAACGCGTTGCTAACCTTATCACTTGAGGATATTATGACTCGTAAACTGCGTACCCAGTAAATTCACTACCTCTGTTACCTTTCAGACCGCTATTGGTGCTATTATTATTTGGCGGTAGAAATAATTGAGAGTGAGGTACCAATGTAGTTGGCTTTTAGTATGAGGTCTACCTTAAGTATTAGGGAATCAACTAAATGTAAAAAAGTGGTGCAATTTGCTAAAAATTTGCTGAAAAATAACTGAAAAATCTGAGATTATATTACTCTTTATTGTAATCAACTTTTAGAAAGCGCTTTCCATTTATTGTCGTCTAGATCATATCTAGATCATATGATATTCAAGGTGACTGCTAGACATTGGCCTTCCAAGGGATTTACTGAACCTGTTATATGCGGCTTGCACCCATCGTGACCTGCGGTTCAAGAAAGATCAAAGTACGTTTATTTGATTAAAATATCAATAACATATTGTTAAAGCTTTATACTGCCAACAGGTTATTAAGTATATTAAAATGTTTAAAAATAATTAACTACATTATTTTAACTTTGAAGTAAGTATTAGAATGTAGCTGATCGTCTTTGGCAAGCAAAGAGTACATAATTAATTTAATTTTTAATAGAATTATCATGTTCAGAATACTTCTCATTTATAACGCGTTATTTTATTTTATTATTGGATAGACCATTTTATTATTTTTTTATTTATTAATTAAGTTAGGCAAGAAATTTCTAAATGTAATTAAAACTTAGTGGCATATCAATCTAATTGGACAATGGCTGATCTTAAAATATTTTTGACTCACAATTGTGTTACGTACTAATATTCCAACTTAAGTAACTTTATATGTCAATATCAGTCTCAAGACTCACAAGTTGCGAGCATAAGATATGAAAGCAAAAAACATCGCTTTCGGAATCTTGACAGATGTCTGCGGCAGCCTCCGGAACTTTCAAGAAAGTTCGTAGACTCAATATATTTCACGGCCACATTACCCAACTTTCACATCCCCTGATATTGTAAGAGATATAAAGGCTTATCTTACAAACCACTTATTGAATAAAATGTTCCAGACGTTCGGATTAAATTGAAACTTTAAAGCGGTTCGTGTTAAGATATAATTTGATCCTATAAATCAGCTTATTCTGAAAATTTTGGAATGAACTTTTAAATGCAAGAGAAACTCATTGAGATGATAATACCTGGACAAAGTGTAGAGTATACATTGAAAGATTTAATTGTGTTTATTATATCTAGAACTATTGATTTAAATATAACGGAAATATAGAATTTAATTACTTTGGTTATTATTCAAAGGAATTTGTAATTTTTTATGATTAACTCATCTTATGAACCAGCTAGGATATATTTAATCAATTAATGGTTTGCTTTTTATAGGTCAATAAGAGATATTGAATTATTAATATTAAATGATGAATTGTTGATATTAGTACCATTAGTATATATTAATCATTAACAAGAATATTATTTTATAATAATATTCAAGACCTGACATATTAATGCAATTTTCAGTATCGATAACAGACGTTTTTTTAAACCATTTAATATCCTTTACACTATAATATATTATATTTAAAAAGAATGTTATTATAATGAAACGATAAAACTGCTGCGTTTTAAAGTCAAAAATAAATGAATTTATTATAAACTTTAATTTATTATATTCGCGCTTCAGATGCCGACTATATAATACCATCCGAAATGATATTGCGAAGGTTGAAGTTAACGAGACTTTACCTTAAGCGGGTAAAGTTTTAACTGCCGAGCGTTTACTCAAAATGCAAATTACAGGCTCCATACGGGCTAGGCAGTCAGACGGCCGCGGGACGCGATACGCCGACCCCAATATTAAACCACACGAGTGCTTCATAAATTTCTAACCTGTAACGTGTATGGTGTAATTATCAAGGTACGCGGTGTTTACATGTAGGTATTTGATGTTCGGGAATGTGGTAGTGATTATTTACTGCTAGGTACTGGCTGGAAAATGTTTTCAATTCATAATAGTTGGCAAGTTGATGAGTCGATGAATTAAGTAGACGTTGGACGTTGGGTAGACGATTTATTTATAATGTTGCGAGTGCGTGTGGTAGAGATGTATATTCTAACGTGATTACTTTTTTGATATTATAAATAATAGGTTTACAAAAATAGAATCGAATAGGACAGACTGATTTAGCTTATATTTTTGTGAAACTAACTTCATTGAGTTATTAACAAACAGTTTTATGCAACGAAACGTATTAATTAACGAGTAACATACATTTTTATGTATATTCTAGATTATATCTTATCATGCTCAACAACAACGGATAGAAAAGTATGAAAGGAAAACAATAAATATAAAAAAGAAGAAACAAGAGTTTTTCTGGATAACCGATAATAAAACTCTTTTGTTTTTTTACCGTCAGTATATTAATATCCGTAGATTACATACATATTAGATACGTTCTTATAAATATACTACAAACTTCGTTTAAACAACTTTTCTTTTAATATAAAGTCGTGCATATTGTATAGTTTGAACATTATTATCTTTTTCCTAGATTAAACTAAAAGGAATTCCCAAAGATCCAACATAAGAAGAGATCCTTACAATTCATACAGAATTTCCACGCTTAAGAAACCAAGTAATAACAATTCCACCCGAGATAACACATCTACGGCTACTGAAAGTACTTTAACCTCAACCTCTTTGACTATCTTGCTAGACAATAGGTTCCCAAACTTTCTTGTAGGTACTACGTTAGATTTCGAAATAATGCATTTTAATGGCGGTTTGGTACGTATTCATTATCCTTTAGTGTAGCTATATTTGATACATATTATATTCAATTATGTTAAGGCCAAAAACAATCCCTATTGTGAAGATAATAAATAAATTTACACAACATCTCATACATACCTGACTCCTCGCTTATAGCGCTGTAACGACAGAAGAATCACAAATATAATACACAAATATATATTTTAACACCCAGATAGAATCACAAATATTATCGATCGAACCCATGAACTTCAGCACACACAATAGGAATACTGCGCCATCGAGCCCATCATTAAAACACGTATTGTACTCTCTTTTATACACCTTTCGCTACTACAATATTTTTTTGATATCATCATCATAGCATAAGACGTCCACTGCTTGACATAGGTCTCCCCAAGTATTCTCCAATAGGACCGGTTTTATGCGACCTGTGTCCAGCGTCATTCTGCAGTATTACTCAGATCGTCTGTCTACCTTGCGGGTGGACGTAGGTGCACTTGCCGGTACGTGGTCTCTAATCCAGAACTTTACGACTCCATTGTCCATAGTGAATAGTGTGAATAGTGAATAAGTCCTATATAACTGAACAGTTATATGGAGTTATATCCGTCCTAAACAGAGTAGCTCGAATTCAAATGTACGCTACCACAATTACCCGTCGAAGCATTATGGATAAATAACCGCCAAAATTATCAATAAATAATTAGAGAAGCCTGCTCCCAACAGTGGTCATCCAACAGCGGATATGATGATAACGGTTTGCAAAACTCAATTTCCAACATAACTACAACATTTTGAAGTTTGCTTAATTTATTATTGATTGTTGTATACAATATTTATCGGAGATTTATACCTGACAATTATATAAAATACTGCCATTGCTAACCAATAACGCTTAAAAAGTAGGAGCCGCATCTTAACTTTTGACATAAATAAGAATTTCATAAAATGAAAGGATGTAATGCAATTAGAAATTTCACCAACATTGAAAACTAGATCAGAAGGAAGATTTAGCAGATGATAAAAGAAAATGTATAAGTAGAATGGATATTATACGAGTCGTCGCCGCTATAAAACTTAAGAACAAAAAAAAGAGAAAGTTTGGTACTTCAATGCGCGACATTTTAATTGAGAACCTACGGTCTAGGAATTATGAGAAAACTATTTTATTAGAATTACCTCTCTTATACACGGATGCTTGATCAAAATTCATAAGACGCTTTCTTGCAGAACAATACTTTGTTAAATTAATACTTGTAATAATAATTTGTTGAAATAATACTATTTTTAATAATTAGTTAAAATATTCTATATTATTTATGAGAGTATTTCTTAGATGTTTATGGTATTGACATAAACGCATTAAATTTGCGAATCTATATTATAATCAGTAAATTAATACAACATCTTATAATTTGACTTCGAGATAAATAACTCGTGATACAGATTTAAATATATTATTCAAAAATACATATTTAACATTCAGATATATAAATAACACAAATATTTAAATGTTTGTTTCCAGTAGGATCGAACGCAAGACTTTGGACTACTATCTGCTACATCGGGCCTGTTAAGCCATTAAAGATAGGCTGAATGCAACCTAAAAGGTAGAAATGTTTTACCTTTTTTGCCAGGTGTCATATGAGGTAAATAAGGTACCAGAACCGACAGATGGCGGCATATATATATATCTACCCACAAAATAGTGGAACTAATATGCAACTGGGGATGGGGATCGCGATGGGGATTGGCAGTAGCATCCCCATTGCGAAGCAATGTTCTACGATTGCCAACACATCTGCCCAGCGCGGCAAATATGAGCAATATTCCTCCTTAGGGAGGCGAACATTCTACAGCTGTTTTAATGTCTAAAAGATTCATATTGTAAAGCCTAAATTTTTATAAGTATTATATGAAAGTTGCGATTATGGCTATGGGTAGGATTCGGGTTAGAATCATCATTTTATATTTGGCGGTGCACCATAAAAAGCATTAAATAAATGGCGTACACGTAATTTGAAATTCTTCTGTTTCCAGGACACGTAAAAACAGCGGGCCGTAACAAGATTGTCGTACAAAAGACTTAAGCACCAAAGTGTATTAAACTTTCACTTTGGCACTTGAAGCTTTTGTAACTTCACAAACGCTTCCTTCATCGGGGAACTTGTGATGGACTTGGCATTTTGTTGCCGTGTTGAACACAGCCATGATCCTGTTAATAAAGACTACACTAGGTTTGTTAAACAAAAGACGGTGTATACGCTCTTTATATTATATTGGCAAAGAAAAATACAAAAGACAGTCTACATGCAAACACATATATTTAAAGTAAGTGTTTTAATGTTGATATGTCAATAAGGATAAAAATTCATATGTTTAGGTGTCCTAAAGACTCCTCGGAGAAAATATGGTCTAATTATTTATTAATCAGAACATGAAATGGTGCGGTCCGTATGCTGTCACTAAAAATAAACAGTTGGATGGATAAATAGTTGGATGATTTATCATCGTCAGATTAACTCAACAAACTTTACTTATAACCGATGACTGATTTTATTTTATCGTTTTTATCATATCTACTGCTGGTGATTGACCTCGCCAAGCAATACTAATATTTGGTTTTTGACGGACCCGACAGCGCAGATGTGATCATGTGCGGCGATGGTCGTGGGTTCGATCTCTACCCAGGATAAATATTTATGTGATGATATTTATTTATTTTTTTTTGTATTCTGGACGTTAAATATTTGTGTTTAGGTTTTGTGGTTATTATATAAGTGATTCCCCAGTTGTCTGATGTCCTTATTAACTGTTTTAAGTTACTAATCTCTGAGTCAGATTCATGTGGGATATATTGTATCAATTTATTTAATTGCTACACTTGGCAGGCGTACTGTTGCCGTATTTGAACTTCGACAATTAGAATAAATATACAGCCATCTATCGGTTTCGGTATCTCAGGCACTTCTCACCTGTTTCAGAGGAAGGTACGTTATTATTCTACCGGTACTTTATTACCGGTACTTTATTACCGGTACTTTATTATTCTTTATTATACCCTGTGGCATCCTTTATAGATCATCTTTATTATCTACTACTTTAAAGATCAGCAATATTTAAAGCCAATGGCTCTATCGGTAGTGTGATCTTGTTTAATCTCCAACCAGGACATATGTTTATATATATTTAGCTCTACTGTAGTTGTGTATGTCACCAAACTCCTCCGTAACGGCTGAACCGAGTGAATTATTTTTATTCGTATGTGAATGGGTACCCTAGTATAGATTGATAAATCATTTTAGGCTGATAGCACTGCAAGCGGTAACTATCAGGACAACATCTTTTGGCTCTGCTAGTACAATAATAATAATAGTACTCTTTATTGTACACAAAAAAAATATTAAAAAATTATTAATCAGAAAAAATAAAAAGTGACAAGTTCTAATACAATAGGCGACCTAATCCCTCAAGGCGATCTCTTCCAGGCGACCTGCTGACGGAAATATAAGAAGATAATATGATTGTACAGATGTGTACTACTGATTTATTTATAAAAAAAAATAAAGTAAAATAAATAATAATACTAAACATATATATATAAATTACAGCGGGCAATTGAGCCAACGAGTCATCGTATGGTAAGTAATAAGAGCGAGAATAAATTTTGCACTTTCATCATTATATCAGCCATAAAAAGTCTACTGATTTTTGCCCATAATTGCCACGCTTGGCCAGCGTATAGACTACCACAGAGCGTAGCTTCGGGACGGGGTTGTGTAGCCTATCCCCACCCTGTGTATTTGAACTACATAGTTACGGATGGATAGAACGCCATCTGTCGGTTCTTGTACCTCAGTTGCCTCTTACGACACCTGATATAGTGGGAGGTACTATTCTACTCAGCCGGTACCATACGGGTACGGATTTTGCTCTTGAAGGTCCCTAAATCGTTATGGTCTGGGAATACCGACGAAGCGAGTTTACTCCATAGATCACCAATGTAAGGAAGAAAATGGGGCTGAAATAGTACAATGTTTGACCGTCATCCATCGAGGTGGAAATAGTTTGACAGTCGATTGCGAGAGGTATGGTGTAGAAATTCAGCTGTAGGCAACATGTAATCGTAATAATAATAATATATATACTTACAAGAAACTCTTTGCATCATTCCCCTTGTTATAGACAGTAAAATTCACAAAGAGGCAACATCTTTGCGTAATTCCAGTTGGATCAATCCAACGACTTAGAATCTCGTAAAAATATTATAGGTGTATCTTAAGTAGTAGACTCTGTTACGTTTCCTGTGTCCCGGATGTCCGTAATACACATTTGTCTAAGCAACTTATTTTGGAGTCAGGGCTACTTTATGAGATGTTGTTTGAATTTATGAATTTAAGCTAAATATGTTCATAATATGGGGTAGTCACCGTAAGTAATCCCTCCATCCCCTAAATAGGAATTCCGTGAAGACAATAAACTTTATCCTTGTTCGTTTTATTTGAGGGAAATGTACAAAAGTGAGCAATAATTTTTATTGAAAATTAAATTTATAGAAATAGTAAAACATATTTAACTAAATAATAAATAGGATAAGTGAAGACTGAGTATTTTTGATCTGTTTGATTACTTAGTGTGTATATATCTATGTACGTCGATGCATGTATTTAATTTTAAATATTTAGTGTTTATTAAAGTACACTCTAAATGACCAGCTTTTAAACTTTTACCCTATAATTGGGTGAACTGAGATTAAGAAAATATATGCTTCATTTGACCCTGAAATCGTTCGACTTTGCCCCCTCCCACTGTCAAAGATGACCTCAAAGGAATGATTTTCGAAAATATATTTAACATTTATTTTATGACTTTCAATGAAGAACCTTTATATTTAATTTATAACTTCATTAACAATTACTACTACTTGCTACTTTGCAGCCCTGTTTTACTGCTTTCGGAGGTGAATTTAAAAATAAATTAAGTTTCTAACTCATATAGTTTAGGCTCTGCATTGTCATGGCAGTCAGTCAACTTCTCCTTTTATATAAATATATATAGAAGATAGATAAATTTATGGAGATAAAAGTATAAGATAGCTATTTCCATCCGTAACAGATTTCAAATTGTATCGATTATGTGGTCAATGACGGGCTGGTGCTGCCCACAGTAGTGTTTTTTCCTGTGCACCAGAGGTTGTAGGTTGATCTCCACCGAAGACAAATTGTTATGATATATACATTTGTGTTAATCCTCTACATTTATTGAAAGACGTTTATGTGAGTTTCCTCTCAAGATTTTGTCACTGGCAAACTAGTGGAGAGGAACTTTAAATTGGTATTTTGAACAGTGATCAACTATTAATAGATTTGATTCCATTTGATTCACACGGAATCTCCATTGTTGGTAACTAGTTACTTCTTCGTCTATGTTAGTCCTTGGGGGGTAACAGTGACCTTAAGGTTATTGTTTGAACTAGTTAGAGTGTATTGATTATGTGCGGAGAATTGACATAGTTATGGCAATATTTAAACGAACATTCTATTAAAATTGTATTGCTAGAATAAACACAATGCGAAGTTTCAAATGAGTACATTGTATTTTTAACTTATACGTATTTTCACTAAAAATATTTATCTTATCATAGCAGCCACAAAACCTCCACTGATTTTTTTGCACACTGATTTCGTGAGAGGCGGTAGAGGTACCGGAATCGACATATGGCGGTATATCCATCTGAAATAGCGATATCTAGTTAAACGGCGATATTCAGTATAATTACCATAACCGAATACGCCCGCGATTACCACCACACCTGCTACGACAATTTCGGAGAAAGAAAAACGTTGGGCAATGTTCATTTTTAAAGATTAACTTTAAGCTGCCTCTGATTTACTTCCTTTGACTTCAGATGTATTTTCTTCGTTCTTCAGATTAATTTATTTGAATCGCATAAAACTGTATGTCAAACTCGACTGAATCTCGGAACCAGTCTGGTTTAACGTACTTATAGACCACGTTCGGGCGATCGTGTCATTTTATAGTTGAAACATCAACCACACGCGTTGTCCGTGATTAAAACGATTGTTTCTTGTTTTAGCTTAATATTAAATTTATCATATTATGACGCTATATGACGTAGCCGTGGAGTACCGAGTACCATACTAAAATACCTTAACCTGTACCAGGTGTCATAATAGGTGACTGAGATACCGAAGTCAACAGATCAACCGGAGACTGTATATCTTGCCGAAATACGCAATTAGTCAAATCTACAAGGATATAAGCAGTAGCATCCCCGTCGCAACCCTCTGCAATTACCACAAGATGCTTGCCCAGTGCGGCAATGGGTCAATCCCTTCTTTCTCGGAAAGCCCTATGTCCAACGGCTAATAATGATGATAATGATCATCCACATATCTAGAAAAGAACATGCACATAACATATTTGCTGCTATGAAACGTTACGGACCGTTCACTTTCCACATATATAAGGCATCAGCTCACAAGCTTACGTGTCAGGAATATTACTTCGCTTTGTGGCAGGGTAGCAGAGATGTTATAAATATTCTATATTTAAGTTCTTAGGTTGTGTTCATATAGCTCATAATGCACGGAATTAGAGATATTATTATATAAAGTATTATAATTTCGTGCCCGCATACTTTTATGCAATTGCTACTTTGAGAAAAATAATATCAGGACTTTTTTTCATATTCAGTTAAGTTTTAATTTTCTTGACAAAATATATACTCGTATTTGTCTTTTGGGCACTCATAAAGTAAGACTATTGACTTATTTTCTATTGGTAACTAAAGCTCTTTTTAGATTTAAAACCTTTATTGAAAGGTATATCTGTAAAAACGTATATCTGTAATTGCTTTATTTGAAGGCATCGTCTGAATTCAGCTTAGTAATTGTATCAAAGTGAAGTTATGTCGACTTCGCTGCATCGTAACCAACATTTTAGTTGAATTAAATATAGTTTGACTTAACTAATTACACTCCATTTTAGCAATTCTCTCTTCATTGAACCGCTTTTATTGAAATATCGTCCCTGGTATATTTATTTATTTAATTATTGAACTATATTGCACAAAATATTAATGCCATTTCGCATAATCTTCCAGTCAACCAGTATTACTATAATTTAATAACTAAGCTTAATACTTTGCCACGCCAGAATGAATCAATCGGCGGTATAAAAAATAATTGTAATTTCTGTGTACATGACAGATACACGTAACTTCTTAATTTGTATTAAATACAAGTATGATGAGACATACAATTTTGCTGTTTATACGGTCAAAGTAACCCGCTTCAACCCGCTCACAAAATAGTGGCTTCCGAAAAAAGATTTTCTACAAGTAATTAAATAAAAAAACAGAGTTAAATCTAATCCCAATTGTACTAGTTGTTCCTCTAATTTTACGTCATAGTATTTAACAATAAAAATAAAAAAGTTGGCTTCACATAACTACTAAATACGTATATTAATTATATCAGAGTATCTTTTAGCAGAAAGGTGCCGAAATAGTAGAACTTTGGATCTAGTGTCATAAAAGACGGCCGAAGTACAAAAACCGATAGGTGACTGCTTATCTATCCGAAATAGCTAGCCGACATGACAAGGATAGGCAGTATCAGGTCTATGTTGTCCCACGGTGGTACTATAGGGTTAAAACTATGCAGTTCTTATTATAACAAAATAATTTAGATTATAGTAATCTTTTTATTATTATAACTTTGACTCGGTCGGACGGTAAAAATATTCACTACATCTTATACATTAACCTGACATCGAGATAAGTCGCTTAAAACAATTATTTTATAGACATCAAACAACATAGGAAAAAAAAATATATACTTAATTACATTTTTAACACACAGACACAAAATACAAATTTTTGACTTGGATCCGGATCGGATTGGTTCTATATGCCATATACTCTGCCCACTGCTGCTAACTTTCGCATAAATAAATAAAAAGAATAAACTATAATTTAAAGTTATTTGAAGCGCAAACACTAAAAAATCTTTAAAAACTATATTTAAAACACCTTTTGACATTTCTTTTGTTTTCTATTGCCATCATATTTTTTTTGAAAATGTATTTAATATTTACTCTTATATTCTAAAACGCCTTTCACGGATTTGCATTAAATTCAACACAGACATACTCGTAGATTAAAATCTGGAATAAAACGTTTTCTATTTTTGTCCTTAATTTTAATTTATTTCAGAAAAATACGTTCAACGTGGTATGGGTTTGGTAAAAAGTAATTAAAGATAATAAATTAGCGGTGACTTTACATTAGGCTACGTTTCATTCCGGAAAAATAAGAGATCCTGAGAAAAGCGATATAAATTTTTGCAGGCCGCACTTCTCCACTCTACACTTAATTTACATCAGAGCAAATTTCTTCGCGAGATTACCAATAATCTTTCCGAAATCTCAACGGTGCGTTATCACGCAGTCGAGTAACGGTATAGGCAGTTAGGAGCAACGCTCGGTGTCTTCATTAAGGCATTATGTCAGGCTGCCGAGGGCGCATTAATCTGTTTATGAGATATCGGGTTGCGTAACCATCCCCACCTGTATTAAAGCGTGATACCGAGATACATGTCGTCAAACCAATAACGTTAATTGAATAAATTATGGGGTATTCATATTCACCATTATCATTATTACAGCCATTGGAAGTCCAAAAAAGGAAGTCTTATGCCCATAATTGCCGCGCTGGGCAAGCGCTGTCAGCGCAGCTAACGACGGGGATGCTGCCTTATGCATTTGAGCTTCACTGTCCGGGATGGATATACCGCCATCTGTCGGTTCTGGTACTTTTTATTCAGGTATTCATTAACAAAAATATATTAATGTGACTTGGTAGTTAACTGCAGTTCTCGTAAAAATGGTAGATGTCGACCTGCGCGTAATGGACGATTGATCGATAACTAAAACAGACGTTTGTTGAATTAAAGTCAGAGATATATATATTTTATCTACTAACGTCTCGGTAGCGCAGTCCGCACCGAGTCCCGCTCGTTTGAATGTTTTCCAGTTATTATTATTTTAAATAAAAAGAACATTCAGCATTTTTTAATGATTTCATTTGATTTATAAATCTTTTAAAGTGATATAACCTGTTTTTCGCAGCTATAATACCAGATGACAGGAATTTTAGGAATCTGATGGTAAGTGAAGCTGTTAGGTTGGAACGGCAGTCCGGAGCCGGCGCATCATGATGACCTCATTGATAGAAGACCCGAAGAACTGATGCGTTTATAACCAATGATAGAAATAGATATAGACAATGATATATTTTAGAAAAAACCGCCGCTACTTTAAAATGAACGAACTATATTATTATTATTATATATACACAGGATTTGTATGAAAGTTTAAAATAAACAATATCAGAAATTATTAAACCCCTATCTAAAAAATATTTCATCAATAGAAAATTACAATATCAGCATAAAATTGGATATAGGTTTCGGGGTCAATACCCCTTATTACGTAAGTTAAGCCGCGCAGCGCAGCTAGTCTTATACAATATCGGTACTGCTTCAATTCTAGCTTTAAGTTTAAAGTGTGAGTTAATGACATTTCATCATATCAGCCATTGGAACTTCAACGCTGGGAATACGCCTCCCCAAGAAAGCGGAAATTTTCCCAAGCGTGTTAGAAATCACAGTGGGCAGCTTTCGCGACTAGAATACTGCAGCTCGTCCCCGCCCTGTGCATTTAAGCCACAATGTTTCGGATGGTAATAATGCCATTTGTCAGTTCTGGTACCTTAGTCACCTCTTTCGACAACTGGTACAAGGGGCGGCACTATTAGATAGATACTCTGGCGGTACCTCATGATAGACATTAATTCATACAAAATGTACGGCGTCAACAAAAGCATTTCCTTATATACGAAGAAGATGTTGATGTAGATTTTCAGTAAAAGTGTCATTTCTTGTATGGACTAAAATGAATCAAATAAAAAATGTTCCAATTTTCTCAAGGTAAACGCTAAGTTCAAAAATATTTGAAATGAAAGCCCGTATTTATCTTCCATCCTCTAGATGTTGATGCTAAAAAAATCCTTTTTTTCTTAAGACAAGTCGTCCTCTAGTGTTTTGTAAGAAAGATTTAGATAAAAATACCTTTAAATGTTCTAAAAGAATGGACGATAACCAGGAATTTTAGACTACTTTTGTTGAATGTGAAAACAATTAAAAGCATTAAAGTAAAAGATAATAACATACTTGAATAATAGTAAAATCATTTAAATATATTATTTCAAGAATTAATATACTTAAATAATTATTTCATTGTTTTGGTCTCTAACTTTCTCGTCGTCTCTTTTGATAATGTTATAGCTTTATCCATTTTGTAATAACCTAATACTTATTAAACATGTATATCTATTTAATAATAAGTGCAGCAAATTTGTACCCCCTTTAAAGGAAATTTTACAAACGAATGTACGTGAAATTTGACATAGTAAAGTAAATTATATACCTAACGCTGTATTTTTATACAAAACGCACCAAAAACATTGAATGATACCATATAGTACAGGCTTGGCTTCATCGCTACGGAGTCGAAATTCGATCTTTATTCGTAAAATTTTTATGTTCATGACGTTCATTTCTCGGTATTTAGCAATATTTTAATATTCATTAATACAAAAGATAAAATAATTCATAATTAATAAATTCACTTAAATATTTATATAATTAATGTTTTCACCGTTTAAATATGTTGGGTGTTATTCAAACAGTAGTGTAATGTATATTTCGGTTAATTTAATATTTTGCCGTGAGGTACCGGCAGAGTAGAATATTACCTCTCACTGCACGAGGTGTCGTAAGAGGTGATTAAGGCTCCAGAACGGACAGATGGTGGTATATCCATCCGAAACAGAGCAGCTCAAATGCACAAGGCGGGGGTGTAGCAGCATACCCGTTGCGAAAGCTGCGCTCTGCGATTGCCAATACGCTTACCCAGCGCTGCTTTTATTGGCAAAAAACCTCCGTTTTTGGAGAGGCCTTGGAGAGGTCCAGCAGTGGACTTTTAATGGCTTATATGATGAGGATGATGAATAATTTTCTAGTGCTTTTATATATATATTTATATATCACTACATAGTATAAATATAGTCCCATTTCGCTGTATGTCTTTATGTATTCTTTGAAACTACGCAATAGATTTTGATGCAGTTTTTTTAATAGTTAGAGTGATTCAAGAGAAAGGTTTATATGTAGAATACACGCACAATACAAAAGAGGAACAC
The DNA here is from genome assembly GCA_020976665.1 of Heortia vitessoides. Classification (NCBI taxonomy): domain Eukaryota; kingdom Metazoa; phylum Arthropoda; class Insecta; order Lepidoptera; family Crambidae; genus Heortia; species Heortia vitessoides. The sequence goes on from JACJUM010003129.1 coordinate 4,942,980, forward strand.
TGATAATTTTTAATGTTTTCAATATGATGTCGTGAACAAACACTTTTTTGCGATTGCATTGCAAACGCTGGCTAAATCCTACGAGATAGAATAAAATAATATGTTAAAGTATTGCTTATCTAAAAAAGTCTACAAAATATATATATATATATATATATATATATCATTTAGAGATATACTATAATAACCGATTTTATTCTCGTTGTGCCGTGCATATATATTTATAATGAAGTACGAATATACTTATTTATAACAAAAAAGCAATTTATATACCGAACATTTAAATATAAAACAGCAGTTTAGATCAAAATAAATTATACAGAACAAAGTAAACAGTCATACAGCAAAGTGGCTCTACTAAATTTGCCGCCAATATATTTTTATTGTTAATTGAAAATTTCTTAACAACACTTAAAGCAAACTTGTACCTTAAACTAAATCATCTCACAACAATATATAATAGACAATAAAAAAACTCCAAGAGACGAGAGCTTATATTTATACTATGACTTATTTTCAAGTATTATTTGTAAAAAAAAAACAGAAGAGACGAAATAAAATAAAATAGGCTTAATCTGTACCCCATGCTCAATCTATTTTAGCCTCACGCTGAATGTAACGAAAACAATAAAAGTATCTACACACTATGCCGAAAAGGTTTATCTTCGACTAATGCGAGAGAGGAGCGTTTACGGGCACGTTTCACAATGGCTTGAAAGGCGAAGATGGTAAGTGCGCATGCACGCCGCCGCGGCACTGTACGCCAGCTTAAGTACCACTACAGTCCGCGAACGGAACGCTCGCCCCGCTTCCATGTCTCCCGGCATCGCGCGTACATCGAAATGTAAACATTTTTTTTTTAATCAGTGCAAAGGAATTAAGTGCAAAAACAGCCAGTGATGAAAATAAAAAAAAAGGTTTTAAACTGACAGTGTATATTGAACTAGATGATGATGAAAAGTTTTTCAAATTCAAATATACCGTTGCGGCATATCAACCACGTTTATTTTTAAGTGTTCTCCGAGTGAATTATAAGTCAAGGTAATAAAATAACCATTACTAAAATATTTTACGGCGCCTTTTCAAAGTCAAAATATGAAACTAAAGATTATTTTAATGTGTACTGCTAACATTAATCAGAACTCTTATCACGCGACCTCGCTTTTATAGCTCCATGACTCTTAATGTAAGCGTCTTTGTCTTTATTTTTGTCAAAATTACTTACTTGGATGATTTGTTATGCTTGTTCCATGATATAAATTATTATTACACAGAGAGGAATATAGGAAAATCCGAATTTTGTCAGCCGTCGCAGAGATAAAAAAATTCTTACTTCGTAATATTTTTCGCCATCACGTTTCTCGAAAACTTTTTAATTTGAGATACCAATTTCCCTTTTTTAATTGTAAATTAATTGTAAGCCCTATTAACGCTGGTTTAATTTTAATTAATTCTTATTTTATTACATGATGTTTTTTATTGAATTTAAATACTAAGACGACTATCCGTTTTCGCTACATAATTCATGATATTATTACTTATGTAATTCTTTTGTTACGGTAATTTACTTTGATGGCAGGGAATTCGGTTACTTAAATTTAAGTAGCCTTGATACATTTCAAGTAAAATACTATTTTATGGAACTTAATAACACTTAATAACCTGCTTAAATTTGTTAGAACGCCACTTATTGAATTTAAAAGCGATATCGCTAACATTTTAGCTACAATTTTTGTCTCATACTTATCAAACATATTTAAATAGCTGCATCTTAATTAATGTTTTGTAATACAACAATATAAAAATATAAGTTCCTAACAAGATAAATAAACAGATACTTAAGCAGAAAAGGCTTATATTTTGTACCTAGATTTTTCGATCATGTTTCTTTTTAAAGAGTACTTTTTATATATTTTAGTTTACGTATCAAAAGTTGCCATAATTAGCAAAATTTGTTATACATCATACTTTTTGTTATACTTTTTATTTTTGACAAAATATTACTATATGCCATGATCGAAACAAGCGGAGATCCAGTCTCTGGGACACAGCCGTGATCTATGTACATGTATGTATTTATTACTATAAAATTTAATGCTCATTAACACATTCTACTAAGATTAACATATATATTTTATTATTAATTAAAAACTTCTAATTGGATTTACCAAAGAACCCTTAAACTGCGGTAGCTTAATGTTACAGACGGTACTATGATAGTTTAAAGAAAAGCACTCTTGGGAAACATATTATGGTATGAAATTGAACGTCTCTAGGGAAGTCATATGAATGCGAGTATGGTATATTTAAATTTAGATATTTTTTGAAGAGATAATAAAGTTTGGAAATATATTTAATGACTGCAGGATACCACTGGCTCTGTATATTAACCCCATTACATATTCATTTTTTTGTATTTTGAGCAATGAACTAGATTTAATTTATTCATTATTATAAAAATAAAAACGGCTGCATATAGAATATTTAAATTAAATTAAAAAAATATTAGATAATTATGCAAATATTTATAATTACATATTACCTTGCACACATGACTTTATTAATTTTAATTAAATCAAATATGCTATACTAGCTAAACAAAGTTTTCTTCTCTAATAGAATAGATGCGTCAGAGATGGTCTGTACTATTCTGTCTGGTTTAATCAATTACTGTTTTCATAAAACATTTTTGTTACCAATAAAGAATTGAATTAAATATGAGAAACAATTAGTCTCGTAACCGACGTTAAAACAAACATAAAAACCGGCCTATTAGAAAAGTACTTCCCTCTTTACTAGGTGTCGTAAGATTCGAGTGAGTGACCGGATTATAGTAGATGATAGATAGAAGATAATAGTATATATATATCCTTATTATCGAATATCAAATGCAATAGGCCACTAATGGGTCCATGGGGCAACCTGTCTGTGATTGCCACCATCCCTGCCCAAAGTAACAAGTAATGGGTAAAAGCTCCTTATTGATTTATAATATTATGTCCAGCGGTGGACATCCTACGGCTGATATGAAGATGAGGATAACAATATTAAATCAATTATAAGATTTTTTATAAACAGTAATATTAAAGTTCGTTTAGTTGCGACAGGCCCGATGGCAGACATTTAAGTGATTTTATCTTTTGCGCCAATGGTCGTAGGTTTGATCCCCACCCAAAGCAAATGTTTATGTTATGGATATACTATATATTGTTCTGTATCTGAGTGTTATTTGTATATTTTTAGTTATCTGATAACTATAACATCAGTGTTTTAAGCTATATCGGAATCAGGTCAACGTATGAGATGTCCTGTGAATTTATTATTTATTTATACTTGTTTCTGGTTATTTATTAATAGTTTTTATATTAGCCATTGAACATCTGCTATTACCCATAGAAACTTCCCTTGGAAACCTCTAAGGAAAAAATAATTAGCATACCACATTTAAGGCATTAATTAGACATTAGTCCTGCAGTGAATGCGCTATTGCTGATATGAAGATGATGACTACAAACAAATGAGAATATACTGTTTATTGCTATTCATTGCGAAGCCTGTCTTGGTATTTAATTAATCCACAAAGTAATTTTAATTAATCCACATCATGGATATATTTTTTAAACACTATATAATTTATTAAACTTGAACCTATAATTATTAGACTGTTACTTATTAACTATAATTCTTATAAAATCTTGTTAAATTTATAAGTTTTACAGGCAAATACCACATGTTAAATTTTATATTAAGGATTACTAACAATAAAAATATGCAAACATTTTATCATAATACAAAAAATATATAAATATACAATTAGATGTTAGATTAGATCGTAACAAATCTATAACAACGAACATATTACAATTTATTTTAATGTATTCCTAAAGACTTCACTTACACAAGACATTTACCTAAAACAGAATTATATATTTTTTAAAACACGTCTATTTTTATTAATAACGACTTCCTGTTACCAAAAATGAAGATAATTATGAGGAAACTTCTTGTTATGTGTAATAATAATTCTTATTTTCTAAGTATGCTAACAGGAGCCAAAAGTAAATTTAAACAAATCCCCCTTTACCTTAGCAATTCTGGTTATTACTGAACAAAATTATAATAATGAAATGATTTGTTAATATCTTATTTTGTATAAAAATAAGATATTAACAAATCATTTTTAAAAAGACGTTTTTAAAAAAGCTTTTAAAAAGTGTTTTAAAGACCAAACCACCTCTAAAAGGACCAAACTTCAATCAAGAGCACATAGCTACATACTATTAATCTGTTTGTGAAACTCGATTTATTTTGTGTCGCGTTGTTATTACAGCGAATTATTTGTATGCGATGTATTTGATCAATAAACTCTGACATCGTTCGGAGAGGATAGTAGGATTCTTTTAAATAGAATCCATCATAGATAAATAAATATAAACATGCTGCAAACAATCGCCAGATTCAGTCAATATGTAGAAATAATTATAAAATACTGGAGTAAAAACTATTAAAGCACAGTACCAAATCGGATTTGCACATGCAAGTGATTGATAAATGCCTTGAAAACATTTACTTCAATTATTTGTTATTTTCTTGCCTCTTTTTTGATGTTGTACGATCTGCTGGAGCTTTTATAGCATTAATAGAAAAATATAGTAAAGAATATAGTTATAGGGACCTATTTTCAGTAGTGATCTTATGGCTGATATGATGATGAAGTTAGAGTTCACGCTATCTACATGGAAAGTTTAAACAGTGAAGGTGCACCAATCAAACACATTTTCGCATTAACAATATTGTTTCAATCAGCTACAAAATGGAGCTATTTTAAGGTTTAACCTTGAACAATATAACATTGAAAATAACATGGAATAAATTTGGACTAACTGGTGTCTAAAGAAACATAGACAGGCATGATTTTTATTGCTCGTATTTATGAGCTTGTTTTAATTATATTTTGTGTGTGTGTTTTAATTATATTTAAATAAAAAGAAAGGTTCAAAATGACTTTTTAATGAGGTACTACTCTGCAATACATGTTTGAAGCGCTGGGGATGTCAAAGTATGGTTTACTCAATAATTTAGTGATACACTGACTATTCAAGGTACAGTTTATGTTTCAAGTATAAAATTCTTACATCGTGTAATACTATTAAATCTATTTATATAATTAGAGTATAATTATATTATTATATATATATGCCATATATATAACGCAGGCTCTAAACAATAAGGGTTAGGAAGTTAAAATTTAAACAGGTGTTCCTTTGCTAACGTAAGCTCTGCTTTTCGTTACGTTTATGGATAAGGATATTTAAAATTCTCTGCCTAAAGGAGTAAAATGAGGGTGAAACTTTGTCGTTTCAGAAATTATTCGAATGAAATTCAGTATAAAGGTTCTTCGTTTATCATTATCATCACCATCATCATCAAAGCCATTGGAAGTCCACTGCTGGACATAGAAAGGGGAAATTTTGCCCATAATTGCCGCGCTGGACAAGTATGTTGGCAATCGCAGAGTGCAGCTTTCGCGACCGAGATGCTGCTGCCCATTGTCATCCTGTGCATTAAAGCTACACTGTCTTGGATAGATATAACGCCTTCTGTCGGTTCTGGTACTTCAGTTGCCTATTCTACTTTGCCGGTTTCTCACGGCACAATGATGATATCTTAGTAAAAGGGGAGTGCAACGTTAGCATGCAAGTTTTACAACTCCACGCGGATAAAAGCGCAGGGCGCTGTTAGTCACGTAAAAAATCCATCTGACGTTTGACTCATAGGTTTATGATACTTCGATCACAGCAACGAAATGTTCACAAATTTAAACAATATAATTAATATGCATAATAGATAGAGCTACAGTCATACATCCTGCCTGAAACCTGAGACAGAAAAACAAAAAGAATAAATATCGCAATAACCGTTCGTTTTTCTCGGAATAAAAGTGGGTCAGGTGATCTATTCAGACTATCTCGGTGCTTAATTTATTTTTAATTCATACAACCGTTTTGGCGTGACTGTGTAACTAACTTCTATGGAAACTTTTAACATTACTGCAACATTACTTAGCTTAGCACCGGTGGCTTAGTCTTTTTTAAGAACTTTAGCTTTAAAACTTCTCAGTGCCTAATTGAAATTAGACAATGACCAACTCAAGCTTTTAAGCTCTTCACATGCCAAATTTAATTTTGTGGTAAAAGACATTTTTATATTAATTAGATAAGAAAAAAAATCACTTAGTTCATTATATCAGCTATTGACTACTGTCCACTGCTAGATGGACCCCTCAGGTAAGGAGGAATCTTGGCTCTGACTGCTGCACTGGGTAAGAGTGACCTTCGCTCTGTGTGTAATTATACCGCTTTCCTTTGGTTCCGCTACCTTAGTCGCTCTTTACGACACCTGGTATAAAGGGAGGTTCTATTCAGCTCATCCCTCCCAAACAAGACACGTTCTGTACGTAAATATTAATAACTATTGAATTATCAACATTTTTATGGCGTTAACTTTTTTCGACTGTTGGATAGGCCTCCCCAAGTAATTTCCAACAGTACCGGTTCTTTACAACCTGTAAGCGCGACCCTGCAGTTCTAGTCAGATTGTTATGGATTGACGTCCTACTCTACACTTTGCGATGCAAGAATTGTTTAAAATATTTCGTTTCTTCCAAGTAGTTCATGTCAAGAACTTTTTTAGAACACATTTTTTTTATTTATTAGAAATTTAAAGCAAACGTATGTATGTTTTAACAACATTTTAAAAGAATGAACTTAAACTCAAATATACCCTTATTTAAGTGGGCCCATAACATAAAAGTAGTAATAATAAAATTAGTATTCTCAATAAGGAAGTGATAAAACGATAGTTGACGACCACACCATCCTGATGATCCAAGGGATCATTTAGCTCAAAGATCATTTAATAAGACCTACCTTAAAACAGGTCTGATGGCATAAGACGATTCTTATAACTAAGATTAGTGCAGGTTCATTACGTGACCCTTCAGAAAAAAGCTGCAAGAAATCTCGTGGTGATAAAGGTTCCAATATGTATGTGTGACTTTATAATTAAATTCTCGCTACAAATTAAATGTATCTCTCTGAGTCCTGTTTTATTTGTACACATTTAAAAAGCAAATTCATTTCTTTTAAAAAATACATACAAATTCTACTCAAAGGATTTTATATTGACTTTTTCAGATAAATTAAATAGTTTTAGTAAAGGAGGACGAGCTATTGTCGTGACAAAATGTAACAAACCAGATTGGAACAGTTCATAAACGTGGGGCTGATTCATGTATGGCGTTAAAAAAATTGTTTGCGTGTGGCAATTTTATGTAATTTTTTTTTGGACGATCCTATTTATTCTTTACATAGACGTCAATTATGAGACACATCTTTGAGCAATACTGGAAGCCCACATGTTCATATCTACTTACACAGAATATATAAACGATATCAATAAATCTTTTAATAGTTGTCTCTTGTTTAATAAGTATAATTTAGAATTTATATTTTTATTTTGATTTGACAAGAGTTCATTTTGACAAGCTTGTAAAATACGTTGGATATAAAAATATTTTATTCAATAATTAATAAAAGTTCCTAAAATTTCTCTATACAATATTATAGGAAAACTTTATTACTTTTCAAAATTCCGCCTGTTTGCATATATTTCTACACCCGCTCCCGCTCACTGTTAATCTCCACCACAACCGCTACACATTGTAGTTGTAGAGTAGTACATCACACACTGCGCTCGCCCAGACTCAAAAGGCGTGTGCGTAGTTCCTGCACCCCGAGCGCATAGCGACTGTACTAGCACTTTATTCTGCAACCACTTCATTCTCCTCTGTCTGGCAAACCTCCCAAACAACGGCCGCTCAAGCTGGGGTCCTAAGAGGCCCTTAAGTGATTGCCGTAGGTCCATGTCGATTTTGTGTACCCAGAAAAGGGGTACGTTGAAGTCGCACAGAGCGACAGAGTTCTGATATTTGAATGATAAATTGAATACCAAAAAGCTGTAGGGTAACGGCAGAGAAGAATAGTACGCCCCCCTCCCCCATAGAAGAGACGATTGATCTACCGAAACCGAAAGAAACGTATAACCACTCTAAATAGTTGTTGTCATGCATGGGCAGTTCTGTGAAATCACACTTTGCGACTACAACCACACCTCCCCATTAGCAATTATAAGCAAAGTTCCACCCTTAAAAATAATGTAACCAGAAGTGAAGGACCTATGGGTTACACTTTTTCTAAAAAGTAAATAGATACAAATTTACACAATATCTAAGACCTCACTTCACGGAAAAACGCTTAAAGTACTTGTATTACGGACATCAGACAATCAAACACAAAATACATAATAAGATATTTAATACTCAATATGAATGTATTAATGAAACAAGTACATATATTCATTATTCATTTGTCTTTGATCACTACCAACCACGCCATCGAATGTATGAAAAATAGTCCGACATTTATGCAGGTATTCCATAATCGATTACTACCAAAGAGTACTACAGCGGACCGTAACGCCCTCAAAAACAGTTATAGCTTTAATACTTCGTTCCACGTACCGTGGTGGTTTTATTATCCCATTCTATATACATATATATCCTCTTATTTCTTTTTTCGATATAAAATCCGCATCTATCTGAAAATGTTGTTTTGTTTTCGTGCAATTAGCGGGTGTATCTGATTGTACTTATTGCTTCGCTGATTCAATAACGGTGCAGATATAGTTTTGAGAATTTTTCTTTTATATGCATTTATTTAATATCATTAATTAATATAATTAATATTTATTTTAATACATTATCATTCTAAGCAAGTTTGATGGCAGTACCATCGTATAAATAAATATGTTTACATGATATTTTCACATTGACCGGACTCCGAGATTAGTAGCTTAGAGTAATTGTCTTGTTTCACGGATATCAGGCAATAGAAGGATTGCAAATATAGTTCTGAATGTTGCATATACGCTCATTTGCAAAAAAACGGCCGGTTTTGATTATAATACTTCTTTAAAAAAACGGTATTAAAATGATTTCAATCATTTTTACATGTTACTGGCCGGTTTTAAAAATGCCGTGGTATTTAAAACGGTACGGTGTGAAGATCCAAAAGATAATATCGGTTTTCATAACTTATAGTCTTATTATGAATTTATTTCTCAAAGCTTTATTATAGTAAAGCTTGATTGCTATTTAGCTGTCTCAATAATGTTAGAGAAAGTGGTAAAAGCTACCAAAATTATTGCGCTGCTCGAAAAGGGGGGTATCCCATGCTTCGTGGCTCAGACGCTAAAGAAAACTATGTACCCAACCACGGGATGATTGTTTTCTTGTGAGGCGCACATTGAAAAATCGCAAGTCTTCGTATGTGTGTGTACCTTAAGAACAACCTCGAAGAAGTAAGAAATGTGCATATTAGTCTATAGACGGTTAGAAGGAGGCTTCTTGCGGCCAACATACGCAGTCCTCGCCCGGCCCGTGGCCCTAAGTTACTCCGTGAGCACAGAGTTGCCAGGCTTAGGTTTGCTCGAAATTGTGAGTCATGGACTCAAGAAGACTGGAATAGGGTATTGTTCTCCGATGAAGCCAAGATATCTCTGTTCGGTGAAGATCGACGTTGGCGAGTGCTACGAAGACGAGGAGAACACTTTGCAGAGGCTTGTTTTGGACAAATTACACCGGTGGGGGCTCTGTTATGTTTTGGGCAGGAACAAATTCAATGGATCGTACAGAGTTAGTCTTCATTGAAAATGGCTCACTGACAGGACGTTGATACATAACGGAAGTTCTAATTCCTCATGCACAACCCGCATTGGCCGCTTTAGGCGAAGACTCAATTTTAATAAACGACAACGCTCGCGCCCACCGTTCAGGCGATATGGAAGCGTATGTGCAATTGGTCGGCATTCGTTGTTAGTATTGGCCAGCTTGAAGTCCTGACCTCAATCTTATAGAGCATGTCTGGGACGTTCTGAAACAACGCGTGAGATCAGCACAACCGGCTCCGCAGACCATCAGAGAGCTGAATAATGTGATTACCACGGAGTAGGAACGTATTCCGCAAGCAAGTATCCGGGATATCCTCGTTAGCATACCCAGACGAATTCAAGCTGTGATTTCAGCTAGAGGCGGTCACAATCGATACTAAACATTAATCTGCTTTTACTTTTTTAAATAAAAAACAAACGAAAATCTTTGTTAACTTTTACTTCACGAGCATATGCACTACTAGCGAGCATACACTACTAGTCAACTTTAGCATTAAAACACATAAATTTTATCAACATTTTATGATAATACTGACAAATACGATTATTTGCTTATTAATTTACAAAATTGAGAAAGTAAAACTACCTATAATTATCAAACATAACAATAGTAACATTTGTCATGGTTCATTGCTTAGGGGCCCGTTTTTTTTGCAAATGAGTGTATGTAATATGCAACACTCAGAATAAACATAAATAATAATCACATAAAGGTTTATCCTGTATGGGATTCAAACCCTTAGCAAATAAGAGGGGGACAAAGCCGATGCAATTCCTGTATTGTGTAGTACCACAATATATGCGGTATATCATTATCATCAGCCACTGGGAGTCCACTGCTGGACATAGGCCTCCCCAAGAAATAGGGAATTTTGGCCATATCGCCGCGCTGGGCAGCCGATTTGGCAATTGCATAGCGCAGATTTTACGACGGGGATGCTGCCGACCTTAGTCAGCTCTTACGACATCTGGTACAGGGGAAGGTACTATTCTACTCTATCTTACGGCTAAAACTAAAAAATGTCTAAAGGTTTAATACATACACAAATTTGTATTTATACCATAATTGCCTTAATGCTGTCCATCCAACAACAGATTTCTATAGCTTTAAATGCACCTAAGATACGACTTTTCAAGTCACAGCTCAAAATTTACGTTTTGAAAATTGTGTGTAAAATACGCACATTTACTAATTAAACTACACGTTTCCACACGGGTGGACATACGTATGACTCGTTTAATATTTAAGTCAAACAGTTTTGTTAATAATATCTACTCTATCTAATATTTGTTAATAATATCTTTCAAAACTACTTGTTTTATATACGCAAAGTATAAACATAGAGAGTTTAATGTAGACAGAGATAAGTAAACGCTAATATTTAGGTTCCATTTACGCTAGAAAATGGTGGAACCTGAAGTTCCACCATTTTCTAGCGTATTTATCTGCCCTTAATTTAGTCACTAGTATTCATAAATTTTCTTTACATATTATATTACAAAGTACAGAGATGTCTTAAACAAATCATTGTAAAACAAACTTCTATAACATAAATGAGACTATGAGATTTGCCTGCATTCAAACACATGATATTGTTCGAATACAAGAAAACTATAGACAAACAATAAATCTAATCAATAAACAGTAAATCTCTTTTAAAATTACTATAGACTGTAACAGTAAATAAAGGAGTATAATATTAATTTTGTACGTGTGTTAAAAATATTGCAGCTTTTTAATTAATTTAATTTGCTTCCAATGCATTTTAAATTAATAAAAACCTTTTCACTTCCCTTCATGATATAAACTGTAGTTGTTCGAAATATTATTGTCTTGACGTATTTTGCCAAAAAGGGGTATTAACTCTTAGGTATTAATACAATAAAAATAATTGTTTAGTTGCAAGCAGTCGAAGTATCTACTTTAAAAATTTCATATGGGACGTCTTTGACAATTGAATATTATTAGTTTATACTATTATTAACCATTAGAGTGGGTAGCTGCATGATATATTTAAGTGATGGTATAAGAGTATCAAAGTGAGAAAATAGAGTTTACATAAAATCCAACCAGTGATTCTGAATAACGAAATTGGCACACGAACTAGTGCCGTATTTTATTTATGTTTGCCCAACGCCAAATAATTATTCATATATGCATCATACCAGCCGTAGAAAGTCCACTATTTGACATAGGCCTCCCACAAAATAGAGGGATTTTAGCTCATAATTGCCACGCTGGGCAGATATCGTGGCAATCGCCGAGCGCAACTTCGCGAAGAGGATGCCGCTTGTAATTTTAAGCTGCGCTTTTTCGGATAGATATACCACCATCTGTTGGTTCTGGTACCTTAGTCGTCTTCTACGACACCAAGTACAGAGGAAGGTACTATTCTACTAAGGCGGTACCCCACGGCTCATATTTGTTTATCACATTTAATTTAACATCTTATCACAAGTAATTCGATCACAAAGTTGCAAAAATAATCGAACATGATAATGCTCAATTATTAAAAACAATACTCAGGGAAACAGCATGAAAGAAATATAATTAAAACGGTAAATGAAAATAGAGAAGATATTGTTATAGAATTATTTACAGTAACATTTTTTTCAGGTCAGCGTTAATTTTCAAAAGAAATATAAAAATAACATATGTTTTATTTTTTTTTTGGAATTGAATTACTTGAATAGTAAAATTGATAAGTATATCAAATTTATAGAGACCAATTTTCCAATGATTATGTAGTAATAAAAATATGACAGGAAAATTTTAAACAAAATTCACTGTTGACCATGTCATTGTTAAATGAATTAAATGAAAGTGGTTAAGTTTTTTGAATGATTTAACGAATATAGTCAGGCTAACTGGCCGTGCCGTAGTCACCATCTAAAATATGCATTCCACTATGACTTTAAATCGCGTCTGTATCGTCTAGCAACAGGCTAGTCCCAAATGTATATGATATGTAATTTGTAAGAAAATATGACGCTTTTTTAACCTTATTTAATAAAAATTTATTATGTTTGTTCCCTTCCAACTACAGACAAGTTAAATAAGTTTATTGATGCGTAACAGACATACACGTTTCGCCTTTATAATCTTAGAAAGCATTAATTCACGTTAATTTCATACATTGTGTTACGCTGGAATTGGTGTCTTAGAAAGCGAGCATTAAGTATGCAAGAAAAATCGCTACAGGACGAGTACTGTTAGGCAAGGTCTCACCAAAAATACAGCTTGCATCCTGTGATTTTTTCAGATCCTAAATTCGCTCGTAGTAGTCGGTGTACCATTTTACTCATTGATTGCCGATGCGTGGTTTTTTTTCGTGTATGGCCCCGACACTCATTAGTTGCGTGCTATTAGTGTTGTTAAATGTGTCTATCTGCAATTATTTCCCATGATTGTTATACATGAAACATTTATACAAAAAACGAATAATTGGTTAAAATATTAGTACCATTAAATTTATAAATGTTGGAAGTATGTTTGTTTTTACCTTTTCACGCTTTATTCACTTGGGAATAGATAAGTACATAGGCTGCCTTCCATCTTCTATTTATCATAATTTTAGTTACATTTAGTACTACAAAAATCAATAGCTAAACGATTTTAAAACGGACTATCTCAGTTTTTCCATTTAAACTTGTTACTATTATAAATATTAAAGTGAGTTGGTTAGATATGCGTGTAGCCGACACGCGTAATTTACACAGCCGATCTTAAGAAGGAAGGATATAGAAGACGTTTACTGAAAAAATATTGTTTATATTAAAATTTTCGGTGAAAAAGCTGCGACTAAAAGCTTGTAATTGATAAAGACAAAAATGTTGTATGGCATTATTAGCTTTTTTTTGCTATTCAGACAATTAAGGTAAACGGGCAGTTTTAACTATTTAAATGCAGTATGCCAAAATAAATCTATTTTGCTTTTGACTAACATTTCAGTTTATTCTATGTTTTCTCTGCATAAAATGTTCTGTCTTAATGGATAGAATTAAAGCTAATTCGTACCAACAAAAGCTACCCACGAGAAAATAACGTATTCATTATCCAATTTCGAGGTCGGTGACACTCGTCTAGCTCCTAGATAATCTCCTTTACCCCAAAAATGTTAAATTAATTTAATAGTAACGCGGTACTTTGATAAAGGTACAAATGAAAAATGTAGCTCCAATTTGGTGCAAAACCAAATCCAAAAAATATGGAAATAACTTAAATCAAATTTGTCGGTAGCACAAAATGTAGCTTCGGTTTATAGGAAATGATGAATCTCAGAGCAAAAATTAAAATCTTAGAGCTTCGAGAGCGTATTTACCCTAATACATATTTTTTTTTATTAAAAAAATTAGGAAAGTAATTAATTTTTAATATCTCGATATTAAGATTTTTATTTAAGTCATATGTTATATATTACGTCTTACAATTCCAAAATTGTGTCAAATCCTTTTTGTTATATACATCTACATAATTTTTGTGGAATATTTCGGATAACGGGGTATTGTTTTAATAAAAATTAGTGATTTATCAGTAGTTATACTAATTTCTATTAAAAGGTTAATCTAAGTATCAACACTATTTAAAAATTATATTTACTATAAAAAATGAACCTGGTGATATCAGAATAATTTAATACCCAGTTCACGGTTATCTTATTTTGGGATTGATTTATTTTAGTACTTAATTCAATTTTTTTATTAATAAGTACTGTAATATTACTAGTACAATGATCATAGTTAATTGATTGAAACATTTTATATAAGTCACGTCTATTTTACTTTAACATTATGAATACTAATACTTAGTGCAAAAGTGTATTTGTTCGTCTATGAAAAACGATAAAAATTACCTAAATAATTTCATAATCAATATTTCATCCTAAAAAACTCGTGGAGTTCACTCTCATGAAGCTACGCACGAATAGAAGTGAAATTAAAATTATAATGCTGTCATGTTATAAGCATACAAATCATTATTTAAACAAGCATTATACAATTTTGCAATAACATACAAACTATAACAACAAATGATAACAGCGCGCAAAATCTAACAGTTCTATTCCAATCACTGGTTTAACCAAAACACAAACTGGTAAAATGTAACTGGCAACCGTGTCATTCCATACACATACTCACAAATATGAGCATTATCATAAATCATGAAGCGAAATGAAGCCGCGCAAACCAGTCCTAGTTACCTTTCCTTTATTTGTAGGTTACCTACAAATACTCTGGAACTCGAACCTGAACCAGCCAAAAATGCAACATGTCTTTTTTTTAATAAACTAATTTTAAATGTAATCCAGCATTGTCTATGCATAAAACCTCTCAAAGCAACTATGTATTTAAAAAGCTCTAAAAATATACAAATAAAAATACAGCTTTGTTTTATATAAACAAAAAGTGAGCATACCAAACGAGACCAGACACATTTGCAGTATTCAGATATCTGAACCAAGCGCTTTTATTTCAACAGAACAAAACTTTGGAACACGTTCAGAATATTCAGTGTAAAGTTGAAATTAATCGAATACTTTATAAAATACTTACAACCATGAGCT
Source organism: Heortia vitessoides (assembly GCA_020976665.1). Classification (NCBI taxonomy): domain Eukaryota; kingdom Metazoa; phylum Arthropoda; class Insecta; order Lepidoptera; family Crambidae; genus Heortia; species Heortia vitessoides. The sequence goes on from JACJUM010003129.1 coordinate 4,958,333, forward strand.
TTACACACAAGAGTATTTCAGAAACAATTATTATGACACATTTGTACATTTTAATTGAATACTTATAGCTGTTTCAGAAAAGTATTCTCGCCATGCCCTCGTTATGTAGCACTATATATTATGGCTGTTAAGAATGTTTAGTTTAAGTTTTCTTTTGTTGTTGAATAAAGTGATTAATATTAATATCAATGAGGCTACAGTGTTATTATCGAATTATTATTATTAAACAAAAATAAAATAGTAACTTTTTTGGGTATAAATCCAACTCTAGGTGGCTTTCAAACTGTAAAAAACAAACAAAAGTAAAAATGTATATCGTACTATTTAGAATGTATGCATTTTATACAATATTACAAAAATTAATTTTGATCATAAACGAAAATTTACACATTCAGGAAATTCTGCACACCGTTCTTTTGAATTTCCATGTTAAAACAATGAATTCATGCGTAAGAGTAATGTGTCATCATCATCATCATTATACCAACCATTGCTCTGTTTAAGTCTCAAGTCCACTGCTGGACATAAGCCTCTCCAATAAAGGAGTATTTTGCCCAAAATTACCGCGCTGGGCAAGCGTATTCGCAATCGCAAAGCGCAGCTATCGTGGCGGGGATACTGCTGCCCTATGAGCTACACTGTTGCGGATGGATATACCACCATCTGTCGGTTCTGGTACCTTAGTCGATTTTTACGACATAGGTGCAGTGGGAGGTACTATCTATTCTGCCGGTACCTCACGGCACAATGTGTAATGAAATGAATTGTTATTGTGTATCCAGAAGTGTCGTAACAAACGTTTTCCTATGAAAAAATGAAAACGGAATCTAGCCAAAATATAAAAAAATGTGCTTCCCATCATATATATTGTTGTAAAATATTTATTTCTAACAAAATCATTATAAATCTATTTTTGATGGACCACACAAAATTAAATATGGGGCTTATAGACTACGAAGTCTATAAGCTAAGTCAGTACTTTCAAAACTCGCAATGGACGACTAACAAAGCAAATAACTCTCAAAGGAACCAACCCGCGATCACGTTCCTTTTGTGCCTTTTACAGTGAAATATTCTACAATACATTTCAACATTATGACGATATCAAATTAAATCGTGAATGCATATTTTAATTCGAATACTTTACCTTGATATTTTATTTCGACGTTGCATTCAGTAGTGATTCGATTCCTGATCAGGAAAAATATTTATATGATAAAAATAGTGTTTGTTCTGTGTTACATATTATATTAATATAACAGCAATAAAACAATAGATTATTGGTAGACATTTTGATGTTGTGAATTTGTTTTTTATTAATTAATTGAAAGTTCTTTGTTCTTTGATATGAATCTAGTCCACAACGTGAAAACACACAGGTTTCCGGTTGGTATCGCACGGTATCCGGTGCATTTACGAACCGCTGTCATTATATCTCTTAAAAAGTTCCCTATAATTGACGAATAAGTTCCGTTCATTTTGATAATATAATCCTAAATATGTGTATAATTCCTATTAAGTATATATATCCAGTTTCGTAATTAATGAGTTGAACAATTGAAGCGTGAAAGCGTAACTAAGTAGCCATATTGGCTTTTATAATTTTAAATGAGTTAGGATGTCTAGTATTTTAAAAAAAAGCAGAAGAAAAAAAAGTATTATTTACGTTCAATATACATGGACTGCGCATGTATATTAAACGTATATAATACTTTTTTAGCATTAGCCGTGTGGTGCCGGCAGAGTAGAATAATACCTCCCCCTGTACCAGGTGTGGTATGAAGCGAATATGGTCCCAGAAAAGACAGATAGCGGTATATTATCCTACAAAAAGGTATATATCAAATGCAACAGGGCGGGTTTGAGCAGCAGCAGTCCCGTTGTAAAGCTACGCACTGGGATTGCCACTATGTTTGCCAGGTGCGGCAATTATGGGCAATTATAGGCCGCCTCCTTTTATGAAGAGGCCTATGTCCAGCAGGGGACGTTTTACGGCTGCTATAAAGAACAATAGAGATAATAAATAAAAGCAATTAAATGGTTCAATCAGACAGAGATAAAAATGGTAATCTAGTTTTAAACGATAATTTGATGTTTAGAAAAGTTAACATGTTGTTCCTAATTTTATATTACAAGTTGACAAACAAGCATATCAGTAGGTTTCATAAGCCTATACCTACATGTTCGTGTCATCACAAAGATATCGCTACGAGTCGCGTACATTGACTTTCTCACCCTTCCAACCGGAACAAAACGAGCAATGCTCCACATTTAGGTGTTCTTAGAAACCAGTGAGCTGTAGGTATAGCTCATTTATTTATATAGTATAATAAATGGGTCAAATTCGTCACATACACATTTTTTATGAAAAATATCAGGAGGCCGCGCATTTTATGCCCGGATACACGCAACTCGTAAACGTTGCTACACTAGCCCTTGGTTACGTCGAAAAGTCACGTAAACACGGAGTAATTTCTAGTCATTGAAAGTAAAACTAGTAATTAATTTAGAATTGATATAAGTGACCTTGATTTACACGAGAATATTGTAAACACAGTTTTTTGAAACCGGAGTAATCCAATATTTTTTTCATATTTAAGCCGTATTGAAACTTTTTGCTTTACAGTCTCAGAACGCGGTTTAACTTTCTATACAAATTTAACCAAAATATCAAAATAAAAAATTAAATAAACTACTTTTATAAGTCTTCAAATCCATTCCCCGGATACTCAGGCTTCTTTTAAAGGCGAATCGGGAACTGCGGCGGCTCAAGCATATCGCATTCCAGAAAAAGGAACTGAGCTGTATTCTACACTAAATCCTTCGGAGTAAGATCGCACTTGATGTTGATAGTGATTAGCCTCTCTTTAGAAAAAACAGCTTAAAAAATATTACTTCTATGTATTTATTAAAATATTAAGTGATTTTTAAGCGTGGAGTTGATTTAATTAAGGACTTATGTTTAAATTCGTTATGTTTTTGTTATCTTTCTCCTAAAGCCTAAAACTAAAAATAATTTTATTGTATTAAAGACCTTAAAGCATTTGATTTTTGAGTTGAAGTGGAATTAAAGGTATCAGATAACCAAAAAAATAAAATATAATGTTTACTACTATACACCCAGAACAAATGTGTTTGTCACTTATGTTTATCTTAGGTGGAGATATAATCCACAATATTTGGCACATATAACAGAGAGACGAAGAATTTCTGAATCGGAACGGTATAACTGATTACATAATGCCGCTATGCGAAGTCACTTATTTAGTTTAGTTTTACATCATAGTATAAACAACAAATATTTTTTATTAAATTTATACAGTAAACCTCATTTGTTCCTTTCTCCTAAATCCTTTGCTTCCGTGACTACATAACTTGCTTATAATGGCATTGCAAATGCAAATAAGAACAACTGTATTTTCTAAACGAAAAGGAAACTTTTATAAAATTCGGAAAACAAAGAAACTTTCGATGCGGCAATAGTGATATGCATATTACAAATGTGTTATTGTTAACGTATCATATAAAGATTGAAAACCATACTAGTTTCTGACAAGAATTTTCTTCTACTAGACTGCCTTGTTCCATTACTTAAATTTGATGAACATTTGTGACGAACATTGTTAAACAATCGTCATCATCATGATGGTAGCTGCAAAGCGTCCACTGCTGGACATAGATTTCTTCAAGGAATTGGGAATATTGCTTATAATAGCCGTGCTGGGCAAGCAAGGTGGCAACCACTGAGAGTAGCTTTGCGACGGGAATTCTGCATCCCTTGCCGCTTTTTGGCACCTTAGCTACACTGTTTCTTCCTTCTAACTATCATAGGAAGAGGTACTATTCTACTCTACCAATACAAAATTAATGAAACAACATTAATACTATGACATTTGACGGATCCGATGGCGCAGGGTGCTACCCCCATCCAGGATAAATATTTATATGATGATATTTGTGTTTCTTCTGTTTGTTTGTTTTAATTGTGATAATGATTCCTCTGTTGTCTGATATCGGTAACACAAGTGCTTAAAGCTAATTAGCTCGGAGTCAGATCATTGTGTTGTCAATTGACGAGATAACATAAATGAAATCGTTGTATATAAGACATGCAAAACATTTTTTTGAGAACGTTTTTGTTATTAAGTTTTAGTCTAGGGATATTGCCTGTTCACAAATTTAATTAAATATTCTACAACTCCTTCCCGGTTTCTGTAGATTTACCCCTGCTACGTATTGACTTTATAATGAGCTTTGTGGAACCGGGATTGTCAAAATGTCTGTTGCTGTTTTGCGTCCGTTTGTAGCAGGTGTCGTAAGAGATGACCTATAGATTCCGGTATATCTATTTGAAACATTGAAGCTAAAATGCATGAGATAGATCGGGCAGCAACATCGATCGCGAAACTACGCTCTGCGATCGTCACCACGGTGGCCCGCGCGGTAGTTTTGGTTTACGTTCTCCTTTCTGGGGGATTGTGGGGCGTATGTCCAATAGTGGACGTCCAACGGCTGATATGATAATGATAACTTCTCAATAGAATATTTATAAAGCGACACATCCTTTTAAATTAGAAAACGCGGACTGTATATTTAATATTTTGTGATGGTTTTTCGAAACACACACAATTACATATCGAATAATTAGAATACGCGTGAATCCTATTTCCGGCAAAGAATGGATTAAAAGTTTGTTTAATATCCCGTTATAGTTTGTTTATCACTTTAACCAAATGGAAAGGGAAAACTCACCTTTGACCAATTTCATCACGCAATCCGTTTACGTGATTTTGTTTATATATGAAGTGAAATAGGCTGACGAAAATAAACAAAGATTAGATTTTATTTCTATTTTAATTACTTTTAGAGGTTTATGCATAGACGATAGATGCGGTATTTGAGATTATTTTTCTAGTTAATATTATAAATTAAAAAATAAAACTACTTGTGTCAGGAGGCAGGCGGGACAAAAAACCTGCATCTTTTCGATGCCTGGAGAGTGCGATAAGTTTTATGTCTCACCTGACTCCTGAAAAAAGTGGTTTTTTTTAAATAGTTCATTAATATTATAAGAAAAATTTTATTGTTTGAACTACTAAGCCGATTTTAATGGTTATCTACAAAAAACTTAAACACCACTATCTAAAATATAACTGTGTCAACAGGATTTGTATTTTTATACCTTTGTAACAAATAAAAATTACTGAACTAATTTCATAAACTCATGAATAGATATTTACATTATCAGCTAGTGACATTGTAAAAATTGTATCCCCATATTGTCGCGCGAAAGGGAATTACATGAGTGAAACCGCGGAGCGCTCCTAGTATCGAATAAGACGATTAAATTGTCAAAGGAACAAATGTCATTTGTTTTTAACATTCGAATAAATAAGAATAACATAAGAATAAACGATTATTGAACCTTTTTGTTTTGCCTCTGACCTTTTGTAGTTTAAGTATAAGTCAGGAAGGACAAAAAGAACAAATATATTATTACCATTAGCTATAATATTCAATAAATCTATAGTATGTCATCCTCAGCGGTGTAATCCTCAGCCTCCATATATATATATATATATGAAGGCTATATATAACGCTATATATATTTGGTTGTATTCTTTATCATTATTTAAGTTAACAAATCTCCTAGGTCACGGTCTAGTAAATATTATATATCATAATAAATATTAGGCATGTATGACAGTTATCTGTAAGTATACCTATCATAAATAAATAAACCAATTTATAGATAGAAGCAAATGGTACTTAAAAATAATCATCAATCAAAAATAATTATACTGAAGTGTGAAATAGAATGTTGTAATATATACTTCGTGGCGCAGCTTTACGTCCCGCTGGCATATTCAAAGCTTTCAACTCAAGGACAAGACATTTGCATCGGCTGGAACACTTCGAACGATGTCGACAAACAGCCTCGTTCAGACACACGCTATTATAATTCTCCTATCTCACTGTCTGGAAACGAAACGGGAAATGTTGTATTACTGTACTTACTTCTGATGTAGACAATTTGATTATAATATACAGATTAATTGTCACCATTACCATACCAGCCATTGTAAATATACATTGTTTTCCCCAAAAACGGGGAAAAATTTGGCCCCTTTAGAATTTTGGTTGGTTTTTGATAATGATTAAGAAACTTTATCTGTTTCCTAGAATCGAATTCAGGACACATAGAACGAGCTCCATGCCTTATCAAATCTAGTTTAAAAGAATATCTTGTCTCTCTATCTACAGAGAACTACCAAATTAATTAGCGATAACGCTCCTATATATTATAATCGTGATGTATGTAAATAGGTATTCTAATAAATTTATTCTAATAATTTTATTCGTATATATATATATATTGTTTATTCTTTTATTTTAGGTTAAAAGAAACTTATGCGTTGCTTCTGAAAACGAAGAAACGACAATTAAAGTCTATTCTTCCACCAATTATTCTTATTTATCTATCTTAAATCACAATAATCTAATACAATTAAAGTCTATTCTTCCACCAATTATTCTTATTTATCTATCTTAAATCACAATAATCTAATACAATAATAACCTCTCAACTGACCATTGACCTCAGACTTTAGCGCTTGTCAGTTGTCAATGTCATTCAATGTCGTTCAAAAATTAAAGAAATATTATTTCTTTACATATATTCGTATATTTATTCGTATATTTATTCGTATATTTATTCGTATATCTATTCGTATATTTATTCGTATATTTATTCGCTCATTTATTCGTATATTTATTCGTATATTTATTCGTATGTTTATTCGTATCTTTATTCGTATATTTATGCGTATATTTATCCGTATATTTATGCGTATATTTATTCGTATATTTATACGTATATTTATTCGTATATTCATTCATATTGACTATCAGTGCCCCTCAGTTTTAAATACTTCCTCACAGATCTTTCATACTGACTTTAACGCCTTAGGGTATGATTTTCGAATTAACGAAATATTTTTAAAAATCCTTTTTTTTGTACTCTCCTGCACTCTAAAAGAACGCCTGCGCAATATATCAAGTTTCCGACCACCATGTTATAGCTTAGAGTCTGGGTTGATATGTCAGTCAGACAGTCAGTCAGTCAGCTTCTCATTTTACATGTATACATTTAACGAACATCTGAGCACTTGTTGGCGAAAATCATCTTTTACTGGAAACACTAATACGTTTCTCGGAAGAGAAAAAATGCGAGTGTGGGCCTCATCTAAATTGCTAGACAAATTATGCGGCCAAACTAAGCATAATATCTCTATTGATTTGAATAAAATTTAAGTCTAGACATTACAAAGTACAAATTCTGTTGATTTTGTTTGCCTTACTGGAATAGTAGCTTATCATTCTAAATCAAAACGCTACGATAATAAGTTTCAATGGAATTAGCATTGCAGTCCTTTAAATATAAGTTGACAGGAAAATCACAGCTGTCGTGTTTTTAAACGAGATGCTGATTTTATATAATATGCTTTATATGTGAAATCTTTTAACGTTATCATTATCATGGCAGACTTAAAAACGTCCACTGCTGAATGCCTTCCCATGTATAAGGGAATTTGCCTATAATTATAGGCAATTATAATTGCCGCGCTGGGCAAGCGTAAAGGAAGTCGCAAAGCGTAACTTCGCGACTTCTCAGGCTTCTTTATTTTGGGTGGATATACTGCCACCAGTTGGTTTCGGTACCTTAGTCACCTCTTACAACACCTGGTATATATGGAGGTACTATTATACTCTGCCGCTACCTCACGGCAAATAATGTAAACAACATTTGTTTTCTATTAATACAATGTATTGATAACTAGTGCGACACTACTGCATTAATATCTATCATTGTAGTCAAGCATACATTTAAAGGCATACAGGATAGATCTTCTAATTAACCGTAAATTGATTTTTCTCAATTCATTAAGCATCAGTCTGATTTATCGTCAGTTAAATCTGTCTCAACGTTTATATTGCTTTCAAAGGTCACTCGCCTCAAGTAGTTAACGGACAACCCTAATGTTAAAGTCAAATTAGTATATACTTATTTAATTGGCAGGATACAAGCCTTTGATTCATTTATTATCGGTTGTATTTGAAGATTTGCGTGTGCGGAAAGAATTACTTACTGGTTGTGTAAGTAAGTTGGTGCCAATGTATGACACTCTAACTTGGCGCACGCAACTGTCAAAACATCCAAAATTGGCAGCAAGACAAGTATACGGTAGACTTTCACAGATTCATTCAAACATCCGAACATTTGACGCGAGTAAAAGGTTTAGGCTGGCGTTGAGTACTGAACTGGTGGATAATCAACTTAATAGTTACAAATGCTAACAAATTTCAAAACTTCCATCAAGCATCAGGCCTAGAATATAAACATCTCGCCGCAGCTTTCCATACAAACTTTGTTTTCACCATTTCAACGTGTTATGAAACTACGAGTATTTATTGTCTTTTGTGTACCTTTAGCGCAGTTTTGCGAATTGTTATACGGAACTAATACCATTGACAAATCAATATATTTCATAAAGAAATTTCACAAACTTTACAATATATCTTCAAATAATTATTTTCAAAATCAGTCAATGTCTTGGTAACTTATGTGCCCAGCAATGTGCAGTGCTTCATTTAATACGAAACTTCAGATAATATTTAATTCACTAATGATTTATAAAATGTGATTTGAAAATGATTTCAACTTATCTAAGTTATAAATTTTTCAAATTACAAATCTAGTATAATATTAAATTAAGTTCCACTTTACGTAGATCAGGAGCTATATGGGCGATGAGCTAAAAACATTTTCATATAGACTTTACCAATTAACGGAGTAGTTAATAATGTAAATGTGTATGTAGACTCAGTTAATAATTAAGTGAAATTTTGCTGAAATATGTATAGCTGTGGAATATATGGTGAAAATTCGTATCCACCGTTAATGAAACAGTTGGAAGCGCCCGTGTTTCAAAAGAGGATCACAATTTAGAGAATAGGAACAGTTTTAAAGAAATGAGAATAAAAATGGATTTAATAAATATTTCAGCAAATAAACTTGAAGGTAATTGATTCTCATATTAAAGGTAGCGCGATACCAATGCGTTTTTGATGAAATTTAATAGTACTCGTTTTTTTAAATTTTTATTCAATACTGTTTTCAAAATAAATATATAAACGAAGAGCGCCGCACTTCAAAATGTTGGTTGAGTCTAATAAAATTACTTTTGCAAAGTTACTCCGGTTCACAATTATTCGGGGCGGTTCTGAATTTTTCTTTTTTATCGAAAAAAGAAAAATTTCTTATTACAAGGTTATTAATCGGGAACCATAGAGAATTATTGACTTTGTAATGCCTGTTAGCAAATTGTCTGTGATGTTTCTTAAGAATAATAATTAAAATGGCTACTGTAAATTGAATTTTTCTGTTAAATAAATTCAATTAAATACTTGCTAATAACTCTTTGTACTAGTTATTATTTTTTGCAGAAAATAAAAAATATACTCATACTTACTACAATTTTACTTTATAGACTAAGTAACTAGCAGTTGAAATAACAAGTTTTTCTTTTGTTTCCAGCCGTAACTATTGATTGACTGTAACAAAGGATAACAAAGCAATGTTCGGACCTACTTCCAAAGTACAGAACTGTGCCAGTGAAGTGAAGTGCAGTGAATACACTATGTGAATGGACACATACAAAATGTGGGCGGCGGAGCTGAGCTGCTTTTTCATATTGTTCGGTAAGTTTTTCTTCCTTTTGTAACTTAATTTTCACAAACAAAACTTTAACTAAAACAAATATAAAAATGTATTAGTGAAGTCTTTATAAATAATCTACGAAAAATTTCTTTTTCATTAGACTGGGTCGATAAACAAGCCTACACTCCGCATGTTAGTAAGCATCATTGTAGTCTATAGGCACTATTAATATCACAACGATATCACTAGCACGTAGCTTGTAGATATTATATCACATTACTCAGCACTGGTCAACACAGTGAAGCCAACACTGCTGTTTGGCGGTAGAATTACGTGAGAGTGAGGAAACAATGCAAAGGACCTTTATGGTTTACCTTTATGAAAATTCTTTACAAAAATAATATATCTTTTAATATAACTTGAAACTTGAATTACTTTGCACCCAAAAAATACATGGCTGCTCTTAATCTTGATGTTTCTAAAAGAAATTTTTAAATTTGAAGATAAGTGTGTTTAAATATTCATCGCACGCAAACACGTGGCGGCTGTCATAAAAAATACCAAGGGCTGTATTTGAAATTATTTAATCATCGTTAATTTATGCGAGAAATTCAGCAAAACTGAGACCTATGTAAAGAAGTTACCTATGCACTCCTTGGATTTCCCAGTCCCAGATGCCAGTCGAACAGATAACGTGGCATTCGCTTTCCACACGACCACTTCGTATCTTGAATTCCCCATGTCGTAAACACGCAGCGCTAAAGAAAAAATTTCTATAGCCATTCTTCCCCGTTCTCTTTAAACTCCATTATCAGCCACAAAGCTGCAAAGACCACGATACTACAGACCCGGGCCAAGTCCTCCTTCTATATTATTTTTTCCATTGGGCATTCTATGACCTTCGATTGCCTAACTTAAAGTGAAATAAGTTAGGCCTCATCAAATCCTTACCAATGCCAACATTCTGGAACTAAAGATAAAAAAATATTGTGAAAGATATTCTTAGGAACTATTCTACTCTGCCTGCCCCCCCTCCACGGCTATTTAATACATTATATATTAGTTACGATTAGACTTTTACACTATAGTTTAGTTTATAATTTAAGCCGAGATATATTTCTGCACATTTAAAGAGTCCACAAAAACTGAATTAGATATTCTTGACGCTAAGGTTAATTAAAATTAATTGGATACATTTTAAACGCAGACTAATTACAATGTTGGCAAGCTTTTATGCAAAGCTTCCCGATGGAGCCCGATTTTATCCCAGCCCTATAAGCCAGATCTTTTTTAGCGATGTAACGTGTTTTGTTTCGCGTCACGTCCAGTTATTTTTTATTTTCCCCCCTTTTCGAGCATTAAGCGAGATATTTTGTAAATATTTCATTATGAAAGTCAGCCTATTGAAAAGGAAATTTCTGTTGTTGCAGAGATAAAAGGGCTTCAATTATTTGAATTGGAAACCAAATTGCGTTGAGGTCATGACTGCGTTCTTTATTGTTAGTCTGAAAGCGAAAAATTTGTTTTTCTCGCTGATAATACAACCATTGTTAATAAACCAGCTTGCAATACTTTCGCAACTCTGTGATAACGAAGCTTAAGCAAGATTCATTTTTGATTTCACCGATTTCATTTAGATAGCGGCTTAATGTCCGAATCATTTGTTGGAATGGTTCTCCATATTTTATTCATTGCTTATACTTGCGTTGGTTAAGTTAACGATTTATGGTACGTACAACATAGAATCAACCTGTACATATCTGTGAAAGAATATAAACCAATTCTGAGATCAATTTACAATACAATAGAGTTCTTTATTTAAAAAATGTTGTCAGATTTGTATGAATTCATGTGTGTTGTTCATATGTACAATTGAGCATGCGTCTTGTGCTTTATACTGAGATAGCGAACCTCTTCTTACTTCGCATGGGTACAATGAGTATACAAATGTTATTGTGAGCTATACGATACGAGATAGACATATGCCATTGCGGACTTTTTTGTGGATATTTTTAAGGTGTGCAGAACCATAATGTGGTACATTATTTTGATCTGTCTTGTAAGGTTTAACCAGCATTTCCAATGTTAGCAAATACATGTGTTTATTTACAACATCGTGTAAGAAAACTAAAATTAAGAGTGTTTTTCTTCAATATAATATGTATTAAACGAAAAACCATTCTTTTAAATCACTTTATCTATGAAAGAAAAATCCGCATTAAAATCCGTTGCATTGATATAAAGATCTTAGCATACATAAAGATTGACAAACTAAATTAAATATACGTATAAATAAATAGCAGGGATTTTTAAAAGGTCAGTTAAATAATATAGTTTTGTGAAACAGTATTAAGAAAAATTTGGGGTTGTAAGCTTACAAAATTTAATTCTAACATTACATGAGTTGAAATAATAATAACTACTAACTTAAAACAATAAAAACAATAATTTTACACAACATCCAATATATTGGTCTGACTCCGAGAAACTGCTTAAACGATTTGCGTTACGAGGCATCACAAATATAATGATTAAAAAAATATTTTTGCACCCAGATGGAAAACAAACATAAATAATAATAATAATAAATTCCCACAACATCTCATACATTGACCTGACTCCGTGGTAAGTCGCTTAAAGCACTTGTGTTACGAATGCCAGACAACAGAGGAATCACAAATATACTACTTAAATACATATATTTTACACCCATACACAGAGCAAACACAAATATCATCATATAAATATTTGCTCTGGGTGGGAATCGAACCCACAACCCCTGGTGCACAAGACAGGATCACTACCATCTGCGCCATCGGGCCCGTCAATATCCTCATATTGCCGTGGGTGCTGATTGAACCCTTGATACACAAGATAAGAATACTACTAAAATCGTACTCGGGCCTGTCAAATTACAAAAGACATTTGGAAACAGCTCGTTTAGTTAATTTTGATTTCTTTTATAATATTATATCGTATGGTTATGTCTTCTCTTTAAGATACAATCTCACGTACATTCTAAAATCTTCCACGTTTAATGTGGTAGTTTTGAAAAACAAGTGAAGAGTGCTCAAGTCTAAGGTTGCTCAATAATGAATGACTAACTCTACGTTGACCCTGGAATTGAGGTCTGAATCCAGCATAGGTTCACTTGAAAAATAATCTTATGATATTTTACTGGTCGGTTTTGGAATCTAAGACGCCTCTTACGACACCTGGTACAGGGGGTGGTACTATTCTAGTCTGTCAGTACCACACTGGGGGTAAGTGTAAATAAATATTAATTAGTTGAGTAGTGCGTTAATACAATGTTCAGTAGAAACGGATTGTGAACGAATTACAACATACAATTAAACATAAAATTACTGTTTAGTATCTCGAAAAGGTCTTGGTGACTATGAAATAATAGACTTAATATAAATGACAGAAAAATATATTCAAATTTTTGAATTAAAAATGATATAAGTCTGCGGTTATAAATCTTTACATCGTGATATAATAATTATTAAATTCTTTCAAACGACATCTATTTATACCAGAACGAATTAGATGCTAGTTATGATGCTTTAGCATTTTTGATCATTTATAATACAATAGATGTTTGTTAACATAACCAAGCCTTCTGCTTAGCTCCATAAAATAAATAATTCGTTCAAGGACCGTATGGCGCCGGGAGACTAGTTAAGGGAGACTAGGCTTAATTCAATTAATAATACCCATAGCGGTGACCAGGGTCCTTAGTATTGTATGAGTATAGAATTTAATACTCCCGTTCTTGGCACCGCCGTTAGTTAGCGACAGAATAGAATAGTACCTCCTTTTGTAACGGGTGGCGCCAAAATTGACTGAAATGCCAGTACTGACAGATAACGGTGTATACATTCTAATCAGTCTGCACGGATGGGCGCGGTTGGGCTAGAGCATAGTATTCGAAACTATACTCTGCGATTGTTGCCACACCCACTAACATACGATAATGGTAACCTACCCATAATTTTTAATCAATTAAAATCTGTGTTGATAATAGTCTTCCTAGAGAGTTCCTATAACTGCCTATATTTATGTATATTTAAAGTATCTGTGTAAGTGACGCCGCAGGCGACGGCTAGTATGCAATACTGAGAGTGATTGACACAACTTGGAGGCAGTGATTCTTTAATAAGAAAACGGAAAGAATCACTGCAGCCAATAACATTAAAATAAAATAAATAATTCACACAACATCATTTCACACAATACATTGAGGTCGAGTCGCTTAAAGCACTTGTATAATTGACTTCAGGAAACAGGTGTAGCACAAATATAATCATCATTATATCAGTCATCTCAAGTTTACCATTGGAAATGAAGGCCTCCCTAAAATGGAGGATTTATGCCCATAATTGCCGCGTTAGGCAGGCGTGGTGGCAATCACAGTGCGTAACTTCGCAAAGAGGATGTTGCTGCTCATTTCCGCCCTATAGTTTTTTAGCTACAACAACATATAGATGGCTACCTATAACTAATTTTTCAACAATAAACTGGTTTTGTTTACATACATCACGCTTGTGTCCCATCGCGGTAGGCAGACACTATGGATCTCCACTTGTTACGATCTTGGCATACCTCTCTTGCTTGCCTTTGTAAGTAGTCGAACGCAAATCGAAGTTTCTTTAATATTTAGACTAATTATTCCGGCCTATAATATGTATTGAGACGATGCCAGAAATGTTTTTGACCGAATCCACCGCTGTATTGTGCGCATTAAGTCAATTCAATAATATATAAGGGAAGTAGTAAAAACTTCCGTACACAACTTTATTCAAAAGAAAACTTTATTTTGTGGACAATTTTTGGGAACTACAAGCTCACATAAGTTAATTTATTCTTCAGGGAATTTGCAGCCTGTAAATACTTGTAATATTTTTTGCTATTTGTCAGTGAAATTATAAACATTTTATCTGGGCTTCCTGAGAAACTTTGTTCCCGTGAAAATTTGTAGCCTATATCCATCTCTGAATTGCATAATACCTTTAATAGACAATTCAAAATACTTAAATCAATACGTAATACTGTAAAGAAAATGAGCAGCAAATAATTTAAAAGGCTGTTGGCAGAAGTAAAACTCAAACATACTAAATTGGCGCTCGGATGCGATTAATTACTATTAAGGTGTTCGTTTCCAGTACCGGCCGAGTAGAATATTACCTCTCTTTATACCAGGTGTCGTAAGAGGTGACTAAGGTACTAGAACTGACAGATGGTGATTATCTATCCGAGATAGTGTAAATCAAATGCACAAGGTGGGGATAGGCAGCCGCATCCCTGTCGCAAAAGTTGCGCTCTGCAATTGCCCAGCGCAGAAATTATGGGCAAAATTCCTCCTCATTGGTAAACTCTGAATTTTTCTAAATAGTGAAAACATTGCTAGTGGGATTTATTGATGTTTAATTCATATATATCTAATCCTATAATACAAAACTGAATGCTTGCATAGTAATAGGCACTTAGGCTCTATTGACAAGCCCTCTGAGTGAAGCATCAATTAACACCACGATAGCAACTACTCGACTGTGTTGTGACACGTACCACTACATTTGACTTTGGCACAATAATAGCAGCAGAGTATAAAAAGATCGATAAAATTACATTTACAAATTACAAATAACTTTCTTCGATGATTGCCTAACTTTGAGCTTCTTTGACCGATTTGATTTACTGGTAGAATTACTTTTTACGATTGCTTACGGAACTTATGTCTTTCGCAGTTTACTGTAACGTAATTAAAAAAGGTATTTCTACTCATTAAGTACGTATCTCAGTGTAATTTTGTTATATACAGCAGTATGTATTTACCTCGCCATAGGGTACCGACATAGTAGAATACCTGTACCAGGTGTCGTAACAAGCGGCTGAGGTACCGAAGCTGATAGATGGCAGTATATCTATCTAAAATAGGGTAGCTCAAATGTAACATCGTAAGGATGATCAACAGCATTCCTGTCGCCAAGCTACGCTCTGCGATTGCCACCAGGCTTGACCAATGCGGCAATTATGGGCAAATTCCCCCTTTCTTGGGGAGGCCTATGTTCAGCACTGTACGTTTTGTGGTTGTTTGTGGGTTGCACTTATTATTAATTCGATGAATAAAATATTTTATTAATATCCATGATCTCTTAATGTATTTTAATTAAGGGCTTAAGTGACATTTTTACCTACCAGGATAGTGTTATTTACCTTCTTACTTATTTACCACGACATAATAATGGAAACTACATATAAGAACTTATCTCACTTCAATAATGGCGGATAAGTATTTTCCCACAAGGATGACTGTTTTGGAGCCTGAGCTTAGAGTTCTCTTGTTGCGTTTATTCACCACTCCGCGGTTGAGTAACTTGCTCGCGAGGTAGAACACCTGGAAATAAAAGGACGTCTATGAATATGTGGCTTCTCCACGATGTCGCTTATGGCAATGAAGACAGATTGTCTGTGGTGGTGAAGAAACATCCTGAAGATTCGCTTATAGTTGAGAAACTTCACAGTCTGGGACATTAAGCAATTTCACAAGATGAGAAGAGCGTTGACAACTGGGAAACCTCGGGGACTTTTTATTAAGCTGCAGGAGAAAGTCAGTGTATCAGACAAGGTAGAGTTCGTTACGACGCAGCGCGAGGGATCATGTATATCTGGTTTGTTTATGTCTGTACGGGAGAATCTGGGAGGCGACAGGTGCTGGACCAAAGCCATAGAGGTGTTGTTTTACTCCAGCAGTTCACGACACTTCTTAAAAGCCCTCGCAGACTGATAAGCATATTATTACTGCTTCGGTTTATATAGTATATCTTTTTTATAAGTAGTAAACAATGCTTCACCAACTTAATTAAAACTACTCTTTTAACGGCTTTAAAGCCAGGTTTATTTAACTTTTTACATTTTTTCAGCGCCGGCACTTCGGTGACTCTGCGGCAATCTGGAGATCTATGAAACGTTACACAAAGATATAAAAAAAACTTATCCACGTTATTAAGAAGTGAAGAGTACTCGTAATACGTGTAAATGTTAGAAAATATATTTTTTTTCCAAAAGATACAAAAGTTGAAAAATATAAAAACAAGAATAATTTTTGGATATATTGTCGCCTCTACTGTGTTTAATGCAGTGCCGTTTTCTTTTTGTAATTATGAGTACAACCACACTTATATTTCAGTATTTCCTCGGTTATTAATTTCTCGAGGCATAAATATTTTTTTAAGAATCAACTTTTCGTCATTTATGATTAAAATGTCCATTGCAACAGCCTAGATTTTTAGAATGTTATGATGAAATGTAAATAGTTAATGAAACTTTTTGTGAAAATAATTATCTTGGATTAATAGCAATCAAAATTAATATTCTGATATTCTGTTTTTTATTACTTTAGGCTTATGCATAAGGTACTTACTTCAGGCATGGTATCTATTACTCAGGCGATTTGTCATTTTGCATCATTTACATTATAGAACAGCCTAATTTACATTTTAAATGACATTCGTGTTATCGGCACTTCTATTTAAATCACAGTTCAAACACAATATTTAAACGCTGTTTGTTGTAATGATACAAATTAGATTAGTTGCAATAATTTATCTCATTCTGAAATACTGCATTATGCTGTTTGTTAGCATTATATCAAATGAAATATTCTGTTTTTACGTGTAATGCTTTAATTGTGTTCGTTTTGCCCATAGTGGAATCATAATAAAATTGTAAGCTTTTGAATATATTATTAAAATTCATATTTTTAAATTGGCATACGAGTTGAAATCAAGTTTTTACAGATAATTGATGTATTTTCACGAGTTCTTATTTTATATGTGTTTTTTTAAGTTTTTCAGGGCTTTGTATAATTTTGCTGCAATACGTTTTCTCTACACCAATATTATTTATAAAAGAGAATGTTTACATATATTGGTGAAGTGGGTTCTGACCCCTGTCATAATAGTATAACAACAGTACACCCGCTGTACCAGGTGTCTTAGGTGGCACGTACCGAAGCCGACAGATGGCGGTATATCCATCCGAAACAGCGTAGCTCAAATGCACAAGGCGGTCGTTCTGCGATTGTCACCGCGTTAGCCTAGTGCGGCAATTAATAATAAATGTCTCCATTAAGGAGGTCTTTGTACGATAGTGGCTATCCAACGGCTAATATGATCATGACGGTGATTTAATGTGACTTGGAGGTTATTTATATTGTAGTATTGTAGTGTATTAATATGTTCTATTTATAGTAATATTTATTGTTTTTCATTTAAATTCATGAAACACGTGTAAAAAGTTTGTATTTAAGTTCTACAACTTAACACGGGTGAAACTGCGGGTGCCGCTAGTTACTCAAATATTTGTATGAATATTTATTATTATTGGTTCTGTTCCACACTCCACCGAACACTTATGATCAGCGTTGAGTGCATGTCAAGTGGAAACAACAGGAAACCACTGGGGCGGCGTCGATGGGCAAGTTCATTCGATATGAATTAATTAGTTCTAGAATGAATACAAATCTTTATATATATATTATTAATGTGCTAATTACATGTTTTTTTATTTGCGCAATCAAACCGTGTTATGTTACAAGTTATTTACATAGTTTCAATATATTAAACATATATCCTAATAATATTATGAAAGCAAAAGTTTGTATGAATAGAAAGAAAAAACAATAATACACCCAATTTTTGATTTTTTTTATAGATGACTAAGTTGATAAACATACAATACGGTCTGCGTGATAGTAAGCGTCACTGTAGTCTGTAGGTATTATCACGAGAATATCACTACCGTATTGCTCAGTTAGTGAATTAAAGATATGTCACATTGCCCAGTTATTTCACTGCTTGTTTCACTTTTTAAACCAGAACATAATAATGTTGTAAAAATGAACTATTACTTCTCAGACTGAACAGATCTGGACAACATTTAGAACAGAATAGCACATAGCTACATTATATCCCAAAAACAAGTTCCAGTGGGATAGATCTTATTTTCTGTGAGGAATATAGCATAATATTTTGCACAGTTTAGTCGTCAGATAGCGACATTGATTTCTTTCCGGAACAACAAGAGCATCAGGTGTATATATAAAGTAAAAACGATAGCAGCCGAAGAATATCCACTGCCGGGTATAGACAAACGTCATACAAAGGTCGTCTGCATACAGAGTGAGGATACCTTAACCGATTTCTACCGCTAAAAAGTAATATACATCGCTGTAATATGGTTTGAAAGGTGAGAGAGGCAGTGAAATTACTAGGTTATTTGGCATAATATCTTCAAGACACAAGGTTGGCGATGCGCTAGTGATATCCTGGTGTAAGTACGAGCGTCTATAGGTTGCTGTGACGCTAACTATCACGCGACTTGTTTATTAGCTTAATAAAAAAAGTTACCTATAATTGTAACGCTGGGCAGGCGTAACTGTGGTACTGAAAAACATTGCGAATGGGTTCTCTATACTGTTGTCTATTCCAAACTTACTTTCTAACTGTTGTCTACACCAACTTTGTTAATAATACACTGTTTCTCAATGAATATACCTCAGTCACCTCTAGTGTAGGTACTAGTAGATACACTTTTACTCTTCTGGTACAACTACCCTTAAGATATTTGATAAAAGAGATTAATTTTAAAAAGATAACAGAACGGATGATATTAAATTCTTGTATGCTAAAAGTAGTCTTATTTTTGTCTGTTGACTAAAAATGTTTGTGATATTCGTGAAAAAACTGCTTGCCTGCAGTGTTTGCTGTATGACTGTCTTATTTTGCACAAGTGTCCATGTACGCATTTCAACTCCTTAGTTTTGTTTAGCTCTCAGCGCATAACAGAGAGTCACGTCTTTGTATTCGCAAAAACAAGATCGGGTTTTATAATGCGCTTTCAGAGGCTGTTGAGATAAAACACTGGCTATAAGCAAATGCTGCAATTTTATTTGTATTCACGAACCGTCTTCTTACGGACTATTCAGTCCAGCTTTCAAAGACTTGAATGGTGTTTTTACCTGTCTGTATATATAAAAGGAGAAGCTAACTGTATCAGTCAGTTGTCAACGTAGGGCCTAAACTAGAGTAACAAGTGTTGAAACTTAAAATTTGACTCTGGGGTTTATTTTTTAACGTACAGAAGCACTAAGAAAAGATTTTCGATAATTCACCCCTTGGGGGGTAAAATTTGGATGCAAGATGAAACATTTCTATTTTTAAAGTTATTCAAAAGAAATTTCGTATAAAGGCCCTTCATTAAAAGTTATGAAATAAGTGTAAAATGGTTTTTCAAATAGCATCCCTTTAGAGGGTAAAAAGGGGGTGCAAAGTTAGTGTGAAAGTTCTTTTCCTATATAATATACATCATGTGTATTAGGAATTACTGTATATAATTAAATAATAGATCAACAAAAATAGAACATTTGAAACTAGTCTTAAAATACAATGTTTTCCAGTAACTAAATTAGTAAAATATTTCACTGGAAATGATCGTGCACAAAATAACAGATCCTTTTATTTATATAAATGGAGAGGCTGTCTGTCTTACCGAATGACTGACTAACGTAACAACGCTAGGCCTAAACTATACCGGCTGGAGACTTTAAAATTTGAGAAATTTTAAAAATTCACCAGTATAAAGGTGTATAGTTACTTTCCTCGATGGAATTAATCATCATTAAGTAGAACAACTACGGCTGGATAATGACTTCCTAAGAAATGGAAAATCTTGCCTCACTAGGTAAGTTTAATGCCTCTGCATTCCACAAGCTTCTATAGGAAATCCTTTTCAGTTCAAGCTATTCGTTGGTGGAATGCGCTCCCCCTTGAAGTGAGATCTGCTCGTTCTCTTTCTATTTTTTAAGAGAATGTTGTAGGAGTATTATCTGTCATTTTGATTTTGCTTTTTGATTCTGTCACTTTCCTTGTTCTGTAACTTTATCTTTTATATGTATTTGAATGTATGTGTATTAAATGTATATATCTATGTTTATTAATATGTATGTATGTACTAAATGCATCTTAAACTTCCACCAACTTTAACATTATTTCTATCCAAAGGTTGCCTGTAAGAAATTGCATTTAGTGATACGGCCTCTTGTACCTACAATTCCATGTTTTTGTGATGTTATTGTATTGTTTTTATTGGTGTAGAATAAAGAGTATATTATTATTATTTATTGACAATTGCCAAACATAGCTTTTGCGACTAGTATGCTGCTGCCAATCCCCGCCCTGTGTATTTGAGCTATACTGTTTCAAATAGACATACTGTCATTTGTAGGTTTTGCAACCAATGTAACCTCTAATCGTACCTAGGTAGAAGGCACAAGATTGGCAATGCGCTAGTGTTATCCTGGTGATATTACAAGCGTCTATAAGCTGCTGTGACGCTTACTATCACGCGGACTGTACGCTTGTTTGAGGACTAGTCTAATAGAAAAAACAAAAAATATATGATAGTATTCGTAGGGGCTAGCAATGTCTTCTTCAAACACGTGACTTTTTAAAGAACAAAACATTCGTATGATGTCAGGTGTCACTATTTCAAATAGCTATGTTTATATTCCATATATCACTTTTAAGCAAATCTTTCTATATATTTCAAGGTGTAATATATGTTTTGTATTGTTTTATAATAAAAACATTATTCAAATATTTTACTGTATTTATTTAAAATCTTTGACATTACTAATAAAGTTATTCTTAGAAATCAAATAATAAAGTACATACCAGACTTGCAGGGCATCTTTTTCCAAGTAATACACAAGTTCATTATTTTCCGATGAATCATTAAAGAAATCAATTTTCTCAACCAATTTGCTCACTTGTATTGTAAATTGAAAACTTGCTTGATAGTAAATAATTCAATGACAGACACGTGCAGGTTAACTGAACTAAACCTTTTTGGACATTATAAATAACTGATGCGTTCGTTTTGGACAATTATATCAATCAATCACTTTGTCGGCCGCTGAGTAAGAGTATAGTAGATAGTTTTACACACTATTACCAGGTGCCGTGAAATGCTGCTTAAGTAAAAGGCACCGACAGATGGCAGTATATCCATTGAAAACAGCGAAGCTGTAAATAAACAGAGTGGTTGTAAATCACCCAGATTAAACATAACTATTAAATATATCATAGAGGCCTTTGTCCAGTTATTAACGGCCTGCGACTGATGTGATGAATAATAATTAAATATCAATTTATTAATAAAAATTGCTTCAGTGGCAACTATATTTTCTATAACTAGTTGATATACTTATATGTAAATAGAATCCTATCATATAGTTTAAATAGAGTAAAACATATTACAAAAAATACCTAATGAGGTTAGCATATAATAAAGAAAGAAAAGATAAAAATGTACATGACGCCTGTGTCCTATCGGAGTAGGCAGAGACTATGGACCACCACTTGATATGATCTCGGCATACCTCTCTGGCTTCCTTTAAAACTTCTTCTTTCTGGTTAAGATATGTTCTGTGTCGTCCTATATCGACTCTTACATTAAATACCGCTCTATATATTTGTGCAGTCATGCTACTTTTATCGATCCATTCTACATGTCCAAACCATCTCAATATTTCTTTCTCTATCGCTGTCACAACATCATCTTTTACACATTGACTTCTGAATCGATGAAATATAATATATATATATATATATATATATATATATCATATAAGAGTTCAATGATATATATACATATGTACAAAAATGAACTAACTTTTTCCGATTCCGCTTCTGCTGATAATCATAATCTAAACGGTAATCTTAACTGTAATAGATTAGAATGAATGATTGACCCTCGGACTTGTCAATTTGGATTTCATGAAAGTAGCCAATACAAAGCACTCTTTATTTAATAAATTATAATGTTTTAAACCTTTAGGTTAAACGTATGGATTGACATAAACTGATAATTGTCTTGAAAATCTTGTATCCACGTTCTAACCCAGAATCGAAAGTCTTGCAAAAAAAATGCCTTCTTTTCGAGGGTAGGTGATTGTATTTAGCTAACAAAATAATTAAAAAGAAAAATTAGCTATTGAATTGGATATCATTATTGAAATTTTAGAAGGGATGATGATGATGACGGTTTATATTATAAAGTATAGCGTATGTAACTCAGGAAAGTTATAGCAAAATAATTCTTGTAATCCGTTTAATAGTTAATGAGTTTATTTGTGCCAAAAATACAACGTTTCTTCTTAATAATAGTGTTGATATAAATGTAGAAGTGTAGATATTTTCAACGTTGAAGTGTCAAGTTCTTAAATTTTAAGTCGTAGTCCACATGGGATAGATTGGGCAACAGAGACGAATATGACCATTATTACAAAAATTATAGTGAATGTTTTAGTATCGAATACAATTAGCTAGATTAACATTGACATTACACCATACTGTTTTATATTTTACAATGGTTCAACAATGGTATATGGTATATTTGTTATGTTAAAATAAATGGCCTGAATCAAAAACTCACACTTTGTCAGCTTTTCTAGCACTTACTATTTTTATATCACTTGTGTAACGGACTTTAGACAAGAAAGGAATCACAAATATAATTCTTAAATGCACATATTTAACACCCAGACACAGAACAAACTTAAATATCAATATTAGTTCAGGGTTACGTCAAATTCATTTATGTTGTTTATATTGGTGGTATCTCTGATTGAGTGCCGTAGTATCTCAATCTGTCCTCGAATACAATCAATTATGTTATTACTGCCTTTATTTAATATGATAATGGAAAGCAAATCTTCCATAATGTAAAGATAAGTGTTTAAGAGATCCAAGGTTTGTACTTTACTATAGAATTCTGAAATGTTTAATTCTAAGTAGTATTTAACGATTATTTAAGCAAATATTATGTAGATATTCCATGTTATTAGGGGACTAGACATAACAGGATCCCGTTTGATCCCTGAATACGTTATGATAATCGGGAGATGTCCTCTCAGGAGATTCTTAAGCACTGCATATTCAGTTCAATAATGCATGCAGTGGTAGTGGAAATTACATCTTGTCTTATTCTTCTCACATTTATATATACACTATGTAGTATACACTGAGAATAACATTTCTTATTTTAAAGTTGAAAGCGGCGACTAAAGTACTAGAACCGACTCATTGTGGTATATATCTCCAAAACTGTGCAGTTCAAATGCATAAGGTGGGGATGGACATCATCCCCGTCGCGAAATACGCTTGCCCAACGCGGCAATTATGGGCAACTTACCCCCTTCCTTGGGGGAGTGTCCAGTAGTGGACTTTAAATGGCTGGCGTGATGATGATGATAAAATAATACTTATAAATACAAGCGTTTCAGACGAATAATAAACCACATACGTGAAGTCTAGGTGAGAGGTAAGAAGAAAATAAACAAAAAAAAATTATTGATTCTTTAGACATAACTGATGCTCTAGATGAAATATACTCAGAAATCGGTTCGTTATTTAGTTATTTGATCCGATCCAATTTCAGGTAGATCTTGGGAATTTACTAACAAATTATTTGATTGTGTATCCAGCATCATATTCGACGTCACCAGGGAATATTCGGCAGATCCACTATTAATTGATGTTCTGACACAAGCGGCAAATTCCCGACGAACGGAAACGAAGTAGAGTAAATAATAAATCAACACGTCCTGACTGTCGTGTTTCCTAAATAATATTCCATGAAATCTTTATGTCTTAAATATGTATCTATGTTTAGCAAGAAAAAAAATATTGTGACTATAAATTGAGATATAATAAACTATCCCATCTCTTAAGTTAGATCAATTGTATAAAGTATTGCCGGTTTCAGTGGCTAGTAGTACACCAACAAGTTAACAATGTACTAGTTCACAATTCCTATAAACAAAACAGAAACCGCAATAACTTTGTATCAATAAAAATAAGATATATTTAAAGTGCTTCTTTTTAATACACTATTTCCTGTGTTGTATTAAATCTGTACCTGTATTAGTACCAAATGTAGCGATGAATAAATAATAAGGTACACATTCGAAGTTCAATATCTATTGACAGGCAATAATAGCCTATAGTGTAATAACATGTGTTGATAAATTAGGAACTCTTACATGTTTTGGCTACCTTTCGGCAACTGTATTTCGGGAACGTCCGAGCTTAAAGAAACCAAAAAATATTTTGTTATTTACGCCTGATTGTAAGATAATATTATGTAGTAAATAATTTGATGTAAAGTACCTACAGAGTAGAGCCAGGTAGGTAGAACCTGTACTAGGTATGGTAAAAAGTGACTGAAATACAGCAACCGACAAATGGCGAGATTTTCATCCTAAACAGCATGGTTCAAATGCGTTCAAAAATAGTGTGGGCAGTAGAATACCCGTTGTGAAGCTTTACTCTGCGATTTCCATCACGCCAACCCAGCGTGAAAATAATGTGCATGATTCCCCCTGCTTTAAGAAAACGTTATACGGTTGATGATCATAATGAAACATAATGCTGAGACAGAATCCTGATTGACATGTTTCATTATTTTATAGTATATTCTTTCATATTCAGTACTCAGAACCGATGGGCGATAGAGTCGTAAGGTTTTGGAATTGAGACCACGTACCGGCAAGCGCAGTGTAAGGCGACCACCGACAAGATGGACAGACGATCTGACTAAAGCCACAGGATCGCGCTAGACACAGTCCGCATACAACCGGTCCTATGGAAGTTACTTGGCCTATGTCCATCAGTGGACGTCTTATGGCTGATATGATAATAATGACGATGATTCTTTCATTGCTATTACTTTCAACTATTTTTGCCAAATTGAAGTATTCGCATTGCTGTATTTAAGTTTAAAGGGTGAGAGAGGCAGTGAAATTACTGGGTAAATGTGTTATAGTATCCTTAGGTCAATGTGTTGCCGACGCTTTTGTAATATCCTTGTAATGATACGAGTGTCTATAGGCGTCTGTCTCGTTAACTATCAAGCGGACCGTATGCTTATTTTTTGACTTCATAAAATATAAAAATAAAATTATAATTTGTTTAAGCTTTTGCATCTAGGTTAAGGTAAATGTAAGCGATACGCACAATAACTCAATACAAATCACGTAACGTCAACGCACCGAACATATACAAGAACCCGACAAACAACTGTCTAACTGGCAACTGACTTCGCAGAGCCTGTACATATTCTTAGCTGCTCAAGACTTTTGCGCTACAATAGTATTGTCTGTTTCAGGTGTATCAGCCGGCGGCGGCAGCTGGGAGCCGCTCGGCCAGCCGTACTTCGACAACAGTACGAAGCGCGAGGCTACCGCCGCCGTGGGTCAGCCCGCGTACTTGCATTGCCGAGTTCGAAACTTGGCTGACAGAGCCGTAAGTACTACTCAGTAACATCATCATATTTATTTATTGAACTTTATTGCACAAAATATTTCAAAATGTACAAATGGCGGACTTAATGCCAGTTGGCATTATCTCCCAGTCAACCATTACATGAAACAGAAAAATATATACATAGTAGTGCAGACAAAATATATACCAAATACATAAACGTTACATACATATTTATAAATAAACGCAATAAATACATATGATATAAAAATATATACATGAAATAACGTACATCAGAAATAAGGTAATAAAGTTAGAGAAGCAGTATCAGTAAAAAAAAGTACGAAGAAAGCGTGATTTATGATTCTGATTATGTGTGACATATTCGTATATTCATTTGATGACACGTGATTCATGGCTTTTAATGAAGAACTTTCATTCTGAATTTTGTTAAAAAATAGCTATCATACTAAATTTTCAACTCGTTATACCCACTCAGAATGTCAATTTTCCAGAATTACCAGAACCGAGATAGATATACCGCCATCGGTGTATCACCTGGTACAGGGGGAGATACTATCATACCTAATACACTTGTACAGTACTACAAACATGCAAGCTATATTTATGATAGCAAATGGCAATTGCCTTCTACTGAATATCAAAACTCTATATTGCACCAAACAAGCTCTCGAAAAAAAATGATACTTTTTATAACAAAAAACCGTAATATTTAGGGGAAAAAATAGTAAAGTTATGAAATGTAATATAAAATTATATAACTGATGAAGTAAATACATAAAAAAAAACATATAAGTAATACGTCTTAGAACCTCATCAGGTAAATTAACTTGTTCAAAGTTTTCGATTGCGTCCCTTTTGAAATTGCGGTCCCGGGGCCATATTTAATACTCTATCCACTTTGAGAAAGGATGTTCACCCGTCAAGTATCCCGATGTTCCATAGGGACCTACATCCAACTGCACTTTCATATACCCGGTACAATTTCTCCAAACCTAGAAGATTCAAAAGAAGACGGGCCGGAGGACTCATTCGGTAGTCCCTTGTATTGTACACTAAGGATTTTAGGTTCAATTCACATCGAGATCAAGTTTTTTATATGATAAATATTTGTTTTGTTTCGTGTCGAAGTGTTAGATAAAAATTTATAATATCCGTTATACAAATGCTATAAGTGACATAATTTAGAGTCAGCTAAATGTATAGGATGTTGCCTGATATTATTTAATACTAGCTGTGCCCGCGACTTCGTCCGCGTGGAATAGATTTTTTTTTTGGGTCCCATAGCTCTTTACCTTCGATGGCGATTCTTTTCCTACTAACTTTTAATCTTCCTTTTCGATTCCTTACAAACCTTATTTTAAATTAAAAATAGCCTATGTCCTTTTTCAGGGTCTAAAGATAGTCTGTGCCAAATTACATCAAAATTTTTGTTTGGAGGTTTAAGCGGGATAGCAAAACAGACAGACAGACAGACAGAGTTATTATCGCATTTATAATATTAGTAGGGATGATGTATTGTTTAAATCTGTTTTAGTGTAAATTTGTTTTACATACGTACTAACGTTACAGTTTACTTTAGGTAGGTGGTAAAAATGTTTAGACTCACGTCAAAATACCGCACCAAACTATTACCCATTCGATTTGGTCAGTGATTGTCATTCAAAGTCCATCTCTACCCAGCCGTCTATCAGCATTTGCTTTATAAATTGCTTTTAAAAATCTACTTTCTTCTTTGATACTAATGTAGGTAGCCGAACCATCTTAAGTGGACCGAGTTCTTTTTAGCTGATTTAGCTTGAGGCAAATGACTAAAAACCTATTTTGTGCATATCTTATCGAGAGTATTATCCTTATTTTAAGTTGAGTGTATTAATGTATTTTTTTAAATTTTGTTGGCTCATAGTTAACGCCAAAACGTATTGTAATTTTAAACGTATTATAAGCTTATACATTAATACCATGAGAAAATTTTAATGAAGCAAAATATAAATATCAAAAAATCTAAGAGTAAAAATTAAATCAATATAAAATTCAAAAAATATTGCAATAATTAACAGAATAAAAGTAAAATTAAATGGTTAAAAAATCATAACTGTTCATTAGAGAGTATAAAATTAGGAATGATTGAATGCAAAATTTTATATTAGGTACTTTTATATATTATTTATTATGGAATAAATCTACTCTAATGATACTGCAGACTTCAGTTAGACACTTAAAATAAAAAAAATCTATTGTACCTTACAAAAAGCCAGAAACTTAACGATAAATCAATACAAATAAAGTATCAAAAAATAAAGGTTCAAAACCAAATACTTGTTTATCTATTCCGTAAACAGTTGCTAAAAAAAAAATACTGTGAGTTTTCAATTCCTATGAGGCCACTCCCGTTTGAAATGGCTCAGCCATTATGTACTACATTGGTGATTTTCCCCTAACTCCTTCGGGGAAGAAATGGCGGAGGGAACGGCTGTGCTCTTCACATCCATCTGAAGCACTTAAGGATACTTCCGGAAGTAATGGTAAGACATCCTTGATGTATGACGACGAGACAATTATGTTGTTGTCTTTGAAAATGTACCTTAACTTGAAGTACCTCGACGAACAATATGAAAGAGCCATATTGATGTCTTTGATATTTCTTGATGTATTTTTGAAAAATCTTCTCAATTAGTAGCCTTTAAATCGAAACCAACCGCTACGTAAAGATTAACGGAACTGGTACTTTACAAGGTAAATCTTTAATGTCTCACGTTAGAGTATCTCCAAGGTTCAAATATTGTACAATATTTCTATTTCCTTATAGCAACCATTTTAAAAGTATAATGAGGCAGTAGGTAGTCAATTATGAATCGCGTGACCTGAAAAGCGGCTGACGTCATGCGTACTATAAACCAAAGAGGTTCGTTATCTAACATATGAAGGTAAAACAAATCTTTCTCAAAGAACTATAGAATATGAGTTTTCTTTATTTTGTCTTCCCTGAGCCTTATTGCAGGATTGCGTTGGACGCAGGCTGCATACAACCGGTTCTATTTCAAATCGCTTAGGGAGGCCTATGTCTAGCAGTCGACGTTCTATAGTTGATATAATGATGAAAGAGGCTTATGCATAGTTTTGCTTTTAAACTAATTGCTAGATATCTATCTATCTGTATGTCGTCCACAGCTGGACCTTCAAAGTTTTCCATCAAGACCGGCAAATGAGCGTTAGATATAGTAAAGCGATGTTAAAGCATTTAATCTATCCTATTCCGGGGGCATATACCTTTCACCTGTGGGTTTCAGTACCTCAGTCGGCACTTACAAAATCTAGTCAAAGGTGATATTATTCTAATTTACCAGTACACTACGGTTACTAAATAAATTGAAATTAAATTAAATTCAGTACAATTTGTATGTATTATATGGGGAGGTATGAATTAAGACCAGCATATCAAAGTATAATAACATTGACCTTGACATTTTACTCACTCGAAAATCGGAATCGAATATCAAATAAATGTGAACACGTGTTAAATAAACTGTTGATCAACGAAACAATAGTCAAAAGAATATTAAAGTACAATTTCGTGTGAACGAGTGAGAACTTGAATCGATCATTCCCTTGAAACGTTACCTAAATAAATAACAATATGTCGTGACAGCGGTCGCTGCGGTCATTTTAGCAAGTCTGAAAATGGAGTTTTACCGGCCATCCCTAAATAATATGTGTATTACTAATGCCGAATCACTCTTGAATATGTATTGAACTGTCAAGAAATTACATTTTTTCAGCTTATATAGCTCCTTGAATAAAATATAGCGTCTATAGTTCTTCAAATATTTGTTATCTTGTTTGCTCATAAAACGGACAACTGTTTAATTAAAGGTTTAAAAATTATTTTACTGGCTTTTTGTTTTAATATTTGGTTCATTTTCTAAAAAATGTAGACAGTACTGATAAGAAATTTTGATACCAAATACCATAATCTATACTAATATAATAAAGCTGAAATATTTGTTTGTGTGTTTAAACGTGCTAATCTTAGGAACCGCTAGTTCAATTTAAAAAATTATTTCAGTGGTGGATTGTCTTTTATGATTTCGTATTAGTCTATTACGAGTCTGATACGATTATCGAAAAAGGCTACTATACTCTTCAAAGTCACTATTCTAAGAACCAAAATAAATCATTCGTGCAACGCTACTTCGTTAGTATCTGTCATTAAATCAAGCTATATTTAAAGGAGTATAGTGGCTTAATAGTTTAATGAATGCAAAAAATTATATAAATAGCATTTCATTGATATGTAAACCGGTTTAATTACTATCATTTGACATAAAAAAATCTAGTTCCAATACCAATACTTGAGATCCCTAAATTGACAATCACAAACAATCAACTAGACCAAACACTCCCCTAATAATAAGAGGGACAGGTAGAGAGAACTTATGGGATTTTATAAGCATATTTTAAGATACAAAAAGCGGTAAAGGTTGGCCTTTTAACGTAGCACTATTGAATGGAGCACGCGACCTTTTATGCGGTTTCCGATGCGGACTGACGTTGAATAGTGCCCAAATTGCGCTCAAGGGTTGACTCATTCCGCAGATTGCGCCGATTCACTTTACTCGCTATAAGTTCACTTACGTTTTACTCAGCAATTTGGAACTCTTACGAATATTCCACTGAGCTCAGAACGTTAGTGCAAAAACATGTATGTGGCGGGTCGCAGAAATATTTTCTATATTCATCCATACATTCTTTCTGAAAATACACGCGGACGAGAGTTTTCATTTGCAATGTTTGGTTAGGAATGCAATTCAACTTGTATGTTAGTAGGCTCAGCTATTTTCGTAGCTAATATCATGACTCTTTTACTGTATACCTTAAATAAAAAATTTATATTGATACAACATCTCATACCTGATTCCGTGATAAGTCACTAAAACTTGTTTCCCAGGCAACAAAGAAAAAACAAATACATTAGTTAAATACATATTTAATACACAAACAGAAAGATTAAATATTCATTATATAAATTCTTCTAGTTCTAGGTGGGAATCAACCCTTACTACATACTTACTACTACTTACTAGCCAGGAACTCTACCAAATGAGCCATAGGGTCGGTCCATCAACATATATTTTATATTCTATATCAAATAATGTTAATTAACTCACATATATAATATTTATAAGCTAAGACATAGTGTTCATTTATATATTATAATATAGTAGTTTGTATGCCAACGTATAAAATAAGCAAGTTTATGTACTCAACCCATTTCTTCGAGGGCGGAATGTAGGTATGCTAGCTTCATAAATTCAGAATATATGATTACATAAAAAATATCTGAATACTTGTTATATACCTGACGGGGCCGATGAAGCCGATAAACGATTCATATAATAATATTTGAGTTTGTTCTTTGTCTGGGTTTACATATTATATTTGTGATTCCTCTGTTATCTGACGTCCGTAACACAAGTACTTTAAGCGACTTTCTCTCGAAGTCAGGTCAATATATACGAAATGTTAGGTAAATTAATTAATTTTTTATTATTATTCCTGCATCAGCTGACATAGTAATCATTTTAGAAATAGTAGTTTCTAGTTTCTTAATAAATTCCATGGAAAATATTAATTTGTCTTCAAACAAAAAGCCATAGTACTTTTAATAATATTCGCCGCCTATTTTGGTCAAAAAAGATATAAAAAGGCCTTAAGAAGATTTAAGCCAAAGAGAATGGCGTGCTTTAATTTACATAACACAATGTAGAATAAGTAGTGTCAATACCATTTCGTTCCGAGCCGCAATGAGTTCAATCCCGCTTGATCTAGGTTTGACCCATAAAAACTTCGGCGGCGGGAGAAAGAATGGTCGGGGGATATCCAGTTATATCCAGTTAGTTCTGTCTCCGCTACGCTTTAAACCGTCCTGAGAAGAAAGTTTTAAAACCCTCTGTGAATCGTGCCGAATACAAATTTCGAATGAAATTCTTCCGATGTGGTCGCATGAAATGCGACTCTGAAATACTGGCTAGCAATTACTTTTTGCTGTAATTGTCTCATAAATTATATCCGTTTTTATTTCCCACTTAGCAGCTCTTAACGAATTATTATCGGTTTAAGGTTTTTTTACTGAGATCTTTTATCATCATTGTATCGAATGTACATTTTTTTTATTGGGATAGTAGCAACTAGCCGGCTTTGTCACGAAGATTATTTATTTATTTGTTATAGTTCAAACTTTGGATGTGGATAGTGGATGAGGATTTGTAAATAATATGTACATTTGTAGATAAAATTATTAAACATTTGATAGCAAAACAGAACAAAAAGATAGGTTGAAGTGTACGTGAGCTGACCGCGACCCCGTACCCAGGAGCCCCGTTCAGGAATAGAAGACGTGGCTAGCGCTCCAACTAGAGCTGACATGGTATACATACACACATTACGCCTGTGTCCCATTGGGGTAGGCAGATACTATGGATCTCTACTTGTTACCATCTTACCATCTTGGCACACCTATCTCGCTTCCCTTACTCGCATCAGTTCTTTCATATACGCTCGTTTATTCTTGGTACTTCTCTGACCTAGCCCTTCTTTAGTACCTCTTGCACCTGCTTCAAATATGTTTGCCTAGGTCATCTTATAAAAAAAATTACTTCCGCTCTATATATTTGTGCAGTAATTCTACTTTCATCCATCTTTTCTGAATGTTCAAACCATCTCAACATTCCTTTCTCTATTATTGTCACAACATCATCTTTTACACCATATCGATCTCATATTTTGAAGTGCTTTCATTTCTCTTCTTCTGCAACACACTACCGTATGTCAGTGTTGGAACCAACATACCTGTAAAAATTTTATCACTTTCCTTAGTTAAAAGGTTTGACCAATCTGCATAATTAGTGAGACACATGTCATTAAAACATAGTCTTTCATCATAATCAGGCCTCCTCAAGAAAGAATTTGAATTTTGCTCATGATTCCCACCCTGGGCAGACGTGGTGGCAGTCGCAGAGCATAGTTACACGACGGTATAGTTGCTGATGTCTATGCCTATCATAGTGCATTGAAGCTTAGTTATTTCGCCTGGACATTCCAGCACTGTCAATTCCGATACCTCAGTCACTTATTATTACACCTGGTACAGAGGAAGGTATTATTCTACTCTGTCGGTACCCAGCTATTACTATAGCCCTAATTAACCAAATGAAAGCCTATGGCCGATGGCCTAACGAGCTATGGCGAAGGCAATGTTATATTCGAAGTTTCTTTACATGATCGAATCAAGAGGGTATCCGCGTATGTATCCGTAGAACGTTGAACTGACTGAGACTAGATGATTATTAACTTGAATTGGCAATGGGCAGGGCAGTTATCATGCAGAACTTATGGTCGTTAAGTACTGACATGGAGACAGAGTTATGTAAGTCAGGATCGTACGGCCAGCCAGCATCAACCAGCAGTTAAAAGAAATCTCTTGGGAACATCTATACCCCCCGTAGAGGTCTGACTGCTGATATGTTGATGTTGAGTAATTAGGAATTATGATTATTTCCTATTCCAAATTAGAAGCTATATTTTCGATAATTTATCGATGAGTTGCACATAGTTGAAATTAATTGCGGCAAATACGATCGGATCCTGATGTCTAATTAATACGTTCGAGTTAACAATACGTCTCGTATGTCATACAAAGCAAACGTACCGTCATCCAGCTAAATATGACCGTAGTTGTTCCTAAGCAATCTATAGCTGTAACATAATTGTTGTTAACTGATTGATGAAACAGCTAATATTGATTCATGGTCCGGTTGGACAATGAAGATACATTAGCGAGGAAATGGCTAAGCTCCTCTGATAGCTGTTTGTTCGCGTCGATCAGTTAAATGTTAATTGTGGCACGCCGATTCAGCGCTTTTTGTGAAATCCCGATATAAATTGACGTCGAATTACCACAAATACGACCTATTGTAATTTAATTTGTACATTAATTTACTTGTTTATTTTCAATGGGTGAATACCGTAAGTTGATTTTGTGAAATGTGTACTAATTACAATAGGAGACATGTATTAAAAAAAAAACTATTTTATAAATTATGTTTTAAAATGTCATCAGACAAAAATGTTTGTTCGAGAGTAAAGACAGAAATGATTTATTGAGGAAACTGGTATTATTCCTATCTCTTACTGATAAAGCATAGTCTTTATTATGACATACCGCTTCAAAGGAATCAAATCCAAATATTCTAATAATATCACTAATTTAATTTGGCAATCAATAAAAATAAAAAACATATTCACTACTTTGTAAAGCAACAATTTTAAAATGATACCTTCAATGTCACTTGTTATTGTACAAGGAAATCAAGAATGCAGTTTGTGATACGTTCTAAATGAGTCGGCTATTTGCAAATACATTTCAGTTCCAAGAATGCACTCTTTCTGAATTCTAAACAAGTAATATTTGTACTGTTTCACCGCTTTTGCTTTTAACTTGTATTTATGACATTGTGACTACATTCATTTTTGACATACTTGCTGTGGATGCTATAATGTAAGAAACCTTATATATATCAATACTAATATTTTAATGTGCATTTCATGTAATTTAAGTGTATTAGTTTGTTTTATAGCCCTAGGGTTCATGCTATTCATTGTCTTAAGACAAGTTTTTCTATTTCCGGACAAGGTTCCATGAGGTGCGATTATATTTGAAGTGTACACGTAGTGAAGTTTATGTATAGAAAACGACTAAATACAAGAACATATTTACATCGCTGTATTCTCTTTAATCAATTAATTGGTTTAAATCAATGATTGCAAATTTATTTTATACAATTATATAAAATGTCATTCAGGACATTACATATGACATCCATTGTAAAGCAATTCTTCAATCGCCTGATATGGATTAGACGTCATTCAAAAGGTCGCCTGCATTGGTACCTCAATATCAACTGTTTCTACCGCCAAATAGCAGTGTTCGCATTGCTGTTCTCCGGTCTGCAGGGTAAGAGAGGCATTGAATTTACTAGGTAATGTGGCATAATATCTTCAAGTCACAAGGTAGGCAACGTGTTAATAATGTTTTGTGCGTCTATAGGCTACGGCTTACTATCACGCGGACAGCTGTCGGCTTGGTCTAATAAAAAAATAAAGCTTACTATACTTGTACCTCACTGTGAAAAAAAATATACCAAAGATTTTAAATTCTAATGAAAAATTAAAATTATTCTTTGACTTTATGGATAGTTGACACCGTAATGTTGAGATTATCGCGTTAAACAAGTACTACGGATTTATTATGATATTTAAGATTTATGAGAAGATTTTATCTTTGAGAAGATCATATCTTTTTCTAACCGGTACCTGTGTTTGGACTATTACTCGTAATATAATATATCAAATCGTAAAAGGAAAAATCACCTCTTTGATATAATATTGTCTAACATTTACGCGTTCACTGCTCATAGTAAAACTGCTTTTTAACGGCTTTAAAAGTCGGTTTATTACATATATTACATTTAATGTATTCCTTTTGCATAAAATACATAGTTATAAACACATATTTGTACATAATAGAGCATAAGAAGCCGGTAGCTGTGGGGTATTGACGGGGAATAGATAAGTACCTCCATCTGTACAAAGTGTACAGAGGCAACTAAGGTACCGCAGTATATCCGCCCGAAATTGCGCAACTTAAATACTACAGCATAGGGATTGGCAGCAGCATTCTGTTCGCTAAACTAGGCTATGTTATTACCACAACGCCTGTCTAGCGCGGCAATTACGGGCAAAAATCTCCCTATTTCGGGGAGACCTAACAGGCTAAACCTACTTCAAGTACTAATGCATCTAAATGTTATGATTATAGTTAAATTATTTGTCTTGTTGCAGGTATCTTGGATTCGCAAGAGAGATTTACACATATTGACTGTAGGAGTCCATACATATAGCAGCGATGCCCGATTTGCAGCGCTACACGCAGATGGCTCCGATGAGTGGACGCTGAGGGTGGCGCCCGCGCAACCCAGGGACTCGGGAGCATATGAGTGCCAAGTTTCCACCGAGCCGAAAATAAGTCTGTCGTTCAGACTCACTGTTGTTGGTAAGACAATTGCAAAGTATATATTTGATATAGATGTAGTAAATATATAACAAATTTTACGATAATTAAATTAAGGATAAACTGAATTGATTTGTGCTACAACTGTGATAAATAATAAAAAAATCAAACATTTAATCTATTGACCTGAGTCCGTGATGCTTTAAACACTTGTGTTACGGATATCAAATATTGGCACTTAGGATAGGAATCCATCCTAGCCATCGGCACAGTAAATAATTTTACACTAACTAAAAAAAAATATTTACTTATTAAGATAAAAAGTCATCATTATCATAGTAGCCATGGGGCGTCCCCTGCTGGACATAGGTCTCCCTATAAAAGGTGGAATTTAACATATAATTGCGCTGGGCAGGCTGGGGGATAATCACAGCATAGCAATAGGAATGTTGCTGCACATCCCTGCCCTGTTACATGAGTGGATATACCGCCATCTGTCGATTCCGATACCTCAGTCGCCTCTTACGACACATGGTACAGAGAGTAGAAGTATTTAATCTACTGGTTCCCCAGCAGTTCCGCAGCTGCTAGGGTACGGCGACGTTGGCACCGGTACAAACTCTGACGGTATAGCATGGCAAAAATACGAAAAATATTTAACTATCTATCTGTATGCGTCTTCCCTGATCTATCTTAATGGCATCCCTGAAGAAGACTTATTATTCCAAAAATAATTCTATATTGCTCTCATAGCTAAACTTACGTATAGAAAAATATTAAAATAGTAGCCTCTGTGTTAAATTTCATCTAAATTCTTTAGTTGTTCAGGCGTTAAATAATTACAACTATACTAAAACTCATATATCTCATACAATATATAATCATATACGCACAAACTTTTGCGTTCATCCCTACTTAATAATATTATAAATGCAAAAGTAACTCTGTCTGTCTGTCTGTCTGTTACGCTTTTCCGCTTAAACTCTTAGCCGATTTTGATGAAATTCAGGACTGACAATCTTTAGACCCTGAGAAAGGACAAAGGCTATTTTTAATTAAAAAAAAGGTTGTAAGGAGTCGAAAAGGAGGATGAATAGTTATATGAAAGAATCGCCATTTTTAGAGCTAGAAACTTGAAACTTATTTTTCAGGCCATTGATTCAATATAAATAAACATGACATTCAAAGTTTATATAGGTTAAGGTAAAGGAGTATGGTACTCAAAAAACTATTCCACGCGGACGAAGTCGCGGGCACAGCTAGTGATATATATGAGGACGATGCTTCACGAAAATTTAAATTATATAAGCTATAATTTGAAAATATACATGCGGGCTCATCTAAGCGAGTAGGATAGATTTTTTAAAGATATGTACGCTATCGAAACCGTAAGTAATTGGTAGGTTCAGCTTAACCTAAGCTGGCTTATAGGGCATTCACGAATGCAAGACATAAAACAGAGAATTTAGGCTTAAAATAAACAAAATACTATAAAATCCATTGTAAGAGATGAATGAGGTACCCGAATAGTAGATCTAACCGTATCAAAGTGAAAAGTAACACGGGCGGGAATGGGCAGCAGCATTCTCGTTTCGAAGCTACGCTTTACGATTGCCACCACGCCTGTATAGCGCGGTAATTATGGGATTATGGGATGTAAATATTTAATTATAAAATGTGGAATATTTAGTTATGGGTTAATATTATTTTAATTATAGGATGGCAAAATTCGCCCTTCTCGGGGAGGCCTATTTCCAACTGTGGACGTTTTGCAACTGCTATGATGATCATAAACGTGATAAAATCGACCATATTGTTATCAGGAGGATTAAACCCTGCAAGTAGGCAAGTCTTACAATTTTAGTGCCAACATATCTTAAACCCCAGAAAACAATGGCACAATATCACAATAGTATTCGAAACAATATGGAAGCTTTCAAACAATACGTAAAGTACGTCTAAGGCGGAGTTTCGGTGTATTCTCATAAATTGTATGAAGTTAAACCCTAGGGACCGCCTCGAAAACTATTGCTACTGCGAAAAGTAGCTCTCGCTCCAGAGTAAATTATATGGAAATGATAGATGCGCCCTGAGAGCTTGGCTGTATACGGTCACCATTATTCAGGTTAACACGTTAGAGCACGTTAGAGGTCTCTTTGTAAATTGAGCTTTTGTGTATACTGTACAAGGAGCTTGCTGTGTAAAATTTTATTCTGTTTTTATGGTCAAAGTGTTTGAAATAGCAGTTCAATATTTTGATAATATGATCACGCTCAGCATATTGAATTTATTATTTCTCAAAGCAATTTTCTTCTGCATCTTAAGGTCTTAATCGTAATAATTTACGATATAAAAATGACTTTTAAACTTAACATCGACATGGTAATTGTTTTTATTTCGTCATCATAATCATTTGGTTGCT
Organism: Heortia vitessoides; assembly: GCA_020976665.1. Taxonomy (NCBI): domain Eukaryota; kingdom Metazoa; phylum Arthropoda; class Insecta; order Lepidoptera; family Crambidae; genus Heortia; species Heortia vitessoides. The sequence continues at coordinate 4,996,891 of JACJUM010003129.1, forward strand.
ACCAATTGCTGATCATTGGAAGTCTACTGTTGTAAGAGAATGAGAATTTTCCCCTTAACAGCCGCGCTGGGCATGCGTTATGAAAATTGCAGAGCGTCGCTTTCGCGATAAGGATCCTGCTGCGTGTCCCCGCCCTATATATTTGAGCATCTGCTTCGGATGGATATACCGCCATCTGGCGGTTCCGGTGTCTCAGTTAGCTCTTACAACTACTCCTCCGGTACAACATGGCAATTTTTTTTTAATTTTATATCTAATAATCAAAAATAGCATTAGTTTTTTTTATTAAACAACTGAGTGGATCTATATTTAACACTCTCTTTCCGCCCGAGTCTTTATCCACAAGGTATTTACTTTATATCTCATCCCTAAGGAACTCTTGTTATTTCGGGAAGATATCTATGTCCCTCTAAGAGAGCAAAACTATGGAATAAATCGTGCCGAAACCTTATAGATAAGTATAAAGTCAGATTTGTCCCAAGGGAAAAAATATTTAAGAGAAAAAGTAGTCGATGTGTTATTCTAGCCTATCAATAATCTCAGTGAATCGAAGCCTTGGGTTATTAGCGGAGTAGAACTTTGTACCAGGTATCGCAAGATGCGACTGAGGTACCGGAACCAATTGATGGAGGTATATCCATCCGAAACAGCGCAGCTGAAATACTACAGGGCGAGGATAGGTAGCTGAATCCTCGTCGCTAAGTTGCGTTCTGCGATCGCTACCCCGACTGCCCAGCGCGGCCCTGCTACCTTGGGGAGGTTTATGTCCAACAGTGGATTTTATATAGCTGACTTTATATGATTAATAATCTCTATGCTAAATCTTGCAGAGATTCAGCTGATCCGGCGAGAAAGAGTTACACATATCAATACAACTCATTCAAACTTTTATGTTTATAATATAAATATATTAAAATAGATAAAAATCTAATGTTGTTAATTAAAATTTGTATGTCATATCTGATACATAAATAGTATGCGACAATTTTAAATAATTTTTGACTAATACTAAAATAATAATAAAACTTATATTCTGTCTGTTTGTTGCGAATTCACGGCTCAGCCTTATGGCATACGCTGCATTTGATCGATGAATATTTTCATCGAACCCTTCAGAATTTAAATAAAAAGTTAAATTGTAAAAGTGTTTTTTTAATACTTAATTAACTTCTATTAATTATATTGTATGTATTTAGAATTATTTTTATTACTTAATTGTATAGGGTTTTTACTTTATATCTCATCCCTAAGGATCTTTTGTTATTAGGGTAAATAGTCTTTGGCGCTTTCTGACAGCTAATTGTGCAAAAAATTGTGCCGATTCCTTAAAGAAAAAAAATTAGGTCTTTTCCACGGCAACATATTTTGATATATGTCTGCCTGTGTATTACTCTCGGCTATAACAACTCCTGTGCTAAATTTTACCCAGAACTATTTAGCCGTTCCGGCGTAAAAGAGTAAGAAATATACTACAATTATACAATTATTACAACTATTATATACAACTTTATGTAAAGTAACAATTATTAAAACGTCTATTTACTAATACGTTGTGAAATCGAGTTCGTATAAAACAATTTAGTTTTCACGAGTAACTACTTCTTGATTCACTTTTAGGTTACTGACAATTCCTTTTCCTTATATAGCCTGTCTTTTAGCCAAAAATGTTCAGGTCCCACCGTATACCGTGTAATAATACATAATATTGTTTCACAGTGTCAAAGGCCGAGATACTGTCGGGCCCAGAGCTGTTTGTGAGGGCAGGATCGGACATCAATCTCACTTGCGTCGCCAAGCACGCCCCTGACCCACCGAGGTGAGAATATTATGCAATCAAATGGAAGGCTGGCTGCGAAACGAGTGGGTAAAGGGGAACGAACATTTCATTTATTTGCCGTGTTTCTTTCAACGAGGAATTGGAAAGTATTTGTTGATAGCGCTAGATTGAGAGGAGCGCATATGTGTGCATGATTTTTTTCCTTTAGAATTCAGGTCATTGTCATTATATCGTCCGTAGAATATCCGCTGCTGGATAGAAGACTCCTTAACAGATTTATAGTAATTTAATATCGGTCGGTACCTGCAATTAGCGTGATTCCGTGGTTCTAGAAAGAACATCTGTCAACTTTGTCGGTGGATGTCCTATGCTGCGCTTGTGGGCACATAGTCTCTATTTCAGAACCTTACAGACCCATTTGCCATCGGTTTTCCGTATTAAATAATAAGATTTTTTATTTCAAACATTGCCTTATATTGTTTTAACTATACGATTTTTACACAAAATCATGGTAAATTATTATTATTAGTGCAATCGCCAGTTTCAGAGCCCCAACACAAAAACTCTCCATTTCCTGACGCTTGCTAAAAAGAATGGCCACTCTGAAATCTCATTATCAAACTTAACAAGACGTCCTCGATGTAATTTCAAAGATTATAAATAAAGGAGCACATTTCCACGGTTGTTCACATTTGGTGGACCCGACATTCGGGTCGGAACGTGACACGAGTGTAATGAGACTATTCGCCTGGGATTGAGGTGGATTGCAGGCTACCTTTTTATTCCTTCGCTAATGGTTGCTAAAACAAATATTTTTTGTTCCAATTGTGCCGTTTGGAAGTATTTTGTGACTCAATCCGATTTGCGATGTCATCTTGGTCGACGGTTTGATGAATATTCGGGTCTAAAGTCTATTCAGTCCTTTAAAGATAAGTTCTTGAGAGCTTTTTTGAAGTAAATAAAAAAACAATAACAATTTAAGCCTTGAGCTACTGTATTAATAATCTGATTATGTTTTATAAACATCTATATTCAGAATAGTTACGATTTAAAATAGACTTTGTCACCCTCCTTGGTATATACAGTTTTTTGTAAACATCAAATTATACACGAATTATAAAGAGGTTCATGTCCTAACAAGTTTAATATTAATTAAAAAGTAAAGACCCTGATAATGTCCTTTGAAATTCACGGGAATGTCATTAATAAAAGCGGATTCTTAAAGAGGCCGTTGGTTGTTACTAATTATATTCACATAAGACATCCAATTTGTTCGTATATTTTTGAAATTATTGGCTCTCATTCTATACTTTCTTCTATTCTGCGTACTGCAAGTACTGAATAGACGACCCCGTCTTTCAGATCTCACGGTGTTATAATGAAAGTGTGTTATCGTGTACCTTTTCACACTCACCGCGCCTATACATTTAGTCTTCGCATCCATAAACATGATAAGCTCATTTCCAGATAAAAGGGTCGGCTGGGTCCCTAAGTGAGGCATTCTTTGACTATCACCATTTAATGGGCTCTGTGTCTGAGATCTCTCGGCAAGGGACCTCCAATTTGAATATTGATAGGATGATACGCTTCGTGTATGTAGAGATGACATTTTTTATTTAGGTCGCCCCATAAGTTATGTATGCGGCGCCTAACGCTTATGGGGGTTATAAAATAATGTTATTATATAAGGACCCCAGGAGACAGCCAACGACCCTAAATATTTTTTTTATTTGAATAAGGTTAGTTGTTTATTTTCACAAAGCATTTAAAGAAAAAGATTATAATACAACTACTGACAGTTTATTTAGCTTTTTACATTTTTCGTTTAAATTTTTGGTTACCTTGTGGTTGCTGCATAAAAAATAAGCCGCGTTATAAAGCTGTTAAAAGTGTAGTTTTATTATGAGCAGTGGACGTGTCAGAAAATATTATAGTAATAGGTATTTCCATATCAAATATTGGTTGATGTGACATTGTCCACAAGAAATTTAGGGTATTGATATTCTATTTGTGTGTCGACATTTGATATATACACTCTAATACATAATATATTATAAAAGCCGAAGAACTAGCGTTCTAAGCAATATAAAGGCACTTTATGGCAAATTTAGTTTATATACCTTTAGTGGAATTCGTATTCGATTTCAATGCATTATTCCGAAGTTCATTCTGGTGTCGGTCGCGGTAAAAGCGTTCACGCTATTATACTGTATGCTTGCCGAATACTAATACCTCGGACCAATTTAGACAGTTCCGTAATTGGTTCACTGGTACTTAAATAACAGTATAAGTATGATTTATTAAGAATATCTGACGCGCGGAAGATCTCATACAAAAACTTGTCAGCATTGGTACCTCACTCCATTTATTTCTAGCGCCGAATAGTCGATTTAAATTTGCACTGTGTTACGGTTTGAATGGTGAAAGTGGCAGTGAAATTCAAGTCATAAGGTTGGCAACGTGCTAGTGATATCCTTGTGATAATATGGTCTTCGGAGATAATTACTATCAAGCGGTCTGTAAGCCTGTATGTAGACTTGGTCTCATAAAAAAAAAATGCCAGCGTGATTGAAGTTAATCATAAGCTTTAATCACACTGGCTAATTTATCGTATCATGTTTTTTTTTTCAATTGCAAGTTACTCCTGTAATTTAAGACATTATGAAAATTGTTTTAGTTTTATCTACTGGTACCGCGGTGAGCAAGTTGTGAACTACGCTCAGCGCGGAGGCATCAGTGTTGAGACAGAACAACGGACGAGGACGAGCCGCCTACTCATAGCGCGGGCAGCTCCACACGACTCCGGAAATTACACATGCGCGCCAAGCAGCTCTGGTTAGTAAAAGCTTACGCATTATGGCCTAATTTTTTCGTAAGATACCAAGGTTAACTATATTCGAGAAAAGGAATAAGTTGCTTTGTTTACTTAGCATTAGAACGCAACCATAATGTATTGCCATAGAGTATGTGGCTGCGTACCATCGAGCTTGTAAATTATCGCACCCAGTCGACCAAGTAAAATTAAAAAAAAATGGTAACAAATGTACTGTAAGACAAATGTAGTTCCAGATAGTAAAGTAAGCAGAAACAAAAAGAATATACCATAATTAAATACTTGTTCAGACTTAATGGCAACACTATGCACACAGATTTCCATTTGCTTATTTATAACCAGCAAACGGCATAACAACTATAGTTTATCATAGAATAATTCTTGTATATAATCGTCGATTGGGGAAAAAACATATATTGTCTATACTTTGACATCTAAAAGAAAAACAAAAACATTCATATAAAACCTAGCCATAAAAACGATAAAGAGACGAGAGAGAGAATCTGATTTTATATTTAAGCTGCTTGTTTACGAGCCAACCGCTCACATAACTCAGGTAACTATGTATTTATATATATCTTATGATACCATGGAACATATATAATATGAATTCCCTATCTTCTCAACAAAGAACATGCACATATTAAATGCAAACAGATAGTATGTTCGAGACAAAGGAGGTTAACCGAGCCGTCATGTAGGCATGAGATTTCCGTTTGCGTATGTAAATGATGTGTTTGATTGTTTATGTGACTTGTATGAAGCGAATACCTGCTTTGTTGTCATTTCCTATTTTGTTTCTATCTTATTTACGTGAAATAAAAGTTAATACCCACTAGTTCACGTTTTTAAAAACCAATTGATTGACGTGCTCGATGGCGCAGAAGTTAGTGATCCTATCTTGTGCGTCGAGGGCTCGAGCCTCTACCAGGAAAAATATAATTGTGATGATATTTGTATTTTTTCGGTGTCTTGGTGTTATATGTATTTAAGTAGTATGTTTGTGATTCCTGTGTTGTCTGATGACCGTAACACAAGAGCTTTAAGCGACTTTTTAGGTCAAAGTATGACATGTTGTGGGATTTTTATTGATGAAAATATGAAGTGCAAAAATGTAGTTGAAAAATATTTTACCATGATGGCTAGTGAGAATATAAATATAAATAGAAAATAAATATACAAGTGTATGATAACTAATACATTATTTGTTTAAAAACAATAAATTTGCTATTTACTTTTGTTCTGATTTTTAAAGGGCCAGTAAAATAACAATTAATGCCTTTAATACTACCAATTATTTAGACAATAAAATTGATTAATATTTCATTGTAACGACTATTGATTGTTACAAAACTCATTTGCGTGCGTGCTCTTTCACTTGCGTACTAAATACATGCAATCAAATGACATGCATTTAAAAATGTTTACCAAAAAAATATATTATATGTTATCTTATATACCTATTGTCTGATTCAAAAGTAAGCATTCTACTTTTATCATAAAAAATAATAACAAAAAAATATTAAAATCGTTATATTTTATGCAAATGTCGAATCAATTTCAAGTGAGTCAATATTTAGAAAATACGTGAGGTTAATCATCTAATAATTCTATGAACAATTATTCCTATATAAAATAGCTGATGTTTTATAATGTTTCACAAGCTAGAATATTCAGATACAAACAGTAGAATTAAATAAAAGAGCGCATTTATTTTCTATATTCTATTTCCTTTTGTGCAGAATCGGCATCGGTGATAGTGCATGTGTTGAGCGGGGAGAGGCCAGCCGCAATGCAGAGTTCCGGCTCGACCCCGCCACGCATGGACCGCGCCATTTTCACAGCAGTTGCTACCATCTCCACTGTGAACGCGCCCAAACCCTGGCTAGTCATCCCACTCACACTCGTCGCTCAGTACCTCTCTCTCACAACACTGATAGTCATATTTCTACTCGCCAACACATCAAGCAACATCATTGGTACCTTACTTGCTCCAAAATTCAAACAAGATACAAGATGACCAATTTCAACCCAATAATTTAAATCCCAATTTGTAATAAAAATTGTACATACAAAGAAATGTTTGTATTCAATGAGTTTAAGCCCGTTGGGAAACTTTTGTTGACCTATTAAAGACAACGATAATAGACACTAATGTTTCTATGTAAATGTTATTGTATGGTCAATTTTAGGTAAATTTGGTTCTTAGATAAATTTTGATAGATTGCCCTTTTATCTTGAATTTGCGAAGAAAGGAAATTGGGCTTAATGATTTTCTATTATAACCGGCCTTGGGGATTAGCAAAAAGCATTTACTTTACAAGGAGCTGTTATAAGATTATCCGTGACTGACTCCCGTTTGTTTTTCCAGCTAGCAACAACCGTTGTCTTAATCCATGCTGAGATTACGTGGGAATCGATTTCGTTATTCCTATCCGGGATGAAGTAAGATTGAATCGGGGCAAGAGGCTTATCTGTGTGTAATGTATCTAAGTTCCAGTTGCTCTCTTTGCCGCATTATTTGTCTTCGATCAGGTCGTGTAAACAAGCGTTGACAACGGTGCAGCCTTAGTCTTGACCTAATTCGGATTGTGTTTCTCCTTGGCGTAATTGTTTATTAGCATTACCGCACGACTGATGCACTGATTTTTTTAATTAAATGAGAATCTTTTGCGTCATTTATTCAAAAAGCTCTTAGTTTATTTATTCTTTTTTTGTGATTTATAAAAAGATTAAGGGAAAACGTTTTCAGAAAATATATTGTGGTAGTATTTTTACTTACAAAAAGTAAATAGAAATACTACATATTCTTACATATAATTTCCAACTTTAGAACCATTTTTGTTGTTCTAGGTGGAAGCATGTCATCGGCAACTGGTGCATAATATAATTTGCTTTTAACGCATTTTGATTCCTAGCAGGTAGTGACCGAGATAACCTTATTTACACATGGGATCAACTTATTTTAGAGTCAAGTTTCTGTAGATCAAACGAATCCGATTCGGGTTCTCGACAATCCAACCATAAATTTTGTCTGAAATCTTTTTCACGTTTGTTATTTTAGTCCCACTGCGCTAAAGTTTATATGCTTTATTTTCAAAATGGACAGCTGATCATAGAATATATTGAACTGGGGGTTTCGATCAATGCATCTCATGCAATCAAAGAATACAAATGAGAATTAATAATATGTTCGTTTTTGTAAACATGTAAAAAGTCTTTGTTTTCCAAAAAAATCCCATTACAAACAATACTGAACCAAACAGTAATTTTAGCAACCATTCATCACATTGCAGCTATGTTGTAATGTACATACATATTTCTCCAGAATATAATTTAGTTCGACATTTTTCTTTTATTAAATAACAAACATACCCTAGGTTTACTAAATTTAAAAGCGTGGTCTTCCTAAAAAATCATCTGTTTGAACCTCGTTGGTTTTTATTTGGAGCTGATTTGATTTATCTTGTTGAAAAACTTTTACTGTTCCATCTGCGTTTCGTTGCTCGTAAAAAGAGATGTATTTTTTACCACTATGTTTTAAGCGCACATTCTACAGGTTGGATAGAAAATTTCACTTTAATTTTGAATATTTTAGATATATGATACGTTATGTACGTTTTATATATAACAAATTTTAACAAAAACTGAATCGCTTTCTAAAGGATATTTAAATATCCTCTTCCTTAACAATCTTTAACTTCTCAATAATTATAGATATAAATCGTGTTTTATGACATTTTTTGGAAACGTTTAACATCAAACATGCTAAAAACTGCTATTTTAAAGTATGACTTAGTGCATATTTTATTAAAATAATACCATTGTTCAGTTCGTGTGTTTGCTTTTTAAGTTAATTTATGACTTTAAAGTAGTTTTTTTGCTAATTTTGTGTTTCATAGATCTTTTTATCCCTTAAAATGTACAGACGGAACAGTTTCTAGAAGAATCTGCGATTGTAAGTAGAAACAAAAGAAAGTCTAAGCATAATTCTGTTCCGGCCCATTTACAGGAATCTGACGGATCATTACTAAACGTTCGCTCAGTTAGTTTGCCTTTATGCGCTGTTCGACCTTGTTTCTTAGGAAAAGAGACGTCGCAAAAACAAATTTATGATTTTCTTAGTGAACGAATAAGATAAAAGGGTAAAAATAGGGTCAGTTGGCTGTTTCATAGGAAAAAAACACTATTTACAATGTTATTTCATTTCGCTTGAAAGTCTTAACGACTGCATCCTTGTCAGAGACAAGTAAAACATATAAAAAGATGTTATCTAATTTCTTTAGAATAACGAAGTATTTATGGATAAGACGTTTAAATAAATATCAGAAATAAATTTCTAGTTGTTAAGCTTAGATCCTTGTAAATATAATAATAGTGTTGTAAATATCTTTCGATGTAAATAAGATATATATACAATTTTCGTTTGTAATAATTCCTTGACAGCCAAAATAATACAAACTTCTAAACGCGATGATTTGTAAAACTGTCGTTACCTTTTAAAGTAGTCAACAAGAGGGTTGTGTAATAAACTATCAAATGTAGACGTATTGAGATATGTTACTTAACGATTTATAAGAAATACAGAATAGTAATAAAATTATTGAAATGAAGAAGCGTTTTATTTGAGATTGCATCCTTTATTATATCCTTTCCTAGCTTCCTGTTCCCGACTTAGTCTGCGAGAATCGAGAAATCCTATCTAGATATCTACCTGCGTAACCACAATCATGAAAAGAAATAAAGAGGTAACATGGCGATGCTAAATATTTTTATTTGTTCTGTGACTGGGAGTTAAATATGTATTTAAGTATTGTATCTGTAATTACTCTATTATCTGTTATCCGTAACCATGTGCTTCACGAGATTTATCTCGGAGTCAGGTCAATATATGAGTTGTTGTGTATATTTGTTTTTATTATATAATACCAATTTTCTTGTAAAAAGAATTAGATCTATCTTAAGGGAACTGTATGTACATTATTCCAAGATAGGTATAGTCTTTACAATCTCATTTCATAAAACATCAATTTTAGCGTTATATTACGTTATATTATTATTATATCTGTTGAGAACATATCAACTAACTTTCAATGTATATCACTCCTCTGGCGGTGATGGGATTGATGTCCAAGTATTCTTGTTTCTATATATTTATATGAGAAGCTAAAATTTGTATCCCTTTTGTGAGGAAATTATGCGCACTGATAAACGTGATATTAAAGTCATTGTGGAGAAAGTTTATATAAAACTATGTATTTTATACAAATGTACCAGAAATACATTTAATAAAAATAGATAATAAATACACACACACATATAT
>JACJUM010003129.1:5006923-5324358 GCA_020976665.1 Heortia vitessoides
TATATATATATATATATATATATATATGTGTGGACATATCGATGATATACTTAAATAAAGTAAACATTAAGAATAATAACGAAAAAATCACAAAACATTTCATCGTGACTCCGAAACAAGTCGCTTAAAGCACTTGTGTTACGGATATCAGACAACAGTGGAATGACAATAATCAACGAAAGGCTTTTTGCAATTTGATGACTTATATTATTATTTTTACCACTACAAAGTAACTTTCAAATAAGTTAAAAAAAAGATATTAAATCAATACGAATAATATAAATGTAAGCACAAAATAAATTGTATTGTACAAATTCCAACCCACACCCAACATAGATACATTAAGTAAATCTGTTTACCCACAGCAAAGGGTCTGTAACAAAAACGTATTCTAGTCAGTTGAAAAAAGCATTGCATTAAGTAATGCGGCCATGGAAATGGGTAGACAAGAGGCGGAATTGGGTAAGGGATAAAAGAGAGAAACGACCGTATCAAGATGAAAAGAAAGAGAGGAAGCGCTGGGACACAGCGATATGTTCGACTGGTGGAATCATTTAACTTGATGTACGAGCAAGGGTTAGTGGCACATCCGAGGACAGTATATCAAAGGATGGAGATATATTAAGGATAAATATACCATAGTATCCTTCTAAATTACTTTACTGTTCTTTATCAAATTTATTCAGAGTTTAGGTTGTTATGCGCATAATATGAGACATAACATACATATAATTTTATAAATTCCTATTAAGGGAAATCTACTCTATTCGTTCCAATAAAATATACTTACCTATTAGATTTATATTTTTTTACACAACATCTCATACGTTGACCGGATTTCGAGGTATGTAGCTTATAACACTTGTGTTATGGATATCACACATTAGAGGACACAGGACTACTTTGACAACACAAATACATAGAACCAATACAAATATTATTTATGTGTTGTTCCGCGAACACACGAAACTTATGTCTTAAATCCTGTTGTTAGAAATTGATATAGATAGAATAAAACTTGGCACACAAGATATATATACACTAGCGAACATGACATCGGGCCCGTCAAAAAGATAAGAAAGCTCTTTGTAAGCTTTCGTAGCGTAACGTTACAACTTTACTGTCGCTATACAAGTTTACATAATGTTTTATTTAAACAGAATCTATTTAACATAAATTATATACACAAGTGCCGTGAGTTACTGGCAGAATAGTATAGTACCTCCCTCTGCACCAGGTGTAATAGGCGAATAAGGTACCAGAACTGACTGGTGGCCATATATCCATCCGAAACAATGCAGCTCAAATGCACAGGGCGGGGATGGCCAACAGCATCCCCGTCGCGATAGCTGCGCTCTGCGATTGCCAACACGCTTGCCCAGGCTGGCAATTACGGGCAAATAGCCTCCTTTCTTGGAAAGGCTTTGTCCAGCAGTGGACTTCCAATAATGTTGATGATGATTTACACAAAGTTCACAAACACTAAGTTCTGATCGATTTCACTAACCGCCAAATTAGCACTGCGAGAAAAATCATCCCAAACTGTTTGTAAAGGTACTAAATCTAGCCATGGCACACTTTATACTCTAAATAGGATTCTCCTGACATGGCGTTATTTAATGTCAAAAAGTGCGTGCTGAGAGTACGAAGCGGAAATCGTTTCAGATAACCGTCATCCTTCAGTTCTAAGGACTTTTGACAAATTGTGTTCAGAGATGACAGTTGGCTTTAGCGTCACTAGTGAAGGCACCTAGGTGAGTAGAGAGAGATTTTCAACATATGCGCATATTATATATTATTCTGTCAGACACATTTAACTCCTGTGCACAATTTTTTTGCAACATTTATTTTATGTGACTATTTCTACTTTATTTAGATAAAACGTCTAGACCGATTTCATGGGACTTACACAAGTAGTCAGCTGACATATGAGGGCTAATTTAGCCTACTTTAATTTCAGAGAATATGATATAGTTACTATACCGTGAATATACGTTTATTTTACGATTTTCCATGTCTGCATAAGTTAAACTGGACTAAGATGTGATATATTTTTAATTAAGAAGAAAATGAACGTTTCTCATTAGAAATGAATGTTTTTATCAAGAACTGTATTTGATGTTGATGTAGAGGAACATAGTCATAAAAACTTTTCGGGAATATAGTCTGTTGGAAAATATAGCAGTAAAAAAATCTACATTGTTGACTTTTAGAAAACAAAACAAAGACAAATACATGGAGTACATACATTATATATTTATCATACAAATAATAAAAGAAATATTTATCATTACATTCATGCAAACATGTATCACCATCATAATATAAGCTATAAAACGTCTACTACTCGACATAGGCCTCCACAAGTAATCTCCAATAGAACCGGTTTTACGTCACGATCGTGCGGTTTTAGTCAAATTGTCTGTCCATCTTGCGAGACGCCTTACGCTGAGCATGCCGGCAAGTGGTCTTTATTCTAAAACTTATAATTAAAGGTGAAACTAGTCCTACTTACCAAAAATATTAACCCAAAATATAAAAAATAAAACAAACTTTATCACCTAGCGGCAAAAACGAGTAAGGTCAATGTATGAGATGTTCTGTGAATTTATTAAAAGCATGGAAGAAATATATAACTTTGTAAAAAATGCTATTTCGAAGATAGTGAATAGTATCAATTGAAATAACCTCATATTTAATGAGAATAAAATAAAGTACATTAATTTAGTCACACCTAACGTTAAAGCAATGTAATCCAATGGTATAATCAAAGTTGAGAAATTGTATCTAGTCAATACTGCAGTATTTTTGGGTATTACATTAGACAACAAGCCTTAAAACAAAAACTTAATTTCTCTAATACTTCTGCAACCTGTGTAATGTAGAAGATACGTCGATTTACAGTCAGAACCGACGCGTTTTGTCTGTAAATCGACTGTTTGACGGTTGTTTCTTCTTCTGTTTTGTTTTAAAATGAAATTACATACAGAAAAAGAAGAAAAAGTAGTCGATACTCGCTCCATAAAATAAACAATTAATTTAAAAGCAAATGTGTAAGGTTCTACGATAAAATATTGAGTAGTATTACAAATGCAACTTAAAACAATTCCAGAATTATGTGCAGCGTTTACTTATTTATAAAGTAAACCTTATTAATGTATTAAAGATTATATTGATGATGAAACTGCTGAAACAGACTGTGGTTTGTTAGCGAATACGCCGGTAGAGATCTATTTATACTGAATCTCCAGGTATTAATGGCACCTTTATTTTCATCACTTTTTAGGCAGGTTCTTTCCTGCTGACTAGCGGAACGGTCCTGCAAAAAACAAAGCTTTAAGACCCGTCTGGTACCAGCAGACTTGTTTAAAGTAGCATATTCAATATTTGTTTATTCAAATGACTCCAATATGCTTTGGGGACATCAGAGTCAAAGGTAATTTGAGTAAAAGATAGAGAATCTATTTGTATAGCGAGAAATATTACTAATGTTATATAATTTTGTGCAAAACTGTTTTGAATCGACCATCGTGTGTCGGTTTTGGTACCTTAGTCGCTTCTTACAATATCTGTTGCAAGGAGAAGTACTATTTTATTCTGCCAGAACCCCACGTCTCATAATTAATAACATGAGTATTCGGTAAAGAAGCACAATAAGTCAGACACGTGAAATATATATTTCTATATTTATATATATATATTACTACTAGTAATATAGTATATATATATATATATATATGGTTTGGTCCTAATAAAACAACGCGTGAATGATACAATTAAACAAATCTAATTACAAAAGCTGCCTAGCGAAAACAAATGTTTTCTAAACAGTTTATATTCCCTGCAACTTTTCATGTTCAAAAGATCACGAACACGAAGTTTTGCCGCATTATATAGTTTCTACTATTTTATTAGTCAAATCGGCTATAAGTATGAAATATAATTGTAGCATAGTCTAAGAATGTTATGAACAAGATACACAGATTGTATTATTTACCTTCATTATTTATCATCATTGTAATCGCAGAATGTTCATTCGCGTTCATTTCGCAGGAATAATTCCAGATGTTCTTAAATCATTTGACATACTCGAGGACGGTTGCAGCAATTTAAACAAAACGTGTAGCAAAAAATTTAAAAAACCCTTAATTAAAAGATTTATTATAAGTACTGAACGAGTGAATATAAAAAAAATCTATAAATGATATATATGTAGGATTTGCTAAAAACGGATTCGAAACGAAGATCGGATCGTAGATCTGATCCGAGTACTAGAACTATTATCAAATATTAACACGGTATATTAATATATTTTACCACTCACATTTTTACAATAAGTTACTTTGTTGTAAGTTTAACAGTATTTTTTAAATACCTAAAGGGAATTACTTGGACAATACATTTGATGTTAAACCATTTCAAAATTCTACCCTCAAAGAACTCGGGTACATTAGGCGCCTAGATCTTTGAAAATATTGACTTTCAAAACAATTTCCTGATGGAGTCAATTATTAAATTAAATTAAACGGCTTTTCCGACAAAAGAATGTAGAAGACAAAACTTTGAGAACGTAAGCTTTTAATGTATTGAAAAACATAATAGCTAAGTTGGGTTTATAACGATTCATATGATATTAGTCGTAAGTTTTAGATTAAGTTTTTATTGTAAACTTGTTCGTAGTCCCACTAAATTAAAATGACCGAAATATGAGTTACTAAGTGAGATTAAATTAGATTAAATGGATACTTATAATCTTTAACACATAAATGTTGGTTTTTATAAAGTAAACTTTAGTAGATTGAGATATTTTATGTATTATTAATATATTTTTCAATTTTGTATATTTAAAAAAATAATGTTATTTTTATCTAAGATTTATATCGCCGGAGGGTTTTAAATACCTCCCCATGTACCAGGTGTCGTAAGAGGCAACTGCGGTATAGATATATAGATATACAGATATTTAGATATACAGATATATAGATATACAGATATTTAGATATATAGATATACAGATATATAGATACACAAATATTTAGATATACAGATATTTAGATATATAGATGTACAGATATTTAGATATACAGATATATAGATATACAGATATTTAGATATACAGATATTTAGATATACAGATATATAGATATACAGATATTTAGATATATAGATATATTGAGAAGTAAATCAACCCATAACAACAACCAACAACGTAGCTCTAATGCAACCGAGCGGGGTGGATCTGGGAATAGTTGGAAATTCTAAATTACTATGGTTATTACATCTGTATTGGATTTTGTAACAAAAATAGATATTAGCCATAGAAAGTTCACTGTTGGACATAGGCCTCCATAAAATACGGGGACTTTTACCCATAATTGCCCACAGGGCCTGCCCTGTGGCAATCGCAGATCTGCATCGTGGCAATCGCAGAGCGAAACTTCGCAACTAAGCTGCTGCTGCCCATCCCCACCCTCTAGTATTTTAGTTGCGCTGTTTCATGGATGGGTATTTAGTTGTATATCCGTCCCAGATAGCGCAACTGCCCGTCTATCGGTTCTGGTACCTCAGTCGCCTCGTACGACTCAGAGGGAGATACTACTCTACTCCGCCAGTACAGCGCGGCTCATAGTAAAATATAGAAAGATATAATGATTAAGAAATTGAATAAAAAGAAATAAAAGTGTAACATGTACATTATGTTTTCTATACAAAAAGATACTGAGATAATGTATATGGGTTCGTGGGTATAGAAAGTTAGAAAAAACGTTTTATAAATCTAATTTAATAAAGATTATACTTGAAAATAAATGATAGCATAAGTATTTAAAATTTTATCAAAGACATTTATCATGAAATAAATATGCATAGTTGTATATTTTTAAGTAAAACACGCTATGAAGTCTTTACGAAACAAACCTCTTTGGCTGCATCTATACAGTTAATAAACCTATCATTTTTAGCATATGTATGCATATCAAAGGTTCCTAATCAAGCGGCTGATCTAACGAGGTCTATGAATAAGCCATAGATCCAGTGATCCACTTTTCGAGATCTGACTCGACGCGTTAACGGTGTCGAGATAGATGGCGGGTCCGATGACCTCTAACACCTGACTGACTGATGACTGCTCTATACAGATGGCGTAATGTACCTTCACCTGGTTTTAACTCATTTATATCCAGTTTTTAGGTTACTCATGTTGTACTGGCAATAATTGCTGTATCTATTAAGGGAAGCGGGCAGACTGTAAATTCTTAATGTCCAACCAACTGTAAATGTGTAACCAACATAATTTGCAGTTGTGTTCACTTGTTACCTTTCTGTACTGATTAAGAACCATATCAAACTTACGGCTGACCGTATTTTTATAGTATGTTCGGATTCTATATGAATTTATAAGTTATTAATGTTATAAATACAAAAGTTTTAATGGATGTTGTTCACTCTACGCTAGAACGGCTAAACGGACCAAGATAAAATATGACACTAGGTTATAATTTGAAATATCATATTTTTGTAGAAAAATAATATACAACTCCCGTGGCTGTACCACTCTTTTTGCCGTTGTTTTTCGTCAAGAAGGTAGAATTTTATATTTTTGTAGTTTAGGGGTAAAAAAATGGCGATGTTTTTCTTTCTTTAAAAATCAGTAGATGCACGCAACAAAGTTGTGAGCAGCACCTAAAATAATTAAATATTGAGACATATCAATTCGAAGCGTCGAACACAAAAATGTGAAATTGATGTAGAATATTTAAATTGTTTATTTATCACATACATTGTTCCGATGCCTAGTTAATGATTCTGCCTTTGATGTGAACCATGGTGCTATAAACGCAATTTTTATTTTTGTGTTGCTGAGGGAAATAAATTTTTGCGTCTCAAGCGAGCTTAATTGAGCTATGTAGACAATTAATACATATTGCTATACGGAAAACGGTACATTGACATGTTATATATTTATTATTACTTTGAATAATGATATATATAAAGAGTAAAAGAAGACTTTAAATAACACACTTAGATAGTTAAAAGTGTAAAAGAAAACCACTCGATTATTCGTACGATTAAATCATCATCATCTGCATCATATCAGCCATAAGACGTCCACTGCTGGACATAGGCCTCCCCAAGTAACCTCCAATAGGACCGCACGATCCTGCTATTAAATCGCACGCCATAAAATATTATCGGAAAAACAAAACGTTTACCTTTTATATAAACAATTGATCTTTAAGAAGAATTCGTTGTTATTATTGGTAGCTACTTATTGCAATTGTACCTCTGTCAAAGTTCGCTTACATTAGTCGACAGCAATTTGAAAATGATACTTTGGTGAGCGAGCCGATGCTAACTGTATACCTATTTCTACCGAAATAACGAGAGGTCCTCAGGGATAAAATACAAAGTGAAGACCTCGCGGAAAAAATCGCTGGTAGAAAGCTAGTGTGTCTGTAGATGCTGCTGCCCATCTCCGCCCTGTGAATTTGAGCTGCACTGTTTTGGATGGATATACCGCCATCTGTCAGTTCTGGTGCCTTAGTCACCTCTTACGACATCTGGTGCAGTGAGAGGTTCTATTCTATTCTACCGGTAATATGACATAATATCTATTAATATCTACAAGGTTGGCAACGCGCTATTGATATCCTTTTGATATTATAAGCGTCCATAGGCTGCAGTGATATTGTCTATCACACGAATAAGATTGTTTAATCTGGTCAAATAAAAAAAGCTGTCAGCTTTATATACTGGTTATAGCAATGCCTACTCGTCAAATTTGTACAGCGATTGGCGTAAATTTTTCGGGCGATATGTTTCCTAGTTCGGTATTTTCGTATATATGTCATGTCCGGCCACTCGTCTCCCATGGGAAGGAAAAGTTACGGTCACGTTTTGGAAATGTATTTTTACTATTCGTTTTGTGACCTCTCGACATTCGAGCCTTTCTCGCTAAATTGAAAAAATCTTTCAAGTTCAATTCACAGCAAGTTTTGTGTAAACACTTAAATTTATTTATGGGGGCTCTATTTTGGTGTTTATAAAATACTATCTGTTTAAACTTCAAATGTAAAATTATAAAGATCTTATTAACAACATTTCCCTTATTTACATTAAGAACGGGTGAGAATCGAACCCTTAGCGCACAAAATTATAACACTACCGAATGTGCCATGGGGTCTTATAGCCATAGGTTATAACGGCTGAATCGTGGGAGATATGCGTGGCTGGCAGACGCCGTTTCTCGGTTAGCAGAAGTCTTGACTCTCGACAAATTCATTATATCTACGTTCTTGTCCCTATATTGCAATTCTCCCCCTTACGGGGCTTTCTGAGCACAGCCTTTCTCGGCGATTCAGCTCACTTCTCATGGGGTCGGTCGATAATATTCAATACTTTAAAAATATTAAAAAATAATTTAAATACATTTTAAAATTTTGCAACCACAATGAAAGCGACAAATGGCGGTTTACCTATGCGAAACAGTGCAAGCTCAAATACAACAGAACGGGGATGGGTAGCTCAATTTCCATTACGAAGCTACGTTTTGCTACTCCTACCATATTTTACTGGAAGCTTGTGTTGTGAGATTGACATATACGTGTTTTTTGTACATGTGATAATAATCTCATTTCTATACAAGTAATGTATAAAAAGTCGTCAGTATCTAAGCAAAGAATTTACTACTAATATAATTAGTTCACAAATCAATTCCTAACTCCTAGATACAATACTTCATAAATATAATATTTTTATACATATTTAATACAAATTTAATACAAAGAACAAACACAAATAGTCATGATAAAAGTTTTGTCCTGGATGGGGAGGAATCCACCACTCTTGTTGCACATAATAGGAACTGAATGCCCTGGCATGTCAACGAATAATAAATAATTTACTACTTCTTATTCTATAATATCAAACACCTACTGCCTTTCTATCAAAAATTAATTTAATTACTTTTGCATCGGCTTTAAAACGTTTTTTTTTTACTTTGTACATCTTTTGTCACTTCGATTAGCTTACGGCGCTCGTTCTCACAATTACCGAACTCGAACAAAAAAATTAATAAGTTTAATAAGCCGTTAAATAGTAGTTATAAATAAGCATGATAAGTCAGAAAATATTCGTAAAACAATTGCTTTTATACGAAGGTATATATTAGGCGACGTCGTAATTTTCATTCGCCAAGTTATTGATTTCCTACAATCAATATTTCAGCAAAAATAGACCACTAGGAAAAAATCGTCATGTTGACTAAGGTCTCGGTAGCATAAAGGTAGAGCAGTCCTCATGTGTAGGAAAGATGCAGGTTCAAACGCCACCTGACATCTGAGACAACTAAGTTTTTTTTTCTAGTAAATATCATCTTACATATATTTCAGCATATTCTGTGCATAAAAACTCTCAAAGTAAATAATCAAATGTGATATAAAGATTCACCATATACCATTTTATTCGATTAACGCTGACACATTTATGTATTACAAATGTGTTTGCCGTCCAAATAATAAATACCTTGAACCCCGTTATTGACATTCTCTCGGCACAACAAAGAGAAGCAAAACAATAGACTCCTATCTGACAAACGCACTCCAGTCTCACATTGCGTACTTGACACGTGAATAAAGTATGATCTTCACAAAGTCCAAAGCTGTATATATGTGTATTGTAAATTAAAAATTTACAAGAACTACAGTAAATAAAAATCAAAAGGATTGATTAAGAAAATAATTTACCAAATATTATTCTTTATTTTATAAAACAATGCATCGGTGTGAGTGTGCCGAAAAGAAATCAAAATTTATATATTGGTATATTAAAGTATCTACGGTAGATACAACAAAAATAAGCGTTTTAGTTTTTTGTCGGTTAGACGTAAACTTCGAAACGGCTAGAACGATTTAAGTATAACTTATACTGGCAGATAGCTGATATTATAAGGAGTAACTAAAGGTACTTTTCTTCTACAAGCAGAGCATTCAGACAAGAATTCAAGGATAAAATATAGCTTATATAAATTAATGATAATGTAGCTTTTCATTAGAAAACTTATATATTTTTTAAATCAGTTGAGTAGTTTTGAAGTTTATTAGTATCAATTTCACAATAATATAAATCTAGACTCGTTACACCCATTTTAAGGTATAAATAGTTTAATTGTATCAAATATTAATATACCAGCCATTTGAAGTTCACTGCTGGACATGGGCATCCCCGAATAGGTGGATTTTGCCCATGATTGCCGCGCTGGGCTAGCGTGTTTTCACGACGGGGATGCTGCTGCCCATACCAACCCAATACATTTGAGCCACCTGCACTATTTCGGAAGATATACCGCCATCTCTTGGTTCTGGTACCTTAGACGCCTCTTACGACACCTAGGGGACATTACTACTTTGCCAGTACCTCACGGCTGTTATGGAGTATAATGTAAAGCCTATTTTACTTGGTGAGGATATAGCTTTGTAATAGTGAAAGAATTATTAAAATACTTATAGTAGATTTTAGGTAAATTTGTACCAAACAATCAATTTTTTTTCTTTATAATATGAAAGTAAAGATTACTCTCACGGGAACGTTAATCATGGTACAAAACAATCGTTTTTATTTATTTGTGAAAATAAATAGTAAAATAGAATTAGAAAGTACAATTATTTTTTTCTAATTTTTAAGAGGCGACGTACTACATACTTTTGAAATTTATAATAGCACTTTGTTATTGCTTCTTTCGAGGAAACCATTACTAGATATTAAAGATGGATACCTTTCAAAATATTTTTATGCGATACATAAATAATAATATCAGTAAATATTCACTCAACGTACGCCTCTTTAATGTTATACTCAACTGCGAGTTTAAGTATACAAGCATTTTCCAACTTATCTTCTAACATTTAAGTGTTTACTACTCATAATAAAACTCATTTCTGTTTAGATCTCCTCATTCTTGTTTAGATAAAAATGTAAATTATATAACGCAAATAAGACAAAGTTACCATAAAACTGAACCGGTTTTAAATTTAGAATGTCTTTGGTAATATGAAAAGAAAGACATACAAAACCAATCAAACAAAATATATTTATGTTTTAAAAGTTGTATCGAGCTAGATGGCGCAGATGGTAGTAATCCTGTCTTATGCGCCATAGGTCGTGGATTCTATTCCCATCCAAGACAAATGTTCATATGATGATGAAAGAATTTATTAAATCGGTTTAATTGATGTGATTTTTTTGTTATCTGATGCCTAAAACACAAGTGCTTTAAGCGACTTATCACGCAGTCAGATCAATACATGAGATGTCATGTTAATTGATTTATTATTACTATATTTTTAATGCTCTTATTTTCTGAGTAAAACTCAGGTGAATCCAAAAGTTTTTTGTATTTTTTATTTTATGAAGTCAGTAAACAAGCTTACAGTCTGGTTGATGATAAACCTGACCGCCCCATAGACGCAATAGCGAAGACACAAAAACCACAAGACCAAAGAAATCACTAGTATGTAGCCAACTTTGTGAATTGAAGATACAATGTCACATTTATAAAACTTCACTGCATCTCATTCACACTAAACACAGCAATGCGAACTATTTGGTGAACCATATAATTATGTGGTGGTAGAAATAGGTGAGTGTGAGGTGCAGACGACCTTTGTCTTACAAAGGATTAACCCTAGCAGAAAGACATTTTGAAAAGGCACAACTATGTTGTTTTCTTTTTTTGCATATATACATGTACCAAGACAAAATTTCTCCTTTAGTAGTAATCGGTCAACATTAATAAGCCTAAAAACGCGAAATTTACAAGCAAATGCCAGTTCATAGAATAAAAAGCTCGTAAGTCGAAAGTCCTTAGGGAGCTCCGTACATCGTCTGTATCGTTAGTTCCGCAAAGTCACGCGCTGTCTCGTTTGTCATGTCCCTCATTGAAGGGCGAATTTTGTTGACCGCTTCTTGTGGTTATCTCCCTGATATTTTCATAATTCCCCTAGAAAGGATCGGGTGGGCCGGCCTTGCCGGCTTGTAAGCTCCGCGATCATTTTGTCCTTTTGCTATACAATAAATTACGTAATCCACGAAAATCCTTCTTGGAAAGTTATTCACGCACAATTGTACAGTTATGGCGAGGCGTTCCGAGCGGTATACATGATTCCCTTTGATAATTTCTACTAAACGTGGGTCCCATTATTGTCAAGTTTTCATGACTTATTTAGACCGTTATTAAAAAAAATAGGATTTTGCTTTTTCGTGCGTTGATTCTTTCATATTATATTACGTCGGCATGTCTTTATGCCACTTATCCGTGAGGTACAAACAGAGTAGAATAGTATCTGGCTCCGTACCAAGTGTCGTTACTGTCGACTATGTAACCAGAATCGACAGATGACGATATATTCATCCGAAACAGTTTAGCTGAAATGCATGGGGTGGGGATGGGCAGTAGGATCCCTGTCGCGAATGCTACTCTCTGCGATTGCAACCACGCTTGCCCAGCGCGGCAATTACGGGCAAAATTCTCCCTTTCTTGAAAAGGCCTATGTCCAACAGTGAACTTCTAATGGCTGATGTGACAATGATGATCTCAATAACGGCAATCAAGCTTGTGGCCCGCACGATGGTAAGCGGTTACCGCAGCCTATGGAAATACATCAGGCACGCGTTACTGACCATATAAAAAATTGGTTAAATATTTCAGAAAAAAAATTAGAGACCGCTGCCTAAAATAGAACTTTATAAGCAGATTTTATAATTTTGTAACTTATAAACTCAGAAGTGACTGAATTAATTTCAAAATCTCTTTCATTGATAAAAATTACATTATCGACAAAATATAGGCAACATATTGTATCCCCATATTATCACGGAAACGGAAATTCCGTAAGTGAAACTGCGAAGCGCTGCTAGTCATAAATTAAATCATTTCTCTACATTAAAACCTCTCTAATGAGTTCAACTATCGCGTACCGGAATATAAACTACGTACACACACACTGGAAATCTATATTGATTATCAATTTATCACAAGCTTGGATAATTTACATGCCTATCATGGCCTATGATTTATAATACATAAAGGAGAAACATTAATACTAATTAAGGGAGTTAGAACATCGTTACGAGCTATTTATTACCCATGTTATTTACCACTTTGTATCATCGTATGTCAAAATTATATTTCTCGTGCCATCAAATTCACACAATTTACAGACATTTCATACATTGATCTAGCTCTTAGATAATACGCTTGTAGCACTTGTGTTACAGACAACAGAATAATCACAAATATATTACATAAATACTCACTCACAACAAGTAGACTTAGAGCCAAACAGAATAACTGCAAATATTAACCATATGAATATGTTGCCTAGATGCCACTCGCGACCTTTAACTGGCAAGATAAGAAGGAACACTACCGAATGCCTATGCCGAAGCCTGTGTATAAATATATACATAACTCCTAGGCCCTATAAAGAATAATTATTACATAGCAATATATATATATACTAGCAGCGCCCCGCGTGTTCACCCGCGTTAAGTTGTAGAACAAACATAGTATGGTTTATGCTCCGCTGTTATTAGTCCTAGCGTGATGTTATTGCTTGCTATATCCCTTTATCGATAAGTGGTGTATGTGTATTTGAGAATTTATGCAACATTCTTATTGAAATAACTTTGAAAATCAGAGATGTTTTATACTAACAGTGCCTCCTTTTTCCTCCTCTGTGGGGGCACAGAGATGACTTACGAAAAAAATTTTTTACGTATTTTTTTAAATGACAGAATTTTTAAGTAGTAGAATGAATAAATTTCATTCAAATAACTTCAAATGTTCATATTTGTCAATACGTCATAATGTCAATTTTATACTAACTTGGCACCCCCATTTTAGCCCCTAGGGAGCGATTTCCCATAAATCGTTTTTTTTGGGCGTACAATACGTACAATCTTTGTTTGTGCATACTTTATAAAAATAGGTCCTGTAAATTTCAAGATTTTTATCCTTATTGTTAAGAATCTTAAAGGTATTGTTTTATATGTTCGTCAATCAGCTAGTTTCTCCTTTTATGTATATATAGATACCCTTTAAAACTAAATAATGTTGCATAATATTTCAGCATTTGTCAGTAGCACTCAGATACAGAATTCGTTTAAAAGATAATTTTTATTAAATATTTTTCACACTTAACCAAGGGGTACTGGAAAAATAGTATAGTGCCCTTTCTCTATATCAAATGTCATACGAGGCAACCGAGGCATCAAAATCGACATATGGCGGTAGATCCATTTTAAATGGCATATCTCAAATGTACGAGTATAGCGATAGACGGTGACACCCTCGTCACGCAGCTACGCCCTGCGACTGCTACCACGCTTGCCTAACGCGGCAATTATGTGCAAATGCTCCAAATAATTCACTCAATGGGAAAGATAGGAGGTAGTCTATGTTTAGTTGTAGATTTCCTACAGCTGATATGATGACGATGATAAAACAAGTGAAATTTCGCTAAATGATTTCGATTATTTTTCAGGCATATGGTAATGATCATATCTTGAGCGCCAAAGGTTGTGGAATAGAACCCCACTAAGGTCGTATTTATATGATGATATTTGTGTTTATTCTGTGCCTGGGTGTTTAATATATGTTCTGAAGTAGTATATTTGTGATTTATCTGTTGTCTGATGACCGTAACACAAGTGATTTAATGTATGAAATGTTGTGGGAATTTATTTATTTATTACTACTGAGTAACAAAGTTAAATAGTAAAAGCAAGTTGCTGAAGTTCACTGCCACTTTCACCCTCCCAAGTGGAACACAGGAATGTGCGCACTGTTGTTTGGCGGTAGAAATAAGTAAAAATTGAGTACCAATCCTGACAACCATTGTAACACATCTATCTCAGGTAGAGTAGAATAGTAATTGGTTGGCAGAGTCATCAGTCATTTGTTATTTTAGATAAAAGCATTGACTTTTAATGAAACGAAGAGACATTTTGTACTCAATGCAATATTATCAACAAAGTAACAGTTAGTGACTGTTTAAAAAGTTAGACGGATGTTTTGGCACCAGCGCAAACATCTCCGAAGTTTCCGCTTTGATACTGTCGAGCTACTAACAAAGTTGCTATTAAAGCTGCTAAAGTATTCTGACGGGTTATCTGACGGGCACAATGGCGCAATCAGTAGTATTCTTGTGTTGTGCACCTAAGGTCTGGGTTCGATCCCCAGCCATGACAAATATTTATGTTATGAATATATATATATGTTATATATATATGTTATATATATAACATATATATATTATACATATATATGTATATAATATATATATATATATATAATATATATATATATATATATGTATGTATAATATATGCATATGTTCTGCGTCTTGGTATTACACACATGTATTTAAGTATTATGTTTGTAATTCACACATCAATTAAAGAACATAGCTTTGTGACAAGGACGCTGTTGCCCACCCTAACTATATGAGCTGCGCTGTTTCGGTTGGATATACCGCGATCTGTTGGTTCAATCGCCTCTTACGAGACCTGGTATAAAGAGAAGTGCTGTTCTACTCCACCGGTACTTCACGGCAATGCCGTTATGACAACTCTAAAATCGTCAAACAAGCTTTAAAAACAAAAATTATAATAGGTAAGTCTAAATATATGAAATTGGCGTTTTATACGCGAGGAATATTAAGTTTTTATTTTGTAAAATATATTTATTTTTTCAAAGCTGTTGTTATTTACGTACTTTTTCTATCCCATAAGTAGTTCATTGATTCCTTTACTCCCATCCAATGAGGGCGAGAATCAATAAATTCTTTGAAGGCGGTTTAAACTGCCGCATTAGAGTTGATTTTTCCTAGTAAGAAGTTGTATAAAAAACTGTTAATCTGTTGAAGCGTCCGGGAATTACGGTGGATGTCACAGACATAACAATTGTAGATCTAAATCTTAGTCTTGTGTTGTTGTGAAGCAGCAGTGGCCTAGAGCAATTGACCAATCTTAGTTGTTTAGCAGCTAGATTTTTCTTCATGGTTGCTGGAAAAAGATATCTACCGTAATAGTTTGATCAGAATTAAAAAAAAACTGGAGTTGAAAAAGCAGTGGAAGCCCACCAAATACTCACAAGTAACTATTTCTGAGTCAATCTTCGTTTTGGGCAGGATTTGGCTGGGTCTCCAGGGTTCGATCATCAGGGGACAAGCGCTTCCGATTATCGTACACAACTTTTCATCACAAGTAGTGATTCGATTAAAATCCCTTCATATTGTGTCGGTTGAGCAAAGAAACAGCAGTCGACGCGTGTTTGTAAGTTCGATTCACTCAATACGTATTTTCTTACTTTCCCGATTTGCTTCAAATTGATTAATACAGTTTAGTCAGTTACCCCAAAGCCTGCAGCTATCTTTGTAGTGCTTTGTGTTTGTTTAATACTTATTTCCACTTTGGTCTTCGGCGCTCCACGGGGTTGGTTCATTGACACCTAAGACGTACTGTGTTTCTTTTGCGATACCGGCGCCTTAATCCATTAACCCTTCGAGCTGTTTCTGTAGCACTGGCGCCACGGTAGAACTAAACTCGCAAATATACCCATATTTAATGTTTTCTATAGTAGGTTAATTAGCAATGCTAAAGAAAAAAGTAATAAGGAAAAAACAAATGCATAACCATTTTCAAAATTTAAATGTACCAGCAAAATTAATTAAAAAATTTGAATTTGGAATTCTTAACTAAAGAGGAAATATATCAGATCAAAGTAGTCAATGCGAGTGGACACTAATTTCATATGTGAGGATAAGGATATTCAAACATTTTCGAGTTGGTATATAATTTGAAATTAATTACGATAAGTTACATCTTTAAAAAGGACAAAATAGAATGCGTATGAATTTGCCATTAGAAACTTTTAAAGAGCCAATATCTAAAACTTAAATTGCTGAGACAAACTTGTGATTCCAAAGTATTTCTGTCATAATTTAACACATTAAAGTCATTAGAAGAATTAAATTATGCATGCAGTCACCCAAAACTTTTAATTACCGCTGAATAATTCAGAACTCATTTTAATAAAAATGTTAGGGATACAAAATGAGATGGAATCGTCAGGTTGGTATTCTTCGAATTTAATATCAGAAATGACGTGGCCATAAAACAGATGTAAGCACTAAATAGGAACTTAAACTTTGAAATAATACGCCAACGTTGCATTAAGGCATGTAAAGACTATTTCCATTCCGTATGCGATGGTGCAGATGGTAGTGATCCTATCTAATGGACAAAGGATCGTGGGTTCTATCCCCACCCAGGACAATTAATTTTATAATAAATATTTATGTTTGTATTGCCTGGGTGTTAAATATGTATTCAAGAACTATATTTGTGATTCCTTTGTCTAATATCCGTATCACAACTGCTTCGAGCGACTTATTTCGCAGTCAGGTCAATGTATGAGATGTTTTGGTCACGATTTTGTCCGCGAGGACTTAATCGAGTCCCTCAGGAGATTTAGTTATTCCGAGAACAAATCTATGTCATTCCCTGGCAGCTACATTAGGCAAAAAGTCGTGCTGATTTAATAAAAAAAAATAAAAACCTAGATGTAACAGACAGGAACATACTTTCGGAATAAAAGTAACGTATGAGTTTTAATCTAGACGATCAATAACCTCTGTCCTTAATTTAATCCAGATCTGTTTAGTTTCAGTTCCGGTGTGGAAAAATAAAAAACATACATCCACACACCCATAATCACAAACATTAACACAAGCATAAGGGTTTATTGCTTTGCACACGCTTGTTTTGCTTCCTCCTCGTTTATCAATCTCTTCATTTGTGTCATGGTTGAATTCTGCATTCATTTTGTAATGTCTTCGATTTGACCAACGTAACGCACGGTCGCAGTCTCCTCTACCAACCGCTCCATTAATCTTTGACTTATAAATCACTGTTGTAACTCTACTTTTATGTGCGCTCAAACCATCTTTATATTAATCTATCATTCTTAGAGATAATATCATTTGTCAAGCTACATCCCTCAATCATACTGATAATCAGTTGTCAAAGGTTTGATATAAGTAAAAAATAACTCCACCGAATTGATAACTTTCTTCTTTGTGTAAAGTCGGTTAAATCGTTACTATAATATTATAAATGCGAAAGTAACTGTGTCTGTCTGTCTGTCTGTTACTCTTTCACGCCAAAACTACTGAACGGATTTGAATAAAATTTGGTACACAGATGGTCAGACCCTGAGAAAGGACATAGGCTACTTTCTATTGCGAAAAGGGGTTTGTAAGGGTTAAAAGGGGGGATGGAAAGTTGTATGGGATTTCTTAATTATAAAAGATAAAACCATGAAAATTTTAACGAATACTCTACATCGCCGCCGCTGCCGTCGGTCACCGGTCGTCGTCGCGCACATTCGCCGAAGTGTGGCGGCTGGCAACAGTGCTGTCGTGAGGTGGGGGAGCGCACGATTCTAACTATGCCTACCCGAACGGGCAGACACGTAGGGGCAGACGTCGTTGTCGAACGCATGCGATTAGAGAAATTTGCGCTTCAGAGAATTACAATTTTCGGTCCAGTAAAAATAGTTTATTGTTTCGTATATTTTTTTAAGTAAGTATTTTTATTAGTTAGGCCCTGTGAGTTAATTCTGTACATACTTAATATTACGGGATCTTTTAGTTCATAGTTAATATTAGGTAAGATAGTTTTCGTTACTTTAAAAAATCCTATTTGCTCATATTGCTTTTGAATTAATCTAACAAGTTATAGTAGGTGTAAAACTAACCTAACCTACTTACCTTCTACTCTTTTTATGCATTGGTTGTAAATAAGTATTGATAATTTAATTTCTTAGTTTCTTTTTGTCAGAGCTTTGACTTAGTTTCTCATTACCAGAGGCACTCCAGCAGATGAGATAAATGCATGTTTGAAAGCGTCTACATTATGGGTACATGAAAAAAAATGTTGTCTTATGAAAAATATGCGAGTACAACTACATAAAGATACGCAGCTGTTCTATTGACAATCGGTGAAGGTCGATTGACTACGGACGCTAACGGTATGATTACATTATTTAATTTTGTAAAGCTGTCCACAACTTGGAAGATCTTAAAAACAACGTCTATCCCGGTTTGGAATATAGCATGAGGAATAGAGTGGTTGTGTGAAAGGGCAATATTAGCACCGGCCAATAAAATCGTGGGACATCAATGAACGAATGATGTCACATGTGCAAGGCGATGTTGTCGAATATTTGTCAGTAGATATAGTCATGGACAGTGAACAGGTGACATCTTATCCTACAGAGTTTTTAAACTCTGTAGAGCTGTCAGGAGTGCCGTCTCATAAGCTGAAACTAAAAGTTGGGGTTCCAGTTTTGTTAATGAGAAATCTCGAAGCACTGAGACTATGCAACGGGACTCAATTGCAAATTACGCAGCTAGAACGCAATAGGGCAATTATGACAGGAATTATTATGACAGGAATAGCTAAAGATGAAGAAGTTTTGATTCCCCGCATACCCATGATCCCCACAGATTTAAAAGAATTTTCAGTTTAAAAGAATCCAGTTTCCCTTCAAACCAGCCTTCGCAATGACCATTAACAAAGCACAAGGGCAAACACTTAAAGTAGCAGGTGTCGATTTAGAGAAAAACTGTTTTTCGCATGGCCAACCGTACGTGGCCTGCTCACGAGTGTCGAGTCCAAGGAATCTCCACATTTTAACAAATAATAACGAAATGGCAATTGTTATATACAAAAATTAAATATTTTTAAAAATTTTAAAATTATTAAAAATATTTAATTAAAATATTTTTGTACACAACGTGACGCTGGCCCCTATAAGTATCTCTTGGACATAAGGGACCATTAAATTTTCCTAGGTACTTTCTGCCACCTACTGTATTACCATACTTACTGTAAACAAATATTTTTATTTTTTTTTAAATATGCCTACTAATGATTTTTATTAAATAATTAAAAATGCTAACCAAAGATACTATTCCACGCAGACGAAGTCGCGGGTAACAGCTAGTATAAGAATAAATTGGTATAAGACGACCGAGGCGAACATATCTTAACAAGATAGAATAGGCATTAAAGAAGGACCAGGCAGGAAGTATTAAGAATAAATGATGCAAGAGAGGTATACCAAGATCGTTACAAGTGAATATCCAAAGTCTCTGCATGCACCGATGGAATGCAGGCGTGAAGTATGTAAGTATGTAAAATTAAGAATATTGTCTGAATACATAATACGATGATAATGAAATAGAGAAAACAAGGAATACATATAATGCAAAAAGAGGATTTACATTTCAATATAATTCTTTACAAACAATAAGTTAAGAACAAAATTAGATTCCAAGTAATACTCAAAAATACCATTGCGTCAACCTTTAAACATATCCAAAGGAAACGACTCCCGAGCCTTATAACCAACGTGAGTTATTTCAAAACTTTTCAATGCTCAGCCTACTTATAACTTTTCCCATCACAATAATGGCTAAGACGATACAAATAATGGAAGTCCAACGCAAATCCATTGGGAAGGGGATCTTTATATACACATATTCTTATGTTCATTCAAAGTATCAAAAATGTTTTAGATTTTGTGATACTTATTTGGAATTTGCAGTAATACTTTATAGAAATCAGTTTCAGTGACATAGATCTATGTCACAACTTAGAAGCTATATTATTACTGCCCGTTATTACTAAAGTTTAATTTGATGTACACATGATAGGCATTAGTATCCCCGTTACGAAAGCTATGATCTGCGATTACCAACACACTTGCCCAGTGCGGTAATTATAGGTGAAATCAATTACATATTCTTTGTTTATTTTATTATTATTATTAGTATTATTCAGAAGTAGTTAGGACTACATTTGGACAAGAACGTCGAAGATTGAAAAATTTAATAGCCTTTAAATTTGAATAATACCATTGTATTATCTTGTTAAATTTCTATCAGATGTTCTGGTACTCGAATGAAAAATTCTTTTATCAATAAAAATGACTTCAGCACTAAGATACATAAAAGAAAAAGATTCAAAGAATTTAAAAAATCAATCATAGTTTATACGATATATTTTAAGATATATCGTTTGAATCACAGTTTATATCATTGGGAAGCCGTCGTTACTTTTAACATAACATTTTATTGCTTAAAATACGCAATGAAAATTTTATAGTATGTTTGAAAAGAAAGATATCGCCACTCAAGCCCGAACGAACACATTTAAGACTCAGATATTAGTCCATATATATTGTGAACAATATATCATCATCATCATCATATCAGCCGTAGGACTCCCAATGCTGGACATCTGCAGGCCAGGTAGTATGCAGCATGCTATCTTGCGGTTTCGGTTAGATTTTCTTTACTTGGTCACCATTTTAGAATTCACCGATCATCGCCTCTGCGTACTAATTGCCCTGCCCACTGTCACTTCAACTTGCTAATACCATTGGTTATTTTACGGATCTCCACATTTCTGATACGCTCCACGCGATTTCTAGCATTGCTCCATAGCATAGAATTTCCCCATAACTCATGGGGCTAACTACCTGATTTTAATTAGCTGATAGGGCCAATAATAAGGGACCACGTACAACATAATAATAATATATTCGATATTTTCTTCAAAAGATAACATATAATATAGGCTAATAAATCTTGGATACATATAATAAAATAAATCAATCGTGGGAAACTGGGGGACCAGTCTAGTCAGTGTAGGTTCAGAAAACCGCATTACGGGTCACCAAAAAATAAACTACCACTGCATCTATTCTGAAAATATAGCTACTAACATTTGCACAAGGCCTTTCTGTATTTGTTGAATTCAAATTAAAACCGAGCGAGCTGGCCTAACGTTTAATACATATAATCCTATTGTAAGCACTAGTAGTATTAGCATGAAAAGGCAGTTAGCGCCGCGGCACGCCCCCCCCCCCCGGCCCGCTCAACCCCGCGACCGTACGAGTAACTTTTTATTTCCTTCTACCCCTCATAAATTGGACTGAATGTCCGGTTTGCGAATAATTCACGTTCTGCTTTCGCTGTCTAGCCACTTGTTACAATATTTACACGAATCCCAAACAATTATGAAGGTCGAAACCACAAAGTGGGTCTCGCTAGCGACCAATTCTAGGCCAGATTAAGGTTTTAGCTCTTGGAAAATCGGATAACGTCGTTACTACTGTCGAACGTTATCGACTGATTGCGGTATTAAGAACTTCAATTTGAATCTTTGGGATTGTTGTTCCATAAATCCGTAGAATTTCCTTTTAGCCTAATGGCGATGAATAACATGAATGGTTCTTGGAATTTCGGACAGGTGAATGCTATCTAATTTGATTGACCCATATGTGTTCGGATGGGGCTCGATTCCATTTCAATTCTGTATTTGTTTCAGTCTAATAAGTAAATTTAATTGAAAGACCTCGGAGATAGTAATTAGAAACAGATACAGATATCAATATAATTAGGCCTCTAGGGTACAAAGAGAAATAAATATGCTACCACATATGTAGCGTTAATCAAGCAATTTAATAACACGCACATTATTTGCCCAAGTAATACACCAAAGTAATATAACCAGGTTTAGCTGTTTTCTCGCCCCGTGTCTCATTACTTACATAGTTAATCTATATTTAGGTTTACTAAACAAGAGTGCAGGGCTAGCAGACAAGTTTTAGATCGAATTAGAAAATTATCACACTGCCCTTCCATAAACATAATTGGACAAGACGAAACTTGCCATTATGTAATTGGTTTTGTCCTCTTTCGTTACAATACTCTACTGAGGCGAGGATGCGTCAAATTATAATATTCCATGATATTTGAAACGTGAAAGTGAACTTAGTTGTGAGTTTGTAATATGTGTTTAAAAAATCGTCTGATTCATGTGGGAATGAAAGACACGACAACGTTGGTTGGACGTATGATAGATGAATGTTTTTGTTAAAAAAAATAGAATAGAGTCGAAAAACATGTATAAGAAAAGTTTTTAGAAAAACTAATCATTGATCTGTTTGAACAAAATTCGTATTATATTTTTGAGAATTTAAGACTTTCACATGCGTACACGCAGTTCAAATAGCTGCTTTGTAGGTATATGTAGGCAGATAGGTAAGCTTGCCATTTAACAAATATCACCTTTTATATAATATTTCCGAAAACAAATCAACTTGTCTCAAACTTCTGGCGGCACTTATTGATTTGTTGAGATAAGATGATTTTTTTCTAGTAAATATGGGCCGTGAGGTACCGAGAGAGTAGAATAGTACCTCCCACAATACCAGGTGTCGTAAGAGGCGACTAGTGTACCAGAACAAACAGATGGCGGTATATCCATGCAAAAAAGTCAGCTCAAATGTACAGGACGGGGATGGGCAGCAGCTTCCCTGTCGCAAAAGTTGCGCTCCGGGATTGCCGACGCGCTTGCCTAGCACGGCAATTATAGGCAACACACCCCCTTTCTTGGGGAGGCCTATGTCCAACAGTGGACTTTTAATGGCTGATATGATGATGATTATGACGATAATTCAGCATTTTTCTATGCGTAAAACCTCTAAAATGAATATCACCATATCACACGGCTATAATTAGATATTAGACTGCACATTTTGTTATTTTTACCTTTTTTGCCTTAGTACTTAATACATTTTTAATTTTCTCTTTATTTGTACGTCACGAAATTAAATTAGGCGTGCCCTAATTTGCCTAATTTATTTAATTCGTAAAGATTAAAAATCTTAAACGTATACTTTCCGCTATAAATTATTTAACTGTTAGGTGTTGTTTAATTTCATAATAGAAATGACGGTGTTCTGTAACGATTTTCATTTGGAAATAATGTAACCGGAAAATTCCGAACTGCACAAAATTTTCGTGTCGTAAATAAAAAAGTAAAAAGCTTTATCATTTTAAAGTATTAAAACCAGAATTAATGAAAATCATTAAACATGAATAAATACGCATATAATCGAGAATTCAGGAATCTAACCAAAAGAGGCTCACTGACTGACATATTAACGAAGGGCCTAAACTGTTAGAGTTCGAATTTTTTTTTAAATCTTTGCTGTTTTCGAAGATATTCGAATTAAATTTAGTGTAAAGGTTCTT
Organism: Heortia vitessoides; assembly: GCA_020976665.1. Taxonomy (NCBI): domain Eukaryota; kingdom Metazoa; phylum Arthropoda; class Insecta; order Lepidoptera; family Crambidae; genus Heortia; species Heortia vitessoides. The sequence goes on from JACJUM010003129.1 coordinate 5,031,094, forward strand.
CATTAAAAGTTATGTAACACGTGATAAACATTTTTCGAAAATCATCCCTTAAGGAGGCAAAAGGGAGTTGCAAAGTTAGTATAATTTCTACAACTTAAAGAGGGTAAAACCGCAGGGTACATCAGTACCCTACATTAGTGCAGTATATAAACTAGCAATTTTTATATATATTAGCATTAAAATCATCTCAGAAGAGGTTAGAAAACATCAGACTTTCGGTCCAATTGCGTAATTGTACAAACCACCTAGCTAAATTTATTTCTAGACTTTTCTATCCAAAGGTCACCTGGAAGGAATTGCTTTAGGCGATAAGCTATCCAGTCTACTCTCTCGAATTTGTGGCGTACTTATCTTTATTATTCATATAAAAAATAAAATTAGTTTATTTTCTTTTTAATATTATTTTTCAACTTATGGTAAAGTTAACATAATTTATTTATTTTAGTGCTAAAACAAAATGATCAACATGAATATGAATATATTCAACAGAATCTTGAACTAAAACAGACTGGAAATATGTATTTTAGCCTAGTTCTAGTCCTAGTAGGTATAGACCTAGTCTTAAGTATTAGTATAAAATTTGGGTGGATATAACATAGGAATTGCAAATCACTTTAGTATCATATTCATTCTGAGAACCACGTACCGAGAAACTCGATTAAGAACTTCGAGCATCGTGCTTAAATTATCCATTGATTCTGCCATAACCTGGTTCATATAATGATGGCCTCCAGGCTGATGGTCTCTATAAATTTCGGTAATTTTCAATTATACCTAAGTAATAATAATAATAAATTCACACAATATCTCTTACATCGATCTATCCGAGATAAGATGATAAAAGCACCTGTGTTACAGACATCGGACAACAGAGAAATCACAAATATAATACTTCAATACACATGTAACATCCAGACATGGGACAACACAAATATTCATCATACAAATGTCTTAGGCAGGAATCGAACTATTTTGACGCACAAGATTTACTTTATCGGATGTGGCGTCAGGCTCCCAACTCAAACTGACAAAAAGGGTAAAACAAATTATTATAGACCGCTTATCACTCTAACTCACTGTAGTTGCACCTGCATTCTAGTTTGTATTGCATGTTAATTATATTACATGCGCCTGCGTGCCATTTATGAAACCAAAACTCCGCTCCGATATAGCACGGGTAGCAAAGAATACATGCCTCATTTTTTCTGTCATAGTGTCGTATAAGCCTTTGGCGTTCAACTTGTGAAATGCACAATAATAATATTAGCAAGCCCGGTAGATGTTGTTCTGTATTAACAAAGAAATATCTATTCAAATTAGTATAATTAATAAAATAATTCCAACAGATCCACAAGAAAACAGACTAAAAGTGCACATAATGTAAGAGATCCTCTTTTAAATTATGTGCATTTTTAGTCACGAACGTCAATACGTCAAACACCATCAGTTATTAGAAATGTTTATATTATCAAAAGCAAGCAAATGTAAATACGGTCGTCAATTTTTTCTAATATATTGCGCATCTCTCTAACCCCTCCTCTACACTACTCGCGAAGTTCCTCGGCGAAGTACTCGAGATACTTTGGCAACAGTCCGAAGTGCGACACTACACACTCGTTCAACTTTGCGATGAGCTCATTCGCTATAAGGCGCCGACAGTCTGTGCACATTGGTAATGAACGCTCAAGTAGCACTTAAACACATGACATTTATCATTAGGGTCCCAAATAATGGTCTCCGCTTGCAGAATTTCCAGAAACAACATAATTTGCTCCTGTGACCACTGAATATTGCTCATAATTGTGTCCCGCGCAAAAAAAAAAAAAAAAATGAGTACTGCAGTGAAGTCGGCCGAGTAGTGTAGAGAGGTACTTCGTGAACGCACTTCGTGCAACTTCGGGCCCTTTGACTCGGGCGCAAAAACCGACAACAAATGGAAGTCGCCCGAGGTGAGGTAAAGTTTGACGAGGTAAGCCAAAGTGTCTCTCTACACTATCGTATTCGGCTAACATCGTTCAACTTCGCGAGTAGTGTAAAGGAGGCATAACTTTTGATGGGCCCAATGGTAGTGAACCTATCTTGTGCGCTAAAGGTCGTAGGTTCAATCCCCACTTTAAATTTAATATAATATTGTATATAAGATATTTGTGTTTGTTTTGTGACTGGACGTCGAATATGCGTATTCAAGTATTTATAATATTCGTAATTTCTCTGTTATCTAATGTCCGTAATACACAAGTACTTTAAGCGTACTTATTTAATATGTGATAAAATGTTATAATGTTTGAGATATTAAGTGAAATTTCCTCCAGATAATAATAAACTTACCAAAATAGAAAAAATCCTAGAAATTGTTTAAGCGAGCCACTTGTTTTACTGGAAAGGGAGAGAGGTTGCCCATTTGCAGTTCAAAATCATTTTGGGAGAATTATGTTTGTTCGATATATTTTATTATTTTTGTTTACTTTTTTACTTGTTTGAATGCGCCTTTACCACTGTATCGGTTGACCAGTTTTAATTACTTTAAGCAACGAATCTGAAGCTACACTATCTTCGCTCACATCAATACGCGTGGTTGAAACTCTAATCTAAACAACCAATGTTGCCAAGCGAAAAGAGTTCAAGAGATTCTATTACCAAAAACACAAAGTTATTTTCAAAATCTTTTAACAGAGTTCGGTAAAATTATAATGGTATCAAATGGTTTTTCGATGTTCTAAAAATATGGCAAACAATACATACGCATATAGCAATAAAAAAGACGGCTATCCGTTTTCGGTCAAATGAAGTTTGGGCGTTCGAAAGTAATCGGTTTCTAAGGTATATTCTAGAAAACAATAACAATATATCAGGATATAAGAGAAAACTGACTACTCTTGATATTATTTTCAGGTATCGAAATTGTCGTTAACTTTAAATCTTAAAGAATATTTATAAAATATGATTGAAAAGTAATTTGAAAAAGTTTGAATCGCATATTACTATTTTAAAATCACAACTAAAAACTAGTAATACAAAAAAAATCATAAGATATAATTACGCACATACTATATAAATGTGGTCAACGAAACAAATAAATAGTAAGGAAACTAAATTAGATGTAACTGGAGCCTTTGCCAAAAAAGACGAAAAGAAGGAAATATAATTCTATTTTTTTCTTTTTGTTTTCTTTTCTTAGTAACGCTGCTCGCAATAATACTTACTCTCCTTATTTCTACTGGTAAACGTCTCCGGTCTAAAAGATGAGAAAGGCATTAAATTTAGGTGTTAAAATTACTAGATCAGTCTATACATTTAAAAGCAGAAGCTGACTGAATGGCTGACTGGCATATCAACGAGGGCCTAAAATAAAAGGATTAAGAACAAATACTGAAATTTTGTACGGAGTACCTTTTATAACATAAGAGAACAATAAGAAAAGATTTTTGAAGGTTTTCAGGTCACAAGGTTAGCGACGCGTCAGTGAAACGTATATGCATACAATGTATTTCGCACGCCATGGAAATCCAAAATACTGCCGAACAACCGACCTCGTTCTAACTTGACTATTGTACGCCATACTAAAATCCTTGTTTGAGTTTGTCCAAAGTTTTTGAATAATTTACAGAGTAATTAAATTATGGCTGTGTAGGCCAGTACTTCTTCGACCAAGTCTAAAAGCTTTCGAGTTATTCGTATCTTTCGTAAATTTTCGTAAAAATGTCGCAATTTTAGTTATATTTTTTATTGACCTTAGGTATGGTTTGTTTAATTTTTATAATTTAACCAACAAATTTCTTAGTTAATTTTTAAAACTATTATTTTGCTACATCTATTTCTAGTAATTATATGGTATACATAGAATAAATAAATTACTTCCTTTATACGTAAATTATGGAGTGATTCTATAGTCGAATAAAAAAGGCTAATGAGCCAATAAATCTATACAAGTACATGAACTATAATTCCTACATTTTTTATTTTGTCTTTAATTTTTATTGTTTTACTAAATGTCAACCATGATCATCATTTGTTATATTAGTATTCATAAACAATTACCGAACCGAACTAGTTTAGGACTAGTTCCATTTATCATTTGCAATTAACTAATGAACATATTATATATAAAATTACTTTGTCATTACATTTCAGTTTTTCCATAATAAAGCTATAAAAGAGATGCGTGTTAACATCACTGTCGCTAATAACCACTTATAATAAAACAAAGTCACTTCCCACTGTCCGTCTGCCCCTATGTAGATTTAGATGTTAAAAACAACCCAAAGGCTTTTGATGGAGTTTGCCTGAACGATAAAGTGATTCAAGACGAAAGTTTATATATACGAGTATATACTATATTTATAACCGTATTAGCTATTCAGTGTTTCCTTTTTAACTTAGACAACTTTTATACTAACTTAGCGTCCTTCGCTTTTACCTCCTAAAGGATATTATTTTATTTATTACAATGGAGTCGTAAGATTTTAGATTGAAGACTACGTACCAGCGTAGGACGTCCATCCGCAAGATGGACAGACAATCTGACTAAAACCGTAGGATCGCGTTGAACACAGGCCGCATACAACCGGTCCTATTGGAGACGACTTGGAAAGGCCTATGTCTAGCAGTGAACGTCTTATGGCTGATATGATGATGATAATGAGATAATGATACATATCATGTCACTAGTTCATTATAAATTATCCATAACTGAATGGTGTCTAAAATCTTTTTAATGAATTCCATCGTTACAGTTTATGATTGAAATTCGACGACTGGATGATTACATCTTGAAAATAGCTCCAAATATTTTTAAAACAAATCATTAAATAATATCTAAAATATGAACTTTAATACCTATATTGACACTGGATTATATGCAGACATGACCAGACATATATGACCAGACATAAAAAAGTATAATAAAGTAAAAAGTAAAATAGTTTTCTTATCCAAAACTATAAGTTAACATCTACAACATGGAGTATTCTAATGTCCTAAATTGTACTTAAAAGACGTTTACATTTACGGACTTCTTTTCTAAACATTTCAGATTGACGTTTAGATTAAACCATTCCTTATTTATTAACTTACATATCATCAACGAACATATCCAGCAAGTTACCCAACGTGAGTACCCTTTAACTATGCAGCTGCGACTTATTAATACCCTTTCAATATTGACCGTACCTCTGTTCAAGCCAGTTGGCGCCCAACGAGGTGCTGGACTAATATTCAACATTACGTACGAGGAAAATCCAAGAATTTGTAAACAACTGGGTCAAACTTTGTAAAGGTGCTGTTTTTTTCAATATTTTTGGTTTTAGACATTATTAAAAGCAAGCTTACGGTCCGCATGATGGTAAATGGTATGTTATAACTATGGCTTATAAATATGGCATATATCATCATAAGAATATCGCTAGCATATTGCCAACATTGTGACAGAAGATATTATATTTCGTTACTAAATAATATTACTGCTACCGTTAACACCGGAACAACAATGCGAATACTGATATTTATTGATAAAAATAGGTGCGAATGAGGAACCGAAGCAGACGACCCCTGAGGTCCAAATTGTAAAATTTTATAAATAAACAGCAAGTAAATAAATGGGGCTATTCTCTGATAAAAATGTAAATAGTATTAACCTTAAACCAAATACGGGTTTGGGTTAAATGCCTTTTTTAAATGTGATCTACAAATAAAATCCGGACCTAATGGTTAGAAAATAAGACTGTATGAAAGCTTTAGCGGGATGAGCAGGCGGTTCACTGGTTTGATGGTGGGCATCAGATTACTGCAGGGCGAGTCGAAGATTGCTCGTAAAACTTTTAACGATCGCACTAAATTACAATCGGGACCGAATAAGTTTCGACCTGTTTAATTTATTACAATTGCTCATGGCGCCTGATCTTTGAAACATAAGGATCTGTTATACGCTGAATTTATTTGTTAAGTCTTCTTTGTAAGATGCTATAAACAAAAGATGTCTTATACAATATATACATTCAAGTGAAATATCCATACTTGAAAAAGTGACTATTTACAAATCTTTTCTACTAAATGCATATGTAACTACGTTATATTATGGGCCCAATGGCGCAGATGGTAGTGATCCTATCTTGTTCGCCAAAGTATGTAGGTTTATTTCCCACTCAGAACAGACATTTATATGTTTATGTTTGTTTTTCGTTGTGGGTTCGATTTACACCCAGAACAAATATTTATATAATAATATTTATGTTTGTTCTTTGTCTTGGTGTAAAATGTATGTATTTAAGTAGTATATTTATGATTCCTCTGCTATCGGACGCCCATTACACAAGCGCTTTAAGCGACTTATCACTAACTAGCTAACTAACTAACTAACTTATAACTTATCTTTAACCAGGTCAATGTATGATGAGATATTAAGGGAATTATCTATAATTTAATATATAATTATACTTATGTAAAAAAAGAATTCAACATTTTTGACTCATGACTGTTGATGAATCTCTAAAACGGCTGAATGAATATATGAAACTTACTTTTACTATTTCTTACTCTTACAGAAATGGGAAAAACGCAGGTGAAACAGTAGGGCGCTAATTCAATACAAATTTCGTTTCAATATTACCAAAATGGATCATTTGGAATTAATGGCAATATCTTTATAACAAGCTTTGCTTGAAAGAGTTTAAAATAAATAGAATTTCAATCAGTATTTTCAGTCTTGCTAAAATTAATTTCATTGAAAGGCTAGCTCACTTGCAATTAATACTGTTATATTAAAGATTACGTCAATAAAAAAATGCACTGGAATTATTTTGAATTGCTTAAACCACTAACTTAAAAACGCTAGTATGTTAGCGCCGACACCATAAGGGTCAAATATATGCATTCAAATAGTATATTTGTGATTCTTCTGTAGTCTAATTTCCGTAACACAGCTGCTCTAAGCGACTTATCACGGAGCCGGACCGGATTTTATTGGTAGATCACATTTAAAAAAGGCATTTAACTCAAACCCGTATTTAGTTTAAGGTTAATACTATTTAAATTTTTATGTGAGAATCCAAATAAATAATAGTAAGTAAATTGCAACCAATTCAGGTTGCAATTTACTTAATATTATTTATTGAATAATTACTAAACGTCTTCGCCTGTTGCACTTGAAGTTACATAGCAAGCAGTAGTACGTTGCCATTGAAAAAAAGTGTGTTTTTTCGATTTTAGAGGTAGACTTCATACAAAGGTCGTCTGCTTTGGTACCTTACTCTCACTTGCTTATACCACCAAATAGTTGTAATCCTAATGTTGTGTTCCGGTTTGAAAAATAAAAGACGATGTGAAATTAGCATACTCATTCTCATATAAAAAAATACCTCAATCTTATCTGTCTTGTATATTGCATTATAATATATGATTTCAATAAATATAATCTTTTTTTTTATGTCTTATTAAAAAGTATGTATTATTCTTATTAAAATATTGCAATTATTTTATTTAACCTTGATAATTAATTCTAAAACCGCAAAGACCAGCTTTGAAAGTGTCTCTCGGCTGGAACTATTTATCAAGTCACACAAAGCGGAGTTTAGCTTAGGTTCGCTTCCCATGTAATTACTTTCTTCAAATTTGCTGGTACACATTTGTCAAACAAACAAAGAACAGGATATTATTATTTCCTTGTTTGTTTACCATAAAGATGTTAATTTATTTTTGGTAGTATGATACATGGTCGAGTAGTTTGCCCGTGTACTGCAGATAGAAATTATACTCTATGATAGTACTTCCTGTACATGGTGTCGTAGATGAGGAGAACCGACAGATGGCAGGACACCCACTCAAAACAGCGTAGCTCAAATCCAACAGGGCGGAGATAGGCGACAGTATACCGGATACCGGACAGTATAGCGGATTTACGCTCTAGTTTAACAGTGTTTCCATTATCTCTTATATCAGCCCAACCAACAGAAACTTCCATATCTGGATTAAAGTGCACTAAATCGTCGTGAAATACACATAATCTAGATAAACCCAATCTTTTTATCAAGATTGACAATCCTCAATCCTCATCCTCACAAAGAAAAGCCATTTTATACAATACTTTGCAAAGCTATTGAAATTAGAAAACATCTCAATTTTTATAGAGAAAGTGTTTGTAAAACTCCACCTGCCTGAGATCCTGTATATCCTATACATATAGATGTGGTTATATATGTAGACATAAAAAAGTAAAGTTGACTGACTGACCGATTGACTTATCAACGGAGAGCCTAAACTGTTAGGGTTACAAACTTAAAATCATAACGTAGGAGAGCACAAATAAAAATATTTAGAAAATTCATTTTCCGAAGCGGATAAAACAGGGGTACAAAGTTAATATAAAACTTTGCTGTTTTTGAAGTTATTCAAATGCAATTGAGTATAAAGGTTTTTCATTGAGAGACATGAAATACGTATAAAATACTTTTTCGACAATCATCCCTTAAGGGTGCAAAGTTAGTATGAAGGTTCTGCAGCTTAACGCGGGTGAAACTGCGAGGCGCTGCTATTTTGATATAACCAAGGCCAATATCGCAACACTGCTACATTTCCATCAGCAACTACTCATAAAACTCACAAAAATAAATATTAGTGAGCATAGATACTCGCAGTAAACCGCGTTTGCCATAAAAATTATAATTAATATCATCAAACACAGGTTTCTCTATTTAATAAATATTTAAACATCACAAAGCGAAATACTTAAGTGAATGTAAAAATATGCTCTACAAGTCGCATCTTGCTATGTTATTGTATTATTTTAATTATTATATTAATGTTTAATACATTAATTTACCATTAAACAAACAGCTCAATCTTCCCAAGTAAAAGCAAACAATTATTATCTTGGGAAGTCCGCTCTGGTACATATCAATATCAGAAAAGAATCCGGCCCTTCTCGGTGAATTCGCCGTAGCATTTCACCACTAAATAAATATATCCTGACAGAAAGCTACATTACATGCTAAATCGATTACTCTATCTTTTTTATCTAGATAAGTTGTTCAAATATACGAACATAACTCTAAAAAGGCTGGACGGAATTGGATAATTATTGTTTTGTTGATTTTACAATTAACTCATCATCATCATCATCATATCAACTATTGGAAGTTCACTGCTGGACATAGGCTTCTCCGAGAAAGAGGTTTTTTGCCCATAATTGCCGCGCTGAGCGAGCGTCTTAGCTATCGCAGAGCGCAGCTTTCGTGACGGGGTTGCTACTGCCCATCCCTGCCCTGTGCATTTAAGCTGCCCTGTTACGAATATACCGCCATCTTTCGGTTCTGGTACCTTAGGGGCTTCTTACGACAACTGGTGCAGTAGTAGGGACTATTCTACTCTGCCGGTACCTCACGGCACTACAATTAATTACGGGTATGGATTTTAAATTCCCGCGTTCACGGGATATGAATTTATAATGTACTTGGACGAAGTAGGAGCAGGTCGCTAACTGCATATTATAAATGGATTCAATATTATACGATATTTTTATCATTGAACTGTTTATATGAAAATTTTAAATATGAGTTGCTCAAACCTTAGGGACGGGCTAAAGTTTTATTTTTTATACTGGAAGCATAGACGTGATACAAAGGAAAGTTCACGCAAACGTAGTCGCAGGTGGATGTTGGAAGTTGTTCACGATTAAATTTTAAGAGTCAACTTCTACTTATTTGTAGACTACTCTCGAAACATCATGATTAGTAAAAAAATTAAAAAACAGGGCAAACAATATGAGTTAATATTTGTAACTATAAACAAGAATACAAAACTATGTAAAAATAGCAAATGGCAAATTCCCCTTTTCGTCGAGAGGTTCATATTTAGCAGTGGATATTTCACGCCAAAGAATTATACAAGAACCGATTATTTTTTATTCTGAAATCACATTACTTTGCTCTGAGTTTTCGATGAGCTAATAATTATCACACGTGGCTAGAATTCGGGGTATACCTGATTAATTACAAAGAAGGGACAATCACAATAAACTGGCAATAGCGTAACGCAATAAATCAGACTATTACCTACTAGAATATGCAGCAATTCAAGCAACAGCCCGCCCGCTTATTATTACTGGGCAAGCCATCAGTCCGTAGTGCAATCTGTCATCCCACACCATTCATTACGAGGACATGTGTCTCTGGAGGCGTTATGTTACACCATAACTAATATACACGCCACGAATAACAACATTAAAACTGAAATCTTGATTGATTACAAATAAAGCTGGAATGTGAGCGCAATCATGGCGCATGGATAATTAGCGCTAAACTCTGCCACCAAAGGATAATAGATTTATTTTTATTTTTATTGGAAAACCAACAACTGCATTCAATTCAAGGAATAACAGATTAAGATATGTCAAACCAATTACAGGTTTTCACGAATAAAAATAGGATAATACACAGCAGTTAAAATTACTAAAAATAAAAAAGTTAAAACAAAATAGTAGGGTACCGATAAATTAAAATAGTAGCTTCCTTTTGTCAGAGGTCAGAGGCGACTGAGGAATCGGAACCGACAGATGGCGGTATATCCATCCAAAGCAGCGTACCTAAAATGCACAGGGAATGGGCAGCAGCAATACCATCGCGAAGCTATGCCACCACGCTTGCGCAGCATGAAGATTATAGGACAAAGTTCCCTTTTCTAGGCTCCCTTAGTCCCTAACTGGTCATAGGTCTCTTGGTTGAGTCATAGTCCGTAAAACGTCCACACAACTACACAACTGGTTGTGTAGTTGTGTGGACGTTTTACGGCTAATATAATGAAGTTTTAACAAAAACCGTTCCATTATAAATTCTGCCGAACTGCACACAATCATTAAATAACTAAAAGATACTTGCATAGCCGTCATCTACCATAGAAAGTATTGTGTTGTAATGAGCTGTTAATGTAATTACTTTATATGAAAAGGCAGCTAAAAAAAGACTTTAAATTACCTCCGTCATCATCATTATATCAGGCGCAGGACGTACACTGTTAGACATAGGTACTTTTGTGATTTCCATTAGGACTGGGTGTGTAGTACGGGTTTTAGCCTCAATCCATCTCGTGGGTGGACGGCCTACGCTGCGCTTGCTGGTGCGTGTTCTTCTTTCCAGAACTTTATGGCATCATCGGCTGTAAAATATTTTCTTCGAGGTAGTTTAAGTACGTATTATATTTCAATGTTCATTAAAACTTGACAGCTCTTTCCTCACATGATAAGCACAGACTGGTAATAACAATTTTTGTCTTGATACTCTCATATATTCCTCTCTTCCTCGAAATAAAATGATGGATGACTAATGTGTATGTTCAACACGAAAAAGTTTTCTCGACCTCGACTTGATATACTTAACGCAATCGTAACTTTAAAATAAAATACAAATTAAATAATACACAGAATGAAATAACGGTAACTTGCAAATAAATTACAGATTAATTTACTAATTAAATGAAAAAAAAAATTTATAAACAAGATCGTCATCATACCAGCTATTAAAAGTCCACTGCTGGATATAGGCCTCTCCAAAAAAGGTTTTTGCCCATAATTGCCGCTCTGTTCAAGCGTGTTGCTGATCGCATAGCGCAGCTTTTGCGACAGAGATGTTACTGCCCATCCCCGCCATATGCATTTGAGTCTTATCTGGTGCAGTGTGAGGTACTATTCTACTCCGCTAGTACCTCTCGGCAATATACAAATTCATTAATCAATTGAATGAAACAAATTTAAAAATGGTTACGAAACAATTGAATCATTACGTGCTGTTTGTCAGTACACTATCCATTATTACGCCGCCGCTTTTCCCCAAGTGCAGTTAGCGGCGCGTCAGCAGTAATTCAGTTAAGATAGAACGTGTCGGTTGGTAATTGGTAATTTGGAGGATATAATTGCGGAAATCGTATGATGTTTAGGACACCATATGTCAAATTGGCGTCATTGATTATAGCACAACGTTTACGTAACAGATGGTTATTTTATTTTGGTGTAAAGTTGAACTATACTAACATTGTAAAGGAGATAAGCTAAAAACCTTTCAGAATAGGATTGGCTAGTTCCTATCTTTATAATCCTAATTTCTTAAGAGGTACAATTATTAATGCAATCGTCCGGCCAAGAAAATATCCAGGTTTGAGTCTTGCCGGGAGCCTTAGGCACGATTATATTTTATAGTAAATTTTATCTTCAAACTTAAAACAAAGAAAATGTTGGTTGGATGAATGTTCCGTAGCCCAAACACGCTCTTCCTCTTGAATATTTTTTACTTCACCAGCCTTGTGATCTGATGGTAATATTCATCACTTAGTAATTTCACAGGTTCTTTGCCTTTGTAATTTGCTAGAAGTATATCACAGCTACTTCAGTGACCACAGTTTCCAAGTAGAAAGAAATGTACGAGGCTGTAAATTCCTATGGGATTTGAAATACAATTTCAATCATCATCATATCATATTTAAAAGACGCCCACTGCTGGACATAGGCCTTCCCAATAATTTGTCTTTACTAATCCTCCAGGCAATATCGGTAACTTAAGTTCTGTTACGATTCTCCTTATTCCTGATTCGATCGCGCTAAGAGATATAACAATTTTAATAAATGTATAAAAATATACTCGTAAAATATATAAATTAATAAAATATAAGACTGAATACAAATAATAGTCAATTGACATAGGTAAACTGACTATGCGGAGAGGAACGAGCTACCCTATTGTTTGATTTGCACTGATGCATAGCATTGCGTTAGTATCCACCATAGATAATTTTGTTAACTTTTTCGTTATTATTTTATGTCGGCTTTTATCCTTTCTTTTTTTGAAGTTAAATTATAATTTGTACGATATCTTTGCAAAAATTCTTAGTGGCATTGTTTTGATCATGGTAGAAACATACCGTTTCCTAGTTTTACACTATAGCACTACAATTTGAGAGCAAATTTTTACATCTCTAATGCTTAATTCTCCATACGAACATCAGAATACGTGCAACATAAGAACAGAATGTGTCATCTCTTTCGACAGTCTCGGTCTTATATGTTATTTTATTTTTATTTAAATGCATTGGCAATGGGAGTGAAATAACTCTCAATCACAAAATAATCATTTAGAAAGCATTAATTTAGCCCGTCATGGCGCAAGCGTCGTTCCAGCCCACGCGATCTCCTAATATATAAAACCCTTCTGGTTATTTAAAATGATTTTCTAAATAGCGTAAATGGTGCGTCATAATACATCCGTATAGCGTGCTTACATTGCAATTTCAATATCCCTTCAATTCGTAAATTGTAATGCATTGAAACCACTAAAAGTTAAAACGATAGACTATTTCATTCCACTTAAAAAATGTCAACGTTCGTTAGCCCTGACGTATTCTTCTTTCAAACCTAGATATGAACTACGCGTACATACATTATTTTTGGAAAGTGATTTATTACAGAAAAGTTGGTGAGTACAAGAGTTGCATTGCATCACAAAGTTTATCAAGTAATTACTAATTTCACGTTTTTTTACCTGTGGTTGGCACAAGCTATATATATAAGTTCATAGTTTTTATAATAATTTATTTTATCAAGCAATAATAACCATTGATCTGTAGTTATTTGAGCTATATAAAATACATTATTACAGACACAATGAGAATGAGATCAATCAGGCCACAATCCAGTCAGTACGTAATTATTTTTAATGCACATTATACCCTAGTGTACCACCAGTTGCCACAATAGATCAATTTACAACGCGACTGCTGACATTCAATAATACTGAAATATTTTGGACATGATTGGTAATTTAGACAGCAAAATAAAAGACATCGCTATAGTCAAATAAATATGAGTCCGATGGCGCAGATGGTATATGATCCTGCCTTGTTCACCAAATGTTGGCGGGTTTGATATTCTTCTAAAGCAAAAGAAGGATGTATTTAATAGTACATAGTAAACATTTAAGATATTTTTTTAATAATAGCACCTTAACTTCAAAATATATTTGGAAAATATCGGTTTCAACAATAATACTGAAAAAATCTGTAATTAATATTTTCGTGTTATTTATTTATGACTAATAAATTGTTTGTGAGTACCTACTTGAATTTGAATTTATTAATTAATTGAGTTTATTAAATTGTACTAGCTACAAGAATTTTATTAAATTCTAATGATATTTATATACGAATCTAGATTTTGTGTGTGTGTGTTAGTTTTGTTAATGTATATACTTCTAATAAGGCGATGTTCATCCACTAATGCACTCTGTATTTGCTGAACGTGGGTTCGATACCCACCCAGGACAAAAATTTAAATGATGATATATAAATTAATACTAAATATATGTATAATAATTACTAAATATTATATTTTTGATTCCTCTGTAATTCGATGTCCTTATCACAAGTGCTTTGAGCGACTTATGATGGAGTCAAGTCAATATATGAGATGTTGTGTAAATTTTAATTGACATAAAGGTAGAAGTAGTAGGACAGGTAGTAGGACAGTAGCGTGAACCAAAGACCATGTTGGCCCTTGATACGAATGTGCAGCATAAATTTATAAATGGAATGGAATATTATCTTATCATTACAGCCGTTCGAAGTCCACTGCTGGACATAGGCCTCCCCAACAAAGAAGGACTGCTGCCCATAATAATTACCACGCTGAGCAAGCGTGTTGGAAATCGCAGGGTGCGACGGGGAAGCTGGTGCCCATTCCCACCCAGTGCATTTGAGCTACACTCTTTCGGAATTATATACCGCCATCTATCAGTTTTGGTAACTTAATCCCTTCTTACGTCACCTGGTACAGAGAGAGGTACTATTCTACTCTGTCGGTACCTCTACCGGACTTGAACCCGCATCTTTTCCATGCACTACCGCTGCGCTACCGTTCGAGTCCCGCCTGATACCTGAGACAAGTAGATTTTGTTTTTGTAAATATTATTTTATTAAATATAATTATTCCTTTATTATGCATAAATCCTCTGATAGCAATCTTATTATTCAAGTTCAAAATCTGTGTGATTAAAATTATTGAAGTAAATTGCTTAATTTACTAGTTTTACGACAATGGTTTGTACTGACGAGTAATTTATTTACACTAACCACTAAGTCAATGAAATCATCTTCAGTTTTTCTTTAGTTGGTTCCTATCTCCTGATAGACAAAACATTTTTCATCGACCTGGTCGAGTAACAAGCATATAAACCGCGTAAAAGGTACTCATAAGCGTGACTCTAGGCCATAGATAGGTGCTCGTAACATCACAAGGATATACGCATTATAACGTTGTGATTTGAAAACTATTATGGCACATTTCCTAGTAATTTCACTGCCTTTGTTGCCCTTCAGAGCAATGCGAACACTGCTATTTGACGTTGAAATAGGTAAAATTGAGGTACCAATGTAGACAAACTTTATATGAGTTCTACCTCATGTAAAGTTATAGTAATAGTTACATAAGGGTTACTACTGGTTTAAAGTAAGCTTAAATTATATATATACAATTACGTATACGTATGTATACAATTACCTTATGTTCCCTTAAGGTCATCAAGATCGTTTGTATTACCAAACAGATTTTCGTAGTTTCATTCTTAGAACTATCTTTTCTAAGTTTGTT
The DNA here is from genome assembly GCA_020976665.1 of Heortia vitessoides. Classification (NCBI taxonomy): domain Eukaryota; kingdom Metazoa; phylum Arthropoda; class Insecta; order Lepidoptera; family Crambidae; genus Heortia; species Heortia vitessoides. The sequence goes on from JACJUM010003129.1 coordinate 5,046,710, forward strand.
TATAGAATAATATTATTATGGGAACAATGGAAAGTTGGGGACAAAATGTTTCAAATGTGTATCATTTGACGACAAAACGTTGTCTTTTAGTGGAGTTAATGCATTGGTAGCCATTTATTAGGCTATTATGTGTCAGCTTTTGGCACGATCGGTTTTATGGAGGATTTAATTGCCATAATCGCATATTTGGGAAACAATTGCATTCCGTTAATCAAAACACTCCGTTCATTACGCAGTTGTCACCTAGTACAGTTCCATCGAACAGGAATTTGGTTAGGCCGGGACGTGGCGGTTATTGTCCAACGATTAGTCGTTTGTTCGATAATGAAGATAGAATTGACATTATTCCACTGGATTTACAAGTAAACATACTTTTAAGCTCATTAGTAATAATCATTGTTGATTTTGCAAGGACTTATTATCAATCAATACGAGTACCATAGAACACCCACTCAAGATAAGTAAATTTTTGCCAATAATTGTCGCGCTGGACAGGCGTTGCCGACGAGGAAGCTGTTGGGTGGGCATCCTCGCCCAGTAATATTTAAGCTATGTTGTTTCGGATGGATATACCGCCATCTGTCGGTTCCGGTACCTCAGTTGCCTCTTACGACACCAGGTACAGAGAGAGGTTGATTTTGCAAGGAGTTATTATCATCACCATACCAGCCATGGAACATCCACTGCAATACATAAGTCTCCCCAAGGTGGAATTTAACCCACAATTGCCACAATGGGGAGCCGTGGTCGCTAACGTAGAGCATAGCTTCACAATTGAAATGCTACTGCCGCCTCCCTGTCGTATAGTATGTTGAGCTACTATACGCTGTTTAAGATGGATATACCGCCATCTGTCGGCTTCGGTACCTTAGTCGCGCATTACGACAACTGTTTCAGGGGCATTCCGCTGATTCAAGTATTCTACTCCTAACTGCTTCTACGGCTAACAAAGTTTTTAAGTTCAGTTTAAGTGTAACTAAGTTTCACTATATATACTAGCTAACCCAACAAACGTAGCCATATGTTTGCGATATATGTTTAACATGAAAAAAATTGCGACAATAAATTAAGATATAAGCTATCTTATTTCTCATGTTAGAAGTTCATCCCGGATAAAAAATGCTTTTCGAAGTTCTTACATATAATATCACACCTTAAGTGCCTCTCAAAGAGATAAGAAATTATATTACTACGGGAAACCGTGACCTGTTTTCAGAGAGTTATTTATATCGCAGAAATGCTGCAAAGAAATATATACAAATCTCACAAATATTGTCAACCAATTTTAAAATTGAATAGAATAGTTCACAATCGTTTACATCAACCGTTTTCCTTCCATTACTAGAAATAAACTGTAGGACCTCAGGGTTTCTTGACCATATTTACTACACTGGGCAAGCATGATGACGATTTCGCAATTAGGATGCTGCTGCACATCTCCACCCTTTAACACTTTTAATAAGCCGTTTTGGATTAATATAAACCCATCTATCAGTTACGGAACTTCTGTCACGTCTTTCTTTGTCGTATACTAAGACGCACTATTCCACTCTCACAATAGAGTTCAAAAAATTAATTCTAAAAGGCTCTGGTTGGTTTTGTTACCTACGATACATACGTATTCTTAGCAAATGAAAGAAAAAAGTTAGTGGAGAAACATATATTTATAAACTGTACCTGTATTAAGTGTTTCTTTATGACGGCCCGCATAATCGGTGGCGCATTCGGTAGTGTTCCTATCTTATGCACTAAACGTCGTGGGTTCGATCTGCACACAGGACAAACATTAAAAGGATGAATTGTTCTTTCTCGGTCTTGGTGTTGAACATGTATTTAGGAAATATATTTGTTATATCCGTAACACGAGCGATTTAAGCTACTAAACTCAAAGTCAGGTCAATGTATCAGATAATATGTATATTATATTTATTAATTAAAGACATTTAATATGACATAAAAACTGTAACGAGAACTCACACCGTGCCCTTGATAAAAAGTAAGAATAACATTTGTTAAAAAGCAATATTCGAAAGCCTGCTTCCAAATGTTGTTTCTACTCATTGAACTGACAAGATGATGGTCGCATTTAGCCCTTATGTATGGCCTATTCGATATCTAAAGGAATAAAATATGTCTTGGATCCTCCAAAATATGGACCTAGACGTTGCTAGAACGAGGAAATGTCTGTAATTTTACGGCCCTTTTATCATAATTATAATATCAGCCATATAAAGTTTACTGTTGCATATAGGCCTCGCCAGGATATGTGGATTTTTGCCGATAATTGCCGCGTTGGATAAACTTGGTGGCAATCGCAGAGCGCCATTTTGCAACGAGGAAGCTGTTGGATTTAAGCCTCGCCCTATAGTGTTTAAGCTTTGCTGTTTCGGATAGATATACCGCCATCTGTCGGTTCCGGTACCTCAGTTGCCTCTTGCGACACCCGGTACAGAGAAAGGTTCCATTCTACTTAACCAATGTCAAAAGAAACATGACATCTTAATCTAGGGCTATATGTTAGACAAATCTTTTTCATTGAAATTTATGTTGCCACAGGTTCTGTAAAGTTATATTATCGAGTCAATTTAAAAAATAAATAATAAAAGAGGTAAATTTACGATACAGGTAAAGGAGGAAAACTGTAATTTTATCCACAAATTCCGGAAATAACACACGCTATTTCTTATTCCGATAAGGTGCGGTATTCCCATGGGAAGTTTCGGGACTGCGGGTAACGCCACAAAGCTTAGGCAACTGTTAAATAAAACACCCCGCGTCATAAAGTGTATCGCGGTTATAAATCCAAAGAGTTTACGTAGCGTCGACGGTACTCGCAGGAACATTGGACGGTGGAATTACGGATAAATCATGATTGAATCTCTAGATTTAGAGGTGAAAATCCTCTGGCAAATATCAATCATTCTCTGAGATATTTGAAGGTAAGACAAGCATACAAATAAAACGATTCCCAAGACAGGAGCACTATTGCGCCACAGGACACGTGCGTGATATATGTACTCGTATGAATATAGTACTAGTATGTATACATACTAAGTAATAAACAGATATTAATAAACAACTTTCGAACTGATTGTTTGTTTGTTACGATTTTCACGATTTAAAAATGCTTAAATAAATCCTATTAGCCGTGTGATACTGTCACAGTAGATTTTTCTCTTATAACAGGTAAAAGGCGACTGATATACCGGAACCGACAGGTGGCGGTATATCTACCCTAAGCAGTGTAGCTCAAATGCAGTAGTGTTCCCGTCGCGAAGCCACGCTCTACTTTTGTCACCACGTTTGCCCAGCGTGGAAATTGTGGGATATTTTAGGAGACCTATGTAGATTTTTCACGGCTGCTATAGTGGTAATGACGATGACGGTTAAATATAAAGACTACGGCTATTTTTAATCTCCCGAGAAGTGCCCCGAGATATACGGAGGAAGTCGCTGACGCAAGCTAATAAAGACACATTACTTTAACTAATCAGTGCAATATTAGACAGGTTTATAAAATTAGATAGATACTCTTAATAGTAGTGGTAGCCAAATTAATCAAAGTATTATATAGCTATATTATTAATAACAAAACTACATTTTAATGGCTTTTAAACGCGGTTAATTTATCTGTTTATATGTATGCCTTCTATCCTGCTATTTTTTTACCTTCACTTTTTGCCTTCCAACTATTTGTACCTTCATAACAGGAACATTCTGTGTTGCTCTACTTACAGCGCCTTCCTTTTACTAAGCTACGAATCGTCAATTTATGATACATACAGAAATCTAAAATATAAATCTATTATTTTAACTCTATTTAAAGTAAAACAAGTCGTAGTATAGAAATTTATATCATCTAGCTGACCCCACAGACGTCCTAACTTCTTATGTTACTCATAAAAATAATATTGAGACGATAACTTGGGATATAAACTATCCTTTCTCTCAAGTTCAATAAAACTGTTCACAGTTAAGCAAAAATAATTAAAATTCGTTCAGTAGTTTAGAAGTTCTTCCCGGACAAACATAGTGACAAGTAATTTTTATATATAAATATTAATATAATATTAATTAAAAGCATAATTAGTTTTTAAATTGGCTGCGTCATGGGTAATATACGAGAGAACACGTAAGAGACAATACATAAACATTATGAGGAGATTCATAATATTAATTTAACTTTTGTATGATTTGGGGTGGAAAGGCTAAAATTACTCCGCGCCCCTAGTGTACTTTAAGCACACAACCCTTGTTTAAATCAGCCTCGAAATTTTTATTGTGGCTTGGATGTCTGGCCTTAAAACATAAATTATTGCTTGTCTACTGAAAAAACACTAGCAACATTTGGTAATAAATGGGACCGTTTAAAAATATATAAATATGCTATAAATTAATTTATACTACACTATAACGAATCTATGTTGAAGGACTATAGGATATTTTGACAATGCACGAATAGCTCGATAAATCTCAATTATGTTTTTTTTAATCTAACATTCTAAATAGACTGGATAATTACTTAATAATAATCTAACTCACGAAAATTCCTAATTGCTATAGTACTATGAATCTATTGCTTAGCAACCTATATAAGGCAGTCAAATATAGAACTTAACTATAATTTGATTTGATTTTAATATTCAATGTTGACAAATTGGGACATCACATTGCCGCATTATACCGGCAGAGTACCTCTCTCTGCACTCGATATCAAAAGAGGTGACTGACCATACTAGAAACCCGGACCATACTGAAAAAGCTCCAGTTCCATTAGAATTTAGAAGGAACTCATTGTTAACAGGGCAAAATAATTTCAGGTGTAGAATATCCGATGGGCGTGGGCCTCACTAAAGAAATTTTGTCAAGAAAGGTGTTTGTGTATAATTGCCAAGCTGGGCAGGCGTAGAGGCAATCGCCACACGATTGTTGACGGTGATGCCATACCGACATCTGTCGATTTCAATACTTCGATTAATTTATACGACACTTAGTACTGGGAGATGTGAATGGTACCCAAAGTTCTCCTCTGATGGTGCTTCACGGGGCCTTCTACAGCTATGCGGTTGATTGTATATTTTTCTAAAAAATAATGAGTTAATAGCCTTTTTACTCATCTAAAGCACAATGTAAGTAATACAATACCCAGAAGCATTACTATTAAAAGTCAAGTATATGGCAAAGTAGCAAAGAGTCCTAAAGTGTGCAGTACTGATATGATACTGATAAATAAATATAAAAAAAATTAGAAGTTGACTGACTTGCTGATATAATAACGCAGAACCTTAGCTATAAGAGTAAGAAATTTTACACATGGGTTCCTTTTATGACACAGGGGAACATTAAAAAATGATTTATGAAATTAAACACCCAAAGGTCGTGGGTTTGATCCCGACCCAGGATAAATATTTATATGATGAAATTGATGATTGTTCTGGGTGTGAAAAATATATATTTAGGTAGTATATTTGTGATTTCTCAGTTGTCTGATGTCCGTCACACAAGCGCTTTAGGCGACTTATCATGGAATCAGGTTAATGTATGAGATGTAAAAAGAGGTAAAACGGGGAAGCAAAGTTAGTATGAAGCTTTACTATTTTTGAAGATATTCGGATGAAATTACGATAATCGATCATAAAAGACGTCAAAATATTTTTTCGTAAATCATCCCTTGAGAGTGTAAAAGGACCCGTGTAAAAGGAGTGCAACCCGCAAAGTTAATATGAAAATTCTAGAACTTAACGCCGGTGAAACCGCGGGGCGCTGCTAGTTAAGACAGCAATCAAAGCATACTGATACAGAATTGATCACCAAATGATATATTCTCAGGCGCAATTACATTTTTCACTGTAAAAAAAATCTTAGAATATTCACAACAAAGGGTGTAGCTAAATGGCGTTCAGAATTGGAATTCTCCGGGGTGTGCAAGAGAAAGATCTCAAACGATCCCAGAAAACAGCCTTCCCGGGGTTTGACAAGGGAATGGACAAATTGCCTTTACACTTCACAACCTATCAATTCCAAGCTCGGTCTATTCTGAGCAATCACGTCTTTACGGTTCCTTTTAACAATTATGATTAAGGACAAAATTGGCTTGAAATATTTATTAGAGACCACGCGCCGGCATCTACAAAAGAATGGGGAATTCTTCACGTAACTGCCGCGCCAGGCAACCGTGTTAGCAATCGCAGAACGGAACTTTCGCCTCGGTGATGCTGCTACCTACTCCCGCCCTGTGCATTTGAGCCACATATATTGTATGATTTAGCACAATAAAAATATCATAACCATTTTTATATTTTATAAAGATTTTGTTAAAAGCTACAGCTTATAAAACTTTTTCTCTTGAACATTTACCACTCAGGTGTATGATTACTGGTAAATTAGGGTTTAAAAGTTGTCGAGACAGTTTTTTTATGTGATAAAATAAACCAAACTGTATTGTTTAGGGTTTCTCTTTAATGTATAGAATTCATAAAATATGACTTTTTCTAAATCTCTGTTATTGAAAAAGGGATCATGACCTAACTCCGAGACAACAGAGGATTCACAGATATAATATTTGATTATTCTTCTTCATCTTCTTGACATCCGTTGGAAGGTCACTATTGGATTGGTCATAGATTTACATCTCCCAAACCTAATATATTTCACGGTTGTTTCACGAAACTATAGAAACCTCCCAATTACAAATATATAAATCCGTTAAACAAATGCTTTGGGGTAGACCTTATACAAAAGTGACTCCTCTTACTTTAAGACACTCTTACCTTTTTCTATCAACAAATAGCAGTGTTCCGGTCTGAAAGGTGGGAGAGGTAGTGAATATACTGGGCAATGTGGCATTATATCTTCAAGTCACAAGGCTGGCAACGCGTTATTTATATTTTTGTAATATTCGTCTATATGCTGCAGTGATACTTACTATTACTCGGACTGTATGCTTGGGTGTCGACCCGGTCTAATAAATAACATAAAAATTATAACTATAACAGTTGGAACACAAAAATAATGTTGAATTACTAGAAAAATAATAATGATGGGCATCATAAAAAAACACATTTAATGAGACAAAATACACATCATATACCTATAAGAATAAATTTAAATGTATAACATACCATTTACTGTTTCCCGAAAATTATTGTGAAAATATTTTGGAGGATGATAGTAGAAAGATTCATTGCATGATGCAATAATAACTCTGAATAGGGTTTTTCTCAAAGGACTGCCTCAAAAGTATACGCCTATAAATATTTCGAGCCTTCATATCTGTTTAAAACCATTTTTCAAGAAACTCAACGTTAAAATTAACCCCCGAAGCCCTATAAGACTATGAAGAAACTTTCGTAATACGAAATTTCATTATAATACACTTAAAATATACTTTGACCAAACAAGTGAGGCCATTCAAGCTTATTACAAGCCGAAACAAGGCCAAGTTTTCCGAAACGAGTTCGCTGAATTGAATGTTCCGTTGCGACAGAAAAAAAATGTTGTACATTACTGAAACAAAAGGAGTTACGAAAAAGAATCCTCATCGCAGTGACAGTGGCGCAACACTAATTAGGTCAAGCGCGAACTTCGCAAACTGCGCTCTAGGCCGAGGCGTGCCCTCTTAATGAACTGCTCTAACGAAACAAGCTTTTTTAGCACTATTTTAGTAACATTGCTGGCATACACATAGTCACAGAGCAAAAAAAATTACGCAAAATTTTCGATCGTCAGCACTTGTATATACAATTTGCCCGCCCCACAACTCCATAAAATAAATAATTAATTCAACTGCATAAGATGTTACCATAAAATACATATATACATACATCACGCCAATATCCCATTGGGATAGGCAGAGACAATAGATCTCTATATCATCTTTTATACCACATCGATCTATTATTACACTATTATTTTATCTATCTTTTAAACTCACACTATACATACTTTGAAGTGTATCTCTCCTTTCAACACTGCTTAATCGTGCTTCTTCTACCATACCCAACATTCACTACCATATGTCAGTATTGGAACCAACACACCTCTTTGAACAGCCAGTCGTGCCCTTTTTGATATATTTTGGCTTTTCATAATACTTTTGACTATACCAGAGTTATCAGAACTGACAGAAGGCGCTGTAATTTACCTAAATAGCATATTACATATCGCACCGAGCAGGGACAGCCATGCCCTCGTACAACACCTCGCTTGCTTAACTCAAAATATTTTTTTTCTTGGGGAGGCCTAGTCCAGTAGTGGACGTTCGATAACGATAATTTTTTTTATTATTTGGGTCAACTAACACTTTCAACGATCATGATTTTTTTATAATAATTGTAAATTCATAAAGAAATAATTGTTTATATTAACCACATATTGGTAATGGGAAATACTTTTGATAAGAGTTTATCATAAGAATTTTTAATAAAACCACTCTTTTAACAGCTGTAAAACGCGGTTTATTTAAATTTTTACATTTTTTATTAGTCGTTTCAATTACCTCGCGGCAACCGAGAATGGTTAAAAGTCGTTAAAAAAGTAACTTTATTATGAGTAATAAATGTGTAAATGTTAGAAAATATTTGAGTTTAATAGTAAGGACCAGTTTAATTTAATTTTTTGTAAGTACTTAGTATGACTTTATACAATAGAGTAGTCACTGAATTTTTACAGGAATTAAAAAATATATAGGCTTAGGGTATTAAAGTACACAACCGTTTCTCATCATCAGCCACAAAAAGCCCACTGATGGACATAGGCCTCCCCAAGATAGGGGAAGTTTTGCCCATAATTGCAGCGTTAGGCTGTCGTGGTGGCAATCGTAGAGCACAACTCCGCAACAAGGATGCTGCTACCCATCCCCGCCGTGTAATATTTTAGTTTTGCTGTTTCGGATGGATATATCTCTATCTGTCTGTTCCGGTATCTTAGTCGCCTCTTACGACACCTGATAAAGAGGGAGGTACTATTCTACTCTTTACTATTCTGCTGGTTCCCCCATGGCTAATTAGTTTCTAGGCAATAGTTCGTGTAATTGATATGTAATAAATTTTAGGTACTACATGCATACTACATTCAGTGTATGATCTGACTGGCACTCAAAAATATAACTTACCCACAGTGTTAATATAATCATATAAGTTACTTTTGTTATAAGCGAATTATTTTATTAAGGATAGCAGACTCACTAGCGCGTTGCTAACCTTGTAACTTAAGGATGTTATGTCAAATTACCCTGTAATTTCACAGCCTCTCACCCTTCAAACCAGAATACAGCAATGCGGTAGAAATAGGTCAGAGTCAGGTACCACTTCTAGAATTAGACAAGTCATACCTTTACATGAAACTGTCTCTTTACCTGCAACAATAATATATTTATTAAATCTTTGAATTTTATTAAGAGTAAACATTAACAAGTATGCCAACATTCTGTACATAGACAGTGTTAAAAATAGCGGTTTCTAAACACCAAATGTTTTATCGTCTCGCTTGATCAAAGTTAATGGGCACAGAAAACCCTGAAGGCTTAAACGAAAGGTTTATTTGCATTCACAAATGTAGCTTTATTTTTATATATGTGTCTATAATGTCTGATTGTAACTAAGTAACCTACTATATTAAACTTAATTTGTACGGAAAACCAAGTCCACGTCGAGCGTTTGTTTTTACATAACTTTCTGATTGACTAAAATCCAATGCATAAAATGTAAATAAATTGTTGTTGACTTGTGTATGGCACAAAAAACACCTTAGATGCCTATCCTAAGAAGTAGCTTAAAAGTGAACTATGAAACTGTACTAATAATATAAATGGAAAAAAAAATTTTTTATTTTTTTTCCTCCTTAGCCTATAAAACAACTTTGCTGACAATAGTCCGCAATAATATGTATGCTACTTTTTATCCTGAAGACATGTTCCCGTGGGACAGGTTTGGCTTTTTATTCTTCTCTGAGGAATACGTTTTTTTTTACATTTAACTATAAAAGACGACCATAGACTTTTTCCCGAAATAACAAGAACTACCCAGGATAGATATTACGAGTACGTAATATACTGACAAACAAAGTCGCAGTAGAAAGCATAGCAAGGTAATGGTTAAATAATACACTGTTCTTATTTAGATTATATTTTTTTCTAATGAGATCACATTAATAATTCTAATCTAGATTTACATAAATAATTTAGTATCTCACTTCGGTCCATTAAAACGCGCTTAAAAATTCTCCTCCCTCAAATAGCACTTTAAAATTGTATTTTGAAACCAAGAAAGTGTAGATACCAATTCCAAACTAAGTAATCAAGTATGAAACTGCGAAATCAGAAGTAATTATTTGTTTATCTCCAACAGAACTCGAGGAAAACAATTTGAGGTTCAATCTTCTAAGTATTTCAGTTTAAATTTGCTTTATGCTTCGCTTTAGATTTTGAGGGACATTTTCGTTGATGATTCTTAATTGTTTTTCAACATAATACTATTCCATCCCTGATGTATGTAGGTAATTGTTTTTAGACTCTTCAGTATAAAAAAAACCCATTTTTTTTTCTAATACAAATTTTAATCAAAATTCTTGTGAATTAGATTTCCAACAAACAAGAAATAGTTAGTTTGAAATCAAGCTAGTCATCAACCCAATCAACACACCTTCAAAATAAGCTGCCCCGACGTAATTCTAAATGTGATCGGTTTAATAAAAATATTATTTCTTGTAATTTTGTTAAAATAAGGAATTCTAAAACAGAATCTATAATTACTATTTATTAGTGATATTATAAGAATTTTGGCCACTTACGGATGTCTGATCATGGGGGTCTGTACCCATCTAAAGCAATGTAACATTGCTAAGTTAACACAAAGTTGAGCAAAGCAAGAAGTTCAATAAATTTTATTTAAATCTGAACACACTGATATAAAACTTTTAAACAATCTAAGTTCCGCTCATTAGACGCGCTGTTTAGATAGATATACGGTACCTCAGTCACCTCTTCCTTGCAATACGTAGTACAGAGGGAGCTATACTATTGTTCATTTCTTACTTATTACACAATATTATGTTAAAATAATATACACACATGGTTTGCTATCTAAGGAAGCATTATTAAATGAAATTTGCTGAAACTGTTAAAAAGTAGATTTATGGAAATCGTCATGGATGTAATACGATAAATAAATTTAACGTATCCCGTGATAACATAAGTGAAAATCGAGTTAATATTTGAAACTATGCCAAATATTATTCGGATGACAGACAGGTGAAATCGACGCCAACGGAGGAAATATGGGTTCTTCGTGCAAATTGAATTCCGATGCGTGAGATTCACTTGTATCCTGCGTCGCGTGAGCGGCAAATCGAAAGATGTATTTCTTGGGAACAGCTCGATGAGTTGAGAGTGACAGTTCAATTCTTTTTTATTTGATGCAATATTTCCTTACTCGGTTTTCCGCCCCTTCAGACTTTCTTCCTCGAGTTTTTTGTTCAGACAACATCTTCACCTCATCTTCTATATTGACCTGACTCCGGGATAAGTCACTTAAAGCACTTGTGTTACATACGTCTTACTAGAAGTATCAAAAGTATGATATTTAAAATACATGTCTAACATAACATAACACAAAATAAACTCAAATTTCCAGCATATAAAGTTTGTCCTGGTAAGAAATCGAAGCCATAAACATTAGCCCTAAATATAAGAACATAACCAAATGCCTTCGCGCCCAATTTTACTTAGCCTGTCTTTTAATAATAATTAACGGAGCGCACTTATGTTACAGATATATAGTTATATCGATATCGTATACTGATATCCACAACACAAGAGCGTTTTTGTTATTTTAGGGCAGGCAAACTAAAATTGAGACCGGTGGCATTTGGTAACAGAAGAATTTTATTACAAATATTTCACTTGAATATATACAAACAACAGACACAAAAAATGCACTTCACATAAAAATTTGTCGTGGTAGGGGATGAATCTTTGGCCTTGTAAATGTATTAAAGTGATGGACAGATTTTAAAACAAATTATAAAAAGAAAGGAAAATTATTAGGTATGGGTTTAAATTTTCAGAATAGCCCATTACAGAATAACACCATTTATTTAAAGAGATATTCGAGTTGGTTTATCTAATCACGTTTTTTCAAAATAATACTTGACTAATTACTTGTCTCTAAAGTTAATCTTTCTATATTAGAAGGTTTTTATAATTATTATGCGGTTAAAAATTATTTGCAAAATGCATTTTGATATTCAAAACGAGTGTACTGTTTAAGTAGGTATACAATCTAGTTTTATGTATCGGAAATATATATCTATTTTTTTTTTCTTGTGAAAATTTAAATTGGGGCAATAGGATCATATAATTTACCTCTTTCGTTACAACTTACTAAGTGAAATATTAACTGTACTATCCATATCATACTTTGAAATAGATACTGCACCATATCTGCAGACGTCTGCCTATCGAATATTTGGAAGAGAATGTTTTAGATGGACGGTTCTCGAAACTCACCTTCGTCGATCATTGATTTGATCAGCGCACTTTATGCAAAATATGAAATATTTAAAAAAAAAATATATTTGACTACCGAAGCATACATATAAACGAAAATAATAATTATCATCATGATATTAGCCCCGTTCAACGTCCACTGCACGACACAGGCTTCCCTAAGAAATTTTGACCATAATTGCCGCGCTGCGCAGGCGTGGTGGCAATGGTAGAGCGGTGCTTTACTGCCGGGAATACTGCTTCCCGTCTCCGCTTTGTTGAATTTTAATTACGTTATTTTGGGTTTACACCGCCATTTGTCGGTTCCGGTACATCAGTCATTTCTTACGACACCTGATACAAGGGGTACTAATTTACACTGAAAATCTCTCGCACTTATTGTTTCTGCGTGTCACATCATACTTTTCTGGTTGATGTTACAAAGTCACAAAAGAATATGAGCGATTTATCATATATAAACCAGGGATGATTGGGGTCTGCCCTATTTAATATTTTTATTTTTCATTATTATATATCCGTAACGACAACACCAACTACTACCAGCTGCAATCTTCGGAAGCAATTGAATTTTACTCATGAATTTGTAAAGCTAAGACATCAAAGTCCAACCATATTGCATTTACCCTGATGAAAGAAAACATTTCACTAAACTGTTGTGTAAAAAGAAAAGAGACCTAGTAAAGAAAAAACTCCGTACTGTCGATAAACAACATATCTCTCATTTTCAACTCGGTTTGGAAAACAATTTGGACTTACAGAATCCAACTACAGGGTACTGCTGGATCAAGTGATATACTATGTCTACAGCGTGTACAAAATTGGATCTTGGAAGCTATAGAACGTTCGAAGAAGAATCAAAAAACCTTAAAAGAATACTTTATTTTATCTCACCAGAAATACGATCATTTTCACAAGTACTATAAGGAAGTAAAAAAGCATTATGTATAGCTATAGGTTTTTTATTAACTTTAAAAAATAATTACTCTCAAGGTAACTGGAACATCGAATATAAAATTTAAAAATGATTCTCATTTTGAATCAAAATTACTGAATTTCATTAAAATTTCTCGTTAATATTACTTATTCATCCATGTTGGTGCACAAATAGTGATTGTACGCTTTTATTTAAGTTTAATTTGCAGGAGACAGCTTTGAATCTCCAAGTTTTATTTTTGAAGCAGACCAGATCCTAATGGTTTACAACCCTAGATAACGATATGTTAAACGTGTGGGCAGGCGTCACACAGGTGGCTTGTTTATTCCATTTGTCGCATCTTCATTTAAAGATCCCAGAATACATCAACTCGCTGTTAAAGAGAAATGTTGGCACCTGAGCATTATCCGAGCAGCAGTTTGAAGTTCTTGGCTGTGCTCGCAGTGTACTGCAATCCGGTTCAAAAGACGAATGCCTATATTTTGACAAATATTATCATGTCTGCTTTACAATACCACCAACTAATTAACTACAGCCAATTTTTATTTAACTAACTTTAAAAAAACAAGTGTTTTAGAAAGCTTAGAAAGTGGTTTATTTATGTTTTTACATTTTTTGTTCGACATTTTGGTTACTTTGTGGCAACCGTTCTAAAAAATGACAAAGATATTTACTTAACCTTCATACGGTATTCGGGTCAATTTTGACCCATTTTACGAAAGAATCTTAACTTTCTCAGCGGCTAATTTATTTTAAGAATTTATGTTTTATGACTTTTACTGAAATGTTAAACTGAAGTTATTTAGCAAACTTTAACATTTAGTCCTAGAACATTTTTTACGTTCGCGGTCTTCGTGTCACATTTGACCCGACGTATTAAACGAACGGCATTTGTTATTTTATTCGATATCAAGTTACCCACTTTTAGTTGTATGCTTCTATTGTTCAAGTCACTGTACTGTTGTAGACTTGTAGTGTCTATGTCTCTAAAGACATTCAAAAAAATATCAAGAGTAGTAAGGTTTGACAACAGAGTAACTCGAAGCGAACGACGGTTATTAGACAAATTTATTTATTTATTTATTATTATCCGATTCGTGAATTGTGGAATCAGCGGGTTGATATATTACCGATGCTTTACAATTCTTCTGAAAATGTGACAATAGATGAGCAGCTGGTAGCATTCAGAGGAAGGTGCCCATTTTAACAATATATGCGATCAAAGCCTGCGAAGTATGGAATAAAGTTTCGGGTACTTTGTGATTCTGCAACGAGTTATGCTTGGAATATCCAACCTTATACAGGCAAGATTGCCGGCAATATTCCTGAAAGAAACCAAGGTATGCGTGTGGTCCTTGATTTGACTGCAGGGCAAAAAGGCCATAAACTTACTACAGATAATTTAGGCACAATACGAAAAAACAAGCCTGAGCTACCACCTGAAATAGTAAATATAAGAGGAAGACCAAATTTTTCATCTCATTTTGCCTTTACTAAGGATCTACTCTCGTATCTTTTATCCCGAAAAAGAATAAATCTGTAAACCTTCTTAGTACCTCAGACTAAGAAGGTTTACAGACCGTCATGACTCAGAAGTGAGTGATCGCGCTGACAAAAAACCAATAATAATATTAGACTATAACAAGTGTAAATAAAGGTGGTGTAGATACTTTGGACAAAGCAGTGAGTTGCTACACTTGCAGAAGAAAGACAAAACGATGACCTCAAGTAGTATTCTATAATATGGTTGACATATCAGCTTATAATGCTTATGTTTTGTTTAAATCAGCTAACCATGCCTGGAAAGAAGGTTGTCTAGCTAAGCGCCGCTATTTTTTTGAAAATTTAGGTATACAGCTTGTTACACCTTACATAAAAAAACGTCAAACATTACCTCGAGCGCCATTTTCACTTGAAATTGCCAATAACATACGATCTACTCCTTAAAACTTAGTCAGAAAACAATTCACAGAAAAAAACAACCAACAGAAGTCGCTTTCAACTATATCCAAAAACAGATAATAAAACAGGATTGGTTTGCATAAGATGCAACAAATTTGTATGTAAACAACACTAAAAAAATTACTTTATGTACTAATTGTAATAATTGATTTTATTTTAATTTGTTACTATTTAACATAAAAGCTTTATAAATCTACAGAACATATAAAAAATTGTACAACAATCTGTCTAATTAAAACAAATTATAATAAATATATACTTTACTAACTGCTTTTTAAATTCAAAATATCTTCATTAAAAAAATACCTGACAATATAGTACTGGGTCAAATTAGACCCGAAGCCCTTTAACGTCAGTAGCTTTGAAGACCGTATGAAGGTTAAACAAAACAACAGAATAACAAAATATAATATCTAAAAAATTACATAGAAAAAGTCACGTGCCGCTAGTAATATTACATGGCACCTCATCATATTTATTGCATTGGGTGGAAAACGACGCAGTATAATCCACACCGTACTAATACGTGGCGTAGAACCCCATACATCAAGCTAGGAAGTTTAACGCTCAATGCGGAGAAAAAATATTTTCCTCGTTCCGGGAGTTACCACGCGGAATATTTTTTTTTATTAAAAGGCGGGGGTAAGTCCGTAAGCGAGCGTTTCAAGTTAAGAGAAAAATGCTACTCTCATAATTTATTAGTTGTGAAATCTTAAACTGTACAATCATAAATTGCGATGTGCGAGAACGTAGAACAACCGGCGGCTCTGGAGGACGTTCACTCAAATTTATGAGTCGCAGTGCGGAATATAAATTCTTGCGTGGCTCTCCAATGATGACACCGCGAAAAATTCATAAACTAAGCGCAAGACAAGAAGGAAACGGACAGACGAAACTTTAATTACCATATCGGTTTAATATCAAGTACGTATGTATAAAAATTACCAATTACTAATATTTAATTAAAATATATGTATTTCATTTGTCTTTTGTTTGATATCGGTAACTAAGGTTATGAGTGCGTTGAGGTACACCTCTCCTATTCCAAATTTAAAGCCAAGCAATTGCAGTCATACAGATCCGAAATACAGTAATTTAGAATGTACTTATTAGCATTGCGAGGAATATTATCGACCTGGTATATATAATTTAATAATAATAGTATATGATTGTCCTACAATAAAAAATGATATGATATAAATTAATGAATTGAATTAATTGTAATATCAAAGAAATTAATTACGCAACAGATATAAATTTGTTAAGTATAGTTTCTACAAAAAAACAAGCATTTCTTATTAAAAAAGCTCACACAATTATATACAACTAATGCAATGTTACACACACCATAATAAACATTAATTATTTACTTAAACTACACATCCACACATACTAAAACTGGGTGATAATAAAATGTACATTTATATAATAATAATAACTTTAGTTAATATATTTATATCTGCTGTGTAATCAATTTATATCACTGTAATCCAATTCTAGTAGCCAGAGGGACACGGCATTTTGCATTATTTTTTTGGAGTGGGAAGAGAATGTAAGCTTTTTATTGGTATTATTATATAAATCACGTCCAAAATAACAATAAAGTACTTATTTTAAAGCGGGATGGTAGGATAGTCGAAAAAATATAAATTCATACGAGACAGGGAGACAGGCAGCCTAAAACACTTGTGTTACGGATATCAGACAACAGAGCAATTACGAATATTATTATATTTTATATAGATGTATTGGCTTAGATACATATAAATAACACCTAGAAACAGAACAAAAACTTCAAAATCTTCATTTAAGTATTAGTCCTGGGTGGATCACTGTCACTTCTGCCACCGGGCACGTCGAAATAATGAGAATTCAATCAGAGAACCCATGGCTATGTAGGCAATTCCCTTTTAGCACTTCTTCAAGGATCCCTTGAAGTTGTATAGCGCCTTTATGCACCCCACCACGAAGAATATTTGGCCAAAACTCGCCAGTGTCTGGTGAGTCATAAGAAAGGTCTTGAACCCTTGTGCTTAATAAAATAGATGTTAATTTTGACACATACAAGATTTGACTGTCATTAATATTCTAAATCCTGTTAGTTTTTAATTATAACTATGTATCATTTTCTAAATAGTTAAATAGATATATTTGTTTTACGTAGGACGCTTTACGCGTTAAATGTAGAGCTAGTATTTTAGTATAGATTTCAATTAGTATTAATTTAAGCACCCTGTAATTGGACATAGTGTTTTTGAAATTATATATTGGAGAGCCCGATAAATAATATTTTAATAATTCATTATTTTGGAGTCGGGTTAATGTGGAAGCTGTGTGATTGTATGAATGAAATTCATGTATTCATGTATTCATGCATTTATGACATTAAAGACTAAAATTACAAACGTAGGATTAAAATATGCATTTATCGTCGTCGTGTCAGGCGTAGAACATCCTGTTTGACATAGGATTCCTCAAAGTATTCTTTATCATTTTAAGGGATGTTTGAACTTATATTGCTTTATTAAACAGAACCAATTGCTGATAGCAATCGCAAGGCAAAGCTTTAACATGGTAGATACTGTCGAGCATCCACGCACTGTCGCATTTGAGCTACGCTGTTTCGAATGGATATGCCATCATCTGACACGACTTAGTCCTGGCGCATACCTAAGAAATTCTTGTTATTTCTATAAAATATCTGTTGTTTCATGAAAACGAAACTATGCAAATAATCGGACTGGTTCTATAAAGAAAAATAAAATCTAGCATTTTTAATTTTTTTATAGACCACGGGAACATGTTCTTAGAAAAAAAAACTGTTAATCAGGACTATCAACAATGTTTGTGCCAAATTTGATTCAAATCTGGTCAGCCGTTTTGGTGTGAAAGAGTAACAAACATAAATAATTAATCACAAAATTAAGCGTTATGATATCAGTAAGGAGTCGCTTACAAAAATATAATACTTACTCAAACAATTAGAATTGTATGAATATATTTTGATCTCTGTGCTACATTTCCGAACGTACAGGTTGTTTCAAAAATATGATTATTAACCATTATCTTTAACATATAATATAGATTTAAGAAGTTTTAATTTATAAATACGTAAATAATTCCAAAAGAGAACAGAAAAAATTATGGAAAATCATAATGGAACCAATCAAGTTTTGCTTCGCTAATGTTCATGTATTATTTATTTAATAAACCAAAAATATACATATTTACACGTTAGTGATGATGCTTTAGGTGCTGTAATTTTTTTTTTATTATTTGAGATATAATATATGAATCAATATAAGGGCTAACACAAAATGATAAATACTAGCTAATAAATATAACTATTTTTCACTATTTCATTTACACATTACTTTGAATTTATAATATAAATATTTTTATAATATTTTAAGATTCAAGCAAATATTATAATATTCCTAAAATAATGTAATATCGGATTAGCTTACTAATATTGAAGCAAAAAAATATTTTATTTACTTTCAGGCAATAAACAAATGGATCCTTAGTTATCCTAACTAAAACAAAATTTATTTTAAAATTCTCGTTCAATATTATTTTCCGGGATTTTTCCGTTTCAAAGACCACCATAAACATAAATCCGAATACTTTCATTTTTGGTAGCATCATAGTTGTACAACTTTTTTGACGATTAGAAAATGGATACACTTGAAAAAAAAATATTTCAGTTGAGTAGTCGTACGAAAGATCACAAATTATTCATAGCAGATCATCATACCATTGAAAGTCCACTGCTGGATATAGGTCTCCCCAAAAAAGGGAGAAATTTTGCCCATAATTACCGCGCTGGGCAAACGTGTTGGCAATCGCAGAGCGCTATTGTCCATCCTCGGTTCCTTAGGCGCCTTTTACGTACGTACGTACGGGTAAGTACTATTCTACTTTGCCGATACCTCACGGACATATATAATGGATCAGATGAAAATAATATATCTTCGTAGAAATATCAGTTTACAGAAGAAAAATATATATCTTTGTAAACACATTAACATTAATCGGTTCAATTTGATAATTATAATACAATATATGATATTTACGATACCACTAAGTAAACCAAGGCATTGCAGCCACTTTTCACAAGGCTTAAAGTAACAGATTTTTAATAAAATAATGTATTAGAATTACATGACATCAGACGTAACGGATATTAGACAGCAGAAGAATTACAAATGTGACATTTATATATGTACGTATAATACCCAGATCTTCTTTATACTCGTATTATTCTTAAACTCCTAACTAATTTTATAAACGTGCTTGTGAGTATGGATGTATGTTTGTTACACTTTCACGATAGAACTGCTGAACAGATCTTAATGAATCTCGGCACAGATTTTTTTTAAGTCTGCTATAATTATCTCGTAAAATATTTTCAGAGAAATATGGCATACTATTAACCTCCATGGAACCCAATATCAATCCAACTTTTTGCACAGTTTCAAGGAGCGACATATAATTTTCTCTCGGAATAACAAGAGATTCTCAAGGATGCGATTAAGGTCTCGCAAATAAAGTCGTATGTACAAAGCTAGTGTAACATTTTATTTATTAGGATATGTCGACAAACAAGCATATATGGCCGCGTGTTACCGCAAACTATAGACACTCGTCATATAACAAGGATATCTGCCTACCTTCGGTTTTTAAAATATTATGTCACATTACCCAGTAATGTCACTACCTTCTTCACTACCCTTCAAACCGAAACAGGTAAAGTGAACACTGTTATTTTGTGGTAATAATAGGTGAGAGTAAGACACCAATGCAGACGACTTTCTCATGTCATAATTATGACAACCTTCATACGCTCCACATACCTACTTTGAAATAATTTTTATTTAAATTACCTCAGGACGACGCCCAACGTTGGACATGAGCCTCCCTTAAAATGCTGGTTTTTATTCAAAATTACCACGCTGGACAGGTAAAGTGACAATCGAAACTGCTGCCCTTCCTCATCCCGTTGCATTTACACTACACTGTTTAAATTACAGGCTAATTTTTACGACACCTAATACAGGGGAAGGTACCTACTATTTTATTTTGTGGGTACTCCGCGGTAGCTAAAAAATATAACCTACTTGTTATGTTATAAAAAAACTAGCTAGCTATAAATGTTATGCTGTCTTAGTTATACTTCTATTTATTATGCCAAAAATAAAAAAATAAAATGCCAAAAGACTATAAATTAAAATATAAATTCTATCTCTCAAGTTATATCAAAACTAAACACAGCACGCAAATTAATTAAAAATGGTTCAGTAGTTCAAAAGTTTCACCCGGACAAATATCGCATAAATCGCAACAGTGTTACATTCAGGCTAGAAACCCCCGAGGTCTGTGTTAGGTATAGGAAAGTGCTTTCATTGGAAACAAAACACAGTTTTATGTACATTTGCGAGTCACAGTGAGAATACATAAAATAAAATCACACAACATCTCATACGTTGACTTCAGTCCGAGATAAGTATTATACCTTAAAGCACCTGTGCTACTGATATCAGACAACAAAAAAATTACAAATTTAACACTAACATTATTAAATAACACAGAATATACACAAATATTCATCTCATAAATATCTCTGTGTGGGGACCGAACCACCCACCTAGTTTACAAGATAGGATCACTACCATCCGCGCCATCCAGTCTGTCAAAGTAAAATACAGTTTTATTTATATTAGACCTGGTCGGCCTACAAACACAGTCTGCACGAAAGTTATCGTCACCGGAAACGCTCGTAATACCACAAGAATATCAGACAACAGAAGAATTACAAACATAATACTAATATACATTTAAATAACACAGAATATACACAAATATTTATCATATAAATATCTCTGGATGGGGAACTAATAAAGTAAAATTCAGTTTTTCTTATTTAACCTAGTTGGCAAACAAACACCGCAGCCTATATATACTCTCTATATATACGCCTATACACTCAGAAAACCCCAAGGATAACACTCGCGCGTTGTCAATGTCGTGACTTGAATATAATTCATTATATCACATCACCCATGAATATCACGCTTAAAACTTTTAGCTGTCTCTTTCACCCTTAAAACCGGAAGACATCAAAGCGAACACTGTTATTTGGTGGTTAAAATAGGTTAGAGAGAGATACCATTGCAGACGACCTATGAGGTATAAAGAGGTGTGACTACCTCATGGGAATTTCTGACGTTTAAGCTGTGTTCTTGTCGAGTATTTTTTAATCCATTAAAAATCTTTTGTTGTGAACGTGTTACTAATATCACCATAATCATAACAGCCATAAAGTATCCACTGTTAGACGTAGGCCTTCCCGAGAAATGGAGAACTTGCCCACAATTGAACTGAGTGAGCGTGGTGGCAATCGCAGAGCGTAGGAGAACTGCTGCCTATCACTACCCTGACGCATATGAGCTACACTGCTTGGGGTAGATATAGGTACGCCTGGTACAGAGGGAGGTTCTATTCTACTCTGTCGATACCATACGGCTACAAACGTATTTTCAATAATATTGGTAGGCTTCCTATTGGTACAAACAAATATCGCTCTTTGTTTATTTTATACACATTTTTCATTAATTTATACGCAGGCGTCAGGGAAAAATAAGACCGTTGTTTGTTCAAGAGAATTGTGATTTACGACTAAACAGTATACGTGAAATAATTTATTGCCCTCGTAATTGAATTTCATGAATAATTTCATCGGCTGTGTTTTGAATACTTTTGTATATTTCTTGACGTGCTGCTTTTCTTATAAGCCTGAAACAAGTAACCACTTAGCTTAAGCTAATTATCACAAAATATATAAGTGAACTATGAGAAAGCCCTCGATTCGGTTGAGACGTGGGCTGTACTTGAATCTCTTCAATGTTACCATATTTACTATCTGTACATCTAGGTGTTGAAGTGTTTCTATCACAACGCCACTATGTTAGTCTTAGTACAAGAGCAGAGTTTGAAGGTTATTCCTCTAAAAAGGGGTGTTAGACAGGTAGACGTCATATTTCCCAAAAAAAATTTAGAAAACACCTTGAAGGTCCTGGAATGGCAAGAATTTGACATCAACATCAACGGCAAGTACATCACTCACTCTCAATTTGCCGACGATATTGTGGTCATGGCAGAATCGATAGAAGATTTAAGCACGATGCTCGAAGACCTCCATCGAGTTTATATTAGTATATATATATTATATATTATCAACATATGGGTCTCAAAATGAACAGAGAGAAGACAAAAAAAATGTGTAACACGAATGTACCCACCCCAGTTTTAGATAAGAGCTCGCATCTTGATGTTGTTGACTTGCATGTATATCTTGGACACATAGTCCAATTGTGTAAATCGAACTTCAAGAAAGCATTTGGATAACTGCGAAACATCAACTTTTGATAACATCGAAACAACTTCTAGTCTGATATACCTCAGTGTCTCAAGTTATCGACCAGCGAAATGTGGTCTCTTACCATTGGCTTAATTGGCCAACTGAAAGTAGTTTAACGAGTTATCGAGAGGGTAATGCTCAGAGTTTCTTTGCGCGATCGAATCAGGAATGAGAAGATTCGTAACAGGACCAAAGTTACCGCCAATGCCCGGCTGATTAGTAAGTAGAAGTTGTAGTGGGCAGGGCATTTGGTACGCAGAAGCATTGGCCGATAGAGTTGTGAGGTTCTGCAATAGAGACCAAGTACCGGAAAGCGCAGCATAGGGCGTACACCTGCAATATAGACAGACAATCTGACTAAAACCGCAGAATCGCGCTGGGCACAGGCCGCATACAACCGATTCTAAGTATTCGAGTACTTGAGTTATCTAAAAAAGTGTGCTGCCCAACCCCGACGAAAAACATTTCAGCTACACCAGTAAGTATACCGCCATGTGTCGGTTCCGGTACCTAAGGCAACTGTTACGACACCTGGTACAGTGGATGATAATATTCAACTCTGCCGGTACCCACCCCTCTCCTAAGAAATACTCTATTTACAATAAGAAAAAATATTTTCAAAACACATAGTATTATAATAATAGAATAAATACAAAAACATCTGTTTGTTTGTTACACTTTTGTCGCTAAACCCATCAAAGCGTAAGATTTAATCCTAAGACCGTCTACTTTTAGAAAAGAGCGTGTTCTTGTGGGAAGAGCTACTAACGCGGGTAGAAAGCTAGTAAATATATATTTTTATTTATTAATGACTAAGTCGATAATTAAGTATAAAATAATAAATATAAGGGCTACTCTAGTAAGAGAGTCTAGTAATACTTTTGTATGTAATCAGTTTATTGATTGTATTTATAACCGTATGAATTGGTTATGTCTGTAATTTAGATTAAGGAATAAATTGTAAAATTATTGTTTGTTGATTCTGTTATTTTGATCTTAGAGCAAGGCGCATAAATTGTATTATCTCAAACACAAATCACTGTAATGAGGTTGTATTGAAAAATACGGAAAAGTTATTTATATCAGATATTCCAATTTTACTTATATTAAATTCGGCTCTTGTAAATGGATAAGGAATGTCGAAATTCATGCGCGGGAATGAGTTACGATTCTAGTGAAGTGATTTGACATTTGAGCGATAACCTGTCACCGTGTCTCGGTATCTACATTTAGTGAGAAAAGATTTACATCCCGGCCTAAAATTAGGTTTATACTGGGAAGACTTTTTGGATATTTTTATGAATTCGACAAAAAGATAATTTGTCCACACCTTCACCTCCATTATTTACCTAAATTTAGTATTATTAAATGTTACATTATAATGCATTACGTAGCTTTATGATGTATGATGTGGTAATAAAAGTTTATTGAATTTGATTGTTGGTCCGTGCTGGAAAAAGAAAAAGCGCATATGATTGATAGAATTGGTTACTGTTGAATATGTTCTTCCCTTTAATCTGGTCAACAAAATTTTGTTACAAGAAAAGTGCTGGCTAATATTGAATTACCTACCTACCGTGATTTTATAGCCACATTTATTTTTATTCCATCAGACTGTAGTTGTATTGTATGTTATACCTACTACCCACAAAATTAAAAATTAACCGTTTTTGTTCTACTTTCGCATTAAGAGAATTTATTTATTTGAAAAGCAGCAGTGGTTAGTTCTAATTTTAAGGTGAAGTGATTCTTAAATACACACTTTTTTTGTGTGTTCACATGTATGGGTCTTCTCACTGGATGAGCGAAAGGATCTCGATCTATGCCTTTAGCTATCCTTGTGATTTGGACGGAATTAACGAACCACTTATCTGATTGTTATTTTAGTCTTACTGATACAAAATGAATTACTGTTATATCAAGTATCCTGACCTGCCATCAGTTAAAAGACCGATATCTCATAGTGAAGATTTACCGGTACCAAAACCACCTCAAACAAGCGATCTGTTCCTTAAGTCAAAAACGAGACATTGGTTCCTGACTTTCAAGAAGCTTCTTCATCTTCATCTAATTAGCCACATCTTCTATCACAAGGAGATCTCAATGACGTTTGGTACGTGACTTAAATTTATCCAAACAACAGGCAGAACTTTAGGGCACTCTATTAAAGGGATGGAATTTATAACAACCTACAACAAAAGTATGTTACTTTCGCAATCGAGATAAAGAGCTAAAAGGTTTTTTTTCACAAGATGATCAGCTTTTATTTTGTTATAATGTCTGTCTTGGGTATAAAATATGAAGCAGAAGAGTGGCGTTTATTTATTGATGGCTCAAAAGTAAGTTTAAAGGCTGTTCTTTTACATATTGGCAATAGACTTCCCTCTATACCATTAGGTTAGGTGAGGCTAACATGAAAGAGTCTTATGAAACGATTAAATTTATCTTGGAAAAAAAACGAACACAACTGAAAAGTTTGTGGATGTTTGAAGGTGATTGCCCTAATTTTAGGATTACCACTTGGGTATACAAAAAACTGTTGTTTAATTTGTGAGTAGGATAGCGGAGACCGAAAAAGTCATTATTTCCATATACTCCAGGACAAGGAAATATTAAAATCCCTCCATAGGTGCAGCCTGAGAATATATTTTTACTAGCTATACACATAAGGCTTGGGCTTATAAAGAACTTCGTAAAAGCTATCGAACAGAAGTGGTGACGGCTTTTTATATTTAAAAGAAAAATTTCCTAAGCTGAGTAAAGCAAAAATTAAAGAGGGCATATTTGTTGGCCCCCAAATCAGGCATTTGATGTTAAATATATATATCTTTAAATATTATAATAATATAAATCTAAAAATATAAATATATTTAAAGAAAATCCTTGTAATTTAGAAAAATTTGCTCGGGAATTTTTCATGAAAGTAACTTCCACTAACTTAACAGTAACTTTCTTTTCTAGGAAATCACTGATCAAGTGACTATAGATGTATTGTCGCGGAGCTTTTATCTTCTTATAAGACTTTGAGCTGTAATATGTTATTGAAAATACATTTTCTCCATTCACATTTAGACATCTTTCCTGAAAATTTTACCATCAGCGATGAACACGGTCAAAGATTCCATCAAGAAATTTCTACCATAGAAAAACGATATCAGGGCAAGTGGAGCCCACGTATGTTAGCGGATTGCTGTTGGACATTTAAACGAGATGTTCTTGATGCAAAATACAGACGAAAATCATAAAAGTGAATTCATATAAATGTAGCAATAAATCGAAATAACTTCTTTGTATTGATAAAAATTCAAAAGTTCTGAAAAAACTATTCGTATTTGAAGCATTTAAATTGTATTTCTAGAATCCTTATCCCTGTCCTAAACATAACTAGGCAAAAACTTTCATGCAAACTTTTTTTTTTGTTGAAATTTAACCCATTGACGAAACTACTAGGTCCTGTTGGAAGACCAGCACTGGAGTGACATTTTGTGCAATGCCGCTGTAGCTTATGTTGAGGCATACACCGTAATCTTCTCGTCTTAGTCTTATTTGATATTTTCTTTTTGCATTCTTAGTCTCAGTACATAATACTATTAATTTTTGTGAAAACATTTTTTAGTGCGGTCAATAAATGTTTTCTTACTTTGTTTTAATTTCTTAGGGAGGCTTATGTCTATCAGCGGACGCCCTCAGGTGTTAAAATGATGATTATATATGAGGATAATTTAGCATCGGCTGTTGTCTACATTTAGGTTACAAAAGTAACTTATCACGTGCCAAAAATGATGTCACTATATCAACGGTGTGTTTTAGGTGAAAACTTATCATTTCTTTGAGTAATGATTTTTCACTTCTTTGGCTATAATTTTATATCGAATTTAGATGATTGTAAAGTAACTACAACGCCACACATTATTTCACGATAAGTTTTTTGGGGCATTTGACATTACGCTATCACTTTGAAACCTATCAACAAAAACGTAATTGCTTCAAAAAAAAGCTTTCAAAATAAATAAACTCGTGAAATATAATACATTGATTTGGGTAACATTGAACTACCAGGTTAACTTTGATACGACCTTTTAGCAGATGTAGTAATATTTATGTAAATCTTCAAAATAAATTACTTAAAAAGCTAGTAATGTTCACCATGAAGATCGAAAAGCCATTAATTTGAGGTGAATCATTTCCATAGTTTACTAAAGAGGACAGTTCAAACCCTCAAAGATCAATGTTACTCGAATTGATATAATCATAGAAATTTGTACGAGTATAACTACAAAAACAAATGAAAATTTTTAATTTAAAAATTGATATTAGAAACTCCACACACAATAGATTTTTTTAGGGAAGCCTATAAGGAGTACTCTGACATCGATTCTGGCGTAGGACTAAAGGTAGGCTGAAGGTAAAATGACTGGAAATGACCTAAAAATGTTGTAGATCATATCTTTTCTACATGAAGCTATAGATAATGCTTACAAAGCCGTCTTATGCATTTCTAATATAAAAGTTAAACAAGTTCAAATTGGGTTGCAAGGAAAGTTGTCATTCCTTACGGTCCACAAGTCATGCTATTTGTAACTTCCGTGTCTATTTACCATGTGATTTTTGCTTATTCTGGTGCCGTATCCTAGTTTGCCATAAAATTGTGTTCGCACTGAAGAGATAGTGAGTGTACGTACGCATTCATATAAGTATTATGATGTTTTATAAGCTTCGTTATTAGCTAAGCTAGCTAGTAAATATACAAAACCACTATTTTGTCCATATACATAGCAAAAGTAAATCTTATTGAACTAGTTATCGTGGCAGTTTCCTTGACACCCTAGCCTACAAACTACCTGCCTGCGTAAAAACAATACATAACAAAAAAATCCTTTTTTTCTAATTTTGCCATCCCACTGATTCTATACAAACCAGGCTCTTAATACAAATACAACAAGACAAGATATAACCAATTTGGTGCAGTTGTTTTAGAGAATAATGAAGATTAGAGAGAAAATAACTCTGAGTAGTAATTCGTTTTTTAATTGCAAAAATCTTTAAAAATTTAACTGTGAACGTCAATATCTTAAAAACCACAAATTATTGAAAACAGGCTTCAATAAATTTTTAACAAGAAATATTACCATCAACTATGTAAACAGCTCAAAAGATGGTTTAATATATTTTCACAGTCAATATCGTAAGAACCACACATTTTTCAAAAACTTTTTTAATACAAAACATAATTATCTGGTGTTAACATGTTACCAGATAATTATGTAACTCAAAGTTTCCTTTGAGCTACCTCAAAGGATCGTTAAACTTGTTTTTAAAACAGTTATGTAGACATTAATACTTCCATCCATGAAATCCAAGCAGTACAGTTTATCTAAAATATAAAATATATTTTAGTTTGTAATATTGTCCGGGGAATCCATAAGAAATATCATACAAAAGGGTTTTGGAGACAATTTTTAAGAATACTATACTGCGGCTAAGTCCTGTGGGATGACAGCCATTGACAGGTTAATCCCGAGCTTCCCGTTTTCTGCTTCTACGATTGTTAAAGCTGACGCAAGAAGTACATTCGGCGTGGTTTTATTTGTTTTTAAAAGTAAAAAAAAAGTTATATATTGATATAAAATACTTTCCGATTATTTGAATGGTTCTGCTTCTACTTTTTATTGCGTAACTCTTGATGTACCATCTCTGATGAGTTTGGTACACTTTTTACACGAGACAGACTTCAAACAAAAGATCTTCTTCATTGGTACCTCATTCTTACCTTCTCTCTCAGCACTATTCGCATTGCTGCTTTCCGGTTTTAAGGGTGAGAGAAATAGAGTAATTACTGGGTGATGTGACGTTATATCTTTAAGTCACAAGGTGGGCAACATGCTAATAATACCCTTGTGATATTAGGCAGTGGTAATGCTTATTATCCAGTGATTTGTATCGCTCGTCGATTTGCTCTAATAAAAAAAATCTAGTGATTTACAGTGTAAGTGGAAAATTGTACCTTATTGCAGGGGTGTTTAGCACTTTCAATAAGTAAATGAGTCA
Source organism: Heortia vitessoides (assembly GCA_020976665.1). Taxonomy (NCBI): domain Eukaryota; kingdom Metazoa; phylum Arthropoda; class Insecta; order Lepidoptera; family Crambidae; genus Heortia; species Heortia vitessoides. The sequence continues at coordinate 5,075,579 of JACJUM010003129.1, forward strand.
CCGGATTAAGATATTAAATTGCTAAAAAACTGTTTTAGTTATAAATTATTAATTTCGCTTCTTCTTCAATCATCATGGCCTGGCCTATCCATTATCAGCCGTATACTGGATAGGCCAGGCATATATACATACAGGCATGGTAGCATTAACAGAGAATGGCGTTGTAATGGGAATACTGCAGCCTAATCTGCTCTGTTGCATTTAAGTAACGCTTTTTCGGTTTAAAGTATCTTTCTGCGGGCTCTGGTACCTCAGACTCTTAAGATATATACCCTACATAGTAAATAATTTTCCAATACTATGGCTTACGTTTTCTATTTATGAAAAAATATTTAGGTATAAACATAAATTATATAAATTCAGAATATCTCATATATTAACCTGAGTCTGTGATAAGTCGTTTAAACTTGTGTTACGGACATCAAACAACAAAATAATCACAAATATCAGAACAAAAACAAATACCTTCATTTAAATATTTGTCCTGGGTTCAAAACCTGGGATAATGGGGAATCAAACCCGCGACCTTCGGCGCATAGGATAGGATCACTATCATCTGCGCCATCGGGCCCGACATTACGGTAACGTTAGCATTTGTGCAATACAAACAAAACTCTTTTTGTAAAAATATTAATTATCATTTCTGCAGAAGTAATTACCCTTGCCTAATTTTCAATAGTGAAGTATTTCTTCCATTTATTATTTATTTAAATACCTATTAACCGAATTTCAACAACTCAAAAACTCCTACTTTGGGGGACTGAAGGTAATTGTAATGAAACAAAGCTCGGGTTCGCGTCTGACTACATAATAAAAGGGGATTTCATCAAAATTTTATTAGTGGCTTTAAAGTTTGTCTCTAACTCGAATTAGGTCTGCGGTAAACAAGCGCTCTCGTTGTTGGATTATAAATGTTGGTTTTATGAAGAGCCTTTTAAACCATTTGAGCTCTACATCGTAATTAACGAGAATACTTGAATATACCATCAAAAACAGTATTTAAAGGCATTAATAATAATTAATTAATAGAATAATTTTCGAAATCAATTTTTAATTTTACAAATATGTAAGTAATTATTCCTAGTTTTAGTTTGAATATGTCACATTTGTTAAATTATATATTGGATTGACAAATATAATGATGTTAATAAGCAGAAATCAAGTAACAAAGAATATAGTTTTTTATTACAGTACTTCTTCGCTAAATAGTATTATTTTAACAGTGCTCCACTTTAAAATCATTTACCAGCGGTAGAGTTGCTCTTGCCTAGACATAATAATACACTCATTTGCAAAAAAACGGGCAGTTTTAATTTAAATTCTTCTTTAGAAAAATGCGGTACCAAAATTATTTCAATCATTTGTACATGTTACTGACCGTGTTTAAATTCAAATTTTCGTTTGATGCTCATTTCTACAGAAAACCACTTTTTATCCTACATTTTTGGTGCGAAGTTCCAAAAGATAATATCGGGTTTCATAACTTTTAGTCAACTTTTAAGAATTTATTTCATATCCTTAACTGCCAAAGCTTCATCAGCATTATTGCTGTTTAGCTGTATTAATAATGTTAAAGAAAGTGGTAAAAGCTACTAAAATTATTGCGCTGCTCGAAGAGGGTTGCAGCCAATGCTTTATGGCTCAGAGGCTAAGTGTGAGTCGCTCAACGGTTCAAAGTACCTGGCAGTGGTATCAAGACACCGGTTTTGTCAAGAAAATACCTGGTTCTAAAAAAAAACCATGTATCAAATCACACCTTGTGGTCGGGGCTCTGTTATGTTTTGGGCAGAAATAAATTAAATGAATCGTACAAAGTTAGTCTTCAGTGAAAACGGCTCACTGACTGGACAACTCGCATTGGCCGCTTTAGGCGAAGGCTCAATTTTAATGGATGACAACGCTCGCGCCCACTGGTCTGGCGATGTGGAAGCGTATGTGCAAGAGGTCGGCATTCGTCATTTGGATTGGCCAGCTCGAAGTCCAGACCTCAATCCTATAGAAAATGTCTGGGACGTTCTGAAACAACGCGTGAGATCAGTACAACCGGCTCCGCAGACCATCAGAGAGCTGAAGAATTTGATTACCGCGGAGTGGGAACTATTCCGCAAGCAAGTATTCGGGATATCCTCGCTAGCACACCCAGACGAATTCAAGCTATGATTTCAGCTAGAGGAGGTCACATGCGATACTAAACATTTATCTGCTTTTACTTCATTAAAGAAAAAACAAACAAAAATCTTTATTAACTTTTACTTCACGAGCATATGCACTACTAGTGAGCATACACTACTAGTGAACTTTAGCATTAAAACCCATAAATTTTAACAACATTTATGATAATACTGACGAAAACGATTATTTGCTTATTAATTTACAAAATTGTGAAAGAAAAACTACCTATAATTGTCAAACAAACCAATAGTAGCATTTGAAATAGTGCATTGCTTAAATGCCCGTTTTTATTGCAAATGAGTGTATATGTACAATACAGCGCACACCGTATCCTTGTCTTTTAAAAGAAATAAAGCCTCTATTATTCCGAATTTTCAGTATTATAGAGAGTTAACACAACACTGCATACAGTTGTAGTTTGGACAGCTTTAACAATTTTATAATTATATGTATCATATCTCTCGCAAAATTATTTTTAGACCTGTTTAAAAAATGATATCTTTAATTGAGATTCCAAATAGTTACGTAAACAAATATTTTATTACTTTCAGATAATAATATAACATCTGAAGTTAAATGTAAAAGAGAGAACACAGAACTAGATTATCACCCTAATTATTCATCTCTTATTACTGTGTTACGTTAGTATATACGTATCGTACATATAACTATAAGTAGGGCAAATAGGGCAAAATATTGTTCGCGTTTGTAGGAACTACTAACCATACCCTGCACGTGTCCCCGGGGTGGTGAAGAACAGCAAACGCTGAGTCGTAAGTTAACTGACCTATTAGGCAGGCTTAGTGGTCAGCCTCTGTGGAAAAAGAAAATTACTTCTACAAACCGTAAACTTGTGGCTTGGCTCAATCGCCCGGGCCAAGAGGAAGACAATCTCTATAAAAAATAACCCAAATCCCGAGGTGGGATTCATCCAAATGCCTGATGGAATGGCCGCACTTTATCACCAACCTCGATGAACCTGGCCACATTGTTAGTCCATGACTTCTCATAAGAATGGGCGTTACCCTATGAGCAATAATTAATTCGACCCTTCTCGTGGGATATAATGAAATCAAATCCCCTTAAAAATCCTCAAATACAACAAAAAACATTAACTCATCAGATACTTGTCCCAAACTTACTGAACAGACAATGATTGCTCCTCCACCATTGCAAAGGGTTCCATCAATAGTAGAAGCAGTAAGAAAAGAAAGTATTGCAACTCTACAACGGTGGACCAGAGCGTCACCATGAAAAACCACTTCATTACCTTGGTTCTTGACATAACGGAAAAACTTGGTTCAACCGTTCCTCCCAAGCTGAGTAAACATCCACCTATTATTCTTTACGGTATAGAAGACATTACTGAGCTATTGAAGCTATTACAAAACCGACAGCAGCAAAGATTAATTCAAATTCAAGTGATTAATAAAAACATTCTCATCGGCACAGCGGATGAATATAAAAAAACCATAGCAGTAATAAGAGAGAATGGTCTTAAAGGACACATCTTTACCCCAAAGGATAGCAAATGTTGTTGTATTGTCAGAAAAGATCTTAACTTCAGCACCCCTCATGATGCGATATCAGAAGCCATCGAAGCGACTAACAACAAAGTCAATGGTGAAATCATCAATGCACGTCACGGTCCTGACAAAAAGCTCACATCGACTTTTTTTGTGAATAATGAACTCAGTATTAATAGCCCTGCAGTTTAAAAATATCACTTAAATACTCAACCAAAAAATAAAGACCCTCGTAAGGCCAAAGGCATCGTCTAATGCTAACGCTGTCAGTGCTATAGTCACTTAAAGAACAATTGTATCAGACCTGGACCTGGAGTGTTTAATGAAAGATAGAACTATAAAGGCTGTAAAGTCTACAAAGACATTCTTAAAAAACGCAACAAAAGTTCTTACCATAGAGAAACACAACTGAACAAAATTTCCACAACTCTGCCAACCAACTAAATCCGTATCACTTCGCCTATAGCCGAAATATGTCAATCCCTTACCTTGTGAAAGGAAAAGCCGAATATATCTCACGAAAACTTTGTTTTTCTTCTCTAAGCTAATTTTATCCGTCCGTTCGATCCGTCCAACCATTTCGTTCGAATAACAAAAATTTTTCGAAATTTTTAAGTACCAAGTCCCTTTTTTAATTAATTATAACAGAGCGTATCGAATAATCACAATTTATTGTGAATTTAAATAACCTTAACAACTCATATAAGCACACCTTTGACATTATGAAGAATAATCTCACACAGGTTTGGATGTAATGTAATTTAGACCTCGCAATGTAATTTATTTCCCGAAATAACAGAAATAAGCATTATAGTATTGTATGATATAAAATGCAAAAGACTTGTCAACACAAATTTAAATTTGTCATATACATTAACAAGAAAAATCGTAAATAAATTTAAAAGAATAGGGCAACTTCTTTCATCTGTTTTATTGATTTACACCTGGTTTTTGTAACACATTTTGTGTACTAAATGTTGCCTGCGACTTCTTTCGCTTCAAAATTGTTGTGTATAATACGTGTAATTATTAAAAAATGATTGATTAACTAGATAGAAAAACAAACAAATCTATGATACGCTATCCATAAGTTATTAAACTTTGTTAACTTCTGGAGTAGCTAAAAAATAAGTCGCTCAATAATTTCGCAGAAATTAAGATTAAGTATTGTAATTTTGCTAACATGACTTACAAATAATATAATATGCCTATGAAATTTTATATGAAATAATAAAAGGCAGTACTGAGCAAACTATTGGCCGTGGAGTACATAAAACCATCCCCCTGCACCAAGTAACGTAAGAAGCGACTTAATTGCCAGCACCGAAAGATGAAGCAATTTTTTTATTATACGAAGTAGACAAACGAGCAGATACGATCCGATGAGAGCGTCATCATCATTCCAGCAGCCATTGGAAGTCCACTGCTGGACATATGCCGTTAATTTTGCACATTATTGCCGCATTGGGCTAGCGTGTTAGCACTACACTGTTGCGGATGGATATACCGCTATCTGTCAATTCTGGTATCTTAGTCGTCTCTTATGATACCCGATAAAGGGGGAGGTGCTCCTCTACTCTGCCGGTACCTCACGTCGTTACCCCGTTATCAATAGCGCGTTTTGAAGTATGTAATGAAGGAGTTATGTCACAATACCCAGTATTTTACTGCCTCTATCACCCTTCAAATCGGCACAAAAAGCGAACACTGTTGTTTGGCAGTAGAATTCGTTGAAAATAAGGTACCAAGTTAGATGACTTTTTATATGAGCTCTATCTCCAGTGAAATCCATTTGAAACAGCTAATACACAGGGCGGGAATGGGCAGCATCATACCCGTCGCGAGCCTACTACTGTCATTCCTACAGGTCTTGCTCAGCGCGGCAATTAAGAGTAAAATTTCCCCTTTCTTGGGGAGGTTCATGTCCAACAGCGAACATACATCAAATGATATAATTAATAAAGAATTACAATATAAAAAAAAAGTTATTTTCAATAGACTGTATTAATTCTATAATGTACGCTTAAAAATATTTTTATCCCTGCAGCCATTAGGCTGTTATCTTTTACTTTTCAACATTAACAGTCTTCATTCGAAGTTATTTTGCGCAAGCATTCGCCGACCACGATCCTCGAAGGAAGTTCGGAGAAGTTATAATTCCACCCATAATCTGTCTGTACCTATGGGAAGGGAAAATTAAGTCCACGAAAACAATCTTGATACTTGTTTAACTTTTGCGACCTTAAATTTGCGGCTAAGTGGGCCGAAACGGACATTAATAATTTACGAAATCTACAAATTCTAAGTTCACTGCTTTTCCATTTAGTTTATTTTCTTTAGGATTTGTTTAATTATTGTTAAATTGTTAACTTTATTAATTGTATTTACCTTTTGCTCCTTTATCCCTTAATAATTATTTGAATAACTAGTAGACGTCTTAAACCTTGTTCTCTTGTTATTTTCAAACCGTGGAAGAACCTATTCCTATTATAATGTAACTGAAAGCAAATTTCTCTATAAAACATAACGCCAAAGTAAACTAGACTACAAATGGAGTTGTTTCTAATTTTGTGGAACTTTATACTTATGGATGGTGTGGCGTTTTAAACAAATATTTGTGTAGTGGCTGAAAATCTTTTAGAATATGTATGTATAAGATACTGTTATTTATCATCAGCATCATGTCAGACTTCATTTCAGATATATATATGTACAATTTTTTTTACATCTTTCTCTGAATGAAATGATAATTAAGTAAGTTCTTAAGTGAGTTAATAAGAAATAAACTTACTTTAAATACTTGAGATTACTGTTAAAGTGTTATAAACAGGAAAGATAATTTCCACTTTTTTCCTTCCAAAGGTGGGAGAAATTTATGCAGCCGTATATTGTAGTGTCTTGTATTTGTATGTATTCTTGTTTATAGTAAAGCGTATATAATTACCATTAGAATATTCGGGTCAATGAACCCAAAGTAAATATTTAGGCGTCTTTGATGCCATTTATTTTATTTTCAATGGATCTTTCAGATCCATCTCTGGATAAACGTAAGAAAATTTACCCAGAGGAAACACACATAAGAGGTTTAAAAGCTATTGAAAAAGATTAAAATAAAGCGGTCGATGGACTGGCTACATAGGCCAAAGTTATCTTCGGAAGTTTGCCGTGTGAAATAATTTATATCGAATTTTTAAAATGTTGTAAACGATAATTCGCTACTTACTAGATAGGCCATCTAAATGAGCCGGCGCCTTCAGATGGCAAAAGTTTCGACTAGTTTATTAGAAGTTCAGAGAACTAAGAGGTGTACACCGCTTTGTACATAGTAGTTAAAAGACCTGACTAAGTCACGCAACTTTCATTTCCATCCTGCGTGAATACAGCTCTAACGCCCCACCCCAGCCGCCAGAAAAGGCTAGTTAGAGAAGACGAGGCGGTATGTAAGGACTCACTCAGACTGATGATGGTGTCGCGGCTACTAAAAATTTTGCCTCGAAATACCCTGCGTATTATTTTATATGTTTGTATAACCACCAAAAGACTATCCTCAATCACAGTTCCTGCTTTTCGACCATAACAACTTAAGCTTTTGATTTACGATCAGCTATTTAGAGGATACATATGGTGCACAAGTGCCGGGAATTCGCAATAACTGCCCGGATAAATCTAGACCGGACGGACTCAGCCTAGATTGGCATCGATTATATGGACACAAACGACCCTTGCAAAGAATATAATAAATTTGTTTAGCTCCTAACATAGCTAATCTTAAAAAAAAGTTTTTCTCTATCTTTGCGGTAATACTTAGGCGTTTGATCCAAGAAGTGAATGTACTGTACTACATGAAACAAACATTTATTTTAATAGCAGCAGCTCATCCCAAATATAGTAATATAATATTTTATGTCTAATCACTGCAAACATTTTAAGGCAACTCTTTTTCTCTGAGAAACTGTTTTTACTCATTGATTTTCATTCTCAAACTGATAAATTGCGTCTATATATTAACAAAGATTATACCACTCTTTAAAAAAATACGCGAACGGACTCTCAATTTGACCCAGTTAAAGTTATTAAAGTTGTTTTATGGATACAAATGCTCTATGAATCATTCAATTGATTAAAATAGCCTTAACCCCCACTTTTTTTTGTTTGAATGACATAACGACATATAAAAAAGAAAAAATCTCACTAAAGGCTTTAGTGATTAAATTATTTTGGGCCTTATTGAATGTTAACATATTTCCTATGCTAATGATAAAAGCAAACAATTAAATAAAGTTTGAACTTGAAATATGATGTGGCGACTTTAACTTTATTTATTTATAATAACCGCAGGTACCTACTTTGCTCTGCTGAGAAGCTACCACCAACAGGACCAATAACAGAAGAGCTTAAATATCTCATGGTTTCTTCTACTGGAAGAAATTGTCTATTTGAATCGAAGTTAATGGAAGAGTTGGTATAGGACGACCTAGGCGAACATATCTTAACCAAGTAGAAAAGGTAGTAAAGACGGGCCAAGTCAGAAGTATCAAGACTAAAGAGCATTTATTGAAGGATTAATGAGAGTAAGGGAAGCGAGAGACGTATGCCAAGATCGTACAAGTGGAGATCCATAGTTTTTTGCCCCGATAAGACTCAGGCACGACGTATGTTTATTTTGTCGTCGCTAGTCGTCTTAATGTTGCTTAAACTTAATTTATCTCAATAGCCCATTAACAGTTTATTTCAATTTATTAGCCGGGAGGTACCGGCAGAGTAGAATAGTATCTCCCTCTATACAAGGAGTCGCAGATGGCAACTAAAATGTCGGTGCCGACAGATGGCGGTATATCCATTCGAAATAGTGTTGAGTGTTAATGCTTAAGATGGAGAAGGGCAGCATCATCCCCCTGATGATGATAATGTTGATAAAAGATTGTTTATTTGAGAATCGAAAATACTGAAACTAATATGCTTGACAAAAGAGAACAAAAGTTTTACTTTTTTAATATCTTGCTCATTTTGTGCACTTTGCTATTCATACACAGCAACGTTGTTTTACAACCCACGCAAACATTACAAGGAAAACGAGCAATCGAAACGCAAACTTTAAACTAATTTAACTTTAAAATGTCTTTTTACCTACCCACGGTAGCGCGGCGTATTGACGCGAATGCCTTATTTGCGTAACAACATGTTTGCGACGCTAAGTAACTCGTAACTTTCATCACAACGCAAATTGAATTTTATGTAAATACTTTTAGATATATTTTTGTAATCATAACGTTTGGCGTTCGTCGAGAGATTTTTGAGCAGAATTAACATCTCGATATGTTTAGGTTATTCAGATTATTGTTTCTTGGTTTTCCAGTGACATACAATACTATTTGCTAGATACTACTAGGTAGATGGGCCCGATTGCACAGATGGTAGTGATCCTATTTTGTGCGCCATGGGAAGTGGGCTCGATCCCTACACAGGACAAATATTTACGTAATGATATTTTTGTTTGTCCTGTGTCTGGGTGTTAAAATATGAATTTAAGTAAAATATTTGTGATTCCTCTATTGTCTCATGTCTTTACACAAGTGCTTTAAGTGACTTACCACGGAATCAAGTCAATATATGAGATGTTACGTAAAAACTACTATAACTAGGCTCTTTTTGTAAATATCATTCTTTTATCTAATTCAGATAACACTTTTACTTTTTCGCCTAAGCTTATCAAAGGCTATAAATTAAAAAAAATATGTGTTATGCAATATTTTACAGTGGGGTTAAACAGACAAAGTAAAATATTACCTTGAAAGGAATGACTGAGGTGCAGTTACAATATAAACGACAGATGACGATGTATCTACCGGAAACACTGTGGCACAAATAAAACAGGTCGGGAATGAGTATTATTCACGTCGGGAAGTCGAAGTCGACGCTAACTATACATGTAAGCAAAATTATTTTTTTTAAGGAAGTCCATGGCCAGCTGTTGACGTTCTACGGCCGTTATGATGATAATGATAATGATTATATAAGAAGAGAAAATAGCCACCACAAATAAACAAAACATCAAAAGGCAAAATAGAATAGTATCTACCCCGGTACCAAGTGTCGTAAAGGCGACTAAAATACTAGAACCGACTGATGGCGGTATATCCATTCAAAGCGGTGTAGCTGCGTGAAAGAAATAATAATAATATTATAAATAATATTTATTTTAAATAAGTAAGTGCAAAAATTATATTAACAATTAGGCATAGTTACTATTTACATGATAACAAATGTCTTTCCCCGTCGATTAAACATCCACAAACAATTTTTAGAGTATTCAAAAATATTTATTTACTTTTAAATGGTATGTTGGATGTATCAGTAACCTTACTTTAACCCATTATTAAGAATAAAATTGGAAGAATATTAATGTTTTAAAACTATTAATAAGTATTTTTAGTATGAGTGCTAAACACGTATATCTTAGGAATTAATAAAATAACACTATCATTTGTCGAACGAACGTCTGCTAGTTTGAATTTATTAATAAATTTGGAAAGCAATAGTCTTGTACGAGTAACCGTAAATGGGTTGATGTGAAATACCGAATCAATTTCGGCATGAAGTCCAGTATGAAGATATCGCATTTCACCGACAGCTGTGTGAAATCGGTGTTAAAATCGTTATCGTGAAGCTTAACTGGCAACACACAGACTGGTATGTGACCGCTGGCCACCATTTAATAAACTTCTTTTATGAAAAGCATTTATTAAAAATTGTACATTGAGCGCCTTTTTATTTTCCTTTTTGTGTCGATGACATTATCTTCATTACTTTTAGTTTAACGAAGAGTATAGCAACTTGGCAATGTTTATTGTTCATTCTCTCTAAGATGGTAGTGATCCTCTTTTGTGCTACAAAAATCGTGGGTTCGACTCAGGACAAATAAATTATATGATGGTATCTAAGTTTTTCTAATACCTGGGTGTTAAAAAATATTTGTTAATGTATTATTTTTGTGATTCCTCTGTTGTCTGATGTCCGTAACACCACTTGTGTTACGGACTTTTACTTTAAACGAATTACCATAGAGTTAGGTTAATGAGTATATGAGATTCTGAGAAAATATACCTATTTAAAAAAATACTTACAGGTCGCACTGTCTTTGCTTGGAAACATGTTATATATTTTAGGGAGGAAGGAAGAGTTTTATTATCTTCTTAAATCTTTGAAACCTATAAACATAATTACATATAAATATTAAGTAAAACACATTTTTCAACCAAAACCTCCAATCCCGTAGATCTCGTATAAAATAATATTTTTGTCCATTTTCACTAGCCAAATGATTTTCAAAATCTCCAAAAGGAGCATCATTTCGATCACATTAAATACGCATTAAATTATTACGGATCCTAATCGCTAATCGACTCTAAATATCGCAATCCAGGCTAGTAATATAAATGCCAAAGTTAGTCTGCATCTGTTACGCATTATTGCTGATAAACGAATTTCGATGAAATTCGGCATATCGTACTTCAACCCTGGAAAAGACACAACGCTGCTATAGATCCCAGGAAAAAAAGAGATCTCATAGACAGAAAACATGGTAATAAAACAACTTTTTTAACACAGTTTTTTTTCTTTTTCTCTTTTAAAAACTCTTTTATTAACCTTTTTAAATTTTTAGTTCAACGTTTCAAGACTTTCAAAATATATGTTATATTAGGACGGTTGCCGCAAGGTAATTGTTGCTAATTTTTTAGGAAGGACAGCAATTCTTTTTGTCGCTTGTCGCTTCCCGAAGTGCCCCCAGGGATACTGTATGTATTGCGCCCTAAATGTTGTCAGCTCAGGGCAGGCCATAAAGACATGTCTCACTGTTTCTTATTTACGTGTCTTAAAAGTAAACTTCGTTTTAAGACCCGGCTAGTGCCGGCAGACTAGAGTAATAGTAGGCATAATTTATAAATAACTCTTATGATCTCGTGGGGTCATCAGGGTCATCATTATTATTAGTCTAATAGAATAAAACTCTTCTAATTTATAAAAAAAAAGGTTTTTCTTTTTCTACTATTCGAAAGTAAAAATGGGGCTACTTCAATAAAGAATATTTTGAATTTGAATAAAAGCTCTCTACGTAGGCTCTGCATAAGTTGTAGGTAATATTTTGACCAAATAGGTGTTTATTTAGTTGGAAATACATGACAGAGATCAAATTAATAATAAGTAAACATTCAAAACATAACTAGGTGAAAAATTATGAATAGGTCCTTTCCTCATTCACAACGAAATAGTGATTTCAAGAGCAGCAGACAAAGGTCTCAAACGAGATGTTCTAAATCGGTCAGCGAGATTATAGTGGATTCGACGCCGCATTGCCCCGCTTACGCCGATCTCGTTGCAGTCTCCATTATCCAAGATACATTAGGCTGAGATATAGGTTTTCGCGGCGTCGATGCAGTGAAATCTCTTTGTTGTTTCACCATGGAATGCGGATTACCGCCTGCTATTTTATTGGAACGTTGTTATTTGTGTCTATGTATATGTAGCATAGTTATATTTTCATACTGATGCTTACAGTAACAAAGAATGAAAGTTATTTTCATTTAAACCGTTTATTTTAATGACTATTTAAAGGAGTCTCCTTTTAGAAAAGAGAGAGGAATTTCCTGTGAAACTTTACGCAGTACGAACTAATTAAAACATTTTAACTTCCTCAAGCAGTAAATAATATGATTATATAAAACATCTTTACATAATTAATACCGTTTTTGTTTGTTGATGATGTCATTATCTAGTAAATATATCTTTTATCAAATAATTATCAAAAAGTCATCAAAATTTTATAAATATTATTCGGGAAATATAAAAGCTTATACATGACATGCCCTCAAAAGTTAACTTCAGTTTTAAAAACTCTTAAGCGTGTGATTTCTGTTAATAGAAAAACAAACTAAGAATCTTTTGTAACTACTATAGTCTGCAAGTTTACGACGTGTGTTCAGTTCTTAGCCGTTTTATCCTTAAACAATTATGAAGTCTAATGAACTTATGACAATCGGTGTCAAATTATAACAATAACAAATACAACCCCTTAAAGTTGAGAATTTTTTGTAAAAATGTTCAATATACTAGATTTAAATATTGAAAAACACACACACATTTTCATCGAACACGAGTTTTCACGAACTAAGATTATGCGCTTGTATGAATAGAACATAAAATTATTTGCAACAATAAATCCGAAATAGCAGCGGAAACCAAGAAATCCGTGCCAGTTCTCTGCAAATGTTTTTATTGCTAAGCATACGAGCGGAGCAGCCAGTGGAAGGTAGTTCGTCATAAAACTAAGTTTGGTAGAGTTTTATGTAGTGCATATGACTGTAGATAGTCAATACATTCCCCCTATTTCGGCGGAGAAGACTGGGGAAGTTTTAATAAACTACAGCATTGGGTTTACTGGCGCGCTCCACTTGCGTCTGTGTACATGACGGCTCAAGCTTCAGTCGACGATGACTGAAACAATGTTCTGATGCTCCAGATACCAGACGTTGCACTCGATCTGCATTTATGTTACGTAAGATTGCAATTGTTGTATGCACATTTGAAATGCCTGTGATATATAATGGGCCAAGCCAAGGCCAACTTTATTGCACAAAATGTTACAAAATGTACAAATGGCGGACTTAATGCCAGGCATGGCCATGGCATTATCTCCCAGTCAACCATTACACAAAACTGAAAAATATAGTTGTGCAGGCAATATGTAGTCAAGATAAATGCATATGATATATATGTGTATATATATATATTTATAAATATATATGTATGTATATATATACATATACATGTACACACATACACAAAATAACGTACATCAGAAATAGGGTTATAAAGTTAGAGAAGCAGCATCAGTAAATAAAGTACGGAGACAGCGTTTCAGGTTAAAATGTGAGAATGATTCATATCTAAAGTTTAATGTTTAATAGTCAAGTATTTTAACACAGTTAGCTCCAACAGTAAACAAGCATTCTTATTTTTATATTGTGTATATTTTTTAAATGTGTGTTTTATTTTCGGATTAGGCTGTTTATTGTAATAAAATATGCTTGAGAGAGATTACCGTCCCTCTATCGCCTAAAAAAAAAGTTAAACTCTGGCGATAGGCTCCACGTTTGCCAAGCACGACAATTTATTAATTCTCGAGTCTTCTGTCTGGTAGTGGGCATCTTGCGGCTGACATTATCATATCTTATGATTATTCCTTTGGTATTGCAGGTATCCTTGGGCGACACTAACTATATACCAACTGGTGATTTGTTAAATCGTTTGCCCCTTATTATAATAATATTAAAAAAAGATCGATCGAACGAACAAAATAGTAACCTACAAAATAGGAAAATATACAGATAAAGATAAAATTTTGAGCACTGAAAGACTAGATTACACCACACCATAGTACAAATCAGTGGCTCCTAACCTTCCACGGTCCAGCAACCACGCCGATTTCTTTTTTTTTTCAACCAATGGTTAAAATTACCCCTATGCAACCCAGATATGCCGTTAGATACCGGCAGAGTAGAATAGTACCTCCCTCTGTACCAGATGTCATAAAAGACGACTAAGGTACTAGAACCGACAGCCTATGTCCAGCAGTGGTTTTTAAATGGCTGGTATGATGATGATAAACCCGGATATTCTGTTGGAAAACAAAATTATTTGCCCGGTCTTCGTCCAAGTATAGAGCTTTAACCTTAAATCTTAGGTTTTTAACTTATAAACCACCTTCCTATGCAAATAACATTAATCAATACATTTTTTGCAACACAAACTACAAAATTAATTCTGACAGTTAAAAATACAACAAAAAAAAATTACCTAATTTGATGCGTTTGTTTTACAGTTACTAATATATTTACAAATAAAAAATTTACAGGTAGCCAAATTAAGCTGCTTATTTACTTTTGTATAATGTGAAATTCTCAAAATTAGGAGCACTTTGGTCTACTAATAAAAAAAAGACTTTCACGTTCTATACCCAAACCCATAAACGAAATATGTGGTCATCTGGGGAAAGCATTGTAATGGAAGGATTTATAATAATAATAAGATGTACCCATTTCAAAGTAGAATAAATTGTACCAAAGGCTTCTAAATTGTACATGTTGGCTTCGGGCCCCATGCAAGCCCCAAAGGACCGGCTCTCTATGGACACAAGATCTGGAAATGTACAATAATAAATAATAATTAACCTTTATTTTTCTTCCCTCACATAATGCATTGCTTTATTCATTAATTCATCAGCTTTATCATAGTTAGTTTCTCCTCTGTGCTAGATTTGTATGAAAGATAGTTATTCCCTCCTTATCTGGACCAGATGGAACCCAGTGTTATTTTTTTTTAATATCGTCAACGACCGCGTAAGTAGCAAATAAAGTTGAAAATTCAGTTAGAAAAAGTTGAAGTGGCATTTATTTTCATACGCGACATATGCGGTAATGAAGTATGGTTGGATATATATTTATAAGAGTTTAGGGATGTATATAATTTATGTCATTGAGTTTCTTATGCATTAACATAGTCACTATACAGTCATAGTACTCAGTAACTCAATAAAAAGTAAACTTAAGCCTTGCCCTCTATCCGCATTGTGAAACATTCTTCACGACGGTCATTCAGATTAATATTTGATGTACATACACCAAAGTAACTCTCGCTGCGTTATATTCTCCGCGCGATAGACTGAGAATTTCCAGTCGAAGAGAATTTGTTGAAATAATACCGCTGCAGGGATCAGATGTTAGAACTTTTTCCCTCGGCGTAAGATAACGTCGGGTCTGTCGAAAAACACTTGGAGTACGTGACCTCACACTTAAATCCCCCGAGATCCCCCCATTGATATATCGCAGTATTGGGGAGAGACCACCTATTCTTGCAGTGTAAATCTTACCTGCGGAGAATTAACGTTCATTAGCTGTATGGACAGAAGGTTGAAATAGGTTAGGTATATTTGCTTTTGGATAGCTTAGTGAAGTGTTACAAACTGCGGCACAACGTCATAGCTACAGTTCTATATTATTAGCTTTGCTAGGAAGTAGATTTTGTAAGTCGTTAGTGTTAGTTCGATACTGCGTAAGCAGCTATTATAAATAGAGTTCAAAATTTGATTAAAAATGCTAAAATTTGGACCTTAATAAGGTCTACATACTAATGCTACATACGCGGTATGAAAGTGTCACTGACGATATGTTACCGTTGTTATGTAACTTTAAAGGTATATCCTCTAAATTTAGCTTTATTACAATAAAAGCTGTCAATCTAGGGTGTTTTTGTCCTTGTTTAGGTTGTTTTGTTCGTGAAACCTTTACAAATTAAACAATTCTCATCGTCGTCATATCCGCCATAGAAAATCTAATGTTGGATATAGGCTTCTCCAAAGGGGAACTTTTGCTCATATAATTGCCACGCTGGGCGTGGTGCCAATCGTAGGACATATGGGCTGCCCATCCCTACCTTATTACATTTGAGCCACGCTATTTCGGGTATACCGCCATCCGTCGTAGTACCACAGTCTTACAACAACTGGTACAGAGGAGGTACTATTCTTCTCTGCCGGTCTATCACCATTATTTTATTTCGAAATTATATTAAATATTAGTGTCGAAATTATATTAATTATATTATATTAATTATATTAATATTGTTATTAGAATGTCAGCGGACAAACTAGCGAGATTATGTTCTAGGTTTAGGTTTTTCTATACGTAAAACCTTTACTTTTGTTGCGTAAACAATATTAACGACAAACAATGACGCCAAATACCACAATATCTATTTAAACAACTCCTACTACTAATTGATAGCTATCATTCTTATAATGCAATGTTTTAACGGGAGACAATTTAAACTGTCAGATTTTAAGCTGTTATACTGTTTCTAGAACGTATTTCATATTCTGTTTTTAAAATAAAAGTACGCCCCTGATTGGCTATTCGTAGATTTAAACACAGCTTTTAATTAAAAATCAATATTTAAAAAAGTAAAAGATTTTTGTTCCGTTTAAATAACTACACCAAAATGCAAATGTCATTTCGAATTGTCCAACATTCGTGAATGATAAACGGTCGTTGTTAGTTTTAAATATTTTTGGAATAATGCCATTACAATGGAGCACTAAAACAAGAATCATTTGCATATAAATTAGTCTGTTATATCCTATTTTTTGTCTTGAGTTTTACGTTATTGTCTCTTCCCAACATTTCTGGTTAAAAAAGTAAAATTATTCCTCTTCGTCGTTTTCTTTTTATATACAACTTTGTATCTTCCACCATCACATTTTATACGTCGGCCACTGTAACATAGAGAGTTACTTCAGTGAATTAATAAGGACGGAAGGGACTTTTAGTGTTAATGTTTAAAACAAAGGCAATTTAACCCAATGCAAATACAAAACTGCATAATTTTATATACGGCATTGATGGTGCATTCGGTAATGTCTCTAACTTTAGCGTCAAGGGTTTATCCCCAAACAGAGCAAATATATGTAATTAACATTTAGTTTATAATGTGTCATCATCATCACTTCGTCTTTTGCTGGACATAAGCCTCTCCAAGAGAGGAGGTTTTTAGCCCATAATTAGCATATTGGGCAAACGTGTTAACAATTGCAAAGCGCAGCTATCAAGACGGGGATGCTGAAGCCCATCCCCGCCCTGTGTATTTGAGCTGCACTGTTTTATATGATGGATGGAGATGGATATACCGCCACCTGCCTGTTCGGGTACCTTACTCGCCTCTTACGACACCTGGTGCAGTGGGAGGAACTATTCTATTTTGCCGGTACCTCACGGCAAACCGCACAGCACCTATTATGTTACTGTGAATTAAACATGTATTTAGTTTATTGCACGTGATAGTTAGCGTCATCGCAACCTTTAGCGGCTCATATTATGACTAGCGCTTTTCCAACCTCGGGTCTGATAATGTCACATTACCCAGTAATTTCCTCACTTACCTTTCAAACCGGAACACAGCTATGCGAACACTGCTATAGAAATTCTATAGAAATATGTGAAAGTGAGGTACCAGTGCAGGCGACCCTTGTTTGAGGAATACCTCATGTAATATATTCTTACGATAACTGTGATGGCGCTTTCATTTACCCGAATTCATTCATCTGCCATCCTAGAAGTATGAAACTAGCTATAATATAATAGGTAGTACAGAATAGTACCTCCGCTTGTACCAGGTGTTGTAAAAGGCAAGTGAGGTACCAAACCCGACAGATGGCCTACCCTAAACTTTTTTTTTTTTGTATTACTTATGCTTTTGTTTCACTCTTTTTTATTGTTTATTATTTAGTTAATTTGATTTCATTATTCATTTAAAAATATGTAAAGACATATTACGTTACGAAAATATGTAAAGACGTACTACGTGATTAGGTAGTTTCTAATAAATAATGAAATCAAATAAACTAACCACTAAAACTATACAGGATGCTATTAAATAAACTAAACACGAAAGCCTGTTAATTTATAATCTTTCATTTCAGTGCTAGCTAGATAAATTTATCATGCAGTGCATACAAGCTTGTACGGTCACCGCTTGTGAAGGTCCCATAGATTTTTAGTGTTTGCTGTAATTCTGTTCTGTGTACCTAATATGAAAAATAAATAAACTGCATAGCTCAGATGGAACAAATCGGGGCTGGGCCGCAGGATTTTCGAGCAAAGCTATGCTTTGCGATTGCTATGATAATGATGATACAAAATACCAAAATGTAGCCAGAAATTAACATTCTCGTAAATATATAGCCAAAACATACAGTACTCAATAAGCCTAGTATGTTTAGTTGGGTACTACTAATAGGGTGTGATCGCTACAAGATTCGGGCATTATTTATACACGTGGAGGCGTACCATCGACAGGCTGGAATTAAACCGGCTTTCTCAAGTGTACCCAGTGATTTATCGTGCCACGATGAATAGGCATCCAACTGGGATATGTCAGGGAAACCAGCTGCTAATATATATCTATTGGGTTCCCTGCGGCCTTTGTGGTTACTACAAATAACGTCTTTATATCAATTTGTATGCTACTACTGGTCAGCTCCGATGAATGCACACTTTTTTTTATAAATTTGAGCCTATATCATAATAATAATTGTGCATTAAAAATGCTGAATTTTAAATTGACGATATGATATTTATAAAACGAAAATCAGCATGTTTCATGTTTAAGGCTGGACTCAAACCTACATCTTTCCCTATCTGGAGAACTCAACCAAAGTAGACATGTCATGAAAAGTGGCAACGTACATTGATCTTTTAATTATTAATCAACCACAAGCAGATTTACAAACATTACCTCAAAAATGTATGAGTATAGCGTTCACCCGTCTCTCTCCGACAAGCATCAATAGTTAGCATTATCGCCACCCATAGAAGCCTTTAATACCATAATGACATTACTAGCGCATTGCCGACCTTTAGACTTGTAGATATCATGTAACATTACCCAGTATTTTCATAGCCTATTTCACCCTATAAACCAAAATAAAGCAATGCGATCACTGCTGTTTGGTGCTAGAAATAGGTGAGAGTGAGATACCAATGCAGATGACCTTTTTGGATGAAGTCTGCTTCATATGATTTATATCCCTTGGATAATCACTAGAATTTAAATAGATTTAGTTTTATATCGCGTCCTATGGGAATATTTTTAGAATCAAAAGTATTCTGTAGTTTCCATATCCTCTAAGCTTTTTCATACTAAATTTCGTCACAAAGTTATCCAGCTAGTGAAACCTGAAAGAGTACTTGGACGTACTAAAACCATTATTTAACTTAACGTACTAAAACTAAATAAAATTAATACCTTTACGATTAAAGTATTTTATTGAGTAACAAAAATAAAAGTAATATTTTATTTAATAAGTTTAATTCTTGAGCCGGTCATTTTAATTCGTTGCACTTCAAGGTATTAAATCATATTCCAGCGAAACGCAAACGGAAAACTTTTCACAGACCCGGAATATTTCACTTGTTTCTTTTTCTATTTCGTTTGAAACTTTAAACAATTTAGGACTCTAGGCAAGTATAAAACGGGGCTCTTTGCTCTAATCCCCATAAAGGCGCTAAAGCTGTTTACAGTCGCTTCCCAAACACAGTTTTGTAATCCTCGCTGGGTTGGGTCTCTCTCCCTTGAATACGAATAGGGTAAAGGGTGAAGGTGTATTATTGGTCAGGCAGATTTCGTACGACGTGATCAGGTAGTGTAATATAGTGGCAGGATTGTAAGTGTTTTTCCCTGTAGATACCTTCTGGTCCTGCATTTGGGTAAAGAACAGTCCACTGAGACCGGCTGCCGGTGTAAGAAAAGGCTCATCGCCCTAAATAAATTATGGACCTTAGAGCACGAATAAAAAATCGGAATAAGCCGGTTAGTCTTAACGGTCGGTGGCAGTGTTAAGACTAGTTTAGGTCTTTATATAACACTAATAAACAAGTATTTTATATTATGTATTCAATCCTAATATAGAAGAACTATTGAAATTTAAATATGACATCTCATTATCAAATAATTCGATCACTAAGTTAAACAAATCATTAACGATAGTTTTTAACAATTGTAAAAAAAATAGTGGTGTGGTGCCGGCATAGCCGAGTGGTACCACCGGCAGAGTAGAATAGTACGTCCCCATGTACCAGGTGTTGTAAATGGCAGCTAAGGCAACAAAACCGATGGCGGTATACGCGGAACTGTGTGGCTTAAATTCACGCATCCCCGTTGCAAAAGATTCACTTTGGGATTGCCAACACGCATGCCCAGTGAGCCCTGATATGATGATGATATCAAATTAATATCATATCAAATATATGGTCAACATATCAAATTAATGGTAGGCCTACCTTAGACCATTAATTTGATATGATTATTATTTGTCCAAACAACATGAGTATCAAACAATCTAACACTGAGATATTTGATTGTAGTCCAGTAGGTATAATCATAGAAATAACAAAAATTAAGTCATTAACATTACGTTTTCACGGCGAAATAATTATGTTTTAATCTCTGGAATTCTGTTAATAATTGAAAACAATTGTCCGTTCCTAAATTATGAACGGAGGTGCTAATTGTTGCGTTAGTTATTAAAAGGAAAACTTGTTAAGTTACTAATTTTACGATAGTTATTTCATTGGTTTGAATCTCTGTAACTAGTGATCAGAATTATTGAAGATGTACAAAATAATAGTAAAATATATCATTTTGTATATCTTTAATTTAAGCATTAATTTTTTGTCACCTTTGAACAACTTCGTGAAATACATTTATTCTTGAAATTAAACCCCAGAGCTGGAACTTAATGTTATAACTATGGTTTACTAATAAATAAATAAAAAAACGGAATAAATAATAATTTTGGAAGGCCCGATGGCGCATTCGGGGACATTTTTGTACACCAATAGTCTCTCTCTCGCCTTGTTCCTCTTTTCTGTGTGTTAAATATGTATTTAAGTATTATATTTGTCCGTAACACGAATGCTTTGAGTGACTTATCTAGGAATCAGCTTTTAGTATGAGTTTATATGTGAATTTATTATTATTTATATTTTTTTTTATTATTTCATTAATTTATTATTTTTATTATACAAAAAATTATACCACACATATACTTTGAATATATTTTCATATTTGAAAGTAATAAAGAAACGTTCGTGGGTGAGGGGTACGGGGCGTAAACAACTTACGCTGAAGTAATAAAGACGTAATAATTAATAATATAGGAAAGTAAATATTATTTAGCCTGGTAGTAATGGCATCTGAGATAGCCGTGGGGTACCGGCGAAATAGATTAGTACCCCCTCTGTACCAGGAGTCATAAGAGGCGACTGATATACTGGTATCGAAACATGGTGGTATATCTTAAATACTACAGGAATTTGATGGACAGTAGAATCCTTTTCGCGATGCTGCGCTCTACGATTGCAACCACGCCTGTCCAGCGCAGCAATTATGGGCAACAGTCCCTCTATCTTTGGAAGGTCTATAACCAACAGTGAACTTTTTGTGGCTGATATAATAAATGGTAAGTGGAAGTCTTAAATACTAGATTATTATATAAGGTACTGAGATCCTGGAAAATACGTTTCAGGACTCAATATAAATTGAAAATGACGAGTTCAAAGTCACAACAGAAAGCTATCGGAGAACGAATATAAATTCGTAGAAATTTTAATCTCCGCCGGAACGGTGTCCCAGACAGCTACAAGTTGTATACAATACAAATTAACAAGCGGTAACCAAAAGGGGTCTAGAACGTCGATAAATAAATAATCAAGAATGTAAAGCTCAGTAGTTTTATCAAATTAGCCGACTCAATATGATTTCTAAGAGCGGGGTTATCGTTTGCTTAGATGCGGTTCGCGGTTGGTTTCCCCCTGGAAAGTATTGCGACATATGTCACCGGGTTTAATACGCAGAGTTAATTAATTAGTCAGTCCATTAGTGTCAAGAGGGTGTATATACGACACGCGTACAAGCGTGACTTCTGAATGTGACGGTTTCTTGTATCGTGATAGTAGGTATAAACAAGGTACTAAACTAACATCACGTAATTATATATATATATATATATATATATATATATTATAGTAATATTTACATAATTATATACATATATGTATATTTATAATTATATGTGGATATTACTATATAGTAAGTAGGTTTAAACAAGTTACTAAACTAATATCACGATACAAGCAGGTAAAGATACCCGATAATATATATATATTATACAAGTGAGATACCGGCAGAATAGAATAGTACCTCCCACTGCACCAGGTGTCATTTGAGCTTTGCTGTTTTGGGTGGGTATACCGCCATCCATCGGCTCCAGTGTCTCAACTACATACTGTATACAATTTTTATCATTACTAATATTATTACAATGTATAACTTTTAATATACAGCGATTGACTGCTATTTAAAGTAAGATAAGTAAGATTGAAAGCAGTCAACGTTATGTTTTAAACCCTCAATCGCCCTTAACCCCTAAGCGACTGTGAAAGATTGAAGACTATAAAGCAATAAGCCTGATTCTGCCCTACAGCCTTTATGTTTTTACACATTTCTACAGTTCTTTACATACATTCAAATATAATTTTGTCCCATATATTTGATAAAAGAAAATAATTGAAAAGTAGACTAAGATAATATTTACTAGAAAAAAATCAACATATCGTTTTTTTAGGATTAATACTAAGGTTAAAATAGAATACAGCATTTTACGATGCACGAAAGCAATAAAACAAGTATACATACAGTTAACATATTAAAAAGATAAAAATTTAAAGAGTGTCGATGAAAATGTGTGATAACGATTACAATCAAGCAGACTTAAAAATATTACGTATTATTTTTAATGCTATATAATTTTTAATGTTACGCTTTTTGATCCATACACAGACGTTAAATGTTTTTTTTATAAAAAATGCTCATTTCATTTCAACACAACCATCAACATATGTAGGGCATGTGAGGTGAAAATAATTGAAGCAAAAACCTGAAAAAAACATCGACTACGTTTAAACGTTTACGTCTGTAAAGTTAAATTAATCGATATTTTTTTTTAACTACTGGTGATGAATCGTTTAATACATAATATATTTCTGTAAAACAGAACTTTTACAACCGCCGCGGAAGTTTATCCACTAATTAACAGGTACAAGTATTACGGACCAAACCATTAATTAAGTCTTCTAGTTTAATAACTTTCTACTATTTCACAGAAATATTTTCCATTTTATGTTGAGCGGTGAGCCCAAATGGTATATCTTAGGAGTCACATATTTTTAAACTACGACTCTTGGCAATAATGTCTCTTAAAACTAAAGACGTTTTAAGAATCTTCTGTAAATATGTGTTTTACGCCGGCATTGGCAACTGCTGGTATGAAGATATTTACGATGAAACATCGCTGTACAAAATGTATTCAATTTTGACTTTTTCTATTTACACAATAATGGTCGCACTAGAGAACCTTGCGGCACTCATCGGCGACTTTCCCGAAGTAGAAAAGAACTCAGCGGTCATGTTTTTCGCAATCCACAACATCGTGCTCACTAAAATGTTTCTCTTGTTGTATCATAAGAAATCAATAAAAGTATTGAATTACGATATGGCAACAGTAGGAGAGAAGTTTGAAGAGGACCATAACATGGGGAGACAATATTTAAAAGTGAGGGGGGGCATAATTTTGTACGTAATATCTGTTTATTTATCTCTAATTGCATATGGAGTGGAGAGTACTCGACGAGCTGTGGTGGATGGTAAGTTTATTTAAACTATAAGCAAGCCTTTTAGGTGTGGTCCGTACGCCTCAAAAGTGGACAGCTTGCGGAATTACTGCGTCCAGTTTTAGCTACAAAGTGTAAAATGCAGCTTACATTTTAGAAAATACCCTCCTGCAAGTTGTTTACTGCTTAGAGCACATCTCTTGAATTTTTTATCAAATATAAGCCGTGATATAGAATCGTGCTTAGCATTTTAATAGTGAGCTCAAAACAAATATAGCCTGTATAAGTAATTTAAATAAGAGTACATGTTTGTTACGTAAAATTTTATACATTATGACAAAAAAACCTTAGTTTGGAACTTTTTTGTCCGTCCGTTTAATCAGATGTTGAGATTATTAGAAACTACGGCCATTTAATAAAATATTGGAGTGTTTCTATTGGAGAGTCACTATCTAAACAGTGAAGGTCGAAAGTATTTTATATTCTTACTTTAAGAAATAAATATTACAGAACGTTTTTAATTGAATTTTAAATGATAAATCTTTTTTTTTTATTTTCGCTATCTATTATTATTAAAAACTGTTTTAAACGGCCTTAAATGGCCGTTTTCATCTCCATTAATCATAAAAAACAGGTGATGCAAGATAACCGTAACATCGAAAAAATAAATGGAAAAATAATTAAGCTACGTTATAACGCTGGTATGTTTAATAAACATGGTAAATCCTAGTGTAAATAAAAAAAAAAATTTAAATCGTGTTTCTATAAGTACAACGTACATATTCATGCTATCTGCATATAATAGTAATGCATATAACTTCAAAACCTTTCACTATATTATACTGACCTAGATAGCCTAGACCTAGTTTAGGTATCTAAGTATCAAGCCTACATTATTTAAAAGTGTATTCACCACAGATAATACAAAAA
Organism: Heortia vitessoides; assembly: GCA_020976665.1. NCBI lineage: Eukaryota > Metazoa > Arthropoda > Insecta > Lepidoptera > Crambidae > Heortia > Heortia vitessoides. The sequence continues at coordinate 5,100,486 of JACJUM010003129.1, forward strand.
TAGTTGGGATCGGTTTTATAGATACTTCTCAATGCTGACATTGTTAAACAAAAGACTTTCGAAAAACACTGCTCCCTTAAATTGAATTTCAAAAATGACTAGTACAAAAATACGAGTGCTAGCTGTATCTCGAAGAGTAGAATTGTTATAGAAAAAATGAGGGTAGACTTAAAAACAGTGACCTTAAAGTAGTAAACAACAGGCATAAAATTCAATGCAACAAAAAAATGTTCAAATTTGTTTTCTTGTGTTATTATAATGTATGAACATATTTTAAGACCACGAATCTTGATGATAAAATCCCGAATGGGACCCCCCGGTCTTTTGAAGCTTTCCTTGAAATATTGCATTCTATTTTGATGTGGGTGCGTGCTATCTGGTACCGTCTTTGAGTGAACATAGATAAATCACGTATATTTTCAGCAAGTGCATAGATACTTTAATTTAGTAAATACACATGATTTCCCAACATCATATTTTACATCATATTGAGCTCTTTTCACACTATCCTTTAACCTATCTCTCAAACTCACACTACGTATACTTCGAAGTGTTTCCTGTTTAACAGCATTTATTCTACTAGCGTGCTTCTTCTGCCATACCCAATTTAGTGAGTTTGCAAAAATAACATCTCATAAAATTGAGAACTGAAACCAAATTTGATTCATATAAATAAAAACTAAATCTATATTTACGATGACGAAATCGCAAACCGCCGACCGGTTGATTCTATAATTATTTTAGAACACTTGTATACAGAGTTCGAAAATATTGTGTCATTAAAATATGTGATACATGATAACGCAGCTTGCTAGAAGTACCTCAGCTTATTTATAGCACAATTTAAAATTAACGATAACCGGGAAGTTAAATAAACTCAACCTGCCAAAACAATTCCGATATCGAATGCCATACCAAAACTTCATGCATATCAAAGTTCGTGGAAAACTTTATTAAGGAACTCAAAATGTCCGTCCCAGTTAGTACGAATGAAGAAGAGGAGTAGAGCGAATGTATTTTAGAACTATTGAACTTTCCACTCGAACAACAAATCTCATTTTCCAACCAGAGCGTTTCTATTGAACATTACAAACTAATAATACGGTACTAATACTTAGCAGATAGAATTAAAGTACCCTTATAAAAATAAGTGTTACTACATCTAAAATATCACACTAACATTTTACAACGTTTACTATCACTCGGACCGCATGTTTGTATGTCTATTTAATCTAATAAAAAGAAACATGAATAAATAAAATAACAAAATGAAAGCGTTAAACAAGACAAAAGACAAAATTTAATAAATTGGCCAAAAAGAAAACTACATGTAGTATACATATTCTATAAAAAAAAAAAGCATAAAGATCTATTATGGTTTGTGCATTACAAAAATGAACGGCCTATATTACTGATTTCCAAAGGAATTGCAATCCCTTTTGAAAAAAATGGTAAAGAAACATTACCTGTCATTGTAATTATTCCTTGGGTTGAACTGGGATATCGCTTAAATTGTTATTAATACTAATTTATATAATATTTATGTTGTTTATTTATATATAGTTGGTTGTAATTTAATATATTATCATTGTGTACATTTATATGTACCTAGCTTTATGTTTAAATTTTTTAAGTTGTCTTAGGTACACCACAATCTACTTAACTTTAAAGTTTGGTTCAAAGAGATTCCTCTATGCCATAACACGTTATAATGCCTTAATATTTTAATTTATGTCCATCTTTATTTATATTTTTTAACCTTAAAATACAACTTAAAAATGGTATTTGCCAATCTCTCTATGTTTGTATATGAGCGACCTCCTGCTGATATGACGATAAAATATACATCATTTTATTTTTGACATTTTGGCTACATGTCAGCAACCGTTTTCAAATAGAGGATTATCCCGGAAATAACGAGGATATATTTGAAGGTGGTTTTATTTTTAGGAGCTCCGTTTTACACTGTGGTAACATATCTACCGCTCTACAACGACAGATCAACAATCGCTTCGTGTTTCCGAGTATTTTTCTACATCACTTGGCTATACCTGATGCTGCCTATGATGTCTGCTGACTGCATGCCAATTACCCACCTCATCGCGCTGACACACAAATTTATTACCCTATGTCAGTATTTTAAGAGAATCAGAAAGGAATTCGATAATAACATCCTATACATGAACAAAGAGAAGGCAGTTGACATATTAAAAGCAGGATGTTTAGAAGGAATACAAATGCATCAGAAGTTGATATAGTAAGTAGTAAGATATAGTAAGCGAACTATAAAGCGGATTTCACCAAGTTACAGATAGAAAACTAGTTTTTATAATAAACGATTACTGATGTATCTCAAAACTGACTTCAGTACCACAGACTATAAATAGTGTAAGCGCCGTTTCACTTCGTTCTTGCAAAGTACCAAAAATATATAATGTGAAATTTAAATTAACCTTCTTTTATCTTCATAGAATAGTTTTAACAGAATTTATTACATATAATATAGTACCTTGCATGCATTGCATTGCTATTTACTTATATATTGGCTTGCTTTTACTTAATACTTTGAGTTGGCTAATATGGCCAATAGTGACAGACCAATTTCAATTGTATTATGTCATCGCCCGGTAACACCTTGAGATACTGAAATGTCGCACAAGAAGATTTAATTAAAACCTGAAACATAAAATGTAAAACCTAACTAAAACCGTTATTAAAACGTCGCAAACGTTCCACCGCACACGTACGCGTATCTTAAAACTAAGTATCTATATAATGACAGTAGTACGTACATTACGCGCGTCACCTGAAAAGAATCAGCAAGAATAACTGGCTCCATTAACACTTAGTGGTGGTTGTTAATTGCAATTTTACCAGAATTTATATGTTTATGTTTATGTATATGTTTTGTTAAATCAACTAAATACACAACTGAATGTTCTGTTATTAATGTCTTTATTACTCAGTTTAGGGGACGAGATACATCGTGTTTTCGGTATTATAATGTCACTCCAAGTTTGCGAAAGTTCTGCCGTAGCGGTCTTGCTTTTGCTACGTTTAGCGGTGAGCATTTAACTTTGGTAATATTCGAGACTTATCTCATAAGTAGCTGTAAGTGAAAATGCAACTTTGGTGAAAACAGTTTGTGGTGTTCGACACACGAGCTTTGATGTGTGAACTTGAGAACTAAAACAAGGTTTAGTCGCCATTCAGATGCTTGCTCTTAATTATATAAGTGTCTTGGGAACTTATATTTCTACTTTCTAAGACACTTGGGCTATTATCTTTTCAAAGAATGATATTAACTGTACAATAGAATATTTGGACTTCAATGAAATACATACAAGAAAAATATTGCGAGCATAATTTATATCATCTAATAAAAATAGTTTTTAATTTTGTGCACCTTTACATTTTAATTTCAACACAATCAAGCCAATATTTGTAATTAAGAAGACTTAGACTGGAATGGAGATTTAAAATTTTATGTTTATTTAAAATTTAAAATTATTTTGTACTATTACTTGAGTAATTAAAGTAATTGGTACTTGCCACTATCAGCGTTAGTCGTACATTTTAAACTCTAAGTAAAAATTTACCTAACATTTAGATATTCTTACTATTAAAACCTTTAGTTAATTCAATTAGCTCGTCGTTACATTTGCATAGGTAAGTGGTACAGCTAACAGGTGCAAAGGTAACCGACTACTCTCTTTTTCCAGCTTTCTCCACACATGGATTTAACAAATGCCTTCATGACGTACACTTTTGTGAGCTCCTTGTTTTTGCTGCTAGCCCTCAATCTCTGGAACGCTGGAGAGATCACGTACCAGGTAAATCGATAAATACGCACACATTTTCCTCCTTTCTTAAATTACGACAATATTGGCTTATCATTCTGATATCAAATAATTATTGGCTCCGATATTAAGTTATTAACATTACCAATAATAAAATAAAGAATATAATATTTCGTAAGTTATTATTCTGGAACTTTATGTGTTGTAAATATTTGTACACACATTATATTAACACAATTGCAAGTAGAAAATACTCAACGAATGATTCGCAGTTTTTTCGGCATTTAGAGAAACAACAAGATAAAAATTTATTGGTTCTAAATAATACAATTTTAAAATAGAACAATATAATAGTAGACCTCATCATCATACCAGCCATTAAACGTCCAGTGCTGGACGAACGACGTTTCTCCAAGGAAGGAAGTTATATATGCCCATTATTGCCGCGCTGGGCAAGCGTGTCAGCAATCGCAGAGCGCAGCTTTCGCGGCGGGGATGCTGCCGCCCATCCCCACTCAGTGCCGCATCTAGTGGTTCTGGTACTTTAGTCGCCTTTTACGACTTTTTGGTACAGGGGAAGATACTATTCTACTCTGCCGGTACCTTTATAGCATTATCTGTTTGTGTTGTCTTAATTGTTTTTTATTGGTGTTTCCTCTTTGTAATATACTCATAAAAAAATTTACCTACTGTGTGTTAAAGCTTAAAACCAGAAATTTGCAGAATTGTGGTGATTCACACAGAAATGTGACATAAAAAAGAAGAAGACAACTAATTATTATGTTTTTCTGTTTAAAAAAAACATCTCTGTGATTGAATGTTTGATGATTTGGATATGTAGAAATTATGGATTAAAGCAAATATGAAGAACGGACGTGAATGATAGAGTTGGTGCAGGTATACGATGGGCCAGATCAGAAGTATTGAGAATAAACGAGCGAGAATGAAAGTTCTAATGGACGCGGGAGAGGTATGGCAGGATGGAGATCCATAGTCTGCCTTCCTTGATGGGACACAGGTGTAATGTATATATGTATTTAACAAATGTGTCCTATGATAACCCTTAAGTCTACTAAACTATAATCTAGCAATCTACATGTTGATTGATCCCTTTGAGAATAACAAAACAAATTTATCTTGCGGAGACAGTGTATCTTTGTAAATTTCACTCGGAAAACCGATTAAATACTTTCATCGGATATATCCGAAAAAATAACTTCTACTACCTCAGTCAACTTTACTAGCGTTTATCCTCATCTTTGAAGCATAGATAGATTGATAGTTTTTAAGAACCTTAAATTAATTTCTATGATGAGCCCGATAGCGCAATTGGTCTGACCTTGGGCGCCCAAGGTCGAGAGTTCAAACCCCACCCAGGAAAATATTTATTAGATGAATTTATCTTTATTCTGTGTCCGAAGATTCAATGTATGTATATAAGTATTATATTTGTGATTTCTCTGTTGTCTGTTGTCCGTTAAACAATTGCTTTAAGCGAATTATTTCATAGTCAGGTATATCTATGAGATATAGTGTAAATTAATTTATTATTATTTCTTCTTAGGCTTCCCTCCTGTCCAATGCCATATTCAACTGCGGTTGGCACCTGTGCGACATAGAACAGACATCGCAACGAAACATCCGGCAAATGGTGCTCATCGCCTGTACTCAAGCACAGAAACCTCTCATTCTTAAAGCCTTTGGCATACAGGACCTGTCCTACTCGACTTTTGTTTCGGTTGGTTTTAATTACAGCTTAGCATCACATATGATCATACTTTATCAAATTATATGGTATAACATAAGATAAGTTAGTATATATGCAAGTGAAGAAACTAAATATCATTCTGTAATTTCATCACGTCATGGATATGCGTTTATTTATATATAAGTTTGAGTGATACTCCTATATACTTCCTGCTCATATAAAACCATGCAAGTACGAAGTATTAAGACTAAATATCAAATAAGTTAAAATTCTATATCAGCTGCAATAATTAAATAACAATATAAAGTGTTTCAACATTTACATGTTCTCTATTCGAAATAAAAAACAAAGACTACCTTCACAACGGTCACATATTAAGGGAAACGTCCAAACTAAAGTATAATTAAAACAAAAATCATGTTTTACAGTCAGTGAAAAGATTTACCATAAACAATAAAAGTAATAAATTGTAGCAACTCGATATTTATTTTCTTGTTTCTGGATCAACTAAAAACTAAACGACGCGTTATCAATCAGAGATAAGTTACATTTTCAACGGTCTTAGTTTGAAGCGCAAAACATGAACTATTTCCACAATTCCTCGAGTATTAAGCGAAATACATTGACCGGCTACGTTCAGGAAGTAACCTTGTACAGATCGTTGCTTCACACCGACGAATCTCCTCACACTACGCCTGACTAAATTCACCACTACTCAATTTAGAACATGACTAGTCAAAGGAAATTGGACCTTTTGATAATCCACACAGAGTATCAAAGCAATCTTCTTTTTTTCAGGTAGCGAGGATGACATATTCCGTATTTGCAGTATTTTATCAGAGGGGTGGATGAACTAGTTCAATTTATAGGTATATTTTCTCATATAAGATAAAATATAGTACATATGATTTTTAGAACTATTTAATTGATTTGTTTTAAACATTTAACTAGTTTTTAAAGTTAATTTTATTAAACATATAGTTAATAATGGAATTTTATTTATATGTATAATTTACGTCTTATTAGATTAAAAACAAACTTCTCCCGCATACATGGTAATGCCCAACATAGAACCATTTGAAAATTGATGTTTACATCGGTACAGCTGCCCTCCAGGAACTATTCGATAATCCCTTCACGCTTCCTTAATTTCAAACGACGCTCTAATTTGCACGAAGAGAAGGGAAATTACTCCCGGTATTTCTGTTTTAAGTATATACATTTTGCAATGCTCAAGTACTCTAGGTATTTAAGATATTTATGAGGTTAATTTTACTGGAGTTTAAGAGGTCTTATATAAGGCGTGTATTTTGCTCTATTATTATTTGTTCCTCTTAACTTAATTTCATCTCATGAACAGTTCACTGACAAGCATAATATGAAATTGGTGTGTCAACTAATTCCAAATAATATTGTAAATGCAAAAGTAAGTGTATTAGTATGTTTGTTGTTTATAATTATTATAATTTATAATTTAACATATATATAGTTAGTTAGTAATCATCCTGAAAAATTTTAGTACAAAAAACGAGTGAGTGAGAGTTAGTTGAGTGATTTTAAAACGCACTACCAGGTAAAACTAATCTAATGAGAATATCTCAATGCGATTTCAACTTATTGATCTCAACTACCTTAAATTATAAATATAATAGTGAATTTGTTACCTCATCACGCTTTATCTACACAACCGATCCTCGTGTAATTTCTTGATGAAGTATAATACAATTTAAGCGGCCTTGCATTCCTAAAAGTTCTGTTTTTATGTGAAATGCGGTAGAAGCCAAAAGCTAGTTACACATACTTGATGCGATTCTTAAGCCTCAACCATAAATTCCATAACTAATATGCCAATATCGCTCTTATGGATCGTTCCAAACCTACCGACGATTTTTCTCAACGCTTAACCGCACTAAAGGCTACTTCGATTTATCTTATAAGTATATTAACGTATAAGTACGTACGAAGTACGTACGTTACTACTTAGCAGTCCAATAAATCCTACGGCGAAGGGAATAAAGTTGCTTTTAGAAAAATATAAAGGAGAGGAATTAAATCTCGGGACCCGGGATTCAATATCGTTTTTATTAACAAAGTTTGGGAGCACCTGCCGACGGTGCTATCACCCACTTCTTGATGATCCCACTCAAAACTTTCCATTTCCATTTTAATTTCTAATGGCTGGAGTTCGACCAATAAACCTTGGTATTATTACTTAGGTGTGACCCACTAAACCTGTCAAATTATCACTCGCTTTATTATGAGTTCCTTTTTTTGTTTCTTTAAGGGAGACTTGACTTCGTACGTTTCTAAAATTATTTGATTTTCATTTATCATTAAAGACTCAACATTTAAGATATTGATGACTATTGACAATATTTGTTTTCTACAATAATGTGTACAATAATGTGTCTGTGCGAATCGCCAACGCGATTGCCCAGCTTTATTGGGAAACCTATGTCCAACAGCGGACTTCCAATGGCTGGTATGATTTTATAAGTATATAATTATTATAGTAATGAATGGTCAACGATGTTTCAGCCACGGTAAGATTTAAATATTCCTTCTTTATTAATTATTTCCACAATGACCTCTTTTTAAAAAGACGGAACATGATCACTAAAGGGCAGGAAAATTAAAAGCTAATTAATAAGAAAGAGGTTACGGTTGGATGGAGAAGAATTCTTTAAAGGAAAGTGATAGGAAATTACGATATAAAATACGCAAGAAATTCCAGGTAATGTTTTACCTGTATTAAAGGAAGAGTTTAATTAAATAAGTTTTTTACTTTTAAATGACAAATTGAACAAACTGAAAAACATGGAGTTTTATTACTAATCTCAAAGAAAAAAAGATCTTTTTTAACATGACTTGTATTCACGGCGTAGTATTAAATCGTTAACGCGATGTTTACCCAGAATTAAAATAATTTTATCAGGTACCACGCAATCCTATCATGGTTAAAAATCTTTTACCTAAATACCTTGCAGTGCCTATAACGTCGAACGTAAAAACATACATATTTAATAAACTGCGTATTGAGCCGTTAAAAAGTCGTATTACTGTTTGTTTAGTATGTAGATATTATGAAAATTGCATAAAACGAGAGCTTTGTTATGTAAATACCGGTTTTTGTAGGAATTGGTTGTAGTCACCATATAGTCACTACTTGATTCAGCGTCATCATCATCACAGCAGCTGTAAAACGTTTTGGACACAGTCCTCTCCAAAACGGGGGGATTTTACCTTTACTTTAGGCAATTATATTGCCTTCCTGGGCAAGCGTGTTGGCAATCGCGGAACGTAACTATTGCGACGGGAATGCTGCTGCCCATTCTCACCCTGTGCATTAGAGCTATACTGTTTCGGATGGATATACCGCCATCTGCTGGTTCTGGTACGTCAGTCGCCTCTTACGACACCTGGTACAAAGGAGGTACTATTTTACTCTTTTACTATTTACAACAAATTACTCTATTTGGAAGAGAATAATAATCTAAGATAAATGTAGAACATATTATCCTACCTGTGAAATATATGAACTTTTGCAAAATAAGGGAAAAAACACAATAGACATTCAAAAAATATTAAAATATAATTATAATGCATTTAAACCGTTTAATTAGTTTTATTAGGTTAAGGGTTGATGACTTTTTTATAATAAGGAGAATATATTATTTTTTTAGACCAGAGATGTTGTTACGAAGTGTGTCTCCATATAATTCGCCACTCATTAAATATGACACAAAAAAATATCTAACGCAATTGAATAGAGTCCTCTAGCTTCCTCATCGTCATCATTATTGTAACCATAGAAATTTTGTTCATAATTATCGCGCTGAGCGCGCGTGGTGGCATTTGCAAGAACGTAACTTCGCGGTGAAAATGATGCTGCCTACTTTTACCACCATCTTTGATTTACCACCATCTGTCGGTTGCGGTATTTCAGTCGCTTTTTAGTCTACACCTGGTATTCTTTTGTTTTATTTTATGAAATCAGCGAACAAGCATTCGGTTCGCCTGATGGTAAAAGTGGCTGCAGCCTATAAACGCTAGTGTTATCACAAAGTAATTTTACTGCCTCTCTCACCGGACACTAATATTTGGCGGTAGAAATTCGTGAGAGTGAGGCACCATTGCAGACGACCTTTGTAAAAGGTCTTCCTCGTGTAAACCTTGCTTGGGGGCGGGGATAATAATAATAATATACTACTGTACTTTTTGGTACACTTAAATATTACAGACAATAATATTTATAGTTATACATAGTGAAGAACAATTATCGAATGGAGCGATTTCTTCCAGGAAACTTTTGAACGGAATATGTGTGAAAAACATATTATACAAAAAATACGTTATAATATTGCACACACTATTAAGTTCAAAAAATAAAAATGTTATACAATCCATAAATAAATTCACTATACGTAGCAAATTGGATTAATACACGGAGCAATAAAAATACTACTAGCACGTTCTAAAGTCAAAGTAATCATAACGATAGGTAATATTCCTTTACTCCCTTCTTAAATATCGGCAAAGACCGTGCGGATCGGAAGTGCATTCTACAAACGAATAGCATTAACCATAAAGGATTTACTGAAAAATGCTGTGGAATGCACAGGCATCCTAAGCGTTAAACTCTCTGATGACCTAAAGGATCTCTCGTGGCTGTCTTCCAAGAAGACAAAACGACTTTTAAGATAGCGTCTAGTAAGGTGATAATGCAACAAATAATAAAGGTAAGACGTAGCCGATGGGACTCCCCAGAGAATTCGGTTCCTCGGTGTTGTTATTCCCGATTTTTCCACTGTCTGTCCTCAGGTTTTTATTCTTCTCTGTTTATCTGCCCTTTCTCTCCTTGAGCTTTTCCCTTTCGTTCAAGATGAAAGAGAAAGTTAAGATTGCTCATTAGTATTGTGTTTGTATGTATAAGTGTTTATAATCATACTAGAGGTGCCCGCAACTTCGCCCGCGTGGAATAGTTTTTTTTTTGGTACCATTTAACTTATATAAACTTTGAATGTCATGTTTATTGATATCGAATAAAGGGCCTGAAAAATAAGTTTCAAGTTTTTAGCTCTAAAAATAGCGATACTTCCATACAACTTTTCATCCCCCTTTTTGACCCCATACAACTCTAATTTCAAATTAAAAAATAGGCTTTGTCCTTTCTCAGGGTCTAAAGATTTTCTGTGACAAATTTCATCAGAATCGGTTGAGAGGTTTAAGCGGGAAAGCGTAACAGACAGTCAGACAGAGTTACTTTCACATTTATAATATTAGTAAGAATAATATAAAATATTATTAAGTAGTTTTTCTTTTTAGTTTCTGTTTTTGAGCGTTTACTTATGTGCCATCTTAGATTAATAACACAGTTTCTCATCATGCAGTTGCTACATTATGTTGAAGATACTCTTTGCATTAAACTCATACAAAAACACGAAATGACAACAAAAATCATAATATAAAATTAATCACCGGAAACAGATAAACATTCAAGATACTCGTGATAAATTGCCGCAGAGAGCCGCTACAGCGCCAGTTTCAAAAATTACTCCCAGTAATGGTCTCGGCGCAACCATTATAATTATTATTGAGGAAAAATTAGAAAACTCACTCGAGGAAATATTAAGTGCTCTGAGTGTTTGCGGATCAAATAAACCGTTCGCTCTTCAGTTTATTTCATTTGTTGAAGTAGATACCAATTAGATGTTACTTTAACATATTATTCGTAGTAAATTTTATCCTAAGGTATAGGATAAGGATAAGCGTACAAGTACACTCTATAAACACAGTTTAATATATCATCATCATCATGATAATGATGATACATTTAATCATCAAGCCAGCCCTTAAAAGTCTACTGCTGGACATGGCCTCTCAAAGAAAGGAGGTTTTTGTCCATAATTGCCGCGCTGGGCAAACGTGTTGGCAATCGCAGAGCGCAGCTTTTGCGACGGGTATTCTGCTGCCCATCCCCGCCCTGTGCATTTGAGCTGCACTGTTCCGGATGGATATACCACCATATGTCGGTTTTGGTACCTTAATCGCCTCTTACGACACCTAGTGCAGTAGGAGGTACTATTCTATTCTGCCGGTAGCTCACAGCCAATAAATAATAATAATAAACATATCAAGGTGTTGCTATTTACTATTCGATGTTCAATTACTAGATATTAACAATTAACCTGCAGTAAACTTAGTTTTAAGTCCCGCATGGTTTCGTCAGACTAGTTTATGATAGGCCTAATTGTCTCTTATGATCCCTTAGATCACCTTGGTCGTTTGTATCTTGGTATAAATGTAAATTTAATTACTTAATTCTTGGAAATATTAATATTATTGTTTTATTTTTGAAAGTGCTTACTTGATTAAAGTATATTTAAATTTGTAATTTGATTTGTTGGTTGTGTTTGTGGCTTGATTTTTATAATTTAATTTAGTTTTAAGACTTTCAACGTAGTATTTAATTTGAATTAGAGTTCGAACTTGGGAGTGTTGTTAACTATAATATCATTAAATTTTTATTACATTTGATGTGCCCAAGAACGCGCTCGGCAGTGCCTCTATCTGGTGTCGTGGGTTCGATCTCCACACAGGATAAATATCTATTTTATGTATATTTGAGTTTTTTTCTGACTGTTTTTTGATTTCCCGTAACACAATAACTGTGACCTACCCAACTCGAACGCAGGTCAGCGTTTGAGAGGATATGTACTTTATTTATGAAAAACTCTGTCCAGGAATTATTCTTATTGTTTTCTTATTCCTCCTTCGCTCGATTGAGATGCAGCCATGACAAACGACTAGCCGTGTCTATCAAAGCACATTAAGCTCGAGATAATCAATATTTGGTCGCCTATCCAAATACCAACCATCACAAAAGTTGCTTAACTTCAGCTATTACAGTGGACGCATTCATTTCTATGCCACGAGATCTTGAAATACAAGAGTTTTTTTTTTATGTTTGGCACTTTTATATAGTGTGGCCTAATCTTGCCACGTCCATCACTTACATGTGTATAAGAACTATCTATAAACTGAGTTATAAGACCCGTCTGGACCCCCTGACTCGATGACCTCTATGTTGAAATGACTTTTATAACACTGGTTGTCAGGGTCATCGGTAATTTGTGTAAAATTGTAATTAGCAAATCTATACGAGTAGTTTTTTATGTTTTGACAATTTAAAAGTGTCTATGATAGGCCCATTTGATTAAAGACATATTTTACTTTAACTTTGTTCTATAAAACAAACCGATTTACTACAAATAAACACAATATTTCTATACAAAATGTACAGAAAATGTATGTTTTAAGAGTTTCGTATGGAATTTTTTACTTAGTTCTAAAATACAACATTGAACCCAACTATTGACTTTACACAGTCGTCAAAAGACATGTCCAATTGCGCTAGACAAGATGTTTCTAGATATTATGTTCAATAGTTACAGATAGTATTGTGTATCCAAAGATAATCAATAGAAGGTTATTGGAAAACGTTAAAAGTACTTCACAAGTTCAGATCAGCGTAGGAATTTATATTGACTATAAGAAAATATCAGTCATTAAAAGTTCATAGACATAGGGCTTCCCAGCAATTTTTCCCATAATTGCCGCGCTCGGCAAGCAAGATGACAATTGAGTGCAACTTTCGCGACGGAATTGCTGCTGTCCATCCTCGCCCTATGCATTTAAGCTACACTTTCAGATGGATATACCACCATTTGTCGATTCTGGTACCTTAGTCGCCTCTTACGATACCTAGTGCAGGGGAAGGTGCTATTCTAGTCTGCCGGTATCTCTGGGCATAATATTAAGTATAACGCAGTAATTTGCAAATGAGTAACTAATGCAGTGCATGCATACGCTCTTCTTCTTGGATAAAGGAAGAAAATATATTTTTAAATAGACAGCTAAGATCTTAAGCTTTTTATTTAGATATAATTAGATACACTAGTGGTTGAACTTTATATTAAACAAGAATATAATAATTGATACCCTATTTCTAACTAACAAGCTTAAAAGGCGTCGTCATAAATTTTCGAAGACTAGAGAAATTTAATATCAGCGGTAAAGATGTAATTTTACGTTCAAGTTTCACAATAGATAGCCGACTTGGAGTCATTGGGGTGCCGTACGATAGAGGAATTATTGAGTGCTACTTTGCTCCTAAATCAATATGCTTTGAAGGAACCATACCATTGAGGTCGGTTTCCGTTTGAATTTGATCCATTTAAGCTAGAGAAAGTTGCAAACTCCAATTAACCTTCTTAGAAATATGGAATCCACAATTTGTTACCTAAAATTATTTGTTCGTCAACAAATTAATTACAGAGTAAATCATTTATATTAATAGTGTATATACGATGAAATGAACAATTTCAATTTGTTTTTCATCTTTTCTTAACTTTCGCACGTTATTGCAGTACTTTCTTTAAAGTAAGGCCTAAGATTGCTATCAAGTTGATTATTCATTCCTAGAATATTCACTATATTACACGCTCACATTATATTACAGGGCATTCAAAAGTATGCACATAAAAATATGATCCGAGCTTGACAAAGTGCCCTTCAGACAGAATTTAACCTTGTCTGAGTGATAAACATCTTTAAAACAGCATGAATTAACGAATCACGATTTACAAATAAACATTTCGAAACAAGCCTATCTACAGTAAGGACTGTTAGACTAATAGTTTATTCTCCTTAAAAAAACTATCTCGTTTTACGATTTGTAAGGGTTTTAGAACCCCAATAACATTGAAAGTTCGTATAGCCATTAGCAATTTGGCGATCGCTTCATGTTCACCGTGTGGTCATCTCCTCTCATTTAATTTTATGTCACGATCTATAAAATGTTATACTTAACGTATTTTCTGGAAAGGTAACCTTGTTCTTATGTGTTTGTATGAGGAGATAACGACTCGATTTTTATAAAAGTCATCAATTTTGTTATATTTAAACCGTTTTGGTAATGCAACTGTTGGATATATTTACGGAGAATTTTCTGCGCCTTCCATAATCACGATTTAAATTTAAAAGACTCCGCCTTATCACATACAAGATAGGGTTTCAAATAAATTCAAGGTATGCATGATAAATGTTAACAATTTTAAAAGCAGACGTTATAATAGATTACTACACCTTCTGAAAATCTCGCATATCATGCCAAGTAAATTAACTTAGTTGGATTCATTACACCAAATTAATTTGTGTGCACAGATAATATGCTCAGTTCACTAATTGATTACTGCTCGTAAATCTAATTAACTTACGCGACAAATATCAAGATTCAAAATTAATTTCATCTTCGCTGACGGTATTCGGATATACCCCAGCGGTTTTTACATACCTGTATGTTTTAAGTTTATTCAGAAGCCATTATCGGGGCGTAGTAAATTGCAAAATATAATAATAATAAATAATAAGTATTTCTCTTCGAAGCAATTTTTAAACGTGCCCGATGGCAAAGATGGTAGTGGTATCTTATGCGATCGAACCGATTCGATCCACACCCAGGACAAATATTTAAATGATGGTATTTATGTTTATACTGTATATAAGTGGTCAAATTATGTATTTAACTATTAATTAAATAAATTCTGATGCCTGTAAAACAAGTGTTTTAAGTGACTAACCACGGAATCAGGTCAATGTATGAGACGTTGTGTGAATATTATAAAAGAAAATAAACTTATGTTTGGAATGCCGGGGAGATGGAACCACCCACGTAAATGTTTGCTATGTAGGCCGTCTCTATTTGAGCTACCAATAATCTTCTACAAAAGATACGTCGAGTCTGCTAGCGTTATATAAGTTAAATCCAGTGCAATCTCTTCAATCAACAATTTTTAAATAATACCCTTAGTTTTCAGCAATCGACTAAAAAAACGTTTTTAGATAATAATAATTTAATTTTATAACTTTTATCTTTGCAAAATGTTAAAGCATTTATTTTTATTTAACAAGTTGCTTTGTTTTCTCGAGTAAAAACCACTCCACAAGCTTTCGCTAACAATTTATCTTTATTCTAGTAATGCTTTAATCTTTGATATCTAATACCTAAGACAAATCAAAGCGTAATGTGAAACTATTAAGATGAATTATTAAATATTTTGATATAAAAATCGAATGAAAATCAGATTCAAATTCAAACAATGATGTTGCTCGAGTAATTTCCACTAGGACCACTTATATGTGGCCTGCACCCAGCGCGATTAAGTGGTTCTAGTCATAACCATATCTGCTACATTAAAAGTACACACCTGGACATAGGCTTACCCAAGGTTTTTGCCCGATTTGGCCGCGCTGGGCAAGCTTGTTGGCAATTGCAAATCGCAACTTGCGCGACGGGTATGCCATCCCCGCCCTGTGCATTTTAGCTAAGCTATTTTGGATGGATACACCGCCAATTGTAGTTTTTGGTACCTCTGTCGCCTTTAACGACACCTGATACAGGGGGAAGTACTATTTTACTCTGTTGATACCTGACGCCAAGTCAAATCATCGTTATTGTTCACATTTAAAAATTTATTTATTCTTAAATCTAAATATATTTTACGTATAAGTAGCTGAATGCCAAAATTTTATTGAAAACAAAATCTAACAACATTCCGCAATCAATTTAGAAGTTTAAAGTTAGTTTAAAATTGGAATCATTTTTTTGTCAAATTTGTCACATCGTGGTTTATTTAAACAAAATTACTTAATTGTGTTCGTATAATACGGCTATCGGCAGAGTAAGTTTTTATCGATATATATTAAAAACTGACGTCACATTATCACAGTTTATGGGATGTTTAACGAGGGTCACCTACAGCTCGTTAACCATCCTATCATTGGGGAATAAATTCCGCTGTGATGTCACCCGAGCTCCCACCTTTTCCTGATTAAGTACTAAACATAAATAACCCAAACGCTTGAGCAATACGGCTCAGTTTCCATTGGTAACTAAATGCAATATTTTAAAATATTTGAAAGTCCGTTGCAATAAATGGCAATGTGCAAACAGTTTGAACTATTTTCTTCTCACTATTCATCATTCCTAAAACGAGTTTTGTGGATGCAATGGAAATTTTTAATAAAACTCTTTAAATCAAACTATCCTCTAAACTTTTACACGTCTATGTGGATATTTTTAAAGGTGATATGAAAAGAGTCCGGGCAATGATTGTCAGAAAAGCGAAATGACAGACTAGTGGTTTGTGAGACAATTGTATATTGTCGAAATTAATCATTATCGTAAAATCGTTAACTATCTCATTTAATTTATTTACTTTTATCCCATATATTAGTTAGTACATAGCAATATATTGGTTACAACTTCTGTAATATATTATATAATATATACTTTTGGTTTGGACATTGCTAAGCCTTAAAATTGTTTATTGCTGTGAGGTGCCGGCAAAGTAGAATAGTAACTTCCTCTGTACCAGGTGTTGTAAGAGACGATTAAGATATCAGAACTGACAGATGGCAGTATTCATCCAAGACAGTGTAGCTCAAATGTGTGTTAACAGGCTGGGAACAGGCAACAGCATCCCTGTCATGAAAGCTGTGCTCTGCAATTGCCAACATCCCTGTGGCAGAAGCTATCTGCGAACAGGTTAGCCCACCGCAGCAATTATGGGCAAATTTCCCCCTTTCACCTGCAGGCCTTTGTTCAACAATGGATTTCCAATAGTTGTAATGATGATTAAAATTAGTCAAAGGTTGTGGTAACTACCACAAGACAATAATAAGTACATACTGTGAACATATTACATAAAAAACGAGCTGATCCGATTTTGGTGTTGTCTTAACTATATACCTATGTTGACCATGAAAACTATAAATTGAGATTTATACTCTTACTTTATCTTAAGTTGGATTATACATTGAGCAATAAAATTATTAAAATCGATTCAGTAGTTTAGAATTTTATATCGGACAAACACCGTAACACTTATTTTTTTTATATAATATGTAATAGTGTATATAAAGTGAAATAATACACTTATTTGCAAAAAAAAAACGGGCATCTAAGCAATGAACCATTTCAAATATTACTATTGGTTTGTTTGATAATTATAGGTAGTTTTACTTTCACAATTTTGTAAATAAATAAGCAAATAATCGTTTTCGTATTATCATAAAATTTTAATAACATTTATGGGTTTTAATGCTAAAGTTCTCTAGTAGTGTATGCTCGCTAGTAGTGCCTCGTAAAGTAAAAGTTAACAAAGATTTATGTTTGTTTTTTCTTTAATAATGTAAAAGCAGAGAAATGTTTAGGATCGAGTGTGACCCACTCTAGCTGAAATCACAACTTGAATTCGTCTGGGTATGCTAGCTGAAGATATCCCGGATACTTGCTTGCGGAATACGTCCCCACTCCGCGGTAATCACATTCTTCAGCTCTCTGATGGTCTGCGGAGCCAGTTGAACCAATCTCACGCTTTGTCTCAGAACGTCCCAGACATGCTCTATAGGATTAAGGTCGGGACTTCGAGCTGGCCAATCCAAACGACGAATGCGCATACACATCCACATCGCAAGACCGGTGGGCGCGGGCGTTGTCGTCCATAAAAATTTAGTTTTTGCCTAAAGCGGCATGACTTACAATTTCGAGTAAACCTATCCCTGGCAACTCTGTGCTCACTGGAGTATCTTAAGGCCGCGTGCCGGGCGATGACTGCGTATATTTACCGCGAGAAGCCTCCTCCTGACCGTAGATAGATTAATATACACATTTCTTACATCTTCGAAGTTGTTCTTATGGTCCACATACGAAGACTTGCGCTTTCTCTATGTGCGACTCACAAGAAAACGATCATCCCGTGGTTGGGTGCATGGTTTTCTTCTAGAACCAGGCCTTCTCTCGACGGAACCGGTGTCTTAATACCGCTGCCAAGTCCTTTTAAACCGTTGAGCGACTCACACTTAGCCTCTGAGCCACGAAGCATTGGTTGCAACCTTCTTTGAGCAGCGCAATAAATTTGGTAGCTTTTACCACTTTCTCTAACATTATTGAGACATCTAAACAGCAATAAATGAAGGTTTGACAATTCAGATTATGAATTAAATTCATAAAAATTGACTAAAAGTTATGAAAACCGATATTATCTTTTGGAACTTCGCACCAAAAATGTAGGATAAAAAGTGGTTTTCTGTAAAAACGAGCATCAAACGAAAATTTGAATTTAGAACGTACTGTTTTAAACACCACGGCATTTTTAAAAAACCCGCCAGTAACAGTGTGTATAAATGTTTTCGTAATAAATGTAATCGCGCAAATCTATTATTGTATAAATAAAAAATAATATATCTTAAATATATTTTTTACATATCCTATACAATGATAAATTGACACCATTACAAGAACAAACTAAAGCAGATACCATAATCATCAGAATAATTTAAAAAAATAGTAAAACTTAATCTTTCTGGATGATTTATTTCGAAATATTGTTAAGATGGTTACTTTTCTGGCAATATTTAATTTTTTAAATAAAAATACTAGCACATCACACAAGGCATATAACAACATAGCTTATTAAACTTGATAATATTCCAATAGTATTTTGTTTTTTAATCTGTTGTGTAGTTTTAGGTTTATTCGTCACAAATGCTCATTAATAGAAATCGTGCCTCGTTGCATTTCAATTGAGGTATTTTTATTTAGATTTTTTACGAAATATAATACAGACAATATTACTCGCTGAAGATGTAGCTTTCTAATAGAAAAAGCTTTATTCAAATTGATGGAGTAGATTTTAAAACTAACAATCAAATATTCTCTCTTTATTATATTAGTATAGATAAATACATTTTGTCTTGCTCTGTGGTTTCTACTTCGCCTGTCAAGTCTACAAAATCTCCATACTTTCTTGGAAAACCTTTGCTCAGAAGTGATCTTCCTACGGCTGATGTGACGTTGAAATATTATCCGAGGCATTTAAATTGAAATGAAACTGAAATTGGTATAACTATTTCAGTCATATTGAAAATTATCTGCGACACGAGTTAGCCATCTAGTGGAAGCCTCAAGTACATATTTCTTTGAAATGATATGTAAATATATTGTTAAAATAATAAACGCTTTCTAAAAATAAAATATTTACAACTTCTTTTTTCTAGAACATGAATTTTACACATTGCGACGGTTTTTAATTAAAACAAGTGTACAAACAATAATACAGTCCGTGTGTGATAGTAAGTAGCTTATAGTCACTTGAAATTTCACATGGATATTACTAGTGCATTTCCAACCTTATGAAAATATTATGTCACATTACCCAGTAATACTACTACCTCTCTCCTCCTCCCATCAAACTGAGACTTAGCAGTATCCTGTGAGAATCTTATTGTACTTCCACTAGGAAAGAACAATAAACATAAATATATTATTAAAAAAAAGGATTCTGTGATAACTTAATGAAAAACAATGGTTTTGCACTTTTTGTATTATTAAACTGTCATGTATTTATCTTATAAGTGTAACTGTCATCATAAAGGCGAAAACAATTTCAAAATATCAGCCATAGATCAAACAAATGTTCATCAATGAGCAATCCATTTTGGGGCCTTACGATCGTATACTTTGTTTTAAATTAATGTCGTTCATATCTCACGATCCCTCCGAATAGTCCTTCGTATTTGTCATATAGATTACCTACTTTTTCTGTTTCCGTTGTGAAATTTATTGGATTTTCGTTTATAGGGAGCTGATTCTAAGTATTGCTTATTTTGTGTAGTTTTATTAGTTTTTATAGACAAAATAAATTCATAGACATACAACCTTTTTATATATACCTAATAAAAACATAATAACACACGGTTATCATACCAAATTGAAATAAAAAATTTACGAGCAATAATTATTTGCTACCTACGGGCTGGTAAAATATAATTTACTTTTTACTTTAAATATTAACCGATAGCAATTATCTGACAATTAATCTGTTTTCAGTTTTTCCAGAAGGTGACAGATACGTATTTGTGTAACTTTCCAAATCGAACAGCGTCATCGCCATTCCAATTCCCAGCTGTTTCTAGACTTGTACTGGCAAAATTGAAGTGGACCCAGAGCAGCAATTTTTGCCTGGTCTCTCTATTCAACGAGACCTTGCGAGCGTTGATTGTCTGTCCCCGTCGACCTCGCAGTTACAGCCGAACATGACTTCTGGCCGCTCTTATTTATTTACTTCAATGTCAATGTCAATAAGTTTTTATTATGAATACTTTTACATACGTTTTTATAACATGGAGCTCGACAATATGATTGATTGTATTTTACTGTACTTTTTATTGTCATGTTCATATTTTGTCGATCCTTGAAATTATTACCCAAAACATGACTTTTGTTAATGTCTATCAAGAGTTCAAGGGCAAAAAATAAAGGCAAATTTATGAAGACATCTTTATATTAGTACGCGTCTTAGTATTACAACCAGATAATAATTTGGTAATCTAAGACAAAATATTAAGCTTGTTGACCCTCCTTGTAAAGTATGGTATACTTTCTTTGATATCTTTTTAAGCCTAGATCTGCTTGTTCTCAAGATTAGACCAAATTGTACAAAATTATTTTACGGGTGGGTAACTTATATATATAAATGAATTCATATTTCTCTTGTCACGGCTTTATTGTCAGGGAAAGGTCTTACGGAAGAATGAGTTGCGCAGGAAATTATAACATTGAAGAAATCTCAATGACCACTTAAACTTCTCTTCAAATGTTACTTTACCTTAACATAATGGTCGCTAGTTTGACATTTAGTGCAATTGGCAGAATACGCGCTTATAAAACACGACAGCGTTTGTAGGATCTAGTATATTTAGAGAAAATTGTCCACTATAAATATTAATAGCTGCTCAAAATATAGGCTAAAAGCTATCAGGATTAAGAATAAAAATGTTGCTAACATTATATTCTAACCAGTTTTGTTATCCGTCTATTACTATTTCTCGATTGTGTTGCCAAAATGATGAGCAACAATAAAATAATTATCAAATACATTATTTGTGGCAAGAAATTTTACTTTGATCGTAAACAATTCTAACTTAATATATTTAAAAAATATCTCTCTGCCCGCGACTTCGACTACGAGGTCTCTCTCCTTTACATCTCATCGCCGAGGAACTCGTGCCTATTGCATAGAGAAAAATAAAAGGCTAGATCTGATCTATTTTACAGAAACGTAAAAAATAAAAAAAAAATAGATAAAAATAGCGTGTATGCTATTTTAATTATAAATATATAAAAGAAATGCAGTAACCCTATTATAATTAAAATCGTGTAAGATTTTTAAACTATATTGACACTTGTATGTATACAAAGGCCTTAATTTCTAGAGTAACCCCAGTTATTTAATAATTCAAAAAATATTAATAGTATATTCAAAATTTTTAATATCAATCTAGGCTAGACTGGACGCGTAACTGCTGTAGTTCGCATCCCGCGTTCCTGCCGACCGCTGTTCGGCACTCGTCCAATTGGATAGAGAACTACACTCGATTTATTGATCTCTAAGTCACATTCATACATATAAATAAAGTTGAAGTGTTCGTTTGTACTTTAAAATGAATAGTTTTCACATAAAATGTTTTTGAAAGTATGTTCGGTACACATAAAAAACCTATTTAAAAAATGTTTGCATAATCTCTATCGCAGCTTGACCGATTTAAATAGGATATACACTTGCAGATAGCTGATGAGCAACTCAGGTTTCTTTTATTAAAAAATAAATATGTATATTCTTTTTAGATAAGTAGTTAAAGCACTTTATGTTACGGATATCAGACAATATACGAATACATATATCTATACTATCGCTCATAGATACCAAAAGAACCACAGGCGGGTTGCCCTCCTTTAAGAAGAAAATACATTTTGGTCTTGAAGTTCCTAAATCGTAACGATATGGAACGATATAGGAAGTTTATTCTATAGATTAGCGGTCTGGGGGAGAAAATGGCGCTGAAATTGCACAGTGGTTGACCACCATCCGTCGATGTGGTGGGAATGGTATGACAGACAGTACGGTGTAGCCTCAGCTTTAGGCAACAGATCGAATACCTCTTCCAAACATTCCCCGTGATATAGACGGCAAAATACACAGCAACATCTCTGCGTAATGCAAGTGGGTTATGCCGACGATTCAGAAACCTGTCACCGATATTTCCAGCTGCTCCATATTGAATGAAGCAGACCTGTTACAAAAGGTCGTGTGCATTGGTACCTATTACCAAATAGCAGTGTTCGCATTTCTGTGTTCCGGTGTGTAGAGTAAGAGAGTAAGAGAGACACTGATATATATAACTGGGTAGTGTGACATAATACCTTTAAGTAACAAGGTTGGCAATGCGCTAGTGAGCCTAGTCTTATGATATTTCGAGAATCTTTAGGCTGTGGTGACGCTTGTCTATGTTTATTTATTATTATTTTGTGCTGAGAAGTCATCGTAAATTCTTCGATATGGTAATCACTCCCAAACACTAGAATGTCATATTTTCTCAAATGGAATGAATTATCAAAGGAGATAAGGTTTGAATAATGCTTGAAAAGATTTTTAATTTAAATTTATATAAAATTTTAATCATCACCATGGTTATATCTGCCATAAAGTTCAATGTTGGACATAGGCCTCCACGGTAGAGGGATTTATGATTATAATAGCCACGCTGGGCAGGCGTAGTATCAATGCTTGCGATGCTTGTGCACATTCCCACCCTGGAATTTTTAAACTTCGCTGTTTCAGATGCATATACCGTCATCTGTCGTTGCCAATACATTAGTCGCTTTTTATAATACCTGACACAGAGAGAGGTACTATTCTACTCCGCCGGTATGAAGAATTCCTACGGCCGAGCGCGTGATAACCAATTTAGATCGATATAAATAGATCATTACGATTAACACACACATTTTGTTTTCAATTTATACAATATTTTAAAGACCTTTAGAATATCTTTGACTTCTTGAGGTCGTATTGATTTCTAACCAATGTCCAACCCCCATAACCTAACTAACCATTTTTAAGAGATTATTTTAACATTAATTAAAGAATTTCGGTCATTTGCATACATCAAAAGATTTATATAGAGTGAACAAAATAAAATAAGTAACGCAAAGTTAAATGGCTTAAATTACTTACGTTACGGATATTAAACAATGAAAACAATACTAATTATTATACTCTATTACACATTTAACACCAGACCGAGAATAAAGTCTTATAAATCTACACATAAATGTTTGTTCCGAGTAAGGACGACGTCACAATCCTTGGCGATTAATATAGGGTCACAAACTTTCTAGATATCAGTATACTATACGAAATTTGCAGTGATGTACCGGTAGTGTAGAATAGTACCTCCCCTATACCAAGCGTCGTAAAAGGCGACTAAGACGACTATCCGAAACAGCGCAGCTTAAACACTACAGGGTGGGAAAACGCAGCAGAATCGTCGTCGCGAAGTTGCGCTTTACGATTGCCTCTTCGAGAGACCTATGTCCAGCAGTGGACTTTCAATGGCTATTATGATGATCATGATACGACAGTAGTTGAGTATTTTTTCTGTATTTCTAAGTAGAATTAAGTTGAGAGCGTTGTACACTTAATTTATACGCAAAATGTTTCGTCATATGTTAAATTTATTTTCATTAGAGCAGTAATAAAGTCCTAACTTTCTGCCTGGGCCGCAGCCAGACGCATTTCTACCGATTGCGGCCCGCGTACCCGCACCGACCACTACTGGGCATTTGGCCAATTGGATAGAGAACTTACAATTTATTGATATAGGAACATCCTTAATTAGAAATAATACCTATATAACTAAATAAGTACCTTTCTCACGTTTGATAAATTCATATTGATTGTAAATTATAATAAATATATATAATATATAATAAATGTCTCTAAATATATATTTTTTTAACAATTTCTATTCTAAATTAAACCTATTGACGAAAAGAAAAGAAAAACACTTAAATGTAAGTGTATTTATCTGAAATTTTCGATAGATAAAAAAATTTTGCTTTAGTCAATATATATTAAAATAAGCCTCAGTTTCAAAATGTTCACACAAAATTGCATACAAATTATTTGCGTGGTTTTGTCAGCCATACTTCTGCATTTATAATATTAGTATGGATGTATCCATACTAAATTAACAGTTAACATCTGTTCCAATTTTTATTTAATTCTAGGAGATTATAGCCTGTACTTGACCTGATTTGTCAGCAATACAAATATTATTTTCAATGATTAACAATGAACAATTATAATTGTAAAATAAAAAGACAAAACACAAAATTATTTTCAACAATTAACAAATAATCAATAAACGGACAATTATTAAAAATAATTAACTATTACTTAATAAAGAGACAAGATACAATGTTTATTTTAATATGTTATGTAATCATCTTAGTAGCAGATAGATGGCGACACGATCGGTCCTACTCCGAAAATAGGAAGTAAAACCTTGTGATATTTCAGTGTCCTCCGTGGTTACCGTAAACTGGTCAGTTTCTGTTGTAAGTCTCGCGACGACTGCTGACTTGGCAATCACCCAATTGGGTAACTCCACACGATATATTGATTCGAAGTGACAAACTGTAAGTTACATAGGATACGATATAAATATTATAAGGGCATTAAATTAACGTCACCGTCAACGTCACCGTAACGTCAACGATACTTTCTAGTTTGATTAGATTATTTAGTTTAGTTCAGTTTATCATTCTAAGAATGCGTATATGTATTGCAAAAACTACTACGTAGATTTTGAGGAAACTTAACAGTAATATAACATATAAATCAAATAACACATTGGCTATAATTTAAATATAACGATAAGTGTTGTTTGCAGTCTATTTATACACATGCCCAGTTTCATTTGCAAATCTGCCTATTATCGCGTTATGTTTGAGGTACAGGAGGACGGAAACAAAGTTTTCTACATTCAAATACAAAAAAGTTGAAGTGTCTATTTGATAAAGAAAAAATTACAGCATTATACACCTCATAAATATTTGTTTATCTGTTTGAGGTTAACTTCGAAATGGTTGGACCAATTTTTATGGGAATTTTACTGGCGGATAACATCGTCCTCTTAGGAACTACGCGGGGCGTAGATATTTATAGTAAAATAATAATAGATTAACTGTAATTATTGTACCTACAATTAATTTATATGTTAGTAATTTATCAGGGCTAGGTTTATACAGGGTTGTGAAGTTTGTATGAAAAGAACTAAAAATAGGATTAAAGTCTTTGCTGTTTACCTTTGAACTTAATTTTTTTTTCAAATTTTATTTAATTAGCACAGTTGTTAAATAATTTGTTGAGTTAAGTACATTGTAAAATTGTACCCCGTTGACCCCGTTGCTGTGAAAATTTTTATATTATCCTAGGTTCTTTTCATATTACATAATATTTCAGTTGAACATATCAACTATAAATAAATAAATAATAAATCCCCACAACATCTGATACATTGATCTGACTCCGTGGTAAGTCATTTAAAACATTTGTGGACGCCAAACAACTAAGGAATCACAAGTATACTACTTAAATACATATATTTAGCACCCTGACACAAAAAAACACAAATATCATCACATAAATATTTGCTCTGGGTGGAAATCGAACCCACGACCACTAGCGCAAAAATAGCATTACCATCTGCGTCATTGGGCCCGTCAAAACTATACTATTACCATGTAATACGTGTACAATGTGAAAGTTTCATACTCAAAATAATGATTATTTATTAGTCCATCGCATTAGAATTAGTTTACCAGTATTAAGCCGAGCGAACAGCATTATTCATAAAATTTGGCGTTCATTCAAACGGACTGCAATAATTAAACGCAGTCTGTCGGATCCACAAGATTTAGTTTCTTTATTATTTTTTATTTATAAATTTTTCTCGTATCCATATATTTTTAATTCCGCAATCAGTTTTACCCAATACAGAAATATTTTACACAACTTATTTTAATCATTATGTTCATAAATATTATATGAACCATAGGATATTAGTGATTGGTAATACACCTCTACAAGATGTTTCCAGTAACAACGATCATTACGAGTATTTCTATTCAATTACTAAGATGAGGCGTGGGGTTAATCGCAAAGCGGAGCTTACCCATGCTTAATTTGATTATGCTGTTGCACAGATAGATATACCGCAATCTGGCGGAGGGAAATACTATATTACTTAAGGCAATACTTAAGTTGCTGGTACAAAAACAACTGCGAAACTAAACCGAGCTAAAAAAGCAACTAATGTTAAAAACAAAACTCGCAACGCGTATCTTTGAATTTTTAATTTTATTGTCGCAATGCCTCACCCTTGTTTACACCCTTAAAGTTCTTGGGTACTCTAAATTGTTATTTATATTGAATATGTGTGCGCAACAATAAGCCTGCAGAATCTTTTCAAAGATCACAGAATCCAAATGTCATGACATTTACTAGTATTCAAGACTTCCACATGTCACTGCTACTAGCTTTATTATTATTACTATTAAATATAGTATTAATAATTACTTAACTAATTAATGCTCGGAGTCTCTTTGCGGGGATTCCTAACATAAACAAGATTAATGACATTGCTCGACGAATTAGTAAGTAAAAATAGGTGGGGCATTTGGTACACAAAACTGATGACCGATGGAGTCGAAAGGTTCTTGAATGGAGACCACGTACCGGCAAGCGCAGCGTAGGGCGTCCATCCGCAAGAAGGGCACACGATCTGACCATAACAGAGAGAACGCGCTGGACACAGGCCGCATACAACCGGTTCTATTGGAAATTACTTGGGGAGGCCTATGTCCAGCAGTGGACGTCTTATGATATGATGATGATGAATTACTTCGCCGAATAATGTGTCACCAAGACACATTTATTCAATAAACTATGTAAAAAAAATAATTATCAATAATATATATTTATTTATTATTTCTCATCACAAACATATACAGAGTAACATCAATACAGAATTAATACATTTTAAGTTTGCTTGAGACTGATGCCAGAATATCTATGTTGCATATTGTAATTTATAGTAACTAATATATATGAATCTATCAAATATATTAATTTCAATAATAATAAGTTTACACCACATCTCATTGAACTGATTTTTTAAAAAAGTCGCATAAAGCAAGTGCTTTATCCGATTCCTGTTGTCAGATGTCCGTAACATACTTGTATTAGGGACATCAGACAAGAGGAATTTGCAAATATTGTCCTTAGAAACTTTTTCCAGCTTATCGTTGCCTGAACCGCTGTTAGGGCATCGCAACCTAAACAAATTAACAATTTGAACTTTTAACAGTCCTCTGCTAGCATTCCTCTACTATTTTGCATTATATGTATAACCATTATTTTTGGTAGGGATCCCAGCGGACATTAAGTTTCTTGGGTTGGTTGGGTTGATGTCAGTATAAAATGTTATGTTACTGCCTATAAGAATAATATCTTAGCCAATGTATTTGGTGATAAGTATTCACATAAAACTGTTATATTTCATTTGTTAAACGTATCGAAAATAAGAATCATAATGGGCTTAAGGGAGTTCTGACTTGCGTAACAAATTGTTTATATTTCTCAATTAAGTTTTGTCCGGTAAGAATAGGTATTCATAATTTTAAATACAGGTATAAATTACACAAAAGTAGTAGAAATCAAATAAAAAAGGCAGTTAAATTTTTCACATATAACATTTTACTTCAGTTTAAATTTTATAAACGTTGTACTTGGCATTTTAACTTCACAATCTCATAATATAACAAATACATTCTTAGACATTTACAATTTTATTTTGTCTGGAGCACCTTTCTCATTGGTAATTTTAAAAAAATACATTACTGCAATAAAATTGGAGTTCTTTTGATATACAAATGTATATCATCACTCCAATTATATTTCTGTTTAATTTCAATCTTGATTTGAAATTTGACAAAATCATTATAAAAGTAAAGTGTAAATAGTGTTTTTGTAGATTTAACGTAACAGAATCCAAGAGATAATTTAGTTTTATCTACATATTGTTACTTTATGCTACAGCAACCGTAATTACGAATTACTAAATCAGCGGCACGCATCCAGCTGCATGTCCTTGGATACACTGGTCCCCGTAACTGCCTGTTACTTGGCACCCTGCCAACTGTACACGGGCTACTGTATACAAATTATTCAGTATAACGACAAGCTTAAACGAACTACTTTAATTGATTGGAACGCTTGCATTAAAAGTGGACACATTCTCAATTGTTTCGCACTTGATATTATGACGACAAGATTGACACGATTTCTTATACATTGACCTGACTGTAACTTAAATAATTTGTGTTACGAGTATAAGACAACATCATAACCTATTAAATACCTAAATACCTTTATTAAAAATGAATTTTATTTGCCCTTCAAACCCTTCAGATTATTTTAATTGTTGCCGTTACAAGTTTACTTGTTATTGTTTATCGTTAGTTGTCATATTGCCTAGTTACAAAATTATGCTAACTCCATAGTTTGAAGGGTATGCGGGCCTACCTACTATAATAGCAATGTTCGCATTGCCATCATTTCAGGGTATAAGAAGCAGTGAAATCACTGGGTATCTTCAAGTCACAAGGTTGGCAACGCGCTAATAAATCCTTATAATAATACGAGTATCAAGTATCAAGAGTAACAAAAAAATTACATAATTTGATGGTAAGATATCCCGAGCACCTAACACTTTGAAGCAAGAATAGGATGTATCCATAAAAAATACCCTAATATGATATACTAGCTGTGCCCGCGACTTCGTTCGCGTGGTTGTCGGAAACTGTATCGAGATTATTTTTTGATTGCTCACGTTGGTTTATGTTATAGTATAATAGTGAATAAGATTTTTTTAAATAATATGTATTAAAATAATGTTTTTAAAATAATGGGTCAAAGTACTTCAGCATAAATTATATTTTTACTTTTGTTTAAAATAAAGCACGCTGTATTCAACCGTTCCGTAGGGAGCCAACCACGCGTTTGAGCTGCGCGGCATGGTACCTCGCAAAGATACACTCACGGTAGTGGCAAGAACGGCGGTGGGGCGAGGCCCACCTCCCCCTCACCTGCCACCACGCGGCCTGCTTGCACATTATAATAGTAGCAAGCCTTCTTCGACAAATAATGTTATTATGAGTAAATCTTGAGAGATAGACATATACTGTCGCGGCTTTTTTTTATTATTAAAAAGGAATAATTCTCTCATACGTAGTTTTTGAATAACTTAAGCCGTTTATGCAGCGCATGCGACGAAAGACCTCAAATGTGAAAAATTTTCCGCGTTTTTACAACATTTCTCATTGACGCTTCGCTCCTATTAGCTTCAGCGTAATGTTATATAATCTAAAGTCTTCCTCTATAAATGGACTATCTAAATAAAAAGAATTATTCAAATCGAATCAGTAGATCCTGAGATTAGCGCGTTTAAACAAACAAACAAACAAACTCTTCCGCTTTATAATATATAATAATAATAATATAAATAATCTAATAATATTAGTATAGATTGTCATTCGCTATATTGTAAAATATTGCGGTGTTGTTGACACTAAATTATATGACAACCTCCGAAAACTTTGTTACGCCCTGACGCAATGTTGAAGTATACGGGAAGAACAATGGATACCCTGCCAAGTTTTCAGTGTTTTCTCCCCGTGGAATATGCACATTGACTAAAATGGTAAAATATTTAGTGACCGACGGGCGCAATATCATGAGTTCAATCCTCACCCAGACCAAATATTTACATGATCAATACCCATATTTGTCTGCGAATGTATATCATTTATATGTATTCAAAATAAATTATATTTGTAATTCCTCTATTGTCTAATATCCGTAACACAAGTGCTATGCGCTACTTGTCTCAGAGTCAGTCAACGTATAAGACATTGCGTAAATTTATGATTTATTTATTTCTTAGACTAAAACTCAAACTTTTCTAAAAACTAATTCTAAAAACGCTTATACTAAGTTTTTATTGCATATAATTCTAGCAGTTTTGAAACCACAAGCGGTTTCAAACGCGTAGTTTCCGTTAAATAAATAATTAAAGTAGCCTAAATTACTCTTTATTTAACATTAGTTATCCGTTAGTGAGGGTCCCATTAACATTGATTTATTTCCGTTTCATAGATTAACCGTATACATACAGATAGAACAGACACTTTTGATCGTTTAAATTATACGTATTAAAATTAAAATAATATTAATAAATTTCATTTAAATTAGATTCTATATTAATCATAATTTAATTTTAAATATTATCTATATAATCTATGAACATCTTATTTTTACTATTTTATACTACATTTTACTACCGATGGGGAAGTTTTTAAAGAACCGAACAATTGAAGAGCGATTGGAGGACTGGATAATAAGTTCCATATACAAGCGAATTTTAAATATTTTCCATAGAAATTTCCAATCCCTATTTTGCAGCTTTAGGGGATGAATTCCAATATACTACGAGTATAAAACACGTATTTAATTAACTGTCTATCTCTATCTATCTTTCCCACCAACTCAATCGTTCAATCCTCATTCCAGGGAAACATTTATGTAATGAAGTAGCAGCGCCCCGCGGTTTTACTCGCGTAGTCACCGTTCCCATGTATTTTTTATATATAGAAGTCAGCAAACAAACATATGTTCCGCTTGATGGTAATCTAGACCGCAACCTATAGACGCTTGTGACATTATTAGGACACCAACCCAGTGAACTGAACATACTATGTCACATTTACCCAGTAATTTCACTGCCTCACTCACCCTTAAAACCTGAATACAGCAGTAGTAATAGTGAATACTGCTATTTGGGGATAGAAATAGGTGAAAGTAAAATACCAATGCAGACGATCTTTGCTTTAAATCATAAACGTTAAACACTATGTTGCCATTTTCAACATCACCTGAGCCTGTGAAAGTCCAGTTAAAATCAGACCGTGGTACTTAAAGACACTATTTCACGAGGAGGTAATAGCGGCCACAGTCACACATGATTTTACAAAGGAACACTTCAATTTTATTTTCATGTTAAGATATTAAATATATATTTTAAGGATTTAATATTTAAGTACTACATTTTCGATTCTTTTATTGTCTGATTACAAATGCATTAAGCGACTTAACTCTGGGTCATATCAATGTATGAAATGGTGTATCAATTTGCTTTATTTATTATTATGACTTTTGACATTGAACAAAACTGTGAAAAAAAATCAATATATAAAATATCATCAATTTTATTTCGCCATTAAACCAAACCAAAACCTCAGCTGATCTATTGTTAAATTGCATACAATTTCACATAACATATTCATTTAGTTTGTATTGCTTAACTCTTGCATGATAAATATTCCGCTGAAACCCGTGCCCTGCCCTGGTCGCGCTGCGCCAATTTAGAGCTAAACTAATTGAATACGCCGAAAAACCGGCTGAATTTCTGTAGAGCACGACAATCACTTGAATACAGAAAACCTTTTAGTAGAATAGGTACACATTTATGTTTCTATGTTACACTTGGTTCCGGCGAGTTTAGAACGAACTGTAATGGAAAAGGGACGTTTACTATTATTGTATATATTTTGAAATTAAAAAAAAACTTATGCTGACCCATTCAAAAAAACTCAATGCTCTTTAAACAATGAGTTCACGTTAAGTGCTCTTGTACAAAATAAAGGCCGATGGCTGGATGTAGGCTACTAATAACCGTTACTATTGTGTATCTCTTCAGCAGTCTTATGTCTGGTAAGATATTATCATACCAGCTATTGGAAGTCCACTGCTGGATATAGGTCTCCCGTAATTACCGCGCTGAGCAAACATATTGGCAATCGCATAGCACAGCTTTAGCGTTGAGATGCTGCTGCCTATCCCCGCCCTATGCATTCGAGCTACACTGATTTGGATGGATATAGCGCCATCTGTCGGCTCTGGTACCTTAGTCATCTGAGACTTGTCTACGTCTACAGGAGAGATACCTACGGTAGTAGAGTACGTCATATAGCTGATATTATCATCAAAATCATGATGAAAAATTGTTTGAGCATTCACAAGACCATACACAATAACGTTACTAATTGGTGTTTGTATGTAATACATTGAGTATATGCCGTGGATTATCGGCGGAATGTAATAGTACCTCCCTCGTCACCAGGTGTCGTAAGACGAACCAGCAGATGGAGGTATATTCATTCGAAAAAACGCAGCTTAAATATTACAGAATGGGTATGGGCAGCAGTATCCTCATCGCGAAGCTGTACTCTGTAATTTCCACCACGACTACACAACGCGGCAATTTCAGGCAAAAATCGCACACATACAATGACGTTACTAAAAGGCTCAATTATGGATATAGACCGCTGACTACCGGTCCTTTTAGAAATGATTAGGGGAATCCCTTGTTCGACAGTAGTCGTCTTATAGCTGATATGATGGTAGCGATCATTATGAAAAGCACTGGTTAGGCAGGTTTCAGGAACAAACACTATAACGTTACTAATTGATCCTTGAAATACGAAACATTTTTATATACATGTAGAATGAAATCGGTCATAATGGAATTCTCTTGAGGAATCACATGTCTGGCAGTGGACGTCTGATAACTGATATAAAGATATGAATTATGATGAAAAGGACTGGTTGTGCAGTCACAAGAACACAAAACAACACCACTAATTAGCCTTTCCTAAAAAAATTTTTCTGACTTGAACATTTTGTCACATTACCTTATAATTTCACGGTCTCTGTAAATCTTTAAACAGGAACACAGTAATTTAAATATTGCAATTTGGCGGTCGAAATAGGTGAGAGTGAGGTACCAATGCCTTTGTCTACTTTTAGTGGTAAATGTAAGAAAAAATATGCGCTCTCATGAGATGCGGATAGCTCGACTTAAAGATTTGAAGAAGAATACATAGGCTGAAAGCGAATTATCAAATTGTCTCATTATACTTTTCTCAACTTATATTTTATAATTAGGTTTTATAAAAGCTTAATAGTACCTTATGGTAGTACATGACTTGTTATCAATTTAATGAGACTCAAGCCTTGATATTTCACACCTTAAGTACCAATTTAAAAACTTATCTATCTATCTAATGTGACTATAAATTGTCAGTAAATAATAAATTGGTTGAACTTCAATCAAAAACATCACTTAAATCATTGATTAGAGTCTTTTAATCTAAGTTAGTTCTGAAAGATTAAATACCTCTACTTATACTCTCTTTTCTAGTACCTCATGCTTCTTATACCTCGTACATACGGTACTTTACTACTGACCCGGTATCCTACGACAAATTGTATTATCTTTAAAGCGTACATTTAATACAGACGACAAAAAATCAATAGACACGGAAATCATTCTAGTATAATCTTTCGCAAATTCATTAATAAAATATTCTCTCTAAAAACACATAATTAGCAATGTAACTGACCATTGCCGTATTTTGACAAATATAAATGATACATATCAATAAATTTACATAACGTCTTGTACGTTTACCTGACTAGGAAATAAATAGCTTAAAGTACTTTTGTTGCAGAAAAAATATAATTATAAAACGAAAATACATATATTCAACTCTCACTTTGACGACTTCTTGATGAGTAGAAAACTTCGGTATTAATTATTTTTATCTATATATAAAAATTTAATAAAAATAAAATAAATTGGTGTAAAACATATACATTATAATATAAATAAATATAATTTTATTATTAAAATTACTCTATTTCTTTTTTCTATTTTACATTTTATTCGTACATATTTATCCAAAGGTTGCCTCGAAGAGTTTGTTCTGAGTGTATAAATTTTTTATAAATTTAAAATATTATTATAATTTTACGTAATGTATGTTATAAAGAGTATTATTATTATTAATTAACACCCAGAAAAAGAAAAAATCACAAAATGATCATCGCATAAATTTTTGTCCTGTCCACAAAACAGAAATACTACCAAATGTGACATTAGCTTAATAAATATAAACAATTAACGTGTAACCTTTCTCTAATTCCTCTTTGAAATATGTTTTTGGAAAGATTGAGTTTCTATCAACATTTTCCTGGAAA
Organism: Heortia vitessoides; assembly: GCA_020976665.1. Taxonomy (NCBI): domain Eukaryota; kingdom Metazoa; phylum Arthropoda; class Insecta; order Lepidoptera; family Crambidae; genus Heortia; species Heortia vitessoides. The sequence continues at coordinate 5,135,123 of JACJUM010003129.1, forward strand.
GTAGCTGTAGCTACAAGGATTCTAATTTGCAATAATTGAGTTTGTTCTAAACACTACGGATAGGAAATCACGTACAGATTTCCATAAAAACAGTAAGAAGCGGATAACTAATTCAGATAGAACTCCCAAGAAATATCAAATCAAATATAGAGCTAGTGATTGATTTTATTATTCCGTCATCGATAATCGTCTTGGTGCGAAACGTGGATCGTCATCATTACAGCCATTGGAAGTCCACTGCTGGACATAAGCCGACCCAAGAAAAAGGGAATTTTGCCCATAATCGAATGGATTTACCGCCAGCTGACGATATTGGTATCTTTGTCGCCTTCTACGACACCTGGTACAGGGGGAGGTATATTTCTAGTTTAACGGTACCTCTCGACTAGCGTGGATAGTTAATATCAAAACTAATCTATACTTATATTTATACTAATATTTTAAAGTTGAAGAGTTTGTTTAGTTAAATAGTCTTTTTGCATGGGATAGTCCATTTATCAAGGAAGGCTATGTACCTATATAACATCGCGCTGCGACCATTAGGAGCGGAGAGTCAATGAAATGAGTTGCTAAAATAGAAAATACTATTTGTTTTTGAGAGCTTCTGCTTCTTCAGCACATTCAGCTGCGTAAACGGTTTAAGTGAAGAATTGGTAAATTTGTTCCTCTACTTGGCGGGCGAAGGGAATCTACGCTGGCTGGCGTGTAAGCTTGCTTAAGGAAGAACATATGAATTATTTTACATAAAAGAACAGTCACGGGCATTATTTAGTTTCAACATATATACATAATAAAAAGCGTATTTTGTTTTATATTTGTTTTTTTAATAGTATAAATAGTAATGGATTTTTATTCTAATTACTTTTTAATGTTGAAATAAATAGAAAACCATTTTAATGTTTTTTTTAGGTCGGTCTAATTATTCTTCTTTTTCACGGCTTAACTGATAAAGCAAAACCGATTGGCAAGTGACCATTTTCATACAAAGGAACATAAGAGGTCCAGAAGGCAATTACGCATTCGTATCTTAATAATGTATACAAAACTTTATTGCATAATTCTACCAAAACAATATTGTCACTGCTATTTTAAAACCGCGTATTTAATATGAGTGTATAAGGTTCAAATATCAACTCTTCCTATTGAAATTTGAACTTTATTGACAACGGTAACGGTATTAAACTATCACCGACGATATCATGTCATAGCTTGTTGGTGACTATTAAATTACGAATGCCAGTTTTATTCAAAGCAATGGAATTAATCGAGCAATATTGCAATAAAACTACACAAAAAAGTGAAACATTCAGCCATTGATAATGAGTGTACAGCCACAATTCGTACAAAAAATTAACAGTGCAACTAAAAAAGCTACCTAAATTGGGTACTAGTTGTAATACTCTACGTTTCCTGCCATGAAATATAAAAAATGGCGACGGTATAAATTCACTTTGAAGTGAAAGTCAGCAAAGCGAGTTGATTACCTACTTTTATGGCATTCCGAAAGACCCTCGTCACTCCTTTTGCCGCTTTTTGTTGTATATTTACAAATGCAAATGATCGTTCTGCCAGCGGCAAACAATTACATGTGCGCAAATAGGTTAAGCAAATACACCCCGACAATAACTTTGGGGAAGGTAATTAAACAAGAAATTCGCAAATAAAACGTCTGTACAGTGATAGATAAATACATCCGTGAAATGCCAGCAGATGAAACAAATGAAAAGAGAATAAAAAACGAGAAAGCAAAAAAAAATTTCAATTTTATTAATTTATTACACTCCAACAGAATGCAACTTCATTAATTCATCGTTATCATAGCTATTATAGCAGTTAAAAAACATCCACTGCTGCATACAGGTCTGTCAAAGGAAGAGGGAATTTTGACCATTATTACCGCGGTGGGCTGGCGTGGTGCAATAAATAATAAATTACACATTTAACCTCATACATTGACCTGATTTCGAGATTAGTCGCTTAAAGCACTTGTATTATGGACATTAGATAACAGAGAAAATACAAATGTAATAATTAAATACTACATAGTTTAACATCTAATACATATTTTTAACACCCTGACATAGAGCAAACACATATATCATAATAGTAAATAGGCAATATATAGGATCACCATCGGGCCCGTCAACGTGGCCTTTTTTATTTTCAATAAAGGTGAAGTATAACGAGCCCGATAGCACATTATTTTACGCCAAAGGTTCGCTCTGCCCAGGCAAAAAATTAAGTGATAAACATTATTTGTGTTTGTTCTATGTAGACACAGAACAACTATGAACGTATCTGCTCGCATCTATTCCGAGGCGAGCACAGTCGAGGTGAAAGGTGTCGAATCAATAGGTGAAATAATTTTTAAAATAGGTTGACTAATTTTTATGTTAAATTCGTAATAAACATACATATTTTAAATATGAAAAAAAAGTAAATCAAAATATTTCATTTTATTCCTGTAATATTATTTGATACGTTATTGATAACTTCTGCTTAACTTTTGCGATGGCATCAAGAGAGTCCAGTTAGCCGTCACTACGAAAACGCACTTGAATTTTACTCTCGCGCCCAAAATATGTTTGAAAGAACTTTTATATTATATTCGTTTAAATTATATGGTGTGAAAGAGTATGTTAATATACATACAATACTTAAGGCCTTTAAAGTACTAAGGATTCATAATGTATCTATCAAATTAACTTCGCAATTGAATCACACGTGACCAAATTCTCAAAACATATAATTTACTAGCGGACCCGACCCGACGTTCTTCTGATAAGCTAGTTACCGACTGCAGTGCCATTTACCGGGCTAATTTATAAATCTAAACCATCCAGGGTTCCCATCGTATTAAAAAAAGCATTTGAATCAGTCCAGCCGTTTAGGACGGGTTCAGTGACATACACACGTACAGTACAATATGCATTATATTCTTACATCTCAAAGGGTTCAATCTGCTTTTTCGTATCAAAAATTTTGTATTAATAATAATAATACAAATATTTTTACATTTAAACCTTAAACAATGTACATAAAAACTTATTCACAATGCATACAAATTCGTACATTTGTGCAATAGACTATGAATTTATAGCGATAGCACTCCCGCCCGATAGCGTGGCAACTTCATGAATGCCTTAGTAGCCCTCTCAGTGACACTCCACAAACACTCACACTCACTTCACACACATTCTTTTCGTAGAGCAGTAGACCGCGTTCATTACTCGTTCGCCGAACGCGTGCAGTCCAGGACCCCCGGCGTACCGATCGCATCGCATCGCAGTGCAACCAGGTGCACTCCTTCAGCTCAGACATAGCACTTGACAGCAGTTGAAGTCTAGAGTAGTCTAGTCTTATCTCATGAGTTTTGATAGGGCTTCCGCTTTGAAAGTCTCACAGAGCAAATGAGAAATTTTCAGTTAAAAGTTGGCTCATTAATAAGCGATCTGTTTGAAAAAATAGATTGAGGGATTGGCGCTTGGTTTTAGCTTATCTCTGGTATGTACAGCTGGAATAATAAACGAAGGACCACACTCACTGCCCGTAGAGTGCGATGTACGATGACAAGTATTCGTGTATGTAATATTCGATTGAGAAAAATGGGTTTTTAGAGAAAGAGAGAAATATCCCGCTCAGGCGGACAATAGAGTAAAAGCCAATGCGCAGATTAAAAAAAGCAAAGGAAAAAATTTACAAACAAAAGTCTCACGTTCAGAAACGTATACGTTAACATAATCCTTACTATGTAGGGCTGTTATTATCCCTGACATGGAATAAAGTTTGGGTGATTAGTTAGACAAGTTTAATATGCATGCAAATGCTCGTCTGAAATGCGACTGACGCGGATTCGTATCTCTTGATATATTCGGGTATCTACGTGAACGTGACATTATTTATTTATGACGAAACTCACAGTGTTGAGATTACAGACTTTGTGACTAATTACACGACCATGTTGAATTGTAAAGATTTGCTAATGTAAAGATACACATATGATTGATGATTTATTTCATACAGAGAAATACATGTAAGTAGTTTGTGCTTTAATTTCAAAGAAATGGTCTATGATGTTTTTACGGATTTTTACCGTATCGTCGGTCGTATCTAGTCGTATTTATTTACATTTACATTTGGATTGTATTCTGATTTAAAACTTTATATTACCAGGTATTTATTAAATATTGTTAGCAGTGAACCATGTCTAATATTTCTTTATTATTATTTCGGAAATTTCAGGCCCACGCAATTTCTTCAGCATGATCCCTAGTTTGTACAAAATTATATGCTTCGTTCTAAATCCAAATTAAGGAATACTCTTGTATCATAAAAACAACTTATTATTGGCATACATTTTGTTCTGCTTGCATAACATTGCGTCTTTTCCAGGGATCAACAACACGCTTAACAATTGAATTTCGCGAGTAACCGAAGCACAGTTATTGGGTTTTACACAGTAATATAAATATTTTTCGTTCAATTAGATCATAGACAGAGCCCAATAATTGATAGCACCCTGTCGGACGTGTCATGGAAAGTGAAGTTATTATGAATCCAGCCTACACAAATGGGAATAACCCCGTCCTAACCGTTTAATTGTGTTTTACATTCCACTACAATCTTCTCACCAATTTCAACGGCGAGCGACGTAGATCCACTCCAACCAAGTTCCATCCAACTTTTCCATTAGTACTTTGGCCAGAACTTCCCACTTAAAATTCTACTTAATCGCGGGCAAAATATTCCCTTCCTTGGACTCCGCCCCGTATTATTTTATTATGCAAAAATTATTAACTTCTTTCTCTTAATCACTCGCGCTATTTATACTTTTAACAGTCATATTGTTGTTTACGCGTTTTATTATCAGGGACCTTAATTTAATTCTTGTTTTGTGTATCATTGTAATACGGTAGATGATAACAAATCCAATTATTTACGTGCGAAACATATCACGCACCGTATAAGCTAAAACATTTGTAAATGGTACATAGAAATCTAGCCTTTTAGATGTAACTTAATTTTTTCACATATATTTTGATCTGTGTATTTTGTTTGTGTTTTTAACATTGTTCATTGCTATTTCATGTGGTCAAAAATACGGCGTTTATATATGACCAGCGACCCGCACCGGCTTCGCACGGGTGGACAACTGTTTTAAACATTTGAGTTATACATATATGAATTGGCTTAACTGATTATAGTCTTGAAAATCTTATAACCGCGATCTAAACCATTCGCAGCGCATGTGGACATTTTTTTCATTCATTGAATTATAGTATTAATTTTTAATTGGGATCCCTATTTTTTCTAGTAAAAATATAGCTTATGTTACTCAAGAATAATAAAGAATCCTGATGGTGAAATAATGATCAAAATCCAACGTGTCGTTTTGGAGTTTATTCGTGGCAAACATACTACACAAAAAACAACGCTAACTCTTTATAATATTAATCTACATTAAATCGGCAATAGTGCATATTTTCTATGTGATGGTAAACGTTGCCGCAGCCATTAGGCACTCATATCGTCACAACGATATCACTAGCGCGTTACACAACCTCGAAATCTCAAATCTCATTGTACCACCCCCCTTCCTTTTTTAGTTACATAAAATGAAGAACTCGAGAACGTCGCAAAATTAGAGTTCTAACTATATAATACTTTACTATAATACTTTTTGAATCGTACGCACCAATTTACTTAAAGAACAGATTCCAATTCCTATCTTCCTCTCACGAACGTAATCTCCGTTCTTCTAATACTCCCTCGCTCTTAACTCCTTCTCATCACTCTAGTTTTTTGACAAACTCTTTTACAGTGACAGCTATTCGACCTGGAACGAGCTTCCGTTGAATATATATTAAGCAATCCCCAAACAAATTTATCCTAAAACGCTGTCTCCGTACTTTGTTTACTGATGCTGCTTCTCTAACTTTATAACCCTATATATATATATATATATATATATATATATATATATATATATAATATGCATTTATAGGGGTTTATTTATGCAAATATGTATGCCACGTTTATCTATTTTGTATATATATTGTCTGCACCACTAGATATATTTTATTTTCTGTTTTGTGAAATGGTTGACTGGGAGATAATGCCATCTGGCATTAAGTCCGCCATTTGAACATTTTGTGCAATAAAGTTAAATAAATAAATAAATGAAGACGTGTCTTTTCGTTAGTTTTTGAAATTATTTGTGATCTGATCTTAATACGGAGATAAATTTATCGATTTATTTAATTTTCACTTGTTTTTGATCTGTCTATCTGTGCGAAGTAGGACAAAATCGTAGAGAATGTTAACTATATATACAAGCATACAGATAAATAGGTATAAATAAAACTTATTTATTTTATATTTTAAAAACTCGGTGCTTAATTTTTTAGCACTACCATATGTAAAAAGGTTTTATTTGACAATCCCAAGTTCCAAGCTGAGTATGGATAACATTTTTATGGATATCACAACCAATACCGGCAAGACCAGTGGGTTACTATGTCATCTAAAGCTTGTGTTATCGTGCTTATAATGGGCGTTAGTAATATAAAATTTAATCTTTTTGCATAATGGTTTTTTTTTGCAAGTAAAACTCAATATTGAGGCAATCTCTTTCCAGACATACTTTGACGACGTATTTTATAATACAACTATTTTAGCAGCATTATAGCAAGTGTTATTAAAAACGTATGAAGGTAATACGTTAAGTACGAAAAAAAACTCGCAAGTTTGTACGGAAAATTCTATAAATTATAGGGTTTTATAGGGTATATACAAGTAGAAGGTTTCTATGGAACATATCAGAAAAAAATTCCAATTTCGAAAAAGAATAAATTAATTTCAGCTTAAAAAATCCTTAAAACAATATTATAACCCGACGCAAAAAGTTATGTGTCAATGTGTATAAATATATATATTTTTCATTTTTGTTAAATATCAGTGCGAAGCCGGGCCGCTAGTGTTAATATAATAGATAAACGTCTGCATTATGCGAAACTACTTCCATTTATATGACGATATTAATTTGGTTTAAAATTTATACAAACCTAGGGAATACTCAGAGGACGCCAAATAATTACATCCGTGATTAATATGAACGTTACACAAATTTAACTGGCGTTTTAGAAATAATTATGTATGCATGATGTTGATTAGCTCTTGTAGTTTCATAATACAATTGGGAGTTGAAGATTTCTACTAAATGTTTAAGACAATAGAAAATAATTGCTTATTCTTTTCTTTTCATAATAATACTTTTATTAAACACATTATTATAACAAAATATCAAGCACGACGAGTCTTCACATAAGGTAGACCTCATACAAAAGGTCGTCTGCATTGGTACTTTACTCTCATCAAGTTCTATCGCCAAATGCAAACACTGCTGTTCGCATTGCTGTGTTCTGGGTTGAAGGGTGAGCGAGGTCGTAATTACTAGGTAATGTGACATAATATCTTCAAGTTACAGGATTGACAATGCGGTAGTGATATCCTTATGATATTACGAGTTTCTATAGGCTGATGTAACGCTTATTATCACGTGGACAGTATGCTTTTTTGTAAACCTAGTCTAATAAAATAAATAAAAAACAACAAATATGCAACAATATTGATTGATAATAATTTCTTAGTAACAATATCAATATCTTTGAATCATGTACATTATTTATAATAGTTGAAATCTATTTCAACCTCTAAACATCAAGAAGGCGTACTCACTGTTCTTTAAAATGTCAACTCCCATATATTTACTAGAGATATTTTGTACACTTTGTACTGAAAAGCGTGTGCAGGAACAACCCACGTAAATGGGTCTCCGCGAAGCAAACAACAGTAAAATAAACAAGTCGACATCGTGTGAACGATCCACAAACACCTAGGGAGAATTCAAACATCAATAAATAAAGTGCGAAAATACAAATCTTACGTTACCATTTTATCTGTTTCTCTAAATGAAAGGCAAATTTACAAATCTCACAATTTCTTTTTATTTGGTGTTCAGCTACTCGCGACCTGCCGCCAGCCAACTCAGCTGCTATATATCAACTGGTCCGCTTTTAATCTCCCAAGTCCTATTTATTCACATTTATTCCAAAGATATTCTCCCACCGGAATTTCCCCTTTGGAATTGGTAACATTTCCCGCGTTTAGCTGATTTGTACCGCGCTGTTATTGTGGTTTATTCCGAAAGAACAATGGCGTCTAAAATATTCCTGGTGACAAAAGACGGAGCTGATAAATTAAACAAAACTCTTAAACCAAGGATAAACCGGCTTGCAGATTGTGTTATTGTGCGTTATCATTGTCTACAAATGAGATGTCTGCTTTAAATAAATTATACTGGCTTAGATTCGATTTATCACACTAAAATTAATGTCAAGTTGACAGGCCCAATGGCGCGTTCGCTAATGATCCAATCTTGTGCGCTAAAAGTTGTGGGTTCGATCTCCACCCAGTATATATATTTATGTATGTGTTCCAAATCTGAATATTTTAAGTATTTAATATTTGTAATCTCTCTTTTATCTGTAACACAAGTGATTTAAGCTAATAATCTCAGAGTTAGGTTAACATATGAGACGTCGTCGTATAAATCAATAAAAAATATATATATTTATTATTATATCAAAGTATCAGCTTTTAAAAATACAGGTGCCTATTGTCAGATTTATAAAAAATCACAAATTACACCCGCGAATATTGTCACCAAAAATATGAACGACAAAAATGAAACATAAATTGACCCAAATAGTTGGATTAAAACTCAATTTTCGTTCAAACTGCATCCATATAGGACGGGTAACCGTTCGTGACTGTTTTTATAATTTATTCCAATATAAGCGAGGGTTACGATCCGTCAAGCTCGCCAACAATAGTAAAAGTGGAGCCGATTTTTCCAACATGAACCTCTACAAAGCGGAGATTTATCACAGCCAAAGCAACAACACAAAAGTTGAGAGTAACGTCGGGAACAACTGTTGCGATACCACAGCGTTAGGCCTGACGACACACGATAGTGACGGATCCACAAACTGTAGTACCATCAGGATACTAGAATTTTTGCCACCAGGATACCGAAATTTCAGCAAATATTAATTACTGAATTCAGTAATAAATAATACACGGGAATACGACTCTAGAGTGATATGTAATTCCCTTTTAGTGAATTGAATTCTCTTCACCATATATTATTTAATTTGTTTAAAATAAAACCTGACTTTGAACGTCATAGAATTTGAGTATATTACTCATATACATTATACTACATTATATGACACCGCTGCGTTGAAATTGGAAGATATTTCGAAGATATTTTTTTACGAATATAATTATTATTGCGTTTGTCTGTGTTTAAAGTCAGCACAGTAAATTATTACTAATTTATTATTTCCTAGGTATCAAATATACCTAAATGAAACTTTAGTTTAAACTTTAGGTACTTTAACCGTTACTCACAAATATAATAATGAATACGACAAAGAAACATAAATATTCCAGGAAAAGACCGATAAAGAAATATTTAAGAATAATATGAATACCTAGATAAATTAATAAATAAGGATATCAAAATTAAAAATCTTTAAAAAAAAAAATCTTTAATATTTACTAAAAAAAAATGTAATGCTGAAAAGAATAGTCAATATGCATCTATACATATAATATAACATATCAATGATAAAAGTAAAGTTCCAGGAAACCATATATAAGGGTCACGATGCTCTCAAAAAGAAACAAAAAAATATCTTAAATATATCTGTCTTGTTGCCTAAAAAAATATCTTCTTGGGGACTTGTACCCATTATTGCCGCGCTAGGCAAGCGTCTTGGCAACGCAGAGCGTAGCTTTCGCGACGGGAATGCTGCTGATCATGCCCACTCTGTGCATTTGAGCTACACTGATTCGGATGGATTGGTTATCGGATGAGATTAGTCATATCGGTTCTGGTGCCAAAATCGCCTCAAACGACACCTGGTACAGAGTGAGGTCATATTCTACTCATGACTTAATCTAATAACTTTGTATAGATTTTTAATGCAACATGGACCTATAATTGGCTTTCCTAGGTGTAAACCGTCAAAAAGATAAGTAAAAAATCATTTTTTAAAAACATGCTACCAAATTCATTTAAACGGTGGCACTCAAAAGTGCCCGCGGCCCGTCACTAGCGCACCCTCATGCATATTTGAAGGGTCATCTATGTGCGAAAAAAGTTCCTTTACGCGGATATTAGGAGTGGCCTTAATAGGGCTGTAGGGAGTTGTTCCATTTTATAATACCTCGCCGTACTTTCTAGCTATTGTCCTTTTTGCACACTAGCTTGTATAATGGACCTAGTTCTTTTATCTTTATTAAGCCTTTACATTTAAATAATGTACTCAAATTTCTAGGTTTAATGAGATAACACATGATTAATAGAAGTGTTATAGAAATGTCATAAATTTAATTGCGGTTTTAGAACACAGAATTAATTTAAAATTAATAATCGCACTAAACGTCAAAATACCGTGTATGAATATTTAAAAATATCGAATGTTTCAACTTTAGTGTCTTATCTATATATCACTTTAGTGTCTTGCTTGCATTTAACATTGTCTAGAAGTATTTATTTTTTGATTTTGTACTATATTAGTAGTTTAAATTCTATATCCTTGTGTTTTTTATGTTGCAAAATATTAAACATAATAAATAAACATTTATATTAAAATTATTCCCATTTCCTTTGGTTATGATATTGCTCGTATACACTAAACGACCTTCAAACCAGTCTCGTTGCTTTAACTCCATTAGGCCTTTAGGTGACATGATTTCATATATGCAATTATGTAGCATGTATCTGTGCATGCATCAAGATAATCAAATAGTTACCCATAAATAAAATTTCATCAAAGTAATCATACAGACATTTTTCATTTATAAAAGTGCATTCACATACAAATGATTATTTCATTCCAAATGTGTGTGTGAAACGGTCATATCTCAGAACTAAAAGTTGTGAGGGCTTCAATGAATTTGCGGTGATAGACGAGCACCGCAAGCCCACGGGCATTAGTCATGGGAACGGCGCGCGCGCAGACCGAGTGCTGCCGCAGCTCTTTGACGCATTATCGCCGTCCACACTGAGTATTTTTCAATATATTTTCTATGCACTGCGTCTGGTCTTATAATTACCAATATTTAAAAATAATATTTTGTGCTATATAAACACAAAACAGTCTTAACTTTTTAAATTAATTTCTGTTTAATTAGGAAATATTTAATAATAATAGATGTTTTGAATAAGTATCATCGTATGGTGATAATACAAGAATGATATGTTATGGAAATTTTTAATGATGACTTATAATAATAAAAATATATACTATTAATTGTACACCAATAAAAACAACACAAGAACATTACAAAAATATGGAATAGTACGTACAAGAGGCCTTATCGCTAAATGCGATTTCTTACAGGCAACATTTGGATAGATATAGTGTTACAGCTGGTAGAGGTTTGAGGTGTATTTAGTACAAAAACTAAACATACACATAGTAACAGAAGAAAGGAAATCAAAGTAACAGATAATACTCCACCATTATCTTAAAAACAGAAAGAAAACGAGCAGATCTCACTTTAAGGGGGAGCGCACTTATATTCAGCGTTGCTTGTCGAACAGTAAAAATGATAATTATGAATTAAAGTGCTCAAATGAATAAGGCCCTAATTAATATTACTAGCGGCCTTACGCTAAGATTTCTTGTATATGTCACAGCCTTACGTTAAGGTCTCTATGTAGACTTAAGGCTTGATATTTATTTGCAAAATAGATTAAGTACTTTCGGTTTCATAGTTATAAGTAAGGTTATGTTTGTTACATAAACGATTGATCTATAAACAAAATAAAATGTTAGATTTAAACTAATGGAAAAAAGGTACACAAATTTTCTTTAACATGCAAACTACAGGATCTATTAGTCGGGATTAAAATAATCATAATGAAATAGTAATAATTGGATTATTTAGGAAAAATAACAAAGACTTAGTGCTTCATTAATTTTGCTAATATTACCGTATGGTGTTTGTCATGACTGTCAGTTGTAGCACAAAATGCGTGCTGAATATATCGTAAAAAAATGTATTGCTGTGATATATTTCTTTTAAACAAATAATTTTAACAAAATATATAAACATTATAGAAGGATGTCTCTAGGGTCAGCTCTAAGGCTCTCTGGTAAAGTTTACATTTAACATATATATCAGATTCTAAAAGTATTAAGACTAAAGAGTTTTCGTAGCTATTGACAGCTACCTTTTTAGATACGATCAGAAAATATACGTTGGTTCAAGAATTAATTATAGTTTTTTTTTTCTAAAATTTAATAACTTATCCCTCCATTTTCTCTAACTACAGTATCCTTTTTACTTTGCATGAGATAATTAAGCTAAGTAGTCCGTTCAAATGTACAAAGTGTACAATAAGGAAGTGGAAAAAATAATAGTAGTGCTTAAAACATTCAGCTCCGGACATCCGTTTCAGTAAAAACGCATTTCATGCTACTTTGATGATAAATGCCCACTTAGAAATGTGCATTTTTCAAACCACCTTCATTCTATAGCACACACGGCACGAAACGGCTCTGATGAAATGAACCTTGTTTTTATGCGCATAAAAACCACATTTTTCTACATTTAAGTGGAAGTGTATATGGCACTCTACGTCCAAATGTGTGTCAAGTGTCATACTCACTAAAAACATGCGTGGCTTTGTCCCACCCCTATACAAAGTGTAAAAGAACACCCTATGCTTTCAAAAAATAGCGCCCGATATAACAGTGGTTTTCAGTAACGTTGAATGTTTGTGATTTATTCTACGTTATTTGGAATGTATACGGTCAATTATTTTGTAATAGTTCAATATTGGCTGTTCTATGCTTTTGTTTACAACGTTAATATTAAAATACCGCTACATATTATTTTTGACAGTGTTTTTAAATATATTTTTACTAGTAATATTCAAGAGTCAGTTTTCTAATAACTGGCAACATTATGATATATTTTTTTAAATATTTTAATTATGAAATAGCTAAGAGTAATCAATATCATATACTTGTACATACATCTTTGTTAATGTCATGAAAACATACGCGGCTGCGTCTTCTGGCTGTATAGTATCTATAAACGGTGCATGGTAGGCCTCTATTTTGGGCGTTAATAGTCAAAGGTTCGTTTCCTATTGAACACAAACATACATGAGATAAATGAGGTATTAGTTCTGTGCCTTGGTGTTCAAAATATGTAAATATTTAAGAATAATATAGATTCTTAAGATAAGTCTTGACCACGATGCCATCCGGAACGATAGACAATTAACAAACAATATCGCTGATATTATAGTCTAGATTTTTGACCACAAGTTATTAAGGCGACAGAAAAATATTTACTTCGTATTATATTATACAACTAGTACAAATTAAAAGCTGGTAACGCTGCTGTATCTTGCTCCAAGGCTAACAGATTTTTATTTACTTCCTTCAAAGTTCTAAACAGTTTCATTGCGAATAAAAGATACTTGTTCAGTTTCGTTAAGAACCCTTGTATTGCTTACCCTTTAGCCCCGCCATGCTTTATTTATAGCTTGATGAGAACAACAGATAATAGTATAGTAGTTTTTTATGTTGATATTTTAATACATATCTGGCATCATAATTTGTTATTCATATTGTTTACATAACAAATAGATTACATTCCTATCTTCCTCTCACGAACGTAATCTCCGTTCTTCTAATACTGTCTCGCTCTTAACTCCTTTTTATTACTCTAGTTTTTTGATAAACTCTTTTACTGTGACAGCTATACTACTCTCAATTGAGCTTCCGTTGAATATTAAGCAATCCCTAAACAAATGTATTCTGAAACGCCATACTTTATTTACTGATGCTGTTTCACTAACTTTATGATCCTATTCCTGGTGTACGTTATTTTATATATATTTTTATATCATATTTATTTTTTCCATTTATTTATACAAATAAATATATATATATATACACGTTTACCTATTTTGTATATATATTGTCTGTACCACTATATATTTTGTTTTTCTGTTTCGTATAATGGTTGACTGGGAGATAATACCAACTGGCATTCTTATATTTTGTGCAATAAAGTTTAATAATAAATAAATAAATATATGAAGCATAATTTATACGATCAATCATTTTATATCATCAAAAATTAATTTATGTATCAATAATAAAATTAAGATAAAAAACCCATTAAATTTATGAAAATCACGTTAGTTTAATATATGTCAAAATAACCAAGTAACCAATATTGCTTGGTTATTTTGACAAGACTGACTGTCGCTTAGTAATGGACATACTCAAAATTACTATACTGAGAAAGACTAGCAGTAATCAAAAGAAATATTGATGCTACTGCCTATATAAGCCCTGTTACATTATAAATTCACCATTCCGAAGATTGTACTTAATTTTGGTACTATTCTACTCTATTTTCTTACAAAACCAGGCGGACTATATTTTCGCTTGATAGTAAGCGTCAACGCAGTCTATAAATGCTCGTAATATCACAATGATATCATTAGGCCGTCGCTAACCTTGTGATTTTGTGATATTAAGTCACATATCCAAGTAATTTCACTCTCTCTCTTCCCCTTCAAACCGCAACACAACAATGCGAACACTGCTATTTGGCAGTAGAAATAGGTGAGAGTGAGGTATCAATACATAGCCGTGAGGTACCGGTAGAGTAGAATAATACCTCCCCCTGTACCAGTCGTCGTAAGAGTCGGCTAATTTACCAAAACCGACAGATGGCGGTATATCCTTGCGAGCTCCAATACATGGGACGGGTATTGTGGCGGGCCAACACGCTTGCTCAGGGCGGCAATTATGGACAACATTCCCCCTTTTTTGGGGAGGCCTATACCAGACCAGCAACAGAAGTCCAATGGCTGGATAATTAGGTATTAATGCAGACGACCTATTATATGATATGAGGTCTACCTTAGGTGAGGTTTAATCTGCCTGTAACCTAAAGCTGAGCCTGATATCACATACAAATATAAAAATTGTCCACCATTTACTATGCATGAAATAGTAACACAAGTATTAGTGGGGGTAGGGAAACATAAAAATCCCATTAAGATCGTCTCGGCAGAGATATGGAACCGAATGATGAGTGTGTTTGCGGCACCGCAGGAGCCCACAATTTTTCCACGCAATTAATTTTCACGAAGCATTTGATAATACTCATGGAATGTGTAGAAATTCTCTATTTATATTCGAGTTACGTTCGTTTTCCTTCTAGCTTTATTTGTAACGCTCTGTGTAATCGCAGGGCTTTGGAGTAGCGCTGTAAGATAAATCTACCTTGGCAGGAGCATAGAATTAATGTAGGTATCTGTGTTATAACTGTGTTATAAATTCTATTAAACATTTATTGTTTATTTATTATTTAGTGTTTTATTAAATAACAAGAAGTCAGCTTTTGACTAAGATTTGCTATTAAATATAAAACCAAAATTTTAATTAAATTAACTCGTATATTTTCTATACTTGAGTAAAATCCGTAATACATTGTCAAAACTTGCTTTATTCCAACTTCATCACAGCAGCTATTGAACGTCCGTTTCTGGACATAGGCCACCCTAAGATAGAAGGAATTTTACACATATTTGCCTGGGCAGGCGTGGTGGCATCCGCAGAGCGTAGCTTTGTGACAGGAATGCCTGCAATTCCCGCCCTATTGATTTTCAGCTCAGTCCCCACTACACTCTGTATAGGGGGATGTAGGGGGATGTTGACTATTCTGCTGTACCGGTACCTCACAGTTGAGGATATAAATAAATAAATAAGTCCTCAACATCTCATACATTGACTGGAGTCCGTGAAAAGTCGCTTAGAGTACTTGTGTTACGGATGCCAGACAACGGAGGAATAACAAATATACTGCTTAAATAAATATATTTAACATACGGACACAGAACAAATATAAATATCAGCATATAAATATTTGTTCTGGGTGAGGATCGAACTCATGACTTTTGGCGCACATGATAGGATCACTAACACATGTGCCATCGGGCCCGTATCCCCTTACCAACTAACATACTAGTAGCTCACAAAATAATAGTAAATATATATTTGAAACGAATATTTTAATTTTGTTTATTTTTATATATATAAATTAAAATAAAATAATTTTAATGATTTTTAGCGGTAGCTCGTAAAGTGACTTTACAATAAAGTAGATCAAGACAAACTGCGAAGTAGACTCACTCATTAATGAAGATTGATGACCACCTTTTTGTAATGATACACCCTCACCGCTCCATGTCCATCAACTACTTAAAATAACAAACGTAAAAATAAATTCATTCCAATCCCGAAAACAAATCGTAAAGAGATTTTTCAAAACGCCAAATTTACAAATGATAGCTAGATCTTTGTGACAAACCATTTTTAGGTTATTGTAACGAGTGACGTTGACGTGATTTATTATTGGTTTGTGATTACGTTCTAAATGTAACAAATGGGGCCGTACAACAAATCAAAAGAACAACAATTCAATATTATACTCTAATATGTTTGTATATACTTTAATAAAACATTCGAGATTTTACTATCTTAAAAATTTATATAAATGTTTAGATGCTTTTTATCTTAAATCAATATACAGAGAACATTTTTGATGAATGACTTCTTCATGTTTATTATTCATCATGCAAGACCTTAAAAATATCGACACACATTTAAACACCAACAAGTATAAAAAATATATACCTTCTCTCCAAGCCTACCTGTATTATAAAAATCTGATATCACCCGTGCGACAACAAAACAGCATTATTTATTTCACGCCTCAATCAACTTTTCCTTTCACAATAACTTTGTCCCTCCCACACGTACTAACCTTTCAAAACATCATACATTGTTACTCCCTGTAGCTGAAACAATATTTCACCAGATAAAGCACCCTTTTAAATTACAAAATAAAGTTAAAAACGCGGCCAAAATAAGCTCTTTTTTATTTTGAATTCTATCTACTTTCCTAAAAAAAACATCCAATTAAAAGTGATTCCTTGTAAGCCTTGTAAACTCGCGGGCTACAACCCTCTCATAAACGAAACCTTACAAGAACCTTTTGTAAATCTTACCTTGCAACTTCTAAATAAATACAATACGAAATACGTATTTTGTTTCAACCAAAGCATTTTTTCTCTGGGTTACGCTTAGTAATGTTTATACTTATTAAATTAATATAACAAAACTTTTTAATGATTTAATGCTCTTTCATTTCTCTTTTGACACTGTTTTGCCCAAAAATACGGTTATCTAAAGAAATGATTGATTTAAGTTTAATTCCTAATTTAGATATTTGAGAATAGAATAATACATCTACCTATACCAGGTGTCTCGCATTCTACAATATTTATAATAAAATTTTGTGAATGCGTTCCAACCCTTCTACAATTTTTCTTTTTAGCTACTTGATATTTTGTGGAGCTGGTTACTCTTATCTGGGTGATAAATATATGTATTTTAGAATTCTATTTCTACATGTTTCCTCTGTTGTCTGATGTCCGTAACACAAGTCGAGGGGTAGTCCTCATACAGAGATCTTCTGCATTGGAACCTTATTCTCATTTATTTCTACCGCCCAATAGCAGTGTTGTGTTCCAGTTTGAAAGGTGAGAGAAGCAATGAAATTGCTGGGTTATGTGACATAATATCATAAGTCATAAGGTCGGCAACGCGCCTGTGATATCCTTGTGATGATTCGAACGTATAGAGGCTGCGATAATGCTTACTATCATGCACAGTGTATGCTTGTTTGTCAATCTAGTCTAATAAAATCAAAACATGATAAGGATTAAGGTCAGTACTTTCCGTTTTCCGACTTAAAAGACGGATCCCATCTTTTTCATGTACATTTTAACGTAGCCATAGCCCGTGAGCGTGAGCGTTGTCGCCCGTAAAAATTTAATCTTCCCCAAGAGCAGTCAATGCAGTTTGTGCTTATAGAATCAGTATTTATGCTGTGTAACGACACATTTAATATTCCGTTTTCAATGGAAGTCACTGCGTCGTCTGCACCGAATAATGGTTGCTCAAAATATATATTTTTTATTATCCAGGTAGAAGTAACATCCCGAGGATATCCTCGTTAAGTAAATTTATGATCTAAGGTTAATTTGTAACTTGTAGTTATTTAACGTGCCGTGTGGTACCGGTAGATTAGAATAGTACCTCCCCCCGTACCAGGTGTCGTAAGAGGCGACTAAGGTAACGAAACCGACAAAGTGTCAACGCGCTATGACGTGATATCACTAGCGCGTTGACCAACTTATGATTTCAAGAAATATGTTAGATTACCCAGGAATTTCACTGCCATCCCTTACCCTTCAAACCGGAATACAGCACTGCTATTTGACGGTAGAAACAGGTGAACTCTCATTTGAGGTAAACCAATGCAAACTACTTTTATCTCCTGCTATAGGGGGTAATTTTTTCGCACATTTATACCACATAGTGATACCTTGGTTTTCGTAGCTATTTTACCGGCCTCGGTCCATACAAGGAGATCTAACTAGAAAGCTTGATCAAAAAACAATATTTTGCTCAATACCGCCAAAGGGCATGAAACACAGTTTTGATCGAACTGTAATACGTTACTGATGGAGTGATTTCGGCTCTGACTGGACGGCAACTGCTGACATTAGCAGCCTAAAGTCTCCTTTTAATAATACATAATGTATCTTCTAGACAGGCTCATCGGTAATGATTCTATCTCTCGTTATGGTATGTGTCTGGGTGTTATTTATATGTATCTAAACAAACAAATATAATTTGTTATTCCTCTGTTTTCTGATATTCGACTCCGAGATAATTTAAGATAATTATCTCAGAGTAAGTAAATGAATAAAATATCATCTGAATATTTTTTTTATTTGTCTGACTCGCTTAAATCTGCCATCATAAGCTTTTGCTTCACTTTCTTCCCAAACCCGCTCTCATTTGACTGAACTAGCGTGTATGGCTGTCAATTAAACGAAGCTAGCTGCTGCGACACGCAAATTTGCGAACAACTTTTTTCAGATAAGATTAAAATTTTATCAAACTTTGTCGCTTTTTCCGTCATATGAGTAAGTGATATCTATATGATTAAAAATTAAACGCTGAAACGCAATTTAGAACGACTGTTCTGAATCGAATAATTATTTTTTTCATGCGTTTACATTAGTCAGGATTTGTACGAAAAGATTTTGTGAAAAAAAATTGTATTATAGTTTACTAAGTCCAGGAACGGGATCAAAAAACTTACAGTGACGTGACTAACGGGATAAAATTTTACAATGTACTCAGACAAAGACGAGGCTTCTTTGTATAAAAGTTATCTTTTTGCTAAACTAGCAAGCCCGCTAGTTTCTCTCTGTGTACGTCATTTAATTATTTAATTAACATCCAGGAACGGGATGATATCACAGTAACAAGATTAACGAGACAACATTTTACAATATACTCGAACGAAGACAGGGCTTTTTATTTGTATATATAAAACAAAAAGGTTAAATTATTTGATTGGCAGATAATGTCCATGTCTAAAAGTTCCATGTTAGTTGAGCAATTATAATTTATTGTTACCAATTATAATTTATTGTTTTGTAATAACAAAAAATATAGTAGGCGGAGTAAGTTTGTTATACACGCGAGAACATTGTCAAGAAAATAGCCGGTATACTTTCCTAGGATACAAGTAGATAACTTGCCCGAAAAAATACACAATAAATAGACAAACTTACTTCCTCATTATTAATAATAATTTTTATATAGTTTATAGGACGGCTAATATCCAATGACACTGTCAGCGACATTGAATTGCTCGGATGTACCGCCATCGGTCAGGTCCGATATCTCCGTCACATCTTACGGTACCTAGTACAGGAGGAGGTATTGCTGTACTACTCTGCCCACTTAACAACCTATTTTTCCAAAGACGTTACGAGGCATTGCAATTAGAAAACAGATTTCACTTTTGCCTACAATCTTATTAGGTATCTACGTCTTAAGATTTTCAATAAATTAATATGAAGACATTGTTAAAAAAACATTACATACTCGTAACTTCTACAGTGTTGTTGTTTAAATACTGCTCTTTAGTTAAAAATAGCCGTAGGGTACCGGCAGAGTAAAATAATATCTACCTCTGTATGGTGCCGTTAGAGGTGATTAAGGCACTGGGATCGATAGACTGCAATATACTCATCCATCGTAGCATAAATGCAATAAGACAACAGCATCCTCGTAGCAATGCTACGCTCTGCGATTTCCAACTCGCCTTCTCAGCGCAGCAATTATAGGTAAAAAACCCCTGATGATAGATACAATAAAAAAAAATTAGGAAGTCAAGGTCCAGTGGTGGATGTCTTATGAGTGATGAAATGACATTAATGATGATAATAAAAGAATGCTGGCAACGCACCTCGTTTACTATCGAGGGGTACATTCAAGGGACGATATATATAACCTATAGTTAAGATATTACCCAACTATTTTCTGCAATTGTTTGCACGTCAAAAAATATTTTAAAGGTTCGCTGCATGTCATTGTCCTTGAAATAAAATCGTATCGCATCGCATTAATAT
Source organism: Heortia vitessoides (assembly GCA_020976665.1). NCBI lineage: Eukaryota > Metazoa > Arthropoda > Insecta > Lepidoptera > Crambidae > Heortia > Heortia vitessoides. The sequence continues at coordinate 5,155,794 of JACJUM010003129.1, forward strand.
TTATGACATTACCAAGAAAATAATATACTAGGACGCTATTCGTACGGAGTTGTGCTCGCAACCGAATTCACGTGAAACCCGGCAATTTAACAAGCAGCTAAAATAAATTACTGTCAATTGCATGACAGTACGAGAGGAACAAATAACTGTGGCATCACATATTTATAAATAACTGGAATGTAGCGTGCTCCTGAAGAAAACGTTTCAAAAATACAGCAATTTCTCACACCACACGGCGGCCAGGTCCACACATAGTACGAGATTAAGCGATTGCGTAAGAGGATTATTAAGGTGCCGGGAAATGTATTAAATTTCCTATTCGCTTTCTGCGTGGATGGGAACTCAAACATTAAAATTAAAACAAAATTAGTGAGCGTGGTAATTGTATAATTTTCAAATGTGTACAATCACTTTTTCGTCACTCTCTAAACGGTAATTGTACAATATGAAAGTTACGTAAATTGTAGGATTATTACATATAACAATTCAACTTTTTACATATATATAATATATATTATTAACACCTAAGTGTTAGAAACGTCTATAATATTATTGTGCCTTAAATTACCGGCGGAGTCAAATAGTACCCCAATCTGTACCAGGTGTCGTATGAGGCGACTGAAGTGACCGGAACCATTCATCCGAAGTAGCGCAGCTCAAATATAACAGCGTAAAGATAGGTAGGAGCAGCAGCTGATATAGTGATAATACAATTTATTTATGTATGCCTGTATTATACCATTCGTTTGTCACCACCATAATATAACAGTACCTGTTTCTGTACCATTTACCGTGATTGATGTTCTGAAACCGGCAGACGGCGGTACATCCACCCGTAACAGCCAAGTTCAAATGTAACAGCGCGGGAATGGGCTGCATTTTTCCCTTAGGCTACGCACAATGGCCATTACGCTTACCAGCTATTTCAATTATACACAAAATCCCCCCTTTCTTGGCCTAAGTCCAGCCGTAGACGATCTACGGTTGTAACGAAGACATAATATAAGTTATTTGGGCCGGCTAAAGTTCTGGGTAATGTTTCCAGTGATTAGTATTATTGGTGAGGTCCGTAATCCCCTGGTATAGTTCATTGCACTTGCCGGTAGATTTTCTTTAATCAGGTCAGTTGATCTGGAGGTAACATATTCGCATGGGATTTTTATGAAATATTTTATTAATGAAATCATTTGTTAAATCCGGTAAAATTATGGAGGTCTAAAGCTATGCCTTTTATGAGTAAGTAATTTATGAATAGCCGTGTAGGATAGAGATAGTGTGGATAGGAGAAGCGTAGAATATTACCTCCCTCTGAACCAGGTGCCGTAAGAAACGACTAAGGTACTTATATACTACAGGGTGGAGATGGGCAGCCGCATTCTCGTCGCGAAGAAGCACTCTACCACCACACCTGCCCAACGCGACAACTATTAGTGCAATAATAATATAAAAATAATCCCTCTTTTGAGGAGGCTTATTTCCAACTGGCTGATATGGTGAATTTATGAATGGATATACATAATTGGTTTAGTATATTGAGATTGATCAGTGCTGTCCAATAAGCCGGTTATATTTTTAATTACTAATGATGACGATCGTATACATTTTGGAATTTCTAATGCTTAATGAATTAAGCTCAATGAATTACCGCTCCCTATCGTTTTACAAGGCATAAAACAATTTCAATAGTAAACAGTAGAAAGTAGTACCTCACTCTCACCTATTTTTACTGCCAAATAGCAGTGTTTGTATTGCTCAGTGTACGGGCTTAAAGGGCGAGAGCGACACAGAAATTACTGGGTGATGTGACATTATTACACAAGTTATAATGTTGGCAATGCGCTAGTGATATCCTTGTGACATTAAAGGCACCTGTAGGCTGCAGTAACGCTTACTATCATGCTGACTGCATGTTTGATGAAGTGATCTAAATTTTAAAAAAATCTTTTTACATAGCTTGACTACCTCCGCGACCGTCAAACATCTTTAATGGAGAATTTTTATAGGCAAAGAGAATTGAGTGCTCGGGGTCCGCTTTCGCTACCTACAAAATCATTTCCTAACTATAAGGCGTTGTCGGTAGTGGAGTGTAGCGAGAGCGCCTTCATCAATCTTCAGTAATTAGTTAGTGACGCTTCTCGACGAGCACTAATGACTGGGGGCGTCGCGATCGCCGCGCCTAACCACATAAATTACAACCTACATAAACGGGAACCAAAAATGTTTACTTCGAACTGTGTTAGCGACTATTATAAATGCTCAAAGCAATCTTTACACGATTTTAGAAGTAGGCCAATTAAATTGTTTGTGCCGTACAAATATGTACATGTGATATACTTATCTGAGAGAACTTTATTTTTATAACATCGTTCGAAATATTTAGGGCAAACAAATTATTGCCTGGAAGTACATATATCACATAAACAGTACCAAAACACAAATCTTATTAAATGAATTGTTGTATACACCAATTATTACAATTATAAACTTAGTTGAGACAAGGAACTAAGCTAAAGAAACCATACATGATAAATAGTAATACTTTGTTGTACACTAAAAACAATGACGAATACAAAGCAACAAAAGTAAAATGAGGTCATACAGCCTTTCTTCCACCAAACCTTGGAACAGAAAAAAGTAATTAATTAAAAAGGCAGTTTGAGGTGTACCCATGCAACATATTTACATCAATCTACACAAAAATAAACTAAACGTTCCATATTTTTCATGCCATAAACTCACTAACATTAAATGAGTGCTCAATGTAAATTTTTAAATAATTCCTATGCACAATTCTAAACTTACACTTGAGATTGAAGAAATAGGCAAATATTATAATTGTACTAAACTACGAAATTATTGTAGCAACTATAAAACGTCCACTGCTGTTCAAAGGGCAAATGCACAGGGCTGGTAGTCCAGCAGCATCCCAGTCGCAAAAACTGCGCTCTGTGATTTCCAACACGCTTGCCCAACGCGGCAATTATGAACAAAATTCCCCCTTAGTTGTGAAGACCTATGTCTAGCAGTGACCATCCAATCGCCAAGATGACGATGGGCAATAAAACTACTTAAAGAACAATATAGCCAAAAAAAATTGCAGTCACCACCGATACATCAACACCAACAGTGGCCGTATATTAAAGTGAATTTTTTTAAACAAATTTGTGCGCTTTACCAGATTCATAAAAAAATATCATCAGCAACCTGTGTCCATAACTGGCCATAGGCCTCCACGCGTACTTTACAATATGGCAGGCGTAATGGGAATCCCAGAGTATAGCTTGTTGCATTTATGGTAGGACGTATAATGCTGGTATGTCAGGTAGATTTACCGCCTGCAAACAATTATCTTAGTAATATCAAAGTCAAATAATTGATAATTCGAAGTTGAAACCGAAAGTAACAAAATATGCAAGGCTTTTTTTTTAACCTCCGACTATCTGCATAATTAACATAAAAAGCATTCATACGTACTATTCCCAGCAGTGGGCACCCTATTGCTATCAGCATTTTAAGTTAATTTTAGAAAAAATATTAAAACATTTATAACATTTTTTTAAAAGGAAAATGGTGGAAGTCCGCACCCTATTTTCTTACATCAAAATGTAGCTGCTATTTCTGGAAACGTCAATATGGTACGAGTATATTGCTTTAATAAGTGAATTAAAAATGTTGAATGTTTTACATGAACACATATTTACGTCTGCAGCCGCGCCCACGTTAACTTCCAAATCGTACATCTATACAGACTTAGATTTATTTTATACAGAAAGTAGCAAATTAACTCTGATGTATTCTAAAGAAACTTTGTGGTTATACCGAAAAGAATTATTAGAGAAACAGAAATATTTTTATTAGCAAAATTGCAATTTAAAAACCATTAATAAACAGTTTTGTTACGATAGTGTACGCGCAGATTAAAATAAATATATGTTATATACTTTAATATTTTCTAACATTTGCGGCGACTGGTCTCAAGAACAAGATGTAAAACGGACGCCGCAAGGTAAACGAAACGTCAAACAAAAAATTTAAAAACATAAATAAACTGTATATAAAGCCGTTAAAAGAGTAGTTTTGTAATAGTATACTTCTAGTTTGGATTTATATATAAATAGGTCAATGATCTGTGCATTGAACTTTATTTCAATGACAATGGCTTCGACGACTAATGGTTGAATTATCGCTGAAGGCGTGACCCTATCGAGGTGGCACAATCAATCATCATTAATCAAAGCGTCACTTTTAATGACTTATAATTAGACGAAACCTCTAACCGAATAATCGTATCATTTACAAACTAATTCTGTATAATTTTTTTATAGACCGTCGTACTTTCAGCGAACTAAAATTGGATAATTTTATTTTATCACGCTTATATTTTTATTTGTATGAATGAAAAAGCTGTAAAAGTAAATTGGAATAAGAAGAGTATTCAAACTGGAAATCTTAGATTGATATACAACTTAACTGTTGTATAACTAATTTATTTATAGCACAATATAATATACCATTTATATATTTCCTATACTGTAAATATCAACACAGGACCGAAATTATATAGATTAGAAACTTGAGGGGTTCCTTTTGTAACGTAGGATCGCCCCCCCCCCCCCGTGCTTGCCCCGTGTTGCACCTTTAGGTGTAAATTTATCATGAAACATTGCTGTTTTATGTTTTAAAGTTATTATAAAATATCTACAACTTAACACGGATTAAACCGCGGTACGCTGCTAGTTGCGGAATATACAATTTTAGTCTTGTTTTCGTTTGTTGTCGCCCTGGATACAGAATGCTTTAGATTCGATTCACGGGCAGATAAATATATAGATAAATGCTTGTATGAATGAATCCTGAACGCCATCATCTTGCCCCAATAAAAGGGCTTCCTTGATGGACGGTAATAAAACTTTTTTTTTGTCTTGGTGTGTTATTAAAACCTGTAAAGTAAAATGAGATATTCTTATTTTACTCATGGTTGCAATAATAAGCAGTTTTAATTAAAATATATAGGTTTAACTTTTACACCAATCTGATTGTGTGCAATAGATAACATAGTACCTGCCTCTGTACCTGGTGTCGTAAGAGGCGACTGAGGTACTAGAACTGACAGATTGCAATATATCCAACTGAAAAAGCGTAGCCCAAATGCAACTCGGCGGAAAAAGGCAGCAGCGCCCTCACGAAGCTACGCTCTGCAATTGCCCAAACGGCTGCCCAGTGCAGCAGTTAATAGCAAAATTCCCCCTTTCTTGAAGAGGCCTTTGTACAGAGTGGAGTTGATATCTGCTATGTAGATAAATCATTTTTAACACTTAGTGAGTTAATGTAAGCACATTTTGTAATCTATATACGTCACAGAACCTGTATCGCGCTAACAAAGTTTTCGCAAAGCTCAGAAAACATACAAGAACCGGACACACAACTCTCGAGGCAATAGCCTTGGAGTCTATGATCTGACTCCGCGGTAGATCCTTTTTCCAAACTTAGCGATAATCGAACTTAGCTATACATTTATAAAAAAAATAATGCACAATGTATAGAGGCAACATTTTTTTCTATAATAAAGCAGTAGAGACTTAAAATAAAAACAACAAATAATATAATTAGTTATGAGCTGGATATTGATAAAAAAATTGTTTCTTCTTTGAGTATCCTTCAAGCGATCGTTTCCTAACTTGATCTACAAAGGTTCTATATAGTCTTTCTAACCGGTTTCTGAATGATTTTGTTAATAATCTAGAATGAATCCTCCAGATAACATTATATTTTTGTTAATTAACAATACCATTAAGTAAGTTTTTTACGCTATCCTAGCACCCGGTGTCTCATTAAAATTAGTATTAGGACGTAGCCAAAGAATATTTTGGCTACGTATTTTGGATACAGCCTAAAATGTAAAGTTAGCTTAGCTTTTTTCCGTGAAGGGTTAAGAGATATATTGAAACTTCATCTACAGCAAGCTTGCTAAGAACCCGTACAGTGAGTTTTTGCTGACATTAAATACACTATTTGCAAACAAATATAAATTATATTGAACTCAGACTGAATATCATATTTCATAACTGTATGGATTTAGTATGAATATTTCTAAACTTACCTTAATACAGTGAGACCTCATGCGAAGACTGTTTGCATTGGTACCTCACTCTCACCTATTTCTAGCAGCAATGTTCACGTTGTTATGGAGGGTTTGAATAGTGAAAGAGGTAAATTAGCGGGTAATTTGACATATTGTCTTCAAGTTACAGTCTTAATTAAACATATGTTTTGGTATTAAGTTTCTAATAATAAGCAAATACAATTAATTTTACATTATTGCGAGTATATATGAAGATACCTCAGTTATTTCAATATAAATCTATAAAGAAGGACTGTAGGTGGTATTCCCGAGAATTTCTGGAAATATCTGTACAGAAGTCGGCGCAATGATTCGCGGGCGCCGATACAATTTCTGTTTGTTAAGCGATCAAGCCGCATTTGATACGGACCATGTGTTTGCGTGCTTGCTGACAGATAGCAATCAGGGCAGCACGTTCCTCTAATTAATGGCGGCGCATCGCGTGAAAACGACCCATTTGTCTCACCCCGCGTCGGATGTTCACAGAAGAATTGTAAGCGATACAAATACCTTAAATGTCTTCAAACACTTACCTTGCCCGTTCCGTTCCCGTTGAAATTTCCACCCTCGCGATCTGCAATTATAATAAACGAGCTCTAGATTGTAAGTACGCTGTAATACCGTTTTATTTCGGTTGAGTTATGGTCCCAAAACGTTGTTTGCGTTCCAGCACGATATTTTAAAGAATTGTCCATGTAATAACCACGCGTATTTAGTGCTTAACATGTAACAAAAAGTAAAAATGAAGACGTTTACGTACTTCGTATGTACACTCTCCCACGCGTAACACATATTTGTTATTTTTCGAAGCTTTAACGTCTAGACATTTTCCAAAGAAATCCTTTATCTTGTGAAGACAAGAAATAATATATATGAGATTCGTTCGTTTATTAAAATCATGTTGGGTAATCTTTCATTCTAAGTTTGATATCTAGAAATGTATACTGGCTTTGTTAGGGGCTTCGATATCAAATTTTATATAGACTTAATGTTGATTTTGATGGCGCGGACGGACGGAGCTCATCCTAGATGTGTAAAATCCTTCTTTACCATTTATAAAATTACACGATGAAAACGAATGTACACATTAATACATTCGTATTAATACATGTGCAGTATCGCAAAGTTAAAAATTTTATAGTATAAACACTCTGCCATTAGAATAATTCATATCAGCCATATTAGCCATAGTAAATCCACTGCTGGGCATAAGTCTCCCCAAGAAAGAGGGAATTTTGCCGCGCTGAGACAGGTTTTAGCGACAGGGATGCTGCTGCCCATCCCCACCCTGTGCATATCAACTACATTATTTTGGATGGATATACCGCCATCTGTTGGTTGCAGTACAAGAGTTACTATTCTACTCTGCCGGTACCTCACAGCTTAAAACATCTAATCATGTTATAGCAAATCTATGAATCGTTATAATAGCCCGGAAAATAAAGTAGAGAGTTCCGTAATAGTTTATGCTAGTATCACTATATCTCGTATAATAATAATGGGCCATTATGCCACCCAATAATAAATTATTACAGAACAATTGACATGTCACAGCTTGTAATACATGATGAGAATTAATGGGCTGGAAATGAACGAATATGTTTTCACTGAACATTCACCAGTCTAACCACAGTCAATATGAAAAACTGGAAATTGGAGCGAGATCATTTTTATTTACAATTAAACGACAAATGTAGTTGTTTCTGGAAATTACACTGTAGAAGATCATACACATTCAAATTTAATCCATGTTACTTATTCCAAAATAAACATAACAAATTACAACAGTAACTGTGTTAACAATCAAAATACGTAACTTTTTTTAAACTGTCAACATAACCAAATATTAAAAATATCAGTCTTACTAAAAAACAGAATTTACTATGGAGGTTACAAGGCGATAAGCAATGTTTGTTAGGATAACGTGACAAATCAACATGGAAATGCTTACCCCGGTGTGAGTTTGCCGAAAGCTTATCAATTAAAGCGTTGTACTCGTAGTACTTCTTACTATATATTAGATTAATCAAATATATAAATAATAATAAAGTATTGTGGTTACATGGGTTCTTTTATAGGCACAGACATATCCTATCAGCGAATCATTTTGCAAATTATTTATGAATTAATTAATTTAATAACTGAATACAATTAAAATATCATATAAATGATGGCATATGCCATTAGACAAACTTGCAAAAAATAACTTAGATCAAACATAAATAAGGTTCGTGTGAAAATTAATCATTTTGTATTTATTAATTGTTATCTTGTGAAAATGAGGGCTTAAAAATAATAAACAGAAGGAGGTCTAACATATTCCATATGAGGGTGTGCCAATTTAACCAACTTCTAAATGTATAAATTTGTACCAATTAAGCATATAAAACTAATAAGAATGTTTCTTAGAAAAGAAAGAATAAAACGTATCACTTTAAGGAAACTGTATATTTATATATATCTTCACTAATATGAAGAAAATATATACCATCGTATGTGTGATATGAATGTGAGAAGTTAGTAAAGTGCGTGAGCCAAATTTCACCTAAACTTTCAAATCCAATAATTGGAACTCGGAAAATGTTCTTTCTAACATTTTTCATCCTATAAATCACAATTCCTAACTACTGTGCCTAAAATGTTTATATTTACTAAGCTTTCATAATATCAGTAGCATTAAAAATGTATTAAAGTTTTTTTTGATTTCCTAAATTTTCTCAATATAAGCATCTTTAAGTCCAACTTATATACAAATATAACATGTCCAACTTTAAAAAAAGAGGTCATTTGCCGAATCCTACTCGGCTAGGCAGCGTTCGGAAAACTGCGAAACATCATCCCGTCTGATATACCTCAGTGTCTCAAGTTGAAAGTTTTCGACCAATATGTATTACTAGCGATGACCTTTGGCAGCCTTTTAAGCCAACTCAAAAAAGCTCGACGAGGTATGGAAAGAGCAGTTCTTGGAGTCTCTTTACGCGATCGAATCAGGAATGAGGAGAAAAGTAACAGAACCAAAGTTACCGATATAGCCCAGCGGATTATTAAGTTAAAGTGACAGTGGGCAAGGCATTTGGTACGCAGAGCCGATGACCGATGGAGTCGTAAGGTTCTGAAATGGAGGCCGCGTACCGGCAAGCCCAACGTATGACGTCATACAACCAGTCCTACTGGAAATTAAATGGGGAGGTATAGTCTGGACATAGGTCCAGCAGTAGACGTCTTGTCTTGTGTTGACTGATATGACGATAATGATGAACCAACCACCTTGTACATTATTATTCAAAGTCATATGTATCTTTTTATTCACAATAATCAGTAATATACACGTATACTTGAGGAAGTACTTGCTTTGTACTCTCTAATTATATAAATTGATTTTTCATTCTTATGATTTAAAGCGTCATCTTTAACTTTATTTAGCAGTGTGTACTTGCAAAGTATGTAGAACAGCTACCATAACGCATGAGCCGAGCGAATGAAGCCAGATTCCTGCTCTTATCATTCAGTCAAGTTCCAGGAATGAATCGGTCCTATTTATAATTGTTGGTTTAGGTTAGGTTAGAACTGTGACCACAGTCGAATCGGTCCTATAGTTATTGTTTTAGGTTTGAATAAACATAAACATAGCCGTAAATGAATCGAAATTAATTAATTTAATTAATTTAAGACAAATATAATTGAAAGGACCTTAAAACATTAAAACTTTAAATATCATCTTGTAGCGATATATATTTTTATTACATTTGGTAATTCTTTCTTTCTGAGTATGAGTGAAAAAAATATAGTAAATATGTTTAGTGATAAAAGCGTAATGTTACGAATCAGTTAATTTATTGTTAACGAATTTTTCAGAATCTGAGACATTATTAGTAGCCCCAAAAACAAAATCTTAAAAGTCACTAAAAAAAAATCTAGCATTAATTCAATTACGTTACTTAAATTATGTTTAAACATAAAAGTATATGACCTTACGTAATAATAATAAAGTTCTTAATGGTAAAGTAATAAATAAGTTTTACGCTGTTATAAAAATAGACACCTCGCATCGAAGTAGTCATAAAACATTCATTTTACGATCATTTAAGTCTGTGTTTTTGGGCAGAGAGGTTGTAATTTAGCCGTTTCATGAAGGAATAAAAATCGGAAATATATCTTATGTTGCCCTATGATACGTGTCTATATCCAAACATGTAGTTTTAATATTTGTATTCGATTTATTTATTTCTTTCTAGAAAGTAGTGTTAATTTAATAATATTATATTATATGCATACAGTGATGTTACTCCCACTACGAGAGTCACATGTCTGCCCAGAGTGCCTTTTTCCTACATATACTTAGAGGTCTGTTTCCAGTGTACATCTTACGGCCAACATGATGATGATTATATCATGATGATTAATTATATCATCATCATCAATTCAGTAACCGTAAACGTCCACTGCTAGACATTGGCGTCCCCAAGGAAGGAGGAATTTGCAAATCGAGCGTAGTTTCGCAACGGAAATGCTGCCATCCCCGCCCTATTAAATTCCGTTCTATCTACCGGTACCTCAGTCGCCTCTTAAGTCAGCTAGTAGAGGAGGAGGTATTCAACTCTACCGCTACCACACGACCAATAATTTTTTTCTTTAGATTTATATAGTGTAAATAGTTTTTCTGTAGATCATGATTTTACCCAGGATTTTCCACAGAAACCAGTGTGGTCCATATCTGCAAAGCTTTCCGGCAAATTTTCATTTGTAGCCGTTTTTGTTTGTTAGATCACGTATTTCATTTTCTACTGCGGCGAACGGTGATTATGCAAATTCGGCCACCCCTTGCGGGAATCACATAAATCGTTTCACATTTTATCACTTTTTGCTTAATATATTTGTGTAAGCCGACAATCAGTCAGCTCACATCACCGTTTCAAAATGTCTGGATATTTCCTGCATCATTGAAAAAGTACGTAAAATTATTCATCAACAAATACAACTGAAATATATCGGAACTGAAGATAGACTTCTTTATATCAATTAATATTACAAGAACACGTTTTCTTTTATTAACGAATTATTGATATGTTATTTGTGTTTTTATAAATCAACTTGATATCATATTTATAGTTTTTTTAGTGAATTAGGTCAACTAACAAGCGTACAGTCCGCGTGATAGTAAGCGTCACAATGGACTATAGACGCTCGTAATGTTATAAGAATATCACTAATACGTTATTAACCTTGTGACTTGAAGTTTTTACGGCACATTCCTTTAAAAATGACTTTTAAAGGAATGTGCCGTAAAAACTTCAACATTGTGCCGTAAATAGAATTGTGCCGAAAATAACAACATTATTATTATTTTAAAATGATCTTCCTAATGGGTCTATTTGTTTAAATCCTATTTAGCTAAATCCAACATTTTGTTTAATGTCAGCCAATCAAATAAATCGTTCTTTTTACTTTTTACACCACTTTCTGATAAGAATGGACGATAAAGGCTTGTATAATTTTAATTTGACGTGAAATTGGTAAACAAACAAACTTGTGGCTCTGGTTTGTGGGGATCTTTTTCTATTAATGTCTCAGGAATGTTTCAGGAATCAATTTAAATATTATTCTTCAATTAAATTCAAATGTATACGTAAAATAATTATGCACTCATATCGTTCACAAGTACAAAAGCAATCTATGCTTTAAATGTCAGTTTCTTTTTTAACAACATCTAATTTTTTCGTAAGAAAATTCTTCAACATCCAATTATAAACTTATTAGTTTAACAGCTTTTTGTAACATTGTCTGTGAGATGTTTGTCGCACCCCTGAAAAACTCTTGTCTTCCCAGGAGAATTTCTTTCAGCTAAATTGTGCAAAATGATTTCATTTTGCACAATTTGGCTGTACAAATCAATTCCATAGAGAAAACAAAAGCCTGATAAATCCCAAGGGATTTACTCTCTACTTCACCAAATTTCGCCAATTAATATTAAAATGCAAAAATAGGGATATATTAGTTCAAATATTTTTCTTTGCACATACACAACAATATATTCTGATTAACGATCGTTTCATATATTATATTTAACAACAAACTTTTAACTGTATTTAAGTCTTATTAGGAAAGAATTTCAGACCACATAAAACATTTTTAGTGCAAAATACTATATTAATTGTGTCATGGCATGCTTGATTAAAATAGTACGTATATATTGCCTAACACAAAATGATTTAATCAACCTAAGACCATATTTGGCTTAATAATTAATTAAATATCTTAATACACAGCGTACTTTTACATATTAACCAAACGTAAACTCATACTGAATAGTTTCCAAAAGCTAAAAGTTCCAGTTCACTCTGAATCGCTACAGTCTATTTTCTAATTTTCAGACTACATACAAAGTTAGTTGAACGAAATCGTGAGAATCACAGGGATATATAATACAAAAGCTACGTCAAAGTACTGTATTATTATGTTTGGTGTTTAGGGAAAATGTATCTACTCATAAATTAACCTTATTGGAACATAAGCACACAATCACAATTTTGCAAAAAGCATAACGTAATTGCGTATTAACAAATGACAGCATTAGCGCTAATGTATAAGCCAATTATAAAGCACAGTAAATAAAAGATCATGGAATTTATCACGTCGACAGCGTACAATATGGAAACGAGTTAGTTTTGGATCATAATACAAAGCTGACAAACTCCAGACTCTTAGTATGGCCACAGTACGATGGACATCCACACTATTATAATAAACGCGAAAACGACGACTAAACAAATTTAAATTAATTTGGGCACAAATTATTAATCTCTTTGCCCAAATTTATTTCCATAGTCTGCAATAGCATTTAAGAGAAAATCATGTCCCCGTAAGATAGATCTTATTTTTCTCTATAGACTCGCCACGATTTTTGCACAGCTTAGCTGTCAGGAAGTGATGTGAATTCTCCTCGGGACAAAAAGAGTTCCTAGGGGTTACGTTAAGGCCTCGCGGACAAAAAACTTGTAAGAGATTCGCAACGAATATCAGTTGCCAGATTTTATGCTCACTGAAGAATGCACTGCCTTACAGTCTGACATGCACTTTTGGAATTTAGAAGACTGGGATGAATGGAGTAAGGAAACTCGTACATTAAAGACTCGCCTTGGCACTAGCCAGTACAGACAAAGGAAAATATCTACACTTTTTTTCATTTTAGTTTTAAAAAAGGTTTTACTGCAAGAAAACGGTTGCCTGCGTCTTTTTTGCCTAGTGTATAATAGAGCTGAAATAGGATTTCTTGAAGGTAGCATATGTATTAGCAATATTAGGTAAATGTACGTACTGCGCATTTTAACACTAATATCTCGTTAAAAAGGTTGATCAAAAAATTCACATCTCTCAGATAATAAATAGATAGTTTTATTTTTACACAAAATCTCCTTTACTGACCTGACTCAGAGTAAGGTCACTAAAACATAGCAGCCTTTACGGCTTCGCCCACTTTCCAGTGTCACTTTTACATTGCCGCACTGGACATGCGTGGTTGCAATAGTAGAGTGTAGCTTCGCGTCGGGTAAGCTGCTGCCCATCCCCACCCTATTGCGTTTGAGCTACACTGCTTCGGCAGGATATACCGCTATCTGTCAGTTCCAGTACCTCAGTCGCCTCTTACGACACCTGGTACAACGGGAGTTTCTATTTCGTTCTCCCGATACCAAGTGCCATTGGGCCATCAAATTACTATTCAATAGCAAATAAATCTTGCTAAATATTTACTGTATCTCTTAATTCAAAAGTCGAAGCTAAACAAAAACAAATATTTTTAAATATTTTTGTAAAATCTACCGGTAGGACAGTTATTTTCTAAAATAAACAAGGAAAAAGGTTAAGTAGCAGAATTGTTCTACTGAAAAAGGTTTTAGCTCTACAGGCACGAAGGCGGAAGCACAAGAACTTAAGTGACAGTACAACATCCTGCCAATACACAAAGTAAAACCGAGCACAAATAGATACGACATGAATCTATAGGCTGAACCACATATACGTGTAAGTATATCAAATCGCTTTCCACTGTCTGTCTTTCCCTATTTATGCTTCTTCACCATCATCATCATCATATCAGCCATTGGAATCTACTGGAAAAGAGGTTATTTGCCCATTGCGCTGGGCAAGCGTGTTGGCAATTGCAGAGCGCAGATGTTGCGACGGGGATGTTGCTGCTCATCCCCGCCCTGTGCACAGTGCACATTCGGATGGATATACCATACCATCTGTCAGTTCTGGTACCTTAGTCACCTCTTACTAGACCTGGTGCAATGGCAGGTACTATTATATTCTGCCGGTACCTCACGGCACAGATCTTTAAATATAAATTTGGCTTGATTTTTAAAACTACTCACCAGATTTTAATGGGATTTTTTTTTCAAACAGTAATTAAGGAGGAAATTTTATATGTAAGTTTAAAACACACAAAGTTTAATAAAGAAATACTGATAATTTTAGAATGTGATGTCTTAAACAAACATGATTATTTGTAATCATATTTGAAACGCTGGCTGAAACCAGAAATAAATCAAAATAATGTACTACAGTATTGTACACCATAAAACGGTCTACAAAAAAGTTTGCCATTGTATATGTCCATCTATTAGGGATAACCCACAATAACCATTTTTATCCTCATTGCACCCGTGCAAAGCCGGGGCTAAGCTAGTTTGAATATAAATTAATGCTAGTGTATATTCAGTGAATATACATAAAGTGTATTTTTTATCACAAAAGTACATAACATTTAGTTCTGTTGCAAAAATTATACTACTATATGATATTTGGCACCTAATTTTGTTTTAATTCATGATAACAAATATTATAGTATTATAGTACTCTATAAATTACAAAAAACTAGCCTCGTCGACCATTGTAAATCTATACATATAAATAAAAATTAATTGCCTGTTTGTAATTTGAAGTTAGCAGCTTTTTACTACATGTATTTTTTTTATTTTTGATGTCTAGGTGTCTGTTTGTTCCGGCTAATCTCTGAATCGTCTTGACCGATTTTAATAACAGATGGCTAATAGTATAGGAAGTAATTAGGGCTACTTTTATTATTTATTATACTCATCGGGACGAAAACTACTTGAAAGGAACTACGGGGCACTGCTAGTATAAAGTAAAGTTTAAAAGTAATTTTATTCATCCATGTAATTAATTAGTCGTCCAAACAAAATTTTACCTTTTTTTATTTATGCGCCTTAAGTCTGTTCTAAGCTTAAGTTCGCTGGGAATTAAAAAAACCACCAGTCACTTGATTCATATTGACACACTGTTGTAGGTAAAAGCAATCCATGTTATATATCTAAGCAAGATTTTATCCATATTAAAAACAAACACGGATTTTTTAATTTGTTTTTATTCTTGCTCTCATGATTGTAATGACGTATTAACAAATGTCAATATTAACAAAATCAGATCATCAAGCTTTCTGAGTAGATACGAAAGATTAAGATTTAATTATTTAATAATTAATATTATTTATATTTTTATGAAATCAGGCATATATTTTGTTTATAAAAATTTAATTTGTCAGGTCAATATATGAGATGTTGTGTGAGTTTATTTACTTCATACTAATGTTATTTTTTATTATTATTATTAATAATGAGGTAAGCACCATCAAAATAATAACTCAATACGCGTCGCGTTACGTCAGCGAACTCAATCAAACACGTCAATTGAATGACGTGCTTAAAAATAATCAACGATATTCCTTAGCTAAAATAGCAAGAATCTTCTGTTTCAGCTATTCATACAGAGGCTCCTTTTAAAAAATATATGAGTACTAAAAAAGATTCCAAAGGTTCGGGTATTTGTTTTGAAAATTTATCCCCTAAGTAGGTAAGTGGAATACAGGGGTTATTAGTAAAAAGTTAGTGTTTCGTTAGTAAAAAGATTCTAATTTTTCGTCATAATCAAAACACCCGTTAAGCTCTGAACGTACATTAAACAGACCTTTGTAGATATTAATAATAGGTATATGTAAGTATAATTAATAGTGCGAGACATTTATGAATACAAATAGTAATAAAAACTGAAACCTCAAACACATTTGTTTTCGGACCCATTTCTTTATTTACTTACACAAACAAGATAAATGTTATGTTTGCGTTATGCCATCAAGCATTCACAATATCATAAAAAACACTTGTAAGCTGTCATATTTACCGGAGATAATGTACTTAATAAAATTTATGGGCAAATATTCTTCTCAGAACAATGAATGGCTTTGATGCCTTACTCTAACCTATTTTTACTGCCACACAGCAGTGTTCGTGTTGATGTGTTCCGGTACGAAGGGTGAGAGTAGTAGTGAAATTATTAGGTAATGTGACATAATATCTCCAAGTCACAACGTTGGCAACGTGCTTATTACAAATGTGTGATATTACGAGCGTCTATAGACTGCGATCACGCTAACCTTATGCATGTTTCAACAAAAAATCAACTTAAATTAGTGAAAAAATAAGGATTCAAATTTCCACTGTCGCATTATTTTTAAAGTCTACGAAGACGACCTATTTTCCTAACTTCGAAGCAAAAGCCTTAGCCATTGTTGCATAATATGTATCACAAACAGTATCATTTACCCGAACCCCTTATCTAATATCATGGATCGTTCTTCTACATAATATATTATACAAAGTTATCACATATTTCACAGTTTCATACTAGAATAGAAGATATAGAACTACTAAGAAAATTAGACTTTTAATGGCTTTTAAACGCGGTTTAATATTTTATGTTTGAAAAGCCTTGCAGAAACCGTTCTCAAGAGAAAGTAGTTTAATTATGAGCATTGTACGCATTAGCTGGGGTATACCGGCAGATTAGAATAGTACCTCCCTCAGTGCCAGGTGTCGTAAGACGCGACTACAGTACCGGCACCGACTGATAACGGTATACCCATCCTATAAGCGTGACTTAGGGAGCGTCAATGGGCAGCAGTATCCTATTGGATTGCCAACAAGCCTGTTAAGTGCAAGTTAAACGGGCTTAAAAGGGGTAAAACTCCTGTGATGATCAACAATTTTACCAGGTTCCCAGTCCCTGGCAGCTCCGTTATTCCTAGCTATAGTAAGGACAGAACAAGAGGTGCTAATAATCTCCAGCAGTCGCATGGCCACCACCCTAACTGAAAACTGGACCTTGTAACACACAACATTAGGACAACGAGGACTGGCGAAAATATTGTTGAGTTGGAGTAAGAGTTGAGCAGGATGCACTGGGATATTTTGGGGTTTTCTAAAGTCCTAAGAGAAGGTGAGGACACGATAACCCTAAAGTCCGGCACCTGCTCTACTACCGGAACGGAGGTCAACGGTCCCAATGTGGTGTCAGTTTCCTCGTTCACAAGTCCCTCGTTAACAAGATTATTATAATCGGAAGCGTGTCGAGTAAGATTGTATACCTAATACTCTATTATAGAGACATTTGCTGTAGATCATTCAGGTAAAAATAATACCTCTTCGCATCCAGAGGACGAAGTGGAGACTATGTGAGAACATAAGTCGGGCCAAGAAATACTTCATCGTTGTTATGGAGGACTTTAATGCAAGGTTGGGCAATAAAGACTGAGCTGAGAGTGGGACAGCTTCAATGTGTGTAACGGAACGACAGGAACCAAGGACAGCTGAAGCTCTCAAACCACTTTGATTGTTTAGAGTACCTTGCGTCGGTAGATAAAATCAAAATCAGGCTCGTGACTCTCTAGACGGCGGATTCTAAGTTTATTGGACCCCACCTTTCAAATAGACCTCAGCAAGTTTCCGACCACACTCTCGACCTCATTGCCAAATGACGCTCGATGAGACTGCAATCTTTCAGCGATGCGAAGTTATATAGGCGGCTCAATAGGCATTTCTCAAAAACTATGCGACACTATATCTGTCTGTTTAATACTAAACATACTCAATAGGCAATGGAGCGAAATAAAGGCTCTAAAGAATTCGCAAGAAATTTGACTATTGTACATAGCCTGATGACTAAGCTGAAAAGAGAAAAGGGCAGTTTAGCGTTGACCAAGGCTGAGGTACTCGAGAAATAAGGTTTTATGAAGAGTTATTCATCCTCGAGGGTATAACGACGAAAATATTTAATGGAATCGTGGTGGTGCTCTTCTTAGTGGTGGTGACCGTTTTCTAGAGTCATTATGAACCGACTCAAAGCTGAATCGATGACTTCCAACCTTCCGAACATGCCGGTTTCCGAAAGGGCTGCAGTACCATAGACCACATCTTCATGCTGCAGCAAGTTAGGCAATATAGGTTTGTATAACAACACAAATATGTCAGTCCGATACGTGAAGAAGTCATATCTTTGCCATGAGGGACCGGCAGACTAGAATAGAACCAAATGGGGTGACTAAGGAACAAGAATCGACAGATGGCGGTATACCCAAGAC
The DNA here is from genome assembly GCA_020976665.1 of Heortia vitessoides. Classification (NCBI taxonomy): domain Eukaryota; kingdom Metazoa; phylum Arthropoda; class Insecta; order Lepidoptera; family Crambidae; genus Heortia; species Heortia vitessoides. The sequence continues at coordinate 5,174,348 of JACJUM010003129.1, forward strand.
AATGTAACTCAAATACATAGGGTGGGAATGGAGAGTAACATTCCCATTGAGAAACACGCTTACCCATCGCGGCAATTATGGGCTAAATTCCCCCTTCTTGGGGAGGCCTGTGTCCAGCAATGAATGTCAGAATGGCTTACATGATGATAATTGAAAGCATAAATATTAGAAAGTATTACACGAACTACTTTGAATAATCAGTTTTGATTCTCTCGTTCATACAACAGTTCATAAAGGACATTGATTTATTAAATCCAAAACATTTTTTTTATTACAAATTATGCAATCTTTAGAAAAAAAAAAGTTTCAATTCAAGAGATTGAATGTTCATTTTTAATGTAAGTGTGTGATACGTGAAATATATATTATATTTGGCATTATATTATATTTGGCGTATATTTGGCAGATTACCTCATCTTACTACTTGATTATTTGTTTATTTGCTAGATGAATTGTCTTAGCAACATGTATTATGAGAATTAACTATAATCAAACTTTATAAATACGCTTATGGTTTTCTATTAAAGGAAATAAGAATGTTTCATAACCGTCTATTCAAACATAGAGTTGAGCGTAGTTATCGTTTCATTATTTTCATGCTTCATACTTTGAAATTTTCTCTTGTAGCTGCCGAGTCCACTTACCTTATGAGTGTTAACCAATAATTGTTGTTGTGGCAAAACAATCATCAAAGTTCTCCAAACACCATCCCTAAGGAGCCTACATTAGGAACAAACATTTGTTCAATGATTGCTATTGATGTCTGAAGTTAAAGTGGAAATAAAACTATTTGTTGCCTGTAATGGATCTAAACCTCCACTTTTAAAAAACCTACATTTATATTTACTGAAAACGCCGTTGAATTAACTTGTACATTTAGATAATTTTAATTTGTTTTAAATTTCAAATATTCACATTCCTTGCTGCAGGTGCTGGTAATTGTAACTTGGCAGTACTGCAATGTTGGTCGTAGTTCTTGATGTATGTCAGAATCTTAAGCAGCTGGTATTTTCCAGCCATCTTATCTATTGAAATTAAGGTGTATTCTAATAATAAAATAATATACTCCCACGTCGTTTGTGAAGTCACTGGGGGATAAAGATGCTGAAAAGTTCATTAATGAGCTCCTAGCGTCCGTAAAATACTTAAATATGTAAATTCTTTTTTCCAACGTGCATTCACGTAAATCGTAAAAGCACCGCAAGTGTCACACGATGGAGCGAGACTTTTTTCGAGTCCTCAAAGTTGCTTTCAAGAAGAATAACACAGCTTGGGTGGTAATCGTAATAATTGCTGCAACCGGTCATGTCTTAATTAGTAGCGCATCCGAACTATAAGCAAGTCTTGACAGCTACCTGAAACATTACCTGAAACTTTTACAAACACAGTCATTGATAGTAGGTACATTCACCTATATCTACTACTAAACAGCAGTTTGCAATATTATGAGGCTTTCTAAAGTATGAGATAGATAGTGACGTTACTGGGTAATGAGACATAAATTTCAGAACAATAGATTAGAACAGTACCATGTGTCTCAGAAGTGGTTGAGTTTCCTGACCCGATAGATTGGCCTATTTTGAATACAATGAATAGGCAGCAAGTATCATCTTCACAGTGCTACATTCACATTGCCACCTACCCTGCCCAGCGCGCCAATTTTTGGGCAACATCCCACTATAACGTTATAAATCGATTCGGGAGGGTACGATGATTAGGTTGAAGACGCGCTAGTAATATAATTTATGGCGGTGTTGCTTACCATTATGCAGATCATATGCTTATTTGATTAATATAAAAAAACAACTAATTGCGTTTTGTAAATATTAAAACGAGAATAAAAAGTAGCTAATTAATATATTTTAATTCTAAAAATATTTATCCGGAAACAGCCCTCTTCAACTGAAGCCACTTTAAAACTGAAGCACTTGCCATAATCTACTTATATCTTTATTATAACATTCGCGCCACACATAAAGGGATCCTTTGTAGCAGGGAAATTATGATTGTCTAGAAAGGCTCTTTGAAAACATAATTATCCATAGTTAGCAGAACGGTGCCTTTTCTTATATGCCGGTAATTACATCGCTGTCGTAATTATAGTAATTGCTTTCGAAGACATATTAAATTAACTGTTTAAAGCACATACTTATGTCAACAAATAAATGTTAGATTTATAATTTATTTTTTTAATAAGTAGCTTTGGAATACCTCATGTTTTTAAATATATTTTCCGCAAATTTTCAATGCGAAAGTTACTCGGAAGAAAACGCTCTATGCAATAAAGACGTCAATTGTACTTGTCTATGTATTACTAATATTATTGTTGCCTGTAAAATAAGGTACACAAATAAGTTTATTATTATTATTATTATTTCTAATTTGTTATTATCTTCCTGCTTGAGACTTTGTCCGCATGGTCTTCAGTGTATATTGTAACTGTCATATTCTTTAGTTTTTCCACAAACTAGACATTATGTCAATCTTTCAACTTTATGCCACTATTATGAAAAATGATCAAAATTACGCAATGTCCGTCGAAAAATATACAAATCTATGCCACGGGATATTTTAAAATTAATCCCCACGACATCTCATACCTTGACCTGGCTGCATGGTGAGATGGTAAGTCGCTTTAAGCTCTAGTATTCTAGACGACAAACAACATGAATCACAAATATACTACATATATTTAACACCCAGACACAGAAAGAACACAAAAATCTGGGTGGGAATCGTACCTTCGACGCACAAGATAGGAACAGTACCATCTGATCCATCGGGCTCATGATTTTTGCATCATTAATTAATTAATTTTCCGTCGTGAAAAAAAACATGTTGAACCTTTTTTAAAAGTGACCAATTCTATGCTAAAATAACCTACGTTTTCTTCTAGACTACGATCGTTGTTTGAGCCCAAAAATTTTCTCTTCAATATTTCTGACGTGAAAAAGTAAAATCCAAATAAAATGGCTGCAAAGTAACCGAAACGTCGATCAAAAATGTAAAAAACTAAATAAATCGCATTTTAAAGCCGTTAAAATAGAAGTTTTATTGTGATTTTATAGTGTATGCGTTAATTTAAAAAAAAAGTTTTATTGTGAGTAGTGTATGCGTTAATTTAAAAAAAAACATTATACAAACTTTTGTACTATTTAAAAGTTTACAATAATTATTATCATCATTACAGTCATTGGAGTTCCACTGCCAGGCACAGGCCTCCCCAAGAAAGGAGGAACCCTGCCCACAATTACTGCGCTGGGCAAGCGTGCCGACAATCGCAGAGCGCAACTTTCGCGAAGTGGATGCTGCTACCTATCATCACTCTATGCATTTGAGCTACTCTGTCTCTGATGGATATACCACCATCTGTCGGTTCTGGTACCTTAGTTACCTCTTACGACATCTGGTAAAGAGGGAGGTACTATTCTACTATGCGCTGGTACCTCACGGTACTAATAATGATTATTGGATAGATTAAAAATAATTAAGATAAAAACAGGCATGAGGGTTTCCCCATAAATCATGTCAATTGATACGTAAATCAAAAATTGTCTGTTGTTAAAATCATACCCATCCTTTCACAAAGCATAATTCAACAATAGTAATTTCGAACGTGGCAAAATAATGTAAAATGAAAGCCAATCATAACACCTACAAGTACGTATCTGAACTGGAATTGTTTTCAGAAATCATTTCGAATTGCACATTTCTGATTTCATTTCGAATGTTTACAAAAATAATTTGCCAATGCATTCCAGCTGTTATGCATGGTTCTGTGTTATAAATTCCAAAATAACGACTCCACGAGTGTTCGGAACAAACAGACACTTATCAGTTAATAATTGACAATACCGCTTGCGTATATACTCGTAGTAAAGGCGCTTCCCTTTAACAATGAGGCTTACAAAATAATGTATAATGCCCACTTAACGTCGCTCTCTCTCTCTGCTTTTGTACAAAGGAGCATATGATGAGTTTTAAGGGGCATTCTTGAATTACGCGGCAAAGGCTCTACTCCTTTCACAATAAGTGGAAAGATGAAAACTCTAATGGGAAATATAAAAAAGAAGCTTGATTTTCTGCGACCAATCTTGCCGTATGGCGTAACCGAGTCTTGGGATAATTTAGACCCGCGTTTATATCACGCAGTCCACGTTTATTGGTTGAAGTTCTACGGAATGTGGTTCAACAATTTTCCGCCAAACAGCATACTGTTCTGGGTGCAAATGATATACACCATAGCCGTGTTATGGCTCGTGTGTTTTTTCCCCGGCATAGGGGAAGTCGTTTATTTGTTGAAGCGTAGAGAAAATATTGGAGACGTCGCTGAAGGGTAGTTGTATTGTCACGTTTACTCACTGTATTATGTTTACTGTGATCAGGTAACAAATGTATCATAACAAAAAAGTATTTCGCAGCAGAAAACAATATAAACGTATTTTCCGTATTCTTATCTCCCCTAAAATTCCTCATTTGCTTGCTTCACACTTAAATATATTGAAGTTTGATATCACAAATTAATAAAAATATTTTTTATTTCACAGCTTATATCTCTTTTTAAGCGAAATGTACACATACTTCAAAGTGGCTGTGTTTTGGTTGAATAAGGACAAAGTTATAGAGTTACTTCAGTTTTTGAAGTGCAAAGAGTTTCACCCCGTGGAAGTGGAACATAGAGATATGATACGCAAGAGTATAAAAACTGCCAGATTCGTGATGACCTACTACTCTACCATGTGCGTTGGCGCAGTATCAGGTAACATTATGATTTAATTGGTACATATTTTTACTCGTTTTCCTGTTTGTTTAATCAGAAACACAGGTAGTAAATCTGATATGGTTATTTGATAATCTACTTTTATGATATCTATAAATAAAAAAGGTTAGATATATTACCTAAATATCCATCACCGTTATATTTCAAGCATCTTAGTCTTTAATAGGACCAACCACCTCGTCCCTAGCCTTTTCTTTTTTCAATCAACATGAATTTTTTTTTTTTTATTCTTCACTCATCCCATAAGTATTCCTAACTCAATCAAATTTGCAAAGATATGTTTAGCGAGATAGAAAAAGGTCGAAAAATTGTGAATTCTAACAAACACCTCATTGATAGGTGCATTTACTTACGCGATAGCGTTTAATATTAGTAACAAGCCAAATAGTGAACTAAGATAACTAAACAACTACGAACCAAACCTTGCCCATTACTTAGTAAAATGCCGTTCGTTTATCTCAACCGGTGGAATAATTATTTGATGCAAACTGCCCTTATCTAAATAAATTGGCTTAATTATACGCACTAAATGCTTCTTTTATAACAAACTTTTGATAATATTAAAAACATCAAACCTGATGTAGTAGTTATTGTTTTCAATGGTATATATAGACAGCAAATTATTATTTTTATGCATTTCAGTCATGGTCATTGTTCCAATATTATGCTCAGTCTAAACCAATGTAAAAGAAAAAAACAATCGGCAGTCAAAATCACGCCACTACTTGCGCCATAAAGTGATTATAGATAGCTATTCATAAGATAAGCCCTAAAAAATAATGTTCCACCCTTCATGGTATTGATGTTCCAAATCATATCAGCGAATACGTATAACAACCGGCATTTAGTACGAAAGCATATAAAAGTCATAAGTTAAAAAAATATATATAAATAGTTTATTCTATTTGTAGACAACGTCATATCATTGATAATTAAATTCTATTATCTAATATAAATTTTTTTTTATTATTTTTTTTTATTTTTTAATTGTGTAATTGGGATAACCCCTATAAATATATTTATAATAAATAAATATTTATATTAAGACTGTAAAATTATAAATAAGAGATAATTTTCACATGGTGGGCGACTTTGCCCTGAGGGTACCCTGCCATAAACATAGTCACTGAGTAACGTATATTTACGGTCCTATTGGCTTAATATTTTTTTCTGTTTGATTACATTACGTTTACCGAATACATGGTTGCGTACATACTAGTAACTGTTATTTGATATTCAAGTTATTTTGAAAAACTAACAAAATGACTGCTTGTCCATTATTCATTGTTAAGTCAGAGTCACCACTCTGTTTCATTTAGAGACGAGAAGCGTAGACGAATTATTCAAATAGGTTGATTCCGAGTCAATTTTCTTGAAGCGCTGCCACTCAGAAAACATTTTCAAACTTAATTTTGGTCAACTAAGATCTTCCATTAATCATGTGATGTTTTTTTATAACTTTTCTTCTCTCCTCCCTCTTGGTGGTAGGTGGTGAAGTCTTTAAAACTTCTCTGTCCTTACTTACAATGATGAAAAATATCTAAGTTGGTTCATCATATAAAAATTCTTAAATTAAATGGTATAATATCTCATTCTAATACACCCTTCTACTCCTTTTAATAATTCGGATATTTCTTAAATTGTGAGTAATATCAGAATTATATTTCATACTGACTCTTCCACGACGTACCTTATGTAATAAATATAAAACGGCGGTAATTAACCAAAAAATTGCGGGAGTATCTATAGTAAATGTAAACGTAAAGCTTGAAACTATTCCTTTAAATCCGATTAAGAACTAGGGTCATTTGTTCTGTGATTATTTGCATGGATTACAAATAATCATATCATAGCTTAGATTGTCACAAAAAGATTATCTCGCAGACTTTTCGATTTAGCAAAGGACTTATAATATTTTGCATACATATTAAACATTATTTTTTTCTCTCAAATAAAATAGATTAGATTTAAGCGTAGTTCTTCAAATTCTAATCGAATAACAGGCAATGTTCCAGCACCCTTAATAACCTCGCTCAAATTGCGATCGATCGTAAAATGGTTTGAAGCAATCACATTCACACCGCCATTTGCATTTTTATTGGCCTGCTACTTTACAGGCGGTCAGGCTGATTTCTATTTCGGGTGTTAGCCCTCGTCACTTAAGTTACCACGCACGTAAATGACAGAGACTTATAACACTTGATACATTAGAATATATACATGAACTGTACAACTCATACTACTATTATAAATAAGAAACTTTATATGTCTATTATTAACGCCTTTGTAGTCTAACTCGAACCTATGAGACACCTTCTCTATCTAAAGTCCTTTATACTATATATAGATATAAATCCTTAATACTCTAACTAAAGTCGATATAGACTACTTAAAGCAATTAAAGTAGTGGTTTTCTGATCAGTAGTAAACTCATAAATGTTTTAAATTTCTACAAATGCACGTAAAAGTTATGTTCATCTGTTTGTTTGTTCGGGCAAATTTCTATTAAACTTGAAATAAATAAAATTCTGCCATTATTTAGACTGGTAATTTACCTTTTTTTACAGTATATGTGGATAAAAAATAACGTTAGCTTCATTTTTGTGACAATATGCGTAAATGCATACATGTTACTCTTAGAATTACTCTATTAAAACAATCGAGTAGTATCTTTTGTTACACTAGAACTACCAATAAAAATAAGTTATTCTATTCTATGAAAACATGACAAACAAACGGCATTAATTAACTTCCTGCAGTATTATGAGGAAAACTAGCATTGTTACAATTACTCGAAGGTGTGTGTATAATAAGCTGTGTCATAGCATCGTGTTTGATTAAAGAATCATTTCATATTTTATTAACCCGTAATTTTGATCGCGTAAAGTTCAATTCATATAGTGTCTTATATAGTTCAATTCATATTCAGTAGTGTATTGATTCCGTTATCAAAAGTACACCAGTCCTAAAATTCAAACTGTCAATATGCCAAAATTTAAGATTGGTACACGGGTTTAGCCATGAAAGTACAACAAACAGACATACTGTTATATTTATATTACTAGTATAGATACAAGAATATTAATATCGGCAGAGTAGGGCGGATACATTCCCGTCGTTACGCAACGCTCCGCGATTGCCACCACGCTTGCCCAACTCGGCAATTATGGACAAATTCCCCCCATTTGTGAGAAGGCGTATGTCCATCGGTTGATGTTTTACGGCTGCTATGATGATGATGAAATATTTAAATCGTGCATTATTATTTTACAATAAACGAGCGCTTATTTACTTTCTAATTGAAGTGTATTTTTTTTCGTCCGTGACTTTGTCCGCGTGGTTGTTATCGCATCCATATGAAAGTTTTGTTATTCCGTCAATAATTTTATATCGTTCCCTGACAGCTAGACTATAAAAAAATCTAAATGGTTTCATAGCTAAAATTAAACGCCAGATTTAACTTACGGGATCACGTTTCCGGTATAAAAAATAGCTACGTGTTCCATACATTAATAATCTGCCAAATTTTATCCTGATCGGTTCAGTCGTTCTGGTGTTAGAAAATATTAGATATACATACAAACTTTTGTATTTATAGTATTAGTAAAGATCGTATTTTTTATTAAGATGAAATCATCCAATATTACGTAATTTAAACAATGATATCTGAAACTTATAACTTCATATTAAGATAGAAATTGTGGGTAGTTGATTTTATAAACTCGATTTTGTAAAATTACAAACAAATTCTAAGAGGAATTAATCTCCACAGGCACATGGGAGAAAAAATGTGTCCTCATTACAGCGTCAAAAATATAAGAATACAAAATTTACCTCATAAACATATACGCCGAATAAGAAGAAACCGGTATCCTGAATTCTTTAAACAAAATAAAAGTATTAATTTCATGGCAATGCTTTTTATATGTATATATATGTATAGTGTATTTGCAAGCTCTCTTTATTTTCTTCTTTCTTTAAAAAAACAAACCATGTTAAGTTTTGTTAAATCGCTCTGTTACGATTAATCAAACCCCAGTTGCTGCCATCGTATTTATTAACTATATTCAATAAAAAAAATATACCATAATGTAACGTAATATGTAAAATCTTTAATGTTAATGGATATGGGGACAATTTCAGTAACTATTGAAATAACATGATCAATACATTACTTTTCCTAATATCACGAACTGAATTTAAAATGGGTGTGGCCGACTTCTTTGAATCCATTTTCTATTGATGCTTATAGATGATAGTTACTGAAGAGAGTAATCTACGATCGATTGTAATAATAATAAAAAAAAATTGAATCTTTAATTTGTGGGAGACTGGAGTCTAAACTAGGCAGTGATCTGCTTGTATTTTGAAGTACTAGGCCTTCTACCCACTTATTTATTACAATACATTACGTTTTAATCCTATTATAATACAATATCCAATGTGTGTGTGTGTGAATGTGTGTATGTAGAGGTGTGACGTTTTAGTAAAGAATTATAAAGTTTCTTTGCTGGTATTTATACCTTTATCTCTACTTCTAGAATAAGGAGTTAAATATTCTTTCTGTCTCATCATGTTTTTCTTTTCAAAGTAAATAAATCCAAAGAGACCTATGTAAACTGCTACAATAATGCCAATGCGATAAATAAAACGGAACCAATAGTCAACAAATAAAAATAATTTATGCAAAGAAGGAAACAACGAAAGAATACAGACGGTAAATAAATGCGAAATCACTGCTTATCGCTAAGTCGAAATCGTAATAATCGTCAATTCGTCACGTTGACGGGGCACTCCCTCGGGGCCCTCCCGCAAATAACAAAAAGTTTGAAGAATGTCAATCATCGTTAAGAACTTTGAACATCTTGTTCGAACAATTTATTCCCAGAGATTTATAAATACAAACACCATTTACTGCGAACGGCAGTGAAAGTAAAATTTAATTTAATTCTTTTTACATTGTAAACTCCAGAAAATAATTAGCCAAGGAAGTTTTAAAATGATTTAATTATGAATCAACGCCACTATCTATTAATTGCTTTTGGAACTAAACTTAATACTTTTATTTTTGACTAGATGGTGCCCGATTTTATTGATAATTAAAAATCAGATGTTGCGATATTAAATTTTCTTAGCAAAACATATATTTTTTGGATAAAAGTAGATCCTCATATCATTTCCAGTAGTTTCGTGGAGGAAGATACATTTGTTTATTTTTATTACCAAGTCAACAAACAAGCATACGGACTACGTGCTAGTTAACGTCACAGCAGCCAATAGGCGTTCGTATTATCACAAGAACACTCATATTATGCCAAGGTTTGAAACACTAGCAGGATGCCAATCTTGTGACTTTAAGATATTATATCCAGTAATTTCACTGCCTCTTACTTCAAACCGAAATACTAACACTGTTGATGAGAATAGGTGAGAGGCTGAGAGTGACCAAAGCAGGCAGTTGTTGTACCAGGTCTACTTCGAGTTGTAAGAAACAAATCATAAATATACTTTGTTATTTTTGTAGAAATTGCTAATGTATTTAGCTAATACTATCTTAAAATAACGTAACAAACAGAAGTGCTATAGAGATATATATATAGAGTTTCTTAGTTATGAAATTTAAACGTATAATAGTGATTAAGCTTGTCGTCTGTATGAATAAAAAAGTTTATTCGGGTACTCATTTCAGTGGGAATAATAATGCCGATGACGGAAAATTTCCACATTCTGCCAACAAACGTGGAGTATCCCTACTTCGATGTTTACAAGTCACCGGCGTACCAAACTTTGTATATTCATCATGTAAGTACTTTTACACAAACATTCCAAAAAGTTTGAAAGACAATACCGTGGGTTTCTTTTTTATTGTAACAAAGAAGTATCAATAAAAACAAATATTTTCATTTTTAACAGATCTATTACAAGCCAGCTACATGTATAATCGACGGAGCAATGGATACTGTACTGGCCGCTTTCATAGCCTCCGCAAGTAATAATTTTTTTAACGGTCTTTTAATTTCCCATAAACTACATTCTAGAGCTGGTTAAAAAAACTCACACGACATATCGTTAACCTCAGTCCAAAATACGTAGCTTAAAGCACTTGTGGTGCGGATATCAGACCGTTATAATACTCAGATTTATATAAATAACACCCAGAGACAGAACAAATACAAATTTTCATCACATAAATATTTGCTCTGGGTAGGGATAGAACCTTTCGGCGCATAATTTCGTGCGCTATAGAATCAGTCAAAATTGTTTTGTCATGACTTGTTTAGTTTGACTTTTGCGCAATACCAAGTCATACAACACACTGAGCCACAGGCGTAAATATTTGTTATTTTATTGGCTTGCATTATATTTAAAAAATAAATTAAGAACGTTAAATATATTGCCAATTACTATAGATTTAAAAATATGTCTAATCAGGTATGTTGTACTCCTACAACAAAAAAATTACCTCTAAACAAAAAAAAATAACAGACCAAAGTATATACTTTCTTTACATTTTGCAATTTACAATACCAATAATATGTAAATAAATGCATCAAACTTTACATTTTTATGAAACATTCAACATTGAAGGCTTTAGTACAAACATAAGACTAGGATAAATTCTACAAGTCTGTTACAGATTACAGTTACATAATATTATTACAGCCCGCCGGAATGCAAAAGGTGCAAGTTCGAGTCCCGAACATTAAACCGAAAAGATCTATTGTTTTTAGTAATTTTTTCTTAATACCTAATTATACTTTTTCGATGCATTAAGCCATAGAGTTACATAATTATGTAACCGAAGCGTTCTCAAAATGCACAATCATACCGAACGTAATATACGGTGACCTTAAAACGTTCCTAGTAAGAACATATCAACTCATTTTCCACATAAAAATTGTGTAATGGATGTGAAAAATTCTAATATTTCACATAACAGTCGGCCAAATAGAAATATTGGCGTTTAACCTGCGTAACTTCGATTTGGTGGCGGACCGGCGACGGAGGAGGGCTATTGAGAAAAATTTACATAGTAGCGTGTGGTCCAAGGAAACACACATGCGCTCCGTATTGAGAGACTGCATTATACACCATAACAGCATCATCAAGTAAGTGAAATACCATAATTGAGTTAGACCTCTTACGAAGATCGTCTGTATTGGTCACTCATTTCACTCTCACTTATTTCTACCGCCAATTAGCAGTCGCAAGTTCGCTTTGCTGTGTTCTGGTTTGAAGGGTGATAAAGGCATTGTGTAAATTTGACATAGTATCTTTAGTTCACAAGGTTTGCCATCTACTAGTGATATTTCTGTTATAACATGAGTATCTATAGGCTGCAGTAACGTTTATCATCAATTGTTTGCTTGTTTGCTGACATCATAACATAAAAATAAAAAGAAACTTGTTATCACATTAAACAGTTCTTAAATATAATCAGGTATACAAATCGAAATGTTTATGCATCATCGTTATATTACCCGTTGGACACCCCCTGTTGGACTTAGTCCTCACTAATAAAGAGGAAATTTTCCCCCCCTAACTGCCCCGCTGGACAAGCTTGGAAGATATCACTTCGCGTAAAAAATACCCTGTTTCCGGTGGATATACCGCCATCTGTTAGATCCGATACTTTAGTTGCCTTTAATGACACCTGATAAAGAAAGTGGTACTATTTTAACCTATCCCCACGACATAATTTAAATTTCGATACAACGGGTATTCGATTTTAGAATTCATTTGATTCCTAAGTTTATATATAAAAAATATACCTGTAATATTTTACTCAATTCTAGCAAAAATGATTCAACTATTGGTAAGTCTGAAATAACAAGCAACGGGAAGGTAAATACATTTTCTTAAGCCTTTTCTAAATAAAAAGATAAAATTGACAGTAGAAGATAGCGGGTAAAAGTATTATACTCGTGTCGTCGTATGATACACGTACTACAATTATACGTAGGCAAGGAGCATGCTAAATAGTAAGCCAATAAGGACTTAACTACCTAAGGACTTAGTACTTAAGGACTAATTTACCATGCTAAATTCATTATGTTGAGTTAACATGAACAAATATTTCATGTCAATTTACTTATGTATTGCAGAAAATACTGCTCGCTTTTTTTCAGGTTCTTATCAAAGACGAAGCAAAAAAATTACAATGTTGGTATAATAAGTAATTTCAAATTCAGAGCCTCTCTTCCACATAAAAGAAAATATATATCGACAGTCAGAATTCGATTGGCGTAAGAAACATATGTGCAATAAAACAAAAAGTATTTATTCATATCTAACTTTTGTTAATTCATAAACATAATTGAAAATCGCTTTTACGAAAAATAAAGTAAAAACTAATTAATTGATTTTAATTTCTCTTTTATTCTTCATGTAACATCCGCACATTGTCAGTTACAATAAAATTGAATTTATGACCGGCGATATTGTTGTACGTTAGAAAAAACTAGGAGATAAACCTTAGACTATACTCTTGTTAGAGTTTTAGAAGCGATAGAGTCTTAATAGCTGTACTTGAGCAAACTCAATTGAACCTAATATAACGGTTAAATAGTACGATTTACGAATTGGAAGTCAGGTGAGTTAAATAGCTCAGCACTAAACTATGAGCATTCGTCAGACTGTTGACTCAACAAACTCTACCCAGACAAATAGTAGCTTAACTACGTTAACCGATCCAAAGTTACAGGCGTAGCTTTACCTTCGCGGAGATACGAATTACTACTTACTACACGTACAAAACATATCATAGAAGTTAGCCGATATGAAGTTGGTACATTGAGACTGTCGCGTGTGTTAAGGATAATACGTAAAAAAATGTACTATATAATATATCTAATAGTATTTTTTTTTGGGTCGTGTGTCAGTACCGCTCTCATTGCGGCTCTGCGTCTATGTTTACCATTACACGATTTGATTTTCCAGACACTTTATTCTACTTTGATTCAAAAAGATAATCTGTATAAAGGCTGATAAGGTCGCTTTTTCTATAATTATATTTTATTGTTTTCCTTTTATTGTTTAATTCACATAACATCTCATAAATTGACCTGACTTTGAGATTAGATGTTCGCTTAAGTTACGTGGTTAAGTTAGTTAGTGTTTGTAGGTGTAGTGGTATCACGGCCATCAGAAAACAGAGGATTCACAAATATACTACAAAAGATATCTGAATGTTTAACACCCAGATATAGCAATAATAAATATTCATTTTAAAATGCTTACCCTGGGTGGGGATCGAATCAATGACTTGTGATAGGATCACTTATCTTTTGCGCCATCAGGTCCGTCAAATTATAGATTTAATTCTTATATAAATATTGTTTATTTTAAATTAAGTTTTCTCCATGTTAGATCACTATCTTTAAGAATCAAAGTAAACAGTTATAAGTATGTATAATATTCAGTAAGTACTATGTGGTATCTTGATAACAGTTATTGCTTTAAGAGTCCAAATAGAGTGGGGCGCGGCAAAAAGTATGATTACCTATGTGTTATTTTGATATATAGTAATCAATATTATGATTGAAGTTTTTTGTTCTAAGTATATAATGTTATTTTTGCATGAAATTGTATCAAACATTCTTAAACCCCCCTAAACTTTCGCAATTATAATGATCGCAAATGTAAATTTTCTATATTTATCAAAATATTCCCCTAAATATTTTACAATATCATTTGCGTGAAGTCTAAGAAGTCTGAGTCTTTTAAGAACATATTCTCATAAAGTTTCACGTTTATCCACACTTCTATACTAAATTTATAAAGCTGAATGATATTTTTGTGTGTTTATTTGTCTGTTTTACTATTAATTTTAAAATACTTTTGTGTTTGATAGTATATTTATCGAGATAAGTTTAATCCTCTATAACATCACATTGTGGCTAATTGGAGCATCAATTAGAAAATGTTGTTAAACGGGAAAAAATATTATATTTTTGAGCGCTTCCAAGGCGCGCGCTCTGCAACGTTTTAAGATACACAAAATGCGAATAAAATTTCCTTTGGTTATGAAATTATTTCAAACAACATCTTAGGAGATATCATCATTTTAAAATAAGTCCGAAACAACATCGCGCATGTCGGGCAAGGGAAGCGACGCTGGCCGGCTGGTAAGCTGTCCTAATAAAGGGCATGGTACTACTATTTATCAAACTTTCATTCATTCGGATGAGAGCTAGAAATTTCAATATTAATTCTATAATATAATATTAATGAGGAAAAAAAAGGTACACGCCATTTTTACATGTATACCTAAACTTTGTTTAAATACCAACATTTGAATTTTTAATGTACCTTAGATTATTTATATTGTATCTTATCTCTGCGATATAGTTTTTATATTTCTTCCAGCAAAGTTAGTGTCAATTAGTTAACCAAAAGTTAAAACATGCTAAGTTATTCAGATATTCAGCCGCGGCCTGTGCTAAACAATAAAGAACAAGATTTTGCATTTAGTAAATTGTTTTTGTTATTGCATTTTGTTGAAATATCACAAATAACTGGCGGCGTTTAATACCAATGTGGCACCTTAGGGCTCTTTTACTTTCAGAAAAACAACGTCTGTGTCAAGTAAAGTCAAATAAAATTAATATCGTAAGTCAAAATATATGTAGATTAAAACACGATTGAAAGCTGTCAGTTTATATTGATCTATACAAACACAACTAATTCAAGGGTATGTCTAACTGTATGTTATACTGTCAGACTTTACGATCACGGTTACTTTGTGGCAAGCGTTCTCAACAAAAGATGTGTCAGGATTTTAAAGTAACTTGGAATGATTGCAATATATTTCTTTAAAACGGTTGCAGTAAGGTAACCGACACGTCACAAAAGAAAATAACAAAGTTAAATATGATGTTAAAAGCTGTTCTCTGTCAATCATTACAGACAATACGTTCTCGAGGACAACGATGCCATTATTGCCTTATTTGGGAGGCAAATCTCCTTGTTTAGCCATCTCTAAGTGTAGTAGATTGCCGGCAAACGCGTTGAGACCTTGCCTTCCGAGCAAATACTGACCGCGCTAGTGCGGTCTCGCACAGTTGATCTGAACTTATATGCGTGCATACACTTTAGTTTTCGTTTTTATTTTTAAAAATACCTCTATCTACTGTAATTTTTCCCCCTTTCTTTTGAAGGCCTATGTCCAGCAGTGGATTTTTATGGTTGCTATAAATATAACGATAATAATGCAAGTTTAAGGTATAATGAAGTGTGTTATTATTATGAAAATTAATGTCTGTTTTTTTTGCAGATACGTCGCAATGATCGAAAGCGCGTTCAGTGTAGCTTCGGCTCTACAGTTTATGCTTAGTGTTATGGTTCTGTGTTTAGTTGGTATCCAGTTCTTATCGGTAAATAGTACTCAGTAGTAATAGTAACAATAAATTTTACTTATAATTTCATCTTACATTAATGGTGCAAATATAAAGTATACATATTTGAACTTTTGTACCGCAATCCCACTTAAATGCCTTAAAATAAGTTCTGTATTGAATATTAATTGTACTTAACACATGCTGTGTTTTATGCTTTTTATATACTTGCAAGTTGGGTATATTTGCAGCTTTACCCACTGTTTTATCCAAACAATAATTTTGAAGATGAATCAATATTAAATTCATACTAAATCTATTCTAAACTATTTTGAACTTATCTCTCATAGTTATGTGAAAAATAATGTATCCCTTTAAAATGTTTAAGTACTTTTAAGTAGGCTCTGCATATTTACTAGTAATAGTAAACGGACTAATTTATAAAATGTACTTAAATTTCTTTAGAACTCCATTCATATTTACATATACATTTAAATAGTTCTGTTCAACTGGCGGTAAAAATCTTTCTCAATCATCATATCAACTACAGAAAATCCAGTAATAGACATAGGTCTCCCCAAGATATGTGAAATATTGCCTATGATTGCCGCACTGGGCAGGCGTGGTGGCAAACGCGAAGCGCAACTTCGCGGCGAGTATGCTGCTGCCCATCCTCACCCTGTAGTATTTAAGCTACCCTCTTTCAAGTGGATATACCGCCATCTGTCGGTTCCGGTACCTGACTTGCATCTTAAGACACCTGGTACAAGGGAGGTACTATTGCCTCGAGGCTAATTAGCCAGTACCTCACGGCTTAAAATCTCACAAATTATTGTGATGGCAACTATGGAACGACAAGTAACTCGGGGCAAGACCCGAGTTACTTGTTTGGTTGTTTTTTCCAATTTTATATATCAATATGGATCATAATTAACTTTAGGTCATATATACTCTTTGTAAATAATTTTACTGCACAACAAGTTATTTATACAAGGGTATTCCCGGTGGTCATAATTCATTAAATTTTATTTTAACTTTTATCATTTAATTTTGCTTTCATTTCAATAGTCAATTTTATCTAATGTAAGTACGTATGTCAATCTGTCATTTAAAAGTAGTATGTATAATGGATATTTTATTCAATTTAATGTATTACTAGTACATTTTGTATAGAAGAAATAGCTTTATGCACATCTTCTCCACACTTACCTTTAGAATATCAATTCAAGTTCAAGAGTTCAAAATAAAACTACTCTTTTAACGGCTTTAAAACACGGTTTATTTCACATTTTTTGCTAATTTGTTCGACTTTTCGGTTACTTTGCAGCAACCGTGTTCAAGATTAACACAACATATTTTGTCAATCTTGAAGAGTGGTTTTATTATGAGTAGAGAACGAGTAAATGTTTAAAAATGTTGTAAAAAATATAAACATTTTTGCTTACAAATTAATATGTAGATTAAAACATCTGGCTTCAATTAATCTCACTTTTCCTCGTCCACTCCATCGCGAAACATATTTAAAATTATTATAAAGATAAAGACCAAGAGAGTTTGTTTATTAAAATCCATTCATTAAATTTCTTATCTAAACAGAAATTATGATTTATCTTACAGATAGAAAATCCTTCAGGGCATCCAATGCAAATAATGTGGATGGCTATTTATTTGACATGCATGCTCATCGAGGTGTTTATTCTCTGCTGGTTCGGAGACGAATTGATTTGGAAGGTGAACGCTGTTTTTCAATCAATATATAAAGAATGAGATAAATGTTACAGTTAAAACTAGTTCTTAGATAGAACGCGTCTTTCCTAGAGAGAACTAGTTTTTAATATACGCTCTAGTTTATACAAGAATTAACTAATACCTAAATCGAATCTATATACGTAGAACAAAACAACTTTTCTATATTGTCGAAAGTCATCTCTATGAACCCTTAACCACATAACAAGACATGTGTATTCTTAGTTTATAAGTTAAGGGAATCAAAAAGAGGTGTTTGACAAATCGACGGGCCTGATGGCGCTAGTGATAGCAATCCTATCTAGTGCGCCAAGAGTCATGGGCTCTTCATCCCCACCCAGGACAAATATTTATATGATGAATATTTGCGTTTGTTCTGTGTCTGGGAGTTCAATAGTATATAAGTATTATATTTGTGATTTCTCTGTTGTTTGATATCCGTAACAAAAATGCTTTAAGCGACTTATCTGGCAGTCAGGTCAATGTATGACTTGTGTGAATTTATCTAATATATTATTATTAGTTTAGAACTATATATTGGGCAGATTTATCACACTTGTTGATATATTTCAGAGCATCAGTCTACGACAAGCGGCGTTTGAAAGTCCATGGTTTAGAACCGATCAAAAAACAAAGATATTTATCATAATATTCTTGGAAAGATGCAAGCGACCCCTGAGAGTTACCGCTGGGAAAATATTCACTCTTTCTCTCGACACATATACCATAGTAAGTAAATATTGCTAAATCAAGAATTGTTGAGGTTTTATGCTGACATGGAAATTTAGTAAACTATATTCGTATAACGTAGAGAAAAAAAGATTGTCCTAACATCAATCTAACGATCAATATCTTTAGATTTACCAACTTTAATAAATAAACATAATATTTATATTTGATCCTTTAAAAAAATATCCTAATAAATAATCACATAGAAGATTATTATTTATTATTATAAGAACTTTCAAAATTATTTTCCTACTGTTCTCTTTATTGTAGTTTGTTAGTTTAAATTTATTTCATCTCTAAAACTTTAAACATTAATATTATTTTTCATATTGGGTAGACACATGCTATCCCATTACTATAAGCTTTAAATTCTTACACCATTTTACTGGATTAAACACACAAGCTCTTAGTTAATAGTTTAAAATTGTGAGTCATACGAAACACCATAAGATAGAAATTTACCGAAAGGTTTTCATGTACGATGTAGTGATTTAATAGCCAACCTGTTGAATCACTCTATTAACGTATATTTGACTATATCACATTGACCTCTAGTATATTTGATTATATTTATTTGACTATATCACATACCCTGCTTACTACTAGACGACGAACTTGTCTATCTTTAGTGAAGTAGACCTCTTCGTCATCTGCATTGGTACCTCACTATCACCGATCTCCACTGCCAAAGAGCAGTGTTCGCATTTGCATAGAGTAACGGTTTTAAGGGTGAGAGATTCATTGAATTTCCTGGGTAAATGTGACATTGTATCTTCAGTTTACAAGGCTGGAGACACGCTAGCGATACCTTTGTGATGACACGAGGGTCTATAGGCTGCAGTCATATTTATTACTGACCGTATGCTTTTTGCTGACTTCATAACACCAAAAAAATGTGAATGTATATTAACTGAAGCGTAATAATGATTATTAAACATGTCAGAAAATGTAATATGGACTGCAAATTTCACCCAGGTGCTCATATCGGTTTTTCACTCTCAAATCAAATTGGAGAAAAAAACAGGCATATAAAGAAAGTTTGGTTTACTAATATACTATATAAATGTAAACCAAACTTTTTTTATTCCATCACCCATATAAAACCGTTAAGTAAACTTGATACAGTAAAAAACAGTCAGTAATAATAAATAAAATCATTGCCTATTTGAGTATTTTTCGTAGGAAATTTGATAATGCTTTAAAAGGTGAAGTATTTACGAACTGCATGGAACAAAGCCTGTTGAAACAATTATTTTATTTGTACAAAATGACTTAAATACATATGAGTCCACTAATTTTTAATTAACAACAAGTACAGTAGTTATAGAGAGAAATGCAGTAGTATATAGCATACTATGTCTAAGTTGTAAGTAAACATTTTCGAATATCACTATAACTTTTGTTCTTTTTTTCAGTTGATTAATTGGTCGTACAAAGCTTTTGCTGTTATAAGCAACATGAAAAAGTAATAATGGTTCACTAATAAAGCATGCAACTGCAACTAGTCGTCAGTATTTAGTAGTATTTTGTTTTATTGTTTATGTTATACAGACTTGAATTGTTAGAATATATATGCCATTAATGACAGCAATACACTACAGCTATATAATACACAATAGAGTAACTAATCCTGACAATTATTATTCTGTTCTGAAACTGATAGTATTATTATGATCATAAATAGCCTAAAACATTACATTTACCATTCTGAACGGAATAATGAAAAATTTTGAGCTTTTTTTGTAGCAAGACAAAGTTTGTTTTCGACAATATTTTTTTAAATCAATACTGTGTCGCGGGAAATGTGTAGTAGACTATAAAAGACTAATATAATTAATAATGACTCATAAAAAAAATTCAGGAATGTGAAATTATGAAAATTGTATAATTGACACAGCTTAATTGTTACTGTCAAAACACTTTCACTTTTGAAATAAATAACTATACAATTTATGTCGCACCAAAACTATTTTATATTATCACAATAAATTAGTTGTGAGCGGTACAAGTAGGTGTTTTATTAATTCAATGTTTTTGCGTAATATCCCCAAAAATACAGACAAACAAAAGAAATGGAAATTGATTACATTCCCATGCAAATTGACGACGGCGCCCCGGTGGCAATGACATAGGTCGAAGCACCCAATAAATTTCAACAGGCTTTTTATAGGGAATTCCACCAGTTTTAACGAGAATTCACAGCAAAATGATTGTTGTAATTCATTCGATTTTTTGCTTAATTATTTATACGGAAAATTTATATTTAAATGCATATACCTATCTCACTCTTTATTAAAGACTAATAACTTGATATTTTAACTCTGTCTATAATTTTTAGAATTGTCATGGATTATGATCTCATGGCACCTGTTTTGCATTTTATTGATTAAAAACCGGTTTTTAAAAGTAAATATCTATTAAAGTATTTTAAAATTTGTATTATATGTAAAACATCGACTCAATATTTTGTTCAAAGCGCTGTCGCTATCATGAATGAACGGAAAGACAACACGAAATATTATGGATACGAAACTATGTTAATTTTTTTGTAATTTGGCAAGTACAGCTTAATTCCTATAAAATAATAAACAAATAACAAATTGTTAATTCCGACAGAAAGTTACCATCCTTACTACTACCATGTTGGTTGCCATGGATGCCCACTTTTCCTGTAATACGGTTTCGGTTTTCGGTATTTCGGTTACGTTATAAAATCACGTGCAAGACAAATAATATCGTACTTGACAAGTATACATCTAAACCAATTCAGTAAAACAAAGTTCAAGTAATAAGCACTTTTACAAACCAATGCAAGTTTAACGCGTCCAAAACTTGTGAGAGTCGCAGGCAACCAAGTGAAATGTTCAAAAGAACGTGTTCCAACTTACAGCTAGATGCTTCATCATCAACGTCTAAACTCCTGTAATATTCCTATAAATTACACAAGTTGAGTCATCCGAAGCCGTCAAAGTTTAGCTACACAGTTCGCCACTAACGAATGAAGACAGGGTAATAACTAATTGGTGGTACACCCCTCTGGCAGCGCTCCTTCAAACTATTATAATATGTCTATGACACATAATACCATTACAGGGTGTAGTTACGTCGCAAAACGTGTATGCTTTAAGTGAATAATTTTGATAATATTTAATACACGTTAATACGTAAGTACAGGCATGAGCGCATGCACATGTCTGTACTTACGTATTACTTAGATCATTAAATATATCTGTTAAAACATAACTTTACCAATCCTTTCTTATTTTTTATTCCTTAATAAACGTAAGAGTAATAATAGTAAGAGTAATAATAATATTACTGCAGTTAAAGGAAAAAATAAGGGGAGGATATCCACTGCTGGACATAGGCCTTCTGAAGTGATCTCCAATAGGACCTGTGCGGACTGCATCATCATCCTGCGGTTTAAATCAGTCTTCTATTTGCCTTAGGGCGTGGTATCTATTCCAGAACCTTACGACTCCATCGGCCATCCGTTCCGCGTACTAAGTGCCCACTGCTCGCTCGTTGGCATTGCACAACCCATAGATCTTGAGACAATCATCTTTATACTAGCCAAAAGTCTTCATCATCATACTAGCCATACTAGACATAGGCCTCTCCGAGAAAGGGGTATTTCTGCCTATAATTGCCGCGCTAGGCAAGCGTGTTGCCAATCCTCGCTCTGTGCTCCACTGTTTCGGATGGATATACTGCCATCTGTCAGTTGCTATGTCAAGGGAAAGTACCATTCTACTCTGCCGGTATCTCAAGACCAATAGTAAGAGACCAACCACATTTGCTGACGTTTAGCAGCAGCAGCGCTGGTAACACACATTGGTTGAAGACTTACTACCTATCGGAAGACGTACTTACCTAACGGAACTATTTATCCTAGTTATACGTACGACAACAACTTCAAGAACAGAGTTCTCAAATAAAACTAGGGTGGATACAACATGGGCATTACATATTGCTTTATTCATCTCTATGTTCATTTTGAGATATATTGAGTTCATTGTAACTGATAAATTCGCCATTCATATGTCGATGCCAAAAAGTTGCTATTACAGGAGCTTGAAGGCGTTTTCTAAAGTGGCATCAAACAATTTCGAAGATGACGTATCCCTGCCTAACATCCCTTTTTAGAGGAATCGCCTTTAAACTTTGCTCCTATACTCGGACCGATATAGTAGATATAGATTGTTATTGTTACATTTAACAAACACTTCGATGTAGAGAATATAGCACAGTTGAAGAAATTTAAGCACAGCCCACGTCTTAACTAAATTGATGACCACAAACGCCATGTATAATGGCCTGATATACTCTATAGTATTCTATATACCTATCCGAAAACCGACTTGTTTCTAAGGTTGGAAGTCATCAAACTTGCTCTTAAGACGGTTTGTAATGACCTAAGAAAACAGCTTATAAACATGGCTCAGGAGCGAGATGGGGCGGTTATTCTTTAATAAGATGTCCTTTTCTTAAACAAGAGCACCACTACACTCCTATTGTCACGCCTTTTTGTTCTTAAGCTGATTTAGGGCCATTCTAATCTCGGTCATTAGGTCAGCTTGGCTCTTGTGTCTTTGATCGAGCCACCAACAGGCTTGGCAACTGAAGCGTACAACTCTCCATAGAACGTTTAGATCTCTTCCAGTACCACGGACTTAGTCGGCGAGCCTTATTGATCTCGACCATCAACGCAAGGTTCTCCAGGATTCTCCAAGAAATCAAAACGGCTGTAGATCTTGAGTTTGCTGGAGGCAGAATACCTCCTTAATCCAGGACTACATCAATATTATGCAGTGCATAGTTTTTGTATCTTCTAGATGTAGCCCTACTAGCCTTGTGGTACCGGCAGAGTAGAATAGTATCTCCTAATGTACAAGATGTCGTAAGATACGACTGAGGTACCGGAACCGACAGGTGGCGGTATATCCGTCCAAAGTAGTGTAGATCAAATGCATGCACTCGCAAAGCTACGCTCTACCACCTGTAATTGATACGCTTGCTCAGCACGGCAATTATGAGCAAACGAGGCCTACATTCAGCAGTGGATATTTTACAGCTACTATAATGATAATGATGATGAGGTATAGCCACTTAGCAGATGTTCCATTGTTATTAAGAGACAGAACATTGTCGCTATCATGAATTCAAAATATAGTAAATGCAAGCTATAAAAGTCCATAGAGCCGATATCTTGAAGTGTAAATAAAATTGAAGTATTTTCCCAGTGTATACATGGGGTCAAACGTTAATAATAAATATACATTCATACATTTCTCATACGTACGACTCCTTGATAAGGAGCACGTCGTCAAACGTCAGATGATCGTCCGATCCGTCCGATTACCGTCGTATCGAATTCCTTTTATGTGACTAAGATTTTTAAAATCATCATAGGTTTACCCATGATAGGGGGATTTATTCCCATAATTGATGCGCTGGGCAGGCGTGGTGTAAATCACAGAGCGCAACTTCGCGACAAGGATGCTGCTGCCTATCTAAACCCTGTAGTATTTTAAGCTGTGCTGTTTAGATGGACATACCACCATCTATCGGTTCCGGTACCTTAGTCGCCTGTTACAACACCTAGTAAAGATGGAGGTACTATTTTACTCCGCTGATATCCTACTTTTTTTCAATATTTAAAATTATTTGGAAAAAGCAGCTACAAGTACAACTTAGAGAAAAAAATATCGATATATTCGAGTTACACGTTTTTTCAAAATAAATATTATAATTTCACTGATTCTATAGAAATATAAGAAAAGAAGTCTTTCTTTGTAATTTTTATTAATACTACTCTAATTCTTGATTACGATGCATCTTTCAAAAAGAACCTAAAGTCTATTTTATTAATTAAAATTTTCTCTACACTAATTTAAGTAAATATACAAACAATTGCACTAATGTTTCCAATTTTTGTTTCTGTGCCTTGTCAAAGGGTTGCACGATCTCACACTTATCCTCACTGAGATAGTCGACTTTACGACTTTACTGTAATAAATGAGGACGTCCCCGTTGCCTCGACTCGGCTCTTTGCATCTAATGAAATTGCTATACTAGGAAACATTCATCTGGCTAATTTCGGTTTTATAGAGAATAACAAATTTATTTTAATATTATGTACTAATTCGATCACAATTTTACTTTTTTATGATTTGAGATAAAAAATACCGAAATCTTTGTAGAAACACATTGTTGTATATTTATCTCGTGTAGACAGGGGTATTGAGTTAAAGCCCTATCCTCAAATTTACAATCTCTTTGGGCTATGAAAAATAAATATTGCAAGTTAACCTGTACCGTGAGGTACCGGCAGATTAGAATAGTACCTCCCACTGCACTAGATTTCGTAAGAGGCGACTAAGGGACCAGAACCGACAGATGGCGGTTCATCTATCCGAAACAGTGCAGCTTAAATGTATAGGGCGGGAATGGGCAGCAGCATCCCCGTTGCCATAACTGCGCTTTTTGATTGCCAACACGCTTGATCAGCGTGGTAACTATAGGCATAAACCGTCCTTTCTTGGAAAGGCTTCTGTCCAGCAGTGGACTTCCCAATGGCTGGTATATTGATGATAGAGATAACCCGAAAAAAATATGTGGCTGTTATTACAAAAACACGCATGATTCGACATTCTTACAGGAATCAAAATTTATATGTTTCTTTTCGTAGACCCAAAACTATGAAATTTTGCAAGTCTTCGGATTTTACTCTGTATTTGCAGTATATGACAAACCGTCATATACTGCAGATACAGAGTAAAATCCGAAGACTATACGAGTACATTTGCAATGGAATCATTAATTCATTTGCAGTGTTTTCTATGCATTTATTCTTAAAATTAGATACAATGTTGTGATCTAATAGAAACATTTATTTGGAAAGATATGTTAGATATTCGTTAAATGTGAGCTATCATAAATCCTCCGATAAGACAGATTTCTTTAAAATTAAAAATAAATATCTTAATAAACAATCTTTTGATATATCGGTCACATAAATTTTACCAAGACTTAAATTACGATAATAATACATAACAATGTGTAGTCTTCAAATATAAATATGCAACTTATATTTTAATGATTAAAAATTAAGAATACAATGATTATTAATAATTAGTTTAAACAGGAAATCCAAACATCCATATAAGATTGTAAAACAGCTGTACACAAGAAGTAGTACCAAAATAAAGTTAGTCTGGTCATAATTCGAACAAACAAACTGGCTTAGCAAGCAGAAAGGCGTAATAATTGAAAATAATAACAAAGATAACAAAGACGAAAATCCTAATCAGACTTACAGCGAAAGTTTGCGTCGTCAGAAAATTAAGCCGTATGCAAGCTGTTCGTTATTGGAAGGTTTGAAAATATAACTCTGTGGAAATTCCGTTTTAACTGGACCAAAAAATCGTTCTCAATTCCAATGAGAAAATAAGAAATGTGCCTTAAATTTGCATGCAGCACGTCGATGGTAAATTATCGGGGTGTTTGGCGGACGGCCAGCCGACATTTACCAGCCGTATTAGGGACACAAGTGCTCTGCTGCTAAAGAGCCGGCGCGTGACTCTAATCTGAATTTTATAAAACGGTAATAAAGCCGATAGATCGGTAGATATTGGTTTCCTTCAATTTGAGAATTCCACGTTGGCACCCGCAGAGCGTGAAAAGAGGCCGAATATAATTGCGTACCTCCGCAAAACTGGCTAGTCACAGCCCATGTAAATGAGGCGTCGAGTTTGGGTAGGACGTCGTAAGTTTCTGCTAGTGGCCACTTCCCGACCGACCACGCCACTTTGCACGTCTTTACATTTAAGGAGTGTAAATTTTATCTAGTTGAAATAATCGTGGGCAGGCCGAGCCGTTACGGCTGGCCGGCCGCCAGCCCACCCTCCCAGAGAGCCGAGCAGTGTATTTATTAAACAAGCGAATTAAAAAGGTTCGCTACAAGGAGTTATCAAGTAGGTACTCTTTAAAATGCAAACCGTATGTAGATATCGTGTACAATGTAGATACTTTATTTTATGTAGGTTGCGAGCCTTGGGAGCCTCTTTGCATACCGCTTAACCCCTTAAATCGCATTTTACAAGTTGACGTGAAACGCCTAAAAAGTATGAAAGTGAACTATGAATGTTATTGGCTTTTTTCTTTTTGCTTTTGAGCAATGCTGTTTTGGGTTGATTTGGGAATTCGGTTGTCTCTTACATAAAATAAAGTAGATATAATTTACAAATCAACATAATGACAGGATCACCACATTCACTGCTCTCTTTAAGTATTTGCTAGAAGAAGAGGATAATGTAGTTTTTCTTGGAAGGCTGTGGAGTGCACTGGCATCTTAAGTAATATTTTCTCAGATAATCACAAAAATGTGTCATGGTTATTACCAAGAAACTCGCAACGGTTTATAAGATAAGAGATGGCGGAGGTATATATAAATACACTGTACACAAAACACAGATATATTTTCTTTATGATGGTAAAGAAAGTATGTAAGTGTCCCTGTGAAGCCTAACGGGGAGATGTTTGGTCTAATAAAGAGTTTTAGAAATATTTCAAATGATTACTTTCTTTTTCTCTCTAAAGGAGAATTTTGCTCACTTCCAGGCTTATCCGAATAGTTCTCAGTGTGTCGTACTACAAGCACTTACATTTACATAACATAAAGCAGGTAGAAGGAGCGGAAGAATCATACACAAGTTTCATATCAAAGAGTTCATGCATATTGATTCCTTCACAAGTGAAGAGATTACAAACGCCAAAAGCTTTCGACACACTTCCCCCAGCATAATTTAATGTCAAACGCTGTATATATAATAGTAATGTTAAGCATAAAAACTTAATCTGATGACATCACGCAAATATTTTTCCACGTTCATTTATCACAGGCACAAGTAAGTCATTTGCCAAGTTTAGTAAATATAATACTACTATGACAAAATTAATAAAATATAATGAATTAAGGTCTTGAAATAGCTAAGAAGTGTTTGTAAGTTATTATTAAAATTCTTTGCTCACTCCATAGTATAAAACAAAGCCACTTGCTGCTGTCCGTCTGTCCTTATATATGCTTAGACCTTTAAAACTACGCAAGAGATTTTGATGCGTTTTTTTTAATAGATTGATTAAGTAGAGAAACATTAATAACTTTAAAAGTTTGTAATATTATGCCGTAAATAAACATTTTCTTCTTTCGATTACATTTAAAACGCAGGCTGAACTTGACAAGAAAGATAGACAAAAAAATCCACGGTAGCATATATATGGGATCCATCTTTTAGGGAAAACTTTTTTTTTAAATATTAATTGCACTCGAGCAAGCCCAGGGCTGCTGGTGATATCGAAAAATTAATATAATGTTCCATTACTTGTGGTTGTTTATACATTAATAAAATTATATATTAAACCTATTTTAAGTATAAAACATCCCAAACATTAATTAATTAAAAGATCAAGTTGATGCGTCATCTCGTTGATTTTTACCAAAAAACATAAAACTAAATACTATACAAAAAAATGCTTACCGTGGGTTTTCCCTAAGAGGTAGACCTTTTTAAGGTGTACAATACTATAGTACATTATTTTGATCTATCTTGTCGGGTTCGACCAGCGTTTGCAACGTAAGCGCGATAAATGTGCTTATTTATATCATCACATTAGAAAGACTTCTTCACATTAGAATCTTATTAAAATGTTTTTTACCACATTATGCATGTATTATACAATATTAATAATACATGCATATCATTCTATTAAAAAACTTCATCAAAATTAGTTGCGATGTTTTAAAGATCTAAGCATACACATAGGGACAGACAGACAATAGGATATGACTTTGTTATATACACACTAGCGACATAATGCCAAACTAAAATAACGTAAGAATTTATATCTTCTTTTTTATGCGATAGAGAGTATGCCCCTTATATCGCAGAATCCCTGGGAAGCCGTTGCCCCAGTTGCTTCGGTCGTTGTTCGAGACGGGTTCAAATGCACATATCGGTCATCGGGGAATACAACTTTACTGCGCTCCGACGCGAAGAAAGTAACTGGGGATTCGATATGCAATGCGTTATTTGTTCTTGGAATATACCAACTTCTCTTTCGCTCGGTCTTGCTCACCTATCATCGCTTGTTGTTATCTATCGAGTTAGAACAATCGAGTGTTATTCGCATCTTGTGAAACTTTGCTAACATCAACAATTTATAATAATAGATTTTACAATAAAATCTTTTTACGGCTTTTAAACACGGCTTATTTCACTGGCTGGCATTTTATACTAGCTAGCCCAGCAAATGCCGTAATAAAATAACCTTAAGTTATCTATATCACTATTGAAAAAAGAGGTTGGTGGTAGAGGGGTGAAAAATTATTGGCGTATGTGTTTTATAATTTCACATAAAAAAATGGAAAAATATAATGGCTATAAAAAATAAATAACCTATTCTCAAACTACCCAGTATACGAGTACATTTATAAAATTTTATAAAAATCGTTTTTACAAAAATTGTTTTATAAAAGTCGGCCACTTCGGTGGATTATGGTAACTAACACGGTGATATAAGAATTGTATATACTAGATATTTGAAGTTTTAATAGTGAAACGTGATATCGTCGTTAAGATTATTCTATATTAAATATTAGAATATATTTCGAA
The DNA here is from genome assembly GCA_020976665.1 of Heortia vitessoides. Taxonomy (NCBI): domain Eukaryota; kingdom Metazoa; phylum Arthropoda; class Insecta; order Lepidoptera; family Crambidae; genus Heortia; species Heortia vitessoides. Next base: position 5,203,612 of record JACJUM010003129.1, read on the forward strand.
TGGAAAGAGATATAACATGATATTTTACATGTTTACAGTTAGTGGTTTTGACAAATACCACAAAGTTTATTACAAAGCTATGAATTGAAATTATAATAGCTCCTAAACTTGGCAGGCAATTGCTGTGGTCTAGATGTTGACACTAATAATACAAGTTACGGCAGAAATATTTTCATCTATAATTTAAAGATAATGAGTAACCTTACCAAATCGTTTGGAGAAGACTAAATTATTTGAAATATACCTCCTATTTACATAATATAAACTGAACTAGGATTTGGGTGCATGCGGTATGCAAATAAACACTGCGACAATATGGCGAGACATACATATCCACACAATAAATCTATATATAAATAATTACGTGTCACAGTGTTTGTCCGGAATGTACTTATAAACTATTGAACCGATTTTAATATTTTTTTGCTTACAATATACATTTTGATCCAACTTTATATCCAAGAGAGTTTATATCTCAATTTATTCTCTAATATTTTCAGTTAAGATGGGACGTCTGTCGGGTCAGCTAGTACGTTATCCACGTATTAGCTTAATTAGTTCATACTAAATGTGTTATAGACTGTCTGGTCATTTATTATGCTTGGGCCTCTTAACCGATAAACTGTTTTTTATATACTTTAGCAAGTAGTTAGCTGGAACCCTAGGGTAGGGCAGGGTAGGACAAAGGCTACTTTTGAACGACGACAATATAAAGTAGGTGCGGAATTCAGAGTCGCGAGCAGAAAGCAGGTTAATTTAATAAAACTATATTGAAAACGTAACTAATTAATAATTATTTAGTTTCTGAATTATATTTTAAACCTATATTATGTATATTAGAAAAAAAACTTTTCTCTGGTCTTAAATTGGGGTCACACCTGACATTTGAATTTTTCTAGTAAATAATATTTTATAGTATTAGCAAGAAGTAATAAATCTGGTCTATAACATTTATATTTATTTCAGGGAAGGAGGGGGATTTTAGCACTGTTACTTGTGCGACTGCTACCTGCCGGAATATCCATTTCTTCGCCCTAGTCCGGCCCGGTCGGTGTGACACTATCAGGAGCAAGACGATTGCTTCTAAGATAATTGTTGCTGCCCCTATTGAGGTGAATGAGGTCAATAATGTTTTTATGATTATCTTAATACATTCAACGTAGCAAAGCAGCTTAAAAAAGTAGTTCGAACAAGTAAACTGAGAAGAACATGTTCTGACGATGTAGAACAGATACTATCTTGTGTGATAATCTAATCAAACCTCAACAAATACTGTTTAGTTGTTTACCGTGTGGAGTACCAGTACCATACCAGTAGAATAGAATAGTAATAATAATAATAATATACTCATTATTGTACACCAATGAAAACAACACAAGAACATCACAAAAACATGGAATTGTAGGAACAAGAGTCGGCCTTATCGCTTAATGCAATTTCTTATAGGCAACCTTTGGATAGAAATAATGTTAAAGCTGGTGGAAGTTTGAGGTGCATTTAGTACATACATACATAATAATAAACATACATATATACATATAATACACATACATTCAAATATATATACATGTAATTGAATATATACATATATATATAATATAATAGTACCTCCCCTGTACCGGGTGTTGTAAGAATTGACTAAGGTACCAGAACCGAAAGATGGCGGTAGCGGCACGCTTTTTGGGGAGGCCTACATTCGGCAGTGGATTTAGAATGGCTGGTATCATGGTGATGATATTCGGGCATAATTTTTTTTTTGTTTATTTCTTTTTATTTATATTAGTATTTTGTAAAACTTTAGTTTATTTCGGGCATTAATGTAATAATAATTTTCAAAATCAATTACTATTGTCCTATTTTAGAATAAACACACTATATATAGAGATTTTGGGACATGGTAGAGCCTAATGACCTGCAATACGGTTTTGTGTTTTGTGAACCTGTGCCTATGTAGTCTCCCACAATTAACATTTTAGACTTTATTTACAACGCCTCAAATTAATGGTAAAATGTGTAACTTGTATATATGGTGAGTAATAAATTTTATTTTATTTTTATTATATTTATTTCATTCATCATGGCGTTTCCGATGTTGAAACAGATAAGATTTACATAGAAAAGAAGCAAATATTTTTATATTCTTCAAGTTATCGAGAGCGATTAGTTTGCGTTTAAACCAGTTCAATATCCCAATATCTGGCTCCGAGCCAGATTTGATTCCAGATTTATGACGACAAATAAGATACTATAATGAATACTATATAATAGCATTAATCGCACTGTATGAAAATTTCACTGTGACAATTTCACAATGAACAAAATCCTGACAAAATGCAAGTGCTCGGTGGCACAAAATTAGTAAATAATAATTAGCTAAATAGTAAAAACTTGGATTTGATAATATTTACAATTATTTTCTTTAATGAGGCATTTTGGCATTTTCTCGTTTGTTTATGACGTAATCTGAATGAACAATTAATTCGTGCTGCTTTTTCGGCCGCCTTTCAGTACAATTCAGTTTTCCCTCCTCTTGTCTCACTGCATACCTGCCCAGTTCCGGTGCAGTCAAATACTCACCATATAACCATAATCAAATAATATTCCTATTTATAACAGGCCCTATGGCGCAGATGGTATTTTATGCACCAAAGGCCGTGGGTTAGACTCCACCAACAGCAAATATTTATATGATAAATATTTGTATTTGGTCTGTGTTTTTATATGTATCGACTATTATATTTGTGATTCCTGTGTGGTCTGATGTCCGTTACACAAGTGCTTAATGCTATTTATTAATCAGGTCAATATATGTAGGAGATGAGGTGTGAATGTATTAACTATATTTTTTTTAATGTACATAAATACCGCAAAAGACTTAGTTTAAATAATCTGCAAATAAATTGTGCCCAAAAATTAGTTTTATTAAATATGTACTAAAGGGTGCAAGTGTTTCATTTCAAAATTTTCATAGTGAACGCACAAGTGTTTTCTTTTAGACGTTTAGATTTTATTTGTATATTTATGTTAAATTTTATATCGACGTTTCGATTACCTTACGGCAATCCTCTTAAAGAGCGAAAGATGTATTGAAAAGTGTTTTTAACATGTAAAATTATGAAAAAAGTGATTTTATTATGATAGTGAACGCATGTTTCCTTTTAGATCCATAAAAATTGTAAAAATCTGTTTGTAATTTCATGTTATTTTATAAGAAATTGGTATGGTAATCTTATGTAATTTCGAAAGTTATGAGGAAAGTGAGTAAAATAACTGATTTATTAGCACTGTTTTTCTTTGTATCGATTATATGAGATAAGGTATCTACATTAATAACAAGCAATTAACAACCCACAGTGCCACACAACAAAAACACATTCAGCTAACAGATTTATTAATATCTGTCAATCATATCAACACCAATTGGTCGTCATAACTCGGGAACGGTTTGATTTGCGCTGGATCGGTCGCGATGTAGTCGTGTTAGAGCCACCTGATATTGAATATTGGATCCGGGTCAGGTGGTTCTACTCACCCAACAAATAGCGGATTGGTTTACCTCACAATAAATTCGCCTCAGCTATTTCTATAATTGTAACACTTACTATTTCTTAAAACTGACAGGAGAACAGCATTATTTTGTAATAAAACTAATAAAAATTACGGAATGTTTATGCTTAATCTCCCTCCTGAGTAATTCGATTCCGCGCAAAAATACTTGACTGGAACTGTGTACACGAACAAACCATACTCACTCTCCCCACAGTCCCTTTTGATATTGCCATCACATTTTTTCGTCCTTTCAAACGCGGTTTTCTCAAAAATACCCACCCATCATAGGGGAAAGTTATCGCCTTTTCCTTCCTTTAAGTATATTTTTGTGAGTTAATAAAAATGGGATCGAGACCCGAAATCGTTTTAGGAAATTACATACGTTACTTCAAAAGCACTACCATTGAACGAAATAAATTAATCCGGCGAATTCACTTTTAAAAAGGTATTACTTTTAAAAAGGTCCGACTAGCCTGTCCTTTTAGTATGCCTTCGTTAATATGACTAATGATGATTTATTACCTCACTCCAGACAAAGCGATGGATTAAGTAAGACTGATATTGCATTAGTGTGCAATTTTTCAGTCTTTCGGGACTAAATAATTATAACGGTTTTATTAATAAAGTAACGTCAACTTGTCATATTTCGTCTCAAATATTAAAGTAAGTTTTTAAATCGATACATTATAAAATAAATTGTCTACAATTTGTTATTATAACTGGAATAAAATTTACATCAAAATGTAATAGGCATTAAAAATGTTATAGACATTTTGTGATATTCAGAGACTTTCTTTTCTACCCTCTGAGAATCATACGTTTCTTAATAGATAGACCAAGACACCAAATATTATCTTTGCTTCATCAAATTGTTATATGACCTATATATTTATAAATGCTGTGTTTTATAACTATATCAATGACATTACTTAAACTTTAAATGGTGCGCAAAATATACGAGGTGTAAACAAAGTTTCGAGGAAGCCTTTAGCTACAATAGATGTGAAAGTGCAATCCCCATCCGAAGCAAAACCCACTGCTTTTAGTGATAACGCTGAGCACTAAATAACAAGTTCAGTTTTACAAGCTTTTAAGAGATGAAGTTTAGATGTCTTTGGTACAAAGTTTATTGGAGTTCCGAATACTGACCCACGCTTGTTGAAACGTTACCCCATAAAGGATTGCAAACGTCGCCGTGTTGTGTCGTCGCTACTGCGCTCACACTGCATGCCTCGAATGTGGAAAGTACTTAGACGCTATACAATACTTACTAGCGCAATCAATACTCTCGACCTCGTGCTCGTAATTTTGCTACTGTCAACAGGCGAAACATTGTGACGCTTTTAGTAGAACTCGTACATTACGTATGTTGAAAATTGGATTAAATGTTTCTCATAAATACCGCTCGTAAAATAAATTGATTGCAAATATTGGGACCGGTTAGGTTAAGTTATGCTATTTGTTCATGGTGACAAGTTTTAATATTTATAATATCTTTTTATGGAAAACTTACTTCGTTTTTTTTCAATTTCTATTGGATTATAATATTTCTGACATTAACACGTTCACTACTCATAATAAAACTACTAGTATAACGGCTTAGAAACGCAGTTTATCTACATTTTCTGTTCAAAGTTTCGGTTACCTTGCGGCAATCTTGAGAACGGTTTAGTTTAATCCTGTTGGATTTCATATAGTATTAATTTAAATCTGAGACTTCAATTTTAAATAGTTTATAAACCCGTAGAAGTAGACCTCTTACGTACCTCACTCTCATCTCTTTCTGCCGCCAACAAGCAGTGTTTGCATTACTGTATTCCGGTTTGAAGGTTGAGGAGAGGCAGTGAAATTACTGGGTAAATATGACGTTTTATATTTAGTTAACATGGTTGGAGACATACTAGTGATAGCTTTGTAATGACAGGAGTGTCTTTAGGCTGCGGTCACTTTTATCATCAAGCGGACCGTATGTTCGTTTGCTGAGTTCATAACGCGCAAAATAAAGGAAGGGATTAAAACTTGCACGACGGTGTCTTTTTCAGCTGCTAATTAAACATATATACTAATTTATTTTGAACGTTTTAACGAAAGAAAAATACTAAAATATATTTAAGATAATATTTACTAACAACAAATCAACTTGTCACAGGTGACACTCGAACCTACATCGTTCCCTTTCCAGGCTTGCCGCAATCTTCAGAACGGCTTAGTTTTATTCAATTGGATTTCTTATGATATTAATTTAAATTTGAGATTTATTGCCTTGCATAAATTTACTTGACCAGGTCTTGATTACTGGACCACGTTGTCATCTATCAAATATTAAGAAACTATTTTTTTAATCTCCTGTAGCTATCTGGTTTCTAAAACAGAACCATTAAGACGAACTCAGTGGCAAGGAACGGTTAATCATCGACAGTTTTACTGGCTGAATCTTTTCTAGTGGCTCGCCTAATGAACCTGCAGGAAACTTAGTTTTGAAGCCCGTCTGGTGCTGACAGATCAGTTTTAAGAGGCTACTCATTGACTAAGTTTTTCAGCGACTTTTATGATCGCATCGGGATATTATCAATGGTTTAAAAGTGAGTTATATAAATTTCATAAAAATATTTTTGAGCTTCAGCTTGATCTGCTGGCAATCCGTTAGTAACTTTTAAAGCATATTATGTATATAAGTTTTATTTGATGGCTTTTCTAAATACTTCAGAATTTCTAAAATTTCAATTCACCACTTTAGTTCATATTTATGTATTATATTAATCCTAAATATTTCTCAAAGCTAGCATAAAATACATATCAAGCGGTTTGTTAAGCTAAAAGCATGAACAGTACTAAATTTAATAACCTTGGTTAACATATTATAACAGATTATGAAATAAATATACATTTAGACTTATTTAAATATAAAAACAATTTAGAATATCTATCACAAAATATTATAGAAAAAAAGGGAACTTGAGTCGCTCCAAAAATTTTCATCAATTACAAAACTTCGTAAACTAAAAGTCAGGCAAATTGTGAATATATAAAAAAAATAAAGACGAGCGTGTTATATAACGGACGAAATATAATTGATTACAATTATAGTTATTATATAATTGATTACAAAGCCATATAATTTATGGGTATACACTAGCCACTCATTCCAAGATACATAGTAAACTTTTACCCCTTTGATTCCGTTACCAGGGGTTATTCTATTAGTGGTATTGGAAACTTATTTGCCTTTCACCGTATACAAAACAAATTGCTTGCAATAAAAAAATACTTCAAGTATAGGTTAGATTTAACAGCATATAGTAAACAAAATTTGATTCAAATTGGTCTGGTAGTTTAGGAGTTGAAACCGGATAAACAACGAAACACAAAATTTTTATTTATTAAGATTGGAACGGTATATATGAATTATGTTATATAACGTTTGCGGAAAAAACATCCGGTTCCCATGGAAATGTGTTAATCGTCTATCATGGTTTATAGGAATTCAGTCCATAAGGGTGCAAAAAAGGGGTTGAATGTTTCTACGAATATTCTTTAAAATGTTCCAATATGTATTTGAAAATAAAATTAAACAATCTTATCTTCAAAAAGTCCTTAAAAAGTAATATTTAAACTTTCTAGAATGTATTTATATCGGCCGGCCGTGAGGTACCGGTAGAGTAGAATAGTTAATTCTCCTTTACTAGATATCGTAAGTGGCGACTAAGGTCAGAACCGGCAGATGGCGGTATATCCATGCAAAAAAAGTCAGCTCAAATGCACAGGGCGGGAATGGGCAGCAGCATCCCTGTCGCGAAAGCTGCACTCTGCGATTGCCAACACGCTTGCCCAGCATGGCAATTATGGGCAACATACCCCTTTTTTTGGGGAAGCCTATTATGAAACTTTCTATACAATTATAGTGTGTTCAAATGTTTATTATTTTTATGAAATACCGAAGGAGGGCCGCTCGTCTTATTTATTATTTTGAAGGATTTAAAAATATATCACGATTGAAAACTAAAATTTTAACGGGTCTGTATTGCTTTTGCTAGCGTTCATGTCTTGTCCGCAAAAGGTCGCGGATTTGATGCTCACCCAGGACAAATATTTATATGATGAAAATTTATATCTGTCCTATATTTGGGTGTTAAATATGCATTATGTTTGTGGTTCCTCCGTTGTCGTATGTCTGTATACCGAGTGCCTTAAGAGACTTTTATACATAGTAGTATAAGTAGCATATTTCATAGGTCAAGCAATATCGTCCGCTTTAATTTAAATAAAAATATTTCATTGTCCATGCATAAATAACGACACGTATGTCCTTAACTTCGCCCTTCACAACTTTAAAATTCGCAACTTTTCATACCAAAATATATCTCTTGCGGTACAAAAATATCGAAACGTCAAGATTCAGACGCCACCCATGATAAATGGGAAGGCTGCGTGATTCACCGCCAGAGTTTCGCTAGAGCGTGATCCGAGTAACTGTCGACGATATATAAGTCCAGTATCTCCGAACACATTAGTTTTTTTTTTTATTAGAGCAGGTCGACAAACTATCAAACTGTCCGCGTGATAGCAAGCGTCATTGCAGCTATAGACACTCGTAATATTACAAGGATATCACTAACGCGTTGTCGACCCTATAACTTGAGGATATTATGCCACATTACCCAGTAAATTCATTACCTGTCTCAACCTTCAGACCTTAAATAGCAATGCGAACACTGCTATTTGGCGGTACAAATAAGTGAGAGTGAGGTACCAATGCAGACCTTTGTATAAGGTCTCTTGAAATGCCTAGTCTATTGAAACGCAATTTTTATATCATGCATAAGACGCCACTATTGAATACAGAACTACCTAAGGCTTTACTAGGAAAATTGGAATTCTAAAGACACCTATAAAGGTATTTTGATTGCTACGTTAGGCAGGTGTGTCCGCGATGGGGTTTCCGCTGCCCATCTCTCTTGCATTTAAATTACGCTGTATCGAATTCATATATCTATCGGTTCTGGGGCCTATTCTACTAAAGTGCTACCCTGTAGATAGCGAACATGAGTAAACAATCATTTTTTTATTTATAATTTTTACTGAGTCATTCAAAGTATTTGTCTCGAGTATTTAGTTTTAGTAGCCAATATTTTTAGTTTTAGTATCTGATGACTGTTGTGATGAACTAAATAATAATAATAAATCAGATATCTGTTAAGGATACCAAAAAGTAGAGAAATTACCAATATATAGATACTTAATTACATATAAATATTGCGAATGTTGCAGTGGGTTCCAGCATAATAATATAGCATCTCCGTATGAAGCCACTTATTGCTACCACACCTGCCTAGTGCAGCAATTATTGTCAAAATTCCTCCTTTCTTGAGATGGCCTATGTCAGGCAGTGGACGTTCTACGTGGATATAAAGATGATCTTAACCGATATAATATATAAAATAGAGACCACGCTCTGGCTAAAGCATCATAGGTCGTCTTTATCCAAGGATAGACGTTTAACCAGGATCGCACTGATCGGCCGTATTGGAAAACTCCTGGGATAGTGTTACGTTCAAAATTAGAATCAGAGGACGACTGATACAATAATGTTGGTTATGCCTAAGTATTTTTTTGTTGTAATTTATGTATTTTTATAGGATAAAATATATGTATTTTACGTTTTCAGCTTAAATTTTCCCAATAATTAATATTTAGAAGTGTGACCTCCGAAGTACGATCCCGATGATAAATGTCGGAGCTGCGTGATTCACCAGACGTATATACCGCAAGCAGCCCGAAATCACAAATATCATACTTAAATAAATATAAATAATACACAGCGACAAATAGAAATATTGATCATAGAACTATTTGTCCCTTGTGGGAATCGAATAAATGACATTTGGCGCACAAGATGGGATCACTAACATCTGCTGCTTGGGCTAGTCGATCCTTATTAATAATATCTTCACCCGATCACGGTTTCATGGAGACTATAGATCTTTTCTACACATATCTTCGACTTAGACAGTCCACCATGAGTATGTCCGCCAAACAGTCTACCTTTACGTTCTAAATACTCTCTACATCTCAATGATAATATCCCTATATCACCGTCCTCTTATATTCTTTGAGCATTCTCTGAAATTTAGTTTTACATAGTTGATACTGCATAAAAATGTAATTTCAACCGCATTTAATTGATTTCATGGTCCACCTGCATAGTCATAACTCACTACCAGTGAAGAAACTAGAATAACATCGTGTATAGCCAAACTCGCATCTTCTATCAAGTGTATGCTTGTTGAGTACTAGCAGTACCCCGCGGTTTCATCATCATCATCGTATCCGCCATAAGACGTTCACTGCTGGACATAGGCTAAGCCAGCCAATATTAAATAAATAATAGCTATAGCCAAGTAATAAAAAAGGACCGGCTGTATGCGGCCTGTGTTCAGCGCGATCCTGCGGTTTTAGTCAGATCGTCTGTCCATCATGCAGGTAGACGCTCTACGCTACGCTTACCGGTCTCCGTCCAGTCGGTTACGTGGTCTCCATTCCAGAACCTTAAGACTCCATCGGCCATCGATTCTGCGTACCAAATTCACTGCCCACTGCCACTTTAACTTACTAATCCGCCTGGCAATGTCGGACATTGCCGCGGTTTCACCCGTGTTAAATTGAAGAACTTTCATACTAACTTTGCACTTAGTGATTTCAAATAAATATATTTAACGCGTGTTTCATGACTTTCATAATATCAGTCATCGGAAGGTAAGCGCAGCTTCGCGATAGGGATGCTGCTGCTCATCCCCGTCCTGTGCATTTGAGCTGACACTGATAAGGATTTTTATACCGCCTATGACGGTTTCGTTAACTTAGTTACCTCTAACGACACCTGATACAGGGGAGGTACTATTCTACGCTGCCGGTGCCACACGGCTTATCTATATGATTTTTTCATTTCAAATAATTTAACTGGCTTAAAAATTGTGTTTCCACTGGTACAAAGAAACCAAAAGTATCGCGACATGTCGAGTCTTGAACACCTCTCGATGATAAATGTCGGGGCACGTGATTCACCGCCTAGCGCCTGTATCTACGCGGCCAGCCCGTGGGGCCTCTGAATTATTTTTATGCATTGAAAGAAAAGGTCGACTTTGAGTTATTGACTGGAAACAAATGTATTACTCGCACCCACATATATTATGGTAAGCTATCCTCTGAAATAAAATGCGTGGCCTTTAACAAAAATGTTGCGAAAATAAACACTTGATACTTGAACGTCCCAGCGCGTTTAATGTTGACAGATGTCATAAACACTTATTTTCCTAGTAACATTGTTCTGTAACCAGTTAAAGCACCTTGGGTTTAGCACGACATCTGCGTTGTGTTATTTATTTTTTAATAATAATAAATTCCCACAACATCTCATGTATTGACCTTGCTCCAATTTACGCTTATCTTTTTTATAAACTAAATGATAGACGTTTAACGATAGTAATTAACGGCGTAAATATTTACACAATAATCATTACCATATCAAATGAAATGATTTTGAATTTTTTTATGAGGTTTTTCTTCTCTTTTCTTTTCACCTCATACAAAGGTCATTTGCATTGGCATCTTACTCTCGCCTATTTCAACCGCCAAATAGCAGTGTTTGCATTGCCGTGTTCCGGTTTGAAGGATGCGAAAAACAGCGATGTTCCGATAATGCTAGTATGTGACATAATATCTTCTATCATGCGGACTATATGTTTATATGTCGACCTGGTCTAAAAAAAATCATTTCAGGGTATTGCTGTGCAAGGCAGGCATGTTGGCATTATATTAGAGCGATGTCAGTAAAGTTGGATATACTGCCATCTGTCGATTTCGGCACCTCAGTTGCCAAATACGACTCCTGGTCTTGAGAACTTACTAATAACGGATTTACTACAATTATATGGTAGTAAATCCGTTATTTTTTTAAATTAAATATTATTTTTCATAGAAGTGATTAATCATCATCATAGACTTAGATAACTGTTTGATTTGTTATCCAACGATATTTCTGAAAACATTGTGACTATGGTCACTCCAGGTAAGAATGGTGTTTTGAGCCACCAAAATTGAAAACCTTGCCTGTCTTGTATTATAAACAATAGTATTCTTTCACTAGCACTGAAACATTACCATACCATAATTTCTATGTCAAGGTAAAGCTGCTCAAATAGATCCCATCTTTTGAAATTTTAAGCATATATTTAATAATTGCTGGCTGAAATTCCATTCCCAGCTCGCTGTTTGCTGCGTATCTCTAATTAGAATACGTTGAATGTATCTGCATAAGCATCAGCGTTATTGTAAGCTAAATTAGTCGCTAAGGCTCACATAGGTCCTACATAACCCCACTCTACAAAATTTATGATCTCAACGTGACATGTGGAAACCTCGGAGGCTAAATTTTAATTATGTTTCAAGATAATGTACATTCGTGTTCTTTGCGCATTATTAAAATTACCAAGAGTACATACATATTAAATTAATAGGTACACCTAACAACACATGTAAATAAAACCATTACAATAGTGTCATCGCTTTTCTTAACCATTTTGAACTTGCCGCCTTATCCACAGAACTTCATAGATAATATCACGCCTGCCAGCGACATCTTTAAAGCTGTCACTGTCAGTGAGTGTCAAAATAGAGAAAATAGAAGTTATGTTTACTAGCTAAATACCAGATCGAATAAAGTAAAACATGATAAAAAATAATATGTAGACCTGAAGTAAAGACTTGAAATGTTGTTTTTTTGTCTTTACAGAAAACCGCAATTTCGCCTTTATTTCACTCATCAGAGTCTACATATAAATGTATAAGCCCTAGAAATACATTGCAAATATTCTAACTAACCTTTGTGTAGTCGTAGTTTAGTAGCCAATACAGATATAAAACATAACACAACTCTAATCGAGACCGAATGCTTGTTACCAATGTCATATGCGATCAATGTCAAAATACCACGCACCAGTTTTATGTAAGCCCTCTGGAGTACAAATATAATTTGTACGTGATATTTTCTCTATCTATAAATTAGAGATATTCATGTGTATTTGTATAACTTTTTATGTATATTGAAAATGTCTGTATGATAGCCTAGCTTGTACTTGACCAAATATTTTTCTTACCTCACCTCCTCCATTGACCTTTGTGTTATACCGCGAATAAGATAGATCAAAACTCGTATGATTTCCGAGATATTCCTTTTTTAAAATGCTATTGTTTTCCACTTCTATCATTCTTTAGACAATAGGAAGGTCAGTAATTCAGAGCGTTGGTTTAGATCTATTTATTATTATTAGTTAAATTATAAAACTACTCAAATTAAAAAACAAATAAAATCTAAACTTATTTTCTAATTTAGCTGTCATTATATATCAACAGCTTAGAATCTCTTTTAAACTATATATTTATTAACTACTTCTTTATTTTATAGTTAGGTAATAGTTAAACTATTACCTAACTATAAAATAAAGAAGTGCTCGCGCCATTAGCATGCTACCGGCATTATGAGTGCGCACGCGCTCGGTTGGCACATATTACTATTTATTGCATATTACATATTACATTGTGTTTAAAATTTTAATAGTTTTTTGCATATTATATGAAAAAAAGGGTAATTATAACAATGAAAAAATTAATACGGCCGCTCAAACCCTCGTAGGATCACTTTGTTTATTTTCCCTGATACACAAAACGAGGATATATTTGAACAAATTAAATGTTTTAAACTTCATTTAAAAATCACATTACGACCCTCGTCAACCTCCGCCTGCTCATTTTAGCTTATAAAGAGATTAAGTGACATTCATGAGTAATTTATATGTGTCGAGGAAAGTAAAAAAGTGCTTAGAGCAACCCATTTATACGCACATACAAACGTAATTGCCGGAGCGGTGATACAAAGCTACTCCCTCATTAGCGGCTGGGGATAATTTAAATAAAAAATCAGTAATTTAATGTTTTGGACACGTTATTTAAACGCGCCTTATAATATCATATCAGCCATTAAAAGTCCACTGCTGGACATAGGCCTCTCCAAAAAAAGAAGTATTTTTTTGCTTGTAATTGCCGCGCTGGGCAAGCGTGTTGGCAATCATTTCGGATGGATACACCGCCATCTGACCGTTCTGGTTTTTTAGTCGCTTCTTATGTCACCTAGTGCAGTGGGACGTACTATTCCACTCTGCCGATACTTAATGGCGAATAGCACCTGATAATGTGCAGTATTTAAAAGATTGGCGTTGACTATAGGCTAATTTATAGTGAAAATAAGTAAAATCTGCACTTACTGCCGAAGTAAACTTTGTCAATGTGAACTGCACTTCAGAGTCTATCACAATTCACACGCAAGGTATTTCTCTAAAGCGCTTCGCCCAGTTATTATGTCACAATTAATGCACTTGCGGCATACACAGTTACTGACTATAATCCAACCTATCATGTCACAGAACCTGCATCGCGCTTGCAAAGTTTTCATGACGCTCCGACTTTATACAAGTGCCCGGCGCATAAGTTTCGAGGGCAGTGAGTCGACCACTTGATTCCGCAGAAGATACTCCTTTTCGCTGATTTAGCAATATACTACGTCTCGCTAAACTTAGGACACCTGAAATATAATTTATTTACTTCACGAGGTAGGCAACGCACTCGCGATATCCATGCTATGAGAGATATCTTTTGTCTTATCTATTAGATTTGAGTTAGGAAGCTACGTTACATGTATTTAGCTATATTTTTCATCAATGAATTATGCCTTCTCAACTCTACACATCTCATTGTAAAAAATACGACAGAAACCGTTCTTTTATATGGTATTCGTATATTAACTATTAAAAATACTTGAACGCTGTACATGTTAGCGTTGTTTCAAATATCTTTTCCTTTATTCTTTTTTGTATAAGGAAAACGTACAGTACGTAACGTACGATTACAACGTATAGAGGTAGGTATATTCATTTAAACATTTACATCTAATTTATTTCCTTAAAAATTATTATGCCGCCTGGACATTATATCTCCCATGCTTGTTATCAAAATTACGTGTCGTATAAAAGAATTGCTATAATTTGTAGAACATCTCGTTTTCACCTTGGCCGGCAGTTTATCCAGCGTTATTGTTACAAGGTTATAAGAAGTTATGTGAGGGTACTAAAAATAATAACAGCGGGAAGGAAACCGCCTCGGAAACGGAAACGTTGGCGTTGACACGCGCGACTCTCAAATTGTCGAGTACAGTCATGTCACTACAGACCGAACATTCGACTCTCGGTTTCGATTTCAAGCGGTCAAGTTTTATTTCCAAACATAAAATTTATGATATACCTTCTCTTTCTGATATAAAAGTGAATAAGAGTTAAGGCCTAGAAGACAAATATTTATAGACAATTGAAATATTTCATATATTTTTAACATGTCACTTACGATACTTTTTGTTATTCTATTAATAAGGCACTTTAATTCCAATGTTTGCATTCTTCAAAATTATTTTGTACAAAACTTGCAATAAAATTAATACTATAGCATTGATTTTTTTAATTTATATTTCATCTTTATGATGACTTCTGGATATAAACCCACCCTGGATACAAAACGCAATCCATGGTACTTCTGAGATAATGTAGATTGGTTTAAGACTACAAGTTCCATCTTCAAATCAAAACTTTTTTGTCATCAAGTTTACACAGCGAGGAGCCACTAAATAGGAAACTGGGATTCTGACCAGACCTATTTGTGCGGAACCTTGGTGAACAGAATGGTAATCTAGTTTTACTGCAATTCTCACATTTCAGGAATATCTAAACTTTTCAATAGTAATCATTAGATCACCAATTCCTCACTGCTCAATATAATATACAGATTTAAAAAGTCTATTCGTTACGTAAATTCAAATCAGCCTTAATTTTTAAGGTTTTACAAATCCTCAACAATGGATCGAACTACATGAAGGTCTTTGTTTGCATCTGCCAATGGCTCTAATCTGTCATTGGAGGGACACAACAGGGTTTAACGTGCCAAGTGTTTGTCGTGCACGACATAAACACGTCTAATGCGATCGTTAGCGCCATTGTTTGAGCAGCTCGTGTCCAGTGTCCAAGCACACGGCCATTTATCATGCGAAGCCTTATGAGGGCCACCTTGCAAGTAAGACAGCTCAAGGAACGCACGCCTTTGGCCCACGCCGTAATTACTGTGGTTAGTTGGAGTTCTTAGTACACTGTTAAGTCACGGACGATCATAGATGATAGAAACACGCAAGAGCATAGTCTCATAACATAATGAATACGCTTGGTAACATCCGCAAACCGCTCACTGTCAGACAAATGCCTCCCCAAAATGAGGGAATTTGCGAATAATTGCCGCGCTGGACAAGCGTAGTGGCAATCACAGAGCGTAGCCTAGCGAAGGGAATGCTGCTGCCCAGTCCCTCCCTGTTGTATTTGAGCTATACTGTTTCGGTTAGATATACCGCCATCTGTCGGTTTCCGTACGTCAATCGCCTCTTACAATATTTGGTACTGCGGGAAGTACTATTTCGCCAAGCTAACTGTTTTAGTTGTAAGTAGAACGAAGTATCACTGCTGTAACAGTTTGTTAAAAGTGTCTTACCTTATGTAGGTAATAGGCGAATTTATTTTACATGACTCCATAAGCGCCACGGTGAACAAACAATAACAGTGAATTTCCAAAGTTCACATATATTAATTTGAGCGTTGAAATTAGGTCGATGAACTCCACTGATTTGATTAGTTTCTAAAGCGACTAATCGCCCGTGTGCGGTCGCCCGATATCCCTGAATGGTCTAGAGCTCGGCTTTTGTCCCGCCGACAATGACCGTCTTCGTCTCGCCGTTTAGTGCGGCGAACACTCCGCAAATTAGTTTATGAATTATAGCTGCGTAATTTTATTGTTCCTTCCTTCCTTGTGTATGTTCTCTATTGATCCATTAGCAATATTACATGAAAGAAGACTCACTCGCATAAAGTGATACTAACGGGATTGCAATTACATATTTAATGCAAACCTTTTTTATACTTGCATTTAATTATAGCAGCAGCTAGCAGAAGAAAGTCATAAGAAAAATGAGATCTTACGATTCTATATTGTAGACCACAGCAAGCGCAATGTAGGTCCACTCACGTCTGGTTCACCAAGTATAGGTTCTGACCAGAGCCGCAGGATCGCGCTGAATGCAGGCCGCATACTACCGGTTCTCTTGTAGAGGCCAACATCAATAGTGAACGTTCTGCCGCTGATTTAATGATGAAACTTTGGTATGACACACTCACTTCCGTTCGAAAAAATAAATAACGCTTTATACGAATTTATAGAAAAAAAGTTACTTCCTCTCGGGAACATTGTAATATCTCGAAAAAGAGACCTGAATTTATTTCATTAAAAACCATACGTTAAGTTTAAATCATGACGTTTTCTTTTCAAAGTCCAATAAGAAGCGTCGAAAGAAAACTTCGGTGGCAATTTTTAATTTGAGCGAGCCGTCTAGAAGTTTTTAAGGGAATTTCCAACTTGTGTTGGTAAGTTGAATATTAAACGTTTCGTTTTACTCATTTGTCATTCGGAATAGGTAGTATTGCTTTGAATCTGGAATATGACCATAAATATACCGAATATTCTGTTTGCACCTCCAGGTCACGCCTCTGGGAAATTATGCAAATTATCAATTAAATAATAAGTTACGTCCCAGTTTCGCTAGTGAGCCTAACTCCTGGGACTTGTCGACTATTCTTCTGGAATATCAAATGGAAGACTCTTCAAAACAATGACTTATTCAAATTAGGTTGTATTTGCAAAGTTTTATTGTCTTAGTATATTTAGACCAGTAATATTCCAATGTACCTTCTTGCCATAAATGTGCTTCCAAAACATTATGTACAGTCTACAATAGTATACTTGTTTGCATAGCTTAAACTATTATGATACGTGGAATCATGTAATAAACCTTATTATCATGTACAAACAACTATTATTGTTGCAGCCCTTATGACATACATATCCTATGCGGTGTCAATTTGACCGATAGTGTCAATTTGAAATTAGCAAAACATCTTTTCACTGCAATAGTCAATCTCATCAAATTTTGCTACAGGAAAGTGCATGATTTTTGCAGTTAATTAGTCACAAACAGTCACCTATTTTGTCTATTTATTTAATCTACATATCATAGTAATATCATATATCCAAAATAAATGTTTGGGTTATACCAAACTCGCCAGTTTTCCACAAACCTTTATAATTTCCGATTTACGCGCCCGCTGGGCTGCGGCCGAACAATAAAAAACAATTTATTTTTTTGCCGCACACTTTTTTCATTAGCAAACAAGAATGACGTGTAAAACAAGCGCTCGCAGTGACGAGGGTTCCTCCGTAAATAACCGAAGGGAAGTCATTATCCCATTGCGTATGTATCCCGTTATTTAAAAAAAGGCTTTCATTGAATGTCGTAGCAACACTAACCACAACAATACATGGCTTAGTAATTATTACCGCGTATTTCTTTTCTCACGTGTTCGCCTCATCATCATCATATCAGCCGTTGGACGTCTATTATTGGAGGCCTCTCTTGGAAAAGGGGATTTTTGTCCATAATTGCCGCGCATGGCAAGCGTGGTGGTAAAAAAAAATATGAGAAACTTTATTTTTTATCACTCCTATAAATTAGGCAACCAACATATATTAACTTATTTAACCGATTTAATAAAGTACAATTTTTATGAGAAGTATAATTATCATTTTCCTCTACATTTATTTAGTCTACTCTCAATATAAATATCTAGAAATAATTAATTAATAATATATTAAATATAATATAATAACTTTACATTTTATTTAAAAAGTCTAAAATACAAATGCATCTTGAACTTTTTCATTACCTGTACAAAAAGTTTGTAAATGCACTATCCAGGGACGTAATTAATTGAAACTGGCTAGAAGAGTTCCGAAGTAATAAAAAGTTAGTTGAAAGAATTCGTCTTCAGTCTTCCTGCATTTTAAGTGTTTCATGAAAAACGGTATAAGAAATACTTTTATTCTGTACATAGGCACCTTAATTCTTCCTACTAATATCAACGACAAAGGGTTAAGGCTCAAATTTTGGATTAGCTGGGAGATATGTTCAGTACCATACATAGTTACTGAACAGTCTCCACATGTTCCATCTTATTTGTTATACAGCTATGGTCCACTTAATAAAAAAGTACTTTTACATGGAAATAAATTGAAAATATAAGGAAATAAATGTATAATTTTCCTTGAGTTATTTCCATTTCTCGTTGTTCATATGTTATTTTTAGAAATTTCAATATATCCTTGGAAAGTATTTCATGTAAGAAGAATATTATCGCGTGTAATTTTCTTATATTAAATAAATCACTATCTTTTCGTTTTTAGATTTCTATTAAATAATTATATTTATAATGCCTTTAAATAAATAAAAAAAGCAGATTTTTTATAGCTACATTTTACGGCGCTAATAGACGTTCCCGCGTTGACCGACTCACTCGAAGAAAATGTTTGTCCAGTAAAATAATTCTGAAACACAAGTATATCAATTATATTATAAATATGTTTGATATTATATACCTCTGTTGTTCGTAACGCAAGAGCTGTAAGCGACTTATCACAGAGTCAGGAAAATCAAAAGGGGCACAAGGCGCTGCAGAACGTTCTCAGTGTAATCTCAGATTGGTGTCGGAAAACAAAATGAGTTCCAATGTAGATGAATGCTGCATAATTTCTTCACATAAAAACAATGACGCACTTTATTATTCTATTTACACGACAAACAACTGAATAGAGTAGACACTGTTAAGGATCTTTGAGTATTATTTGACACAAACCTAACATTCCAACTACACTTCGAAAACATCTTAAAAAAGAGCAACACATTTTCTTAACTAAAGACTTTAAATCACCATAAAAAATACTGCTTTTCTTTCTTGGCTTAGTAATAAGCATACTGGAATATTGCTGACCAGTCTGGAGCCTGTTTTTACCGGGTATACATAGATAACATAGAAAGATTGCTAAAAAGTTCGTTAAATTCTTTTGCCGGAGGCACAACGTGGGTCGTTTGCTTATCAGCTACAGTGAAAGGTTTACCAAGTTTAAAATGATCTCATTGTATGCCTGTCGCAAGCGGTATGGTTCGTTGTGCTTGCACAAAATATTTCACTCTTCTATCGAGTCACCAGATCTTTTACATTCTATTAACATTAACACACAGTACAAAATCCTTTTACCTAATACCTTCGCGTTAAGATTATTTTAAAAATAGATTCCTTACTTCTAAGAGGAAAATTCCTGAAAATCTGGCGGCTGAGGATGACTCATAAAATATCATAATCGGCTGAAGAGCATAAAATTATTCATCAAAATATTTTTTTTGCTTATATTCTTTATCATTATTTACGTCTTGTTTCATAGAAAATATAATAATTAAAAAAATAAAATAAATTAAATAAAACATGTCGTGTACACATATCCCAGGTTAACGTCAAGTCTATATTATATTTAATTATGAATTTTAGTATGTATGACAGTAATCTATGAATGTATATATACTAAATAAATAAATAAATAATTGTGTAAAATGTTGTGTGAATTTATTACTAAAATAGTAATACTAAATATCTGCATAATTTCTTTATAATTATTATATGAATACTACATTTAAGAAAATTTCCGATTGGTATTTGTAGTGGAAGTATTCTTTACATTTTTGTCGTTTAGTGAGCCATCAATCAATGTGAAAATGGGAATTATTACCTCTTCTGCGTCCTCTGTAATTACTGTTGTCTGTCGAGGTATATTATACCTCGTTACGCTGCTACGTATAATTAACAGGGCTTTTTTGAAAGTGAGCAATATCTTTACTATTTCAAACTTGACAGCAACAACTTAACTAGTTTGGTGCCTCACTTAACCTATTTGATCGAATGTTGTGTTATCTCTGCCAAGGTGTCAAAGTTAACAGTAATTTAATAAATCTACTTTAAAAAGCGCTTTATTTAACTTTCATATTTTGTTTACCTTATTTGGACCTTGGTTTATAATCGCAGGCAGTTAATTGCTAATTTCAATAGTTTTGCAAAGTAGCTTTGAGTTAAAACGGTTTCTTCGCAAGTAATGAGGTTTGTTAAACCAGATGTTGTCGGGTTTATGAAGGAATATTTTTTTTATGTTTTATTTTTTATATTGGCTATATACTTTTTAACCGAAATATACAAAAAATATACACAATTATCATTTACTTATGACTTGTTAGTGATCTTGGCCGATGGTAAAAACTGGTTGATTTTCTTGGGCAGTCTGAAGTATGTCTTGATTAAAATACGCTTTAAGTGTTGTATTCCTTTCAAGTATGAAAGTACAGCAGGCTGATGCTCAAATGGCTCTCTTCACTCTGTTTGTGCGACACATACTTACTGCTACTGGAAGTTTGTGGTTCTTTCGTACTTCCATGACAAGCTGGCATTTTGCTCGTTGTTACACAATGCATAAACGCGTGTATGAAAATCTAAATTTATATTTTATTACTTATTATTATTCGTAAACATACTTAACATCATTAATTAGGAATTAATGAGGAAGAAATGATAATATAAATTTAATTTTAGCTACCCTGATGTACGTAAATGTAATTATTTGCTCTTTTGAACTTAAACATTCCAACATTGTTTAATTATTCAAGTAAAAATTTAAATATCTTAAAGCTTCCCATTTTCAAGTTAAAATAGTTATTGTAATACTACTCTTATTTCTATTTAGTTTTGAGACTAGTATACAGAAAATCATTTTCAATTTTTGATCGTTTTCATCAAACGTAACATTATTCTTCGATGATGTGATTAGCACGGAATTTGGAAAGTCGGTTTTTAAAACATTCAACATAGCTTTTTTTTGAAGCACTGTACATTGGTCATGTTATCAGAGTTCAGATAGCTATTCTAAATTGTTTTGGTCATTGTCAGAAATTCCTTGTGCTCTCTGAAACAAAGATTTACTCACACTAATCCTCTATTAATTATAGTGTTATTCACCATATAAATACTTAATTGTATGTGTAAGATTCCGATAGACAGTTGTATTTAAGATTTGGTCCAGATTCCTGATAATAAATATTTAAATTTTTTACTGGTACAACACTGTTCAGTTGGATCACTGTCGCCTCATAATTTTGTTGGTCACAAAATTTTTAAATTTCATAAATGTTTAACGTGAGGACATAATTGAGTTTTAAAATCTGATGTTTATAACATACTAGCTGTGCCCGCGACTTCGTCCGCGTGCATTAGTTTCCTCGGGCACCATACCTTTTTACATTAACTTATATTAACATTAAATGTTATATTTATTTATACATATGAATCCTGCATAATAATTTTTAAGCTTCTAGCTCTAATTATAGCGATACTTCCATACAACTTTTCATCCCCCTTTTTGACCCCATACAACTCTTATGTCGAATGAAAAAGTAGCTTATGTCGTTTTTGAGGCATTAAGCTATCTGTGTACAATTTTATTTAAATCGGATCAGTAGTTTAGGCCTGATTGCATAACAGACAGACAGTTTCGTTAGGATTTAAAATATTAGTAAGAATTATAACATTTGTAGCAAATACAACATTTGTACATGATTAGCAAAAACCCCATTGCTTACCGGCTGGGTCACTCTGTTAAGATGAAAGTATCGGTGAGACAATAAAGATATTGTTTAGGTAGTCAACAGACAAATATTTCATTTTAAATATAAGCTAAACAGACAGACAGTTTAGACTTCGCTGTATAGAATAAAAATAAATCGTTTTCCTTTGTCTCTCGTCTCTATTTATGCTTAGATCATTTTAACTTTGCAACGAATTTATACGCGTTTTTTTATCAGATGAAATAAAATAAATTAAAAAAGAAGTTAATGAAGGTTTTAAGGTGATGTCGTAAATAAACAATGTTTTTTGCGAATACATTGTAAACGCTGGCTGGTGATCAAAATAATGTACTACAGTATTGTACACCATAAAAGATCTACAAAAAGTCCATCTCTCAGAAATAGCCCACATTAACAATTTTTTATCCTTATTGCACCCGTGTGAAGGGTCTCTAGTATACACTAAAACAAACATACAGAGACTAAGTTTGTATATACAAATATAGAATCAAATGTGGGTAACATTATATCTTTACATCTACGCTCTAGCATGTTGAATGTTAAATTAGACAGTAATACCGGTCAGGTATATAACCGAGACTATTTACCTTAGAGAAACAACCAAATACACTGTACTGTATATGCGACGTTGACTTCTGTTAAATAAATGACCAAAGCACTAATACTGGTGTTACAATTTTTTTTTTTTTCCTAAGTATTTGAGGAATCACCAATAAAGGCATACTTTCGCAACTCCAGGATTTCCAGCAAGCTTTGAGCGGGCACAGCTAAATTGTTATGGGAGACAAAATTCCGAACAAATAACATAGGAACCTGATGTAACTCTTCAAGTAAAGATGGAGTGACATTTGATCGATCATTTCTATTGAGTACTTAAGGCAATGTAATAAAACAAGCAAACATCATCATCATCAAAACAGCTGTAGAACGTCTACTGTTGGATATGGGCCCCCCAAAAAAAAATGGATTTGCCCATAATTGCAACGCTGGGCAGGCGTGGTAGCACAGAACGTAGCTTAGCGACGGAAATGCTGCTGCCCATCCCCTGACTATTACATTTTATTTCACTGATATACCGTCATCTGTTAGTTTCTTATACGCCTCTTACAGTTCTACTCAGCCGGCACCCCACGGTATACAATCTGCATCAAAAAATAAATATGTTTAAAAACTGTTTTTGCGTTATCTAACATTCTCAGTATTTAGTAAGCTCATTAACAATTCGTTTATAGAATTAAACCAATCAACGTGTTCATAACAATTGGCACCCATTTTGATGTTCCATAAAATTGTGACGGTGAACATTCGTTCCCTTATCACTGGTGTATCTCCGCATTTAGTCGTCACGTAAATAGAATTGGTCCCATAAAAACAAAAGGAGACGTCGCGTTGGTGCTTAGAATTCTAAGCCCCTCTGCGACAGCTCACGCACACAAACACAATTTCTTTTTCCTGTTGTAATAAACGTGCAGTGTTTGCACTCGTGGATAACCTGTTGACACGGCTCGTAGGGTGGGTGGGTTCACAAACAAAATGCGCTTTTCTCCTTTTAGGTTTGCATACAAATACTGTTGACTGTCTCTGGAAATATTTATGTGATTTTACATTCATTTTTGATCATTATAGTAACAAAAAGTTAGTTTCTATATAATTGCGGCACTGTGTAAAGACATCGTGAAATCTTGAAAAATAATACTGAATAGAACATCTAGTATGTTATCTATAGTTAGATGTTAAAGGAGCATTTTTCATAATTTTTCAAATAAATCCTTCAATTTATATAAAATAGTACCTATTTTCTTTTTATATATTTTTATTCAAATAACTGCTAGTTACCTATTTAACTAGCAGTTACTATAAAACTATAGCTTAATATGTTTTTCTTGTAAATTGTAAGTTTAAAAAAAGTAGAACAAGAACTCATGTGTTGTGCTAAGAACAGTCTTATACTGACAGCTAAACAAAGATATTAAAGTATCGAATCTATTGATTTATTTCAATTAGAGAAATAATCCGTAGGCTCGCTACAAAATGGCGTCAATCGACCGCTAATTTCGCACAATCAACTACATTAACGCTCCCAGCAAATTCTGCCCGTACATCGGGTGATACTGGAAATTGTTCGTTGTCTATAAATGGTACGAACAAGACCGCAGCCTGCAATTAATTATATTCTCATTTTGAAGTATTTTTTAGGGTGTACTCCATATAATAATGTCTAGCATTTACGCGTTCACAACTCATATAAAGTACTTTTTTAACGGCTTTATATCGCGGTTTAGTTTTACTTTTAAACCGGTGGCTTACTACTTTTTGAATTTGATTGATGCTACAAAATACATTCCAGACAAATAGAAATACGAGTGTTTTGTTTTACCTGAATAATAAAGTTTGTTAGACTGGCTCGATGGCACAGATACAGACAATAGTCATCCTATCTTGAGCGCCAAAGGTCGTGGGTTCGATTTTCACTCGGGGAAATATTTATATGATGATATTTGTGTTTTTTCTGTCTGTAATTAAGTAGTATATTAGTGATCCCTCTGTTGTCTTATGTCCGTAACACAGGTGCGTTATGTGACTTTTCACGGAGTCAGATCAATGTATTAGTTAATATTTGAATCTATTATTATAGTATTCAGGAGAGTAACTATAATATAGACAATTGTAAGGATCATTCATTAATCATCCATCTATAAATATACTAACAATCCACGTAGAATGTGGAAACGAAAGACAATTGCAAAAGTGTACACGAAAACGAGAATGGAACGAGACCGCTTCTGCACTGGCTCAAAAATGTCGAAAAAAATGTGAGGGAATCGTTCGGATAAAACAGTTTATCTCGGACGTTCGTCCCGTTGCTCGATCTCGCTGTCGCTGCATTGACGAAGTTGGAAAAACTTCAAACTAACCATTCAATTGGATAGACTAGCCGATAAGAGTACTCAAAAAAAATGTTTAAAGTAAAAGTAACCTTTACAACATTTTTCTATAGAGAATAAAATATAATTATTCTCAAAACACACTTAAATCAGATTCTTGAAAAAATATTTATCAATTCAAAATATTTGAAATAAATGTCCAAGTATTACTAATTTCAAATAGAAATATTTTAAATAAGATTTTCTCTGTTGCTTCTAAACAGCTTATTGCTTAGTGGTAGTGTTGCTGTGTACCGGTTTAATTTATTTATTTATAGTCCATATTATTTACAAGCCTACTGCCAACACAAATCTCTCACAAATTTCTAACAACGTTTAACAATAATTGATATGTGAATAAAACAAGGATATGAAAACATCATTAATACTACTAAAATACATATATTTAACAACCAGACACGGAAAAAACACAAATATCATCATATAAATATTTGCTTTGGATGGGATGATTGCGAACCCCCGACCCTTGACGCAAAAAATTGGATCACTACCATCTGCGCGATCAAGCCCGTCAATGTCAAAAAATACAAATTATTGAAATTAAAACGTGCCGTTTACATGCCATTTATTATCTTCTGAACAAAGTCTCGAAAAAAAGACGCGTTAAGTTGTGTGGGAGAGTCAGTAAAATTACTGTATAATGTGTCGTCACAAGATTGGACACGCGCTCGTAGCGTCAACGTAGCTTATAGACAAGCTACGGTGACGCTACGACTTATCATCATGCGGAGTTTTTTGTAAAATTAACTACTAATTGACTATTAATAAAGTTGAAGTTAATAAGAATTGATGTATATGTGTTACTAATTCAGGCCATTCGGCTGTTCAGATTTAAATAAAATTTGTCACAAAGGTTATCGATGATGTGTAATAACAAATACGCTACGTTTTATCCCGAAAAAATGTTCCCGTGTAAGGAACCAATATAATTTTTTGCATATTAGATATCAGTGAGCGACATTGACTGCTGCCAGGAATAACAAGAGTTCCTCAGGGATGAGATATAAAGTGAAGGCTTTGCCAACACAGTTGCGGGCGTAAAACTTGAAGTTTGCCACTAAACCTATATTTAACTTACTAAGATTTTTTTAGTGTTATCGCTGCTTTTTTACCGAATATGGGTCTACACGTGAATACCAGCTTTAGTCACCCGTGGTTGCGTGTGTGCTAGTGTCATCAATCTGTACGCGGTGTGAATGGGTTTAATTAGGTTGGCCATGTTGATGCCTCACGCTGATTCATTTGACAAGTTTCTGTCTGCCGTTATTTGTTTAACATGGCTATGCTATAAAATATTATTTAATTTTGCCAAGGTGGACAAACATATTACTAAAACAGCAGTATCACGCTGGATGCAGGCCTACAGTCGGTGCTATTGAAAAGCGATTTGGGCGACAGTGACCTGGACATCCTACAATTAGTACGGTAAACATACCATTTACAGGGTCTGGCTGTTTAGGGCACCATCATATTGTATTTCGTAGATTCTTAATACTAAAAAACTGTTCACACTTACAGTTTATCTCAATCGATATTAAAGGTAGGTAAATCGATCAAGTATTCAAATTTGTATAGGTTGATCTGTAAACGTTCGTTTTGTTTATATTTAATAAACTTATCTACTACTACTAATATTTTATACAAGAGAAAGACCTCATAAAAAGGTCAAGTGCATGCAACTCACACTCACTATCATGCGGACTGTAATTTGGTATAGAACAAAGTTAGACAAATAGACTTTATACAAAAGGTCATCTGCATTAGTCCCTGACTCTCACTTATTTCTGCCGCCACATAGCAGTGTTCGCATTGCTGTGTTCCGGTTTGAAGGGTGAAAAAGACAGTAAAATTACTGGGTAAAGTGACATAAAAATTTTAAATCATAAAGTTAGCAATGCGCTAGTGATATACTAGTGATATTAAGAGCATCTTTAGGCTTCTGTGACACTTGTTTAACGATCTGGATAATTTACACACCTAGTTATTAATAATAGTGAAAACGAATGAGTCTGTAATATTAAAGTACAGGTTATCCTTACAATAAAGGGATGTTCTAAGAACAACATATCTTAAAACATTATCTTTTTGTAAAGATTATTAAAAAAAAATACTGTTCTTAGACTGACTAGTGTTTATTCGCAGCATCAGTAAAGCCCGTTATTTCTTTTTATCTTTATATTTTCTGAATGTATACAATATACTAACTTCACTTATATTTCTACAATATATTATGTGTTAAAGGTTTTACAAGGCTGTAGCTTTGGTGATAAATATTACCTAAGCTCGACGAAATAATTCCTAAACATAAAAGTACCGCTAAATTCTCTCACAATTCTCTCTCTTGTCATGTCCCACTCCATTTGTGATAGCGGGGCGAGGTAAGCCTTTTTACCTGACCTTTTTTATCTGGCATGTTAGTACTTCAGATAAATCTATGTCCCCTCTGTGACTGCCTTGGAAAATGGCAAACAAATCTGTGTTAGACTAAGACAACAATTATGTAATTGTAAATGATATTAATAAAACATAATAAAAACAACAGACTTGTTACTGATCGACAGCTTAGGTTTACATGGCAGGTCATAGGAAGGATAATTTGTTAAACCCACAAAGGTGGGACTAAATTAGTTTTTTTTAATTTTTAACATTTTTTCCTTTATTTAATTATCTACATTTTTGTATAAAATTATTTGAGTTGTGACTAGGTATTGCTGTTTGCTTTTGATAAATGAGGTTTACATCTTTTTAAATTTTCCAATAGTATTATTTATTTCATATAATCATGCCAAATGTAATTTTGTTGGTGATGAATTATAGAATGATTAAAATGGAACATATTTATATAATATATTAGAAACTAGCATACCCTACAAACGTTGCCCTGTCCAACTATATATCTATGTTTATCATAAATAAAATCATGCTACTATAAATTGAGATATAAACTGTCCTATATCTAAATGTGGCCGAATTGTATACAGTAAGCAAAAAATCAATTTAATTAGTTTAGTAATTTAAAGTTCATTCCAGTCAAACGGTGTTCGACTGGAATGAACTCCAAACTTAGTACACTTAAATATATTACACTTAAATTTTATAGATAAGAGATAGTGGAACTCGTTTTCTATAAATACTGTGTACATGACAAATATAAAATCAATCAATAAATGCGCCTGAGATCGTGTAAACTATTCGATGCTATTTCTTTAAATAGTCTATTACAATCTTTGAAGTATAAATGAATATGTGAACCTTCATACACCAATTTTTGACAAGCAATAATTCTAATAACTAACCTAATACCATAGTTAGACAAGTTACAAGTCTTAAAAGTATGAATTAATTTGTGAACCTGCAATACCATTTTCGACAAGCAATAATTCAAATGAAATACGAATTTATTCCCATGACCAAAAATATAACGCTACATAAATAAACTAATAAAACTGAGTCAACCATACATTTTCTTTATTTCCATTTGTTTTTTTTATTTAAATTCCTGAAATAGTCTATTACAAGACTTGAAAGTACAAATTTTTGACAAGAAATAATTCAAATTATAACGAATTTATTCCCGTGATCAAAAATGTATCCTTATTTAAATGAACAGTTGTCACTGACTGAGTCAACCATAATTTTTCTTGATTTTTTTTTTATTAACAAGTTCTCTGCTAACACAAAGGTATTAATTAACGGCATGCACACCTCACCATTGCGAGTTTAACTGTATCTCCAGATATTCCCCAAACTCGGACACAGGGGAGCATGTGAGCGTTATATCACGTGCCCAACTCATTTATCATTCCAGAAATATCTAAGGGACGCGACACCGACGTGCGGGGACATAGCGGCATCGTCATTAATATTGCTATTAGTCGGCTACTGACGTGTGTACATAATTTACTGATTAAAGAGCATGTGCTTTGACGACGGAGGCTTACGTCCATGGCTATGTATACGTGATGAGGAGTTTTGGCCTGTTTATAAAATTAATAAATTAGTGTATTAACGTAATTAGTGTAACACGTAAATATAAAGAGTGGAAGCGAATGGAATGCAATTTTGTTTTTTTTGTACCTCCTAAGCTGTGACATGTGTTGTTCCTTAGATAATTTCATTATTAATGAATCTTTGGCATGCCTAAATTGAATATTGAAATATTAACATGTTAATTAGTTTAAGTTTAAGAAAGAGTAAAGTGTGATAAGAGATTGATGTGGTGTAAAAGATAATGTTGTGACAACAATAGAGAAAGGAATTTTGATATGATTTGTACATGTAGAAAAGCTGGATGACAGCAGAATGACTGGCCAAATATATAGAGTGGAAATGAATAGAAGAATTGGTATAGGACGACCTAGGCGAACATACCGAAACCAGGTAAAAAGGTATTAAAAAAGAGCTGTCTGAAGTATCAAGAAGAAACTATCATGTTTAAAGTCTTATATGAGTAATGAAACAAGTGAGGTATGCCAAGATGGTATCAAGTGGAAATCCATGGTCTCTGCCTACCCCTATGGAACACAGCCGTAATGTATGTATGTATTTATGTAGCGTATCTGGAGTCTACCAGAGACATTAGAATTTAAATATTGTTTAAATTTAAGTATTGAATACTGCATTTGTTAGTCGTTTAACTGAACAGGAAGGAGAATTTAGCCTGTAATTGCTTGTACTTGGATTGCTCTCACGGGAATGTTGCTGACCATTTTCGTCGTGTTGCATTTGATTTATGCTGTATCGGATAGATTTACCGCTATTTGTCATTTCCGGTACCTCAGATTTTGAAAGATTTATACATATTTATATCATTTCCATTAATCAATAATAGATAGCCTTTGTTATTATGTATCCTTTGCTGAAATGTAACAGTCCAATTAACTATTTAACAGCCTATCAAAAATTATCTGTAAATAACCGGTCTACTTTTAGATGGTAGTTATTATTATTATTAATCTTTAAGGTTTTAGTACAAGCATCTCGATAATTTAAATTTATATTTGTTCTCTGTCTGGGTGCTAAAATGTATTTAACAACATGAGTGTTTTAGCGACTTATTTTGGATTCAGGTCAATGTATAAGATATTGTGTGAATTTATTATTATTAGAATAATTGTTGACATTAAACATTTATATCACGCTTATCCACCGACAATATCTTTAGTAACACTAAGTTCTGCCTGAAAGTGAAGTTAATCTCCCATAAAGTGGCAAGCTTGATAACTTCCACACTGTCGGTAAGTCACGTCCTTCGATTAAGACAAGCCTGATCGGAAGTTGAAAATGTCTTCATAAGTGCAACAAACTTGACAGAGATGATTCGCTCCGTACATAGACTTACACTGTACGCGTATAGAAAACTTACTTTGCTAATGAAGCATGTTATAAAAAGTCAAGTGAATCTTAAGTGAATGAACTCACTTGAGATTCACTTGACTTTAAACAAAAATCATCTACCTTGGTAACTTACTCTCATTTATTTCTATTACCAAATAGCTGTGTTTGCATTGCTGTGTGCCAGTTTGAATGATGAGAGAGGCAGAGAAATGAGATGAAAAGAGAAAAAAGAAACGCGCTAGTAATATTCTTGTGATGTTACAGGCGTCTATAAGCTGCGGTGACGCTTACTATCGTAGACTGTGTGCTTTTTTGTCGATCTAGTTTAAGAAAACAGATTGTGGTACGATATATATATAATTTTAGTACATGTTGTTGTTAAAAATTGGTTGTAGAAAGTTAGCAAAAGCGAAATGTTACATCATCATATCAACCGACCGTATGTCCACCGTTGGATATACTGCTCTTACTAAGCGTATTTGGGATTCGCAGAGTGTAGCTTCGCAACGGAAATGCTGCCCATCCCCACCCTATTAAATTTAGAGAAGCTACTATTGTCTTTGAGGTTTAAATATGGTACAACTTAAGACTTTGAATACTGCATTGTTCACATTTTAGTTGCACATAAGCACCCTAAAAAAATCACCCTAAGAAGAATCTAGCCTAAAATTGCTTGAACTTCGATTACTTCGAAGGCAAAGTTGCTACCCATTTTCGTCGGTTACACATCTGGCACAGAATGAGGAACTAATCTACTTTGTTGGAGCTCCAGCCCCACGACTATGTATCAATAAAGTTTTCACCTTTATCATGAAAACGTGGACTCTTACCATTGGCCTTCTAAACCAATTCAAAATAGCTTGACAAGCTATGGAGATGGCAATGCTAGGAGTCTCTTTGCGCGATCGAATAAGGAACGAGGAGATTCGTAACAGAACCAAAGTTACCGACATTACCCGGTTGATTATTAAGTTGAAGTGGCAGTGGGCAGGGCACTTTAAACGCAGAACCGATGGCCGATGGAGTCGTAAGATTCTGCTATGGAGACCACGCACCGGCAAGCACAGCGTGATGTGCCTACTTGGAGATAACTTGGGCAGGCCTATATTCAGCAATCAGGATGTCTTATGACTGATATGATAATAATGATGATATGAAAGAAATTAAAACACTTATAAAACCTCGTGAAGCTTTAGTTGCATAATAGGGAATGTCAAGAAGTCAAATTTAGGAATATTTTATATTTAAGATATGTACAGGTCTGGATGCCTGACACTACTCGAAACCATTGTTAATAATTACGCTAAAAAGATCTAATATACTTAAACGAATAAAAAAAAATACATTTTGATGAAAATTCGTATTTACAAGTATGTGTCTTATAATAAGTCAATAGTAATGTCATACAAAAATAAGTGAAAGCTTATTTTTGTTCACTTCCAATCAATCTTAAAGACGGGTTTCTTTTTAAAGCGAAGTTTAATTATACTTTTTAACCCCAAGTTTCTCGACTGGAAATTGCTAAAGTTCTCGGTGAGGTTTTTCAATCTTTTTAACCTAGGTGTTAGTTTAGTTTCCGCAAGGGCATAATATGCTTTTATTTGAGCCAGCCTTCCTTCATTGGTAGAAAACCATATTAATTACGTGGAGGAAGGATCCTATGATAATAAGGTTTTAGGTATTATGAATCAAGGATCATGATGGCAGCTTATAGCAGAATTGACCGTGAATCGAACATTACCTACTGGTAGTTTCTGTATTTGATTACCTAGTAATTTTAAACATCCCACTGCACCAGGTGTCGTAAGAGGCGACTAAAGTACTAGAACCGACAGATGGCGGTATATACATCCGAAATAGGGTAGTTCAAATGCATAGGGTAGAAATGGGTTGCAACATCGCCGTCGGAAAAGCTGCGCTCTGCGATTGCCAACACGCTAGCCCAGCGCGGCAATTATGGGCAAAAACCTCCTTTCTTGGAGAAGCCTATGTCTAGCAGTGGACTTTCAATGGCTGGTATGATGAAGATGATGACCTGATAATTATATTGAAACAAACCATTGCATGTGAATGATTGGCGACTCGATCAAAGTATGTTATAAATTTGTATGATGACAATAAAATCTGTCCTTTTGGGGCGCTTCAATCGTGACCGGCATAAGTCTGACCCGAACTTTATTGCTCTTCTGCGAAAGGTTGTATTTATATTTTCTGGGCAAACTATATAATAAATAAACGTTCATTCAAAATATATCCAACCTATTATCATCAAAATAGCAACCGCAAGACGTCCATTGATGTCTAGCAATGTCTATAGGCCACATAGGGAGAGATTGCCCATAATTGCCGCGCTTGGTAATCATAGTAGAAATCTCAGAGTGTAGTATAACGGCGGGAATGCTATTGCCTATCCCAACCCTGATTTATTTGAGCTTCAATATTTAGTGTAAATATTCCGCATTAATATTATATATATCTCATAACATTTCCTAACATTTACGTACATAAAATATATTTGTGAAAACTAGTTTCGCAATCGAATCAATAAAAGGAACGTAAATGACCTAAATTATATATTCAACAACAAAATATGAACAATTCAACAATTAACATAAGATGCTCTAGAGAGAGCACCATCCGTGTAAGCGCTAGAGCAAAAGTGACGCAGTATCTCTAAGTTTCACGCCTCTCGTAGAGTCATCACCCTGGCCGATTTTTAGGGGATTCTTATTAGAATATGCTCAAGCTAGTTTATATATAACCCTAGCATATAGTGGCTCGTGTCAACACAAATATATTACAAGCGCGTCGCCAAACCTGTGACTTGAAGATATTAGGTCACAATACCCAGTTATTTCACTGCATCTCTCAAATCAGAATGTCCCTTTAAATCGGAACACAGCAATGCGAACACTGCTACACACTGCTGTTTGGTGGTAGAAATAAGTACCTATAAGTGCGGTACCAATGCAGACGACCTTTGTAAGAGGTCTACCTCTAATAATTTTCTAATGCAACTGAACTTAGTGCGATCATCCAAAAAACAAATCTAAGTAAAACGAGAACCAAGCACCTCAATGGAGGAAAGACTAAGTACCCTATAAGTACCTCAACTGTCACTCTACATAATCATTGTGTTTACTCCTTTATCAAAAAAGAATCAAAGCTACTAAGAAACAAAACTAATTCTATGCCATTCATTGCCACAACCATTCAATGCCACATCTGAACCACCATGTCGATCATATATAATAGTAAAATAAATAAATTTCCACAACATCTCGTGTATTAACATAACTCCGAGCCAAGTTGCTCTAAGCACACACGTGTTACGGATATCAGGCAGTAGAGGAATCACAAATATAATACTTATGTACATATTTAACACATAGACACAGTAGAAACACAAATATAAATTATAAAAATGTTAATCCTGTGTGGGGATCGAACTCTTAGCTCATAAGTTGGAGACACAACCGAATGTGCCATCGAGACCGTTATTTTATGCTTCCGAAATCTTTATTTTCATCTATAACTTCCTTATTTTTCCCCCCAAGCAATCGATCCAAGTGATCAGGACGAACATTTGTATATAATCTGTATTTGGGTATTAACTGTGTACTAAAAAATTATATTTGCAGTTCCTCTGTTATTTGATAACCGTAAATCAAGTGCTTTAAGCTACTTATCTCAGAATCAGGTCAGATTCCTTTTACTTAATATGTCACTCAAATATTGTGCATATTTACGTTTAAATTATCTTCATTATATATTGAAATGATCATGTCATAATAAAAAAGTTTTTAAGCTCTAAAAAGCGGCTATTTTGGCTTTTTAGAGCTTTTCAGTAACCGATTTCAGTATTGACCTAAAATTAAACAAAGCGCTCTTAAAAAGTAGTCTTATTTAAGTACTGAACGCGTAAACATTAGAAATATAAAAGTAACACATTTTAAAATAAATATTAGTCGCCCCTTTGTTGATGATTTATTACACTAAATATATCTATTACTATATTTGCAATAAAACAATTTTATTGATCTACTGAAATGTTGTAATAGCTCAATATATTTTATCATCTAGTTTATTGATCAAAATCAATCAATTATGATTTTACACTACAAAAATCATGACGTATATAAAGTACAGGTATATAAGGTACGTATATAATAGATGACGGTCTATTTACCTGTGACCGTGTAGTTCAAATGCAACAGGGAGGCGATGAGCACCAGTATTCCCGTCGTAAAGCAATGCTCAGCGATCCATCAGTGGACATTCTATTTAGGCAGAATTTTGCAAATATTTTGCCTTATTTCGCTTAATGCTATTGTTTTTAATACCATAATAGGATAAACAGGTTCCTTTTCTCAATCATAAACTTGAAAGAGCACATTCCCGGCCGCCTTGTGAGCGTTATATCGCAGGCTCTATCAAGCGAGAGAACTGCATGAATGTGACAACAATAGATTCACCTGCTTTACTCAGTCGTCTGCGCTTGCCAAGTACTTATACAGGACACGGGAAATATAATGTTTCTCCAAATACTCGGACGCTTTTGTTGGTTAGTTATTGTGCATGCACTATTATCAAAATAACTGAACTTTGGATAAGAAGAGAAAAACATTAGTTTTATTGATGCGTGTACCACGCATCAAACTTAAATATTGTTTTTTTTTTATTTTATTTTAGTAACTTAAAATTTAGCTGTGAGGTTACGGCAGATTAGAAGTACTCATACCTGATGTTATAATAGGTATTCGAAGAGCCAGAACCAACAAATGACGATATATCCATCCGAAACAGTAGGTAATATGAATAAGGCGGCCGGGGCAGTTTCATCTTCATCATCATACCAGTCTTTAAAAGTCCACTGTTCGACATAGGCCTTCCCAGGAAAGGGGTTATGTTGCCCATAATTACCGCGCTGGGCAAGCGTGTTGGCAATCGCAGAGCGCAGCGGGGGAAGACGACGAGCACGAGGGGGAAGCCGCTGCCCACCCCCTCCCGGTACATTTGAGCTGACTTTTTTGCATGGATACACCGCTATCTGTCAGTTCTGGTACCTCATTTGCCTCTTACAACACCTGGTACAGGGGGAGGTACTATTCTACTCTGCCGGTACCTAACGACTACAGTATACTTACAGACAAGTATACTCTACGAATGCCACCACGGCTGCTTAACTTGGTAATGAGAGAAACCTCTGAGGATCTTTATTCTCTCGGGTTAAAATTGCTTTGGCTTATGTGCCATGGCTGATATGATATGACGAAAGTTCCAGGTGATATTTTTTTTGTTAATTATTAATATTAGGCTATGGCCATAAAAGCGACAAAATTAACTTTTTTATTGTAATAATTATAGTAAACACTGTCATTCTATGCATAATAAAGTTGATCTGGAGTTATTCTTGGTTGTCTTGTGTAATGTTGCTGGTATGCCCAAACATTTTATTTTGTTGTTATACCCGAAACATATTAATATCCGAGACTTATATTGAAACAACTGTTTTCTATCTTTCTAAACTTTAGTTGAGTGCCGTCGCGGGCTGCAATTTATCTTAGGTACTATCAAAGCGACGAATGAGCGGCATGGATGTGACAACAATGGGTTTACCTGCCGCTTTCACGTCAAACACCCCGACTTGGTAAGTGCTTACAACAAAGACAAGTGAAATAACCTCCTTTGATAAATTGTTTACGTCTGAACAACATTTTAAAACCAAGAACAACATTTCCGTTCTTGTTCTACATTTCAAATACCAGCCTAATCAACTATGTTACCGTAAAATAGAATTGTCAGTTGTTTGTTGGTTTATAATAAAGGTTAAAGTCATGAAATTATATTTATCCAACTAGAAACAAACATTTTATACTTCTTTTGAAAACGGAAACGTCAAACATAAAATGTAAAAGTTAAATAAACCACATTTTAATGTGCAACATTTACTGTAATCGTCTGCTATTCGTTCATGACTTAGCTGACAAACCGATGTATGTAAAATTTTTGTATTGAGTATGTGTATAATAAGAATAAAATCCCAAATCTTTATTTAAAAGTATAATGTGGGTTGATACACATATACATAAACTAAGGTTAGTTAATATTAATAAAAGATAAATTTAAATCGAATAATAGTTAACTTTAAACTATAAATGTCCATATATCATTCTAGGGCCAATTATATCGATATAAGGTTTAAGTGATTGCTTATATAGTCTTACTATACTCCTTTAAATATAGCTTAATTAAAATGACATATGTCAATGTATTAGCGTTGCACGAGTCATTTATATTTTTTTTATGAATAACATGTACACCGCTAATAGCTATAATTTATTCAATTACAAAATATGATGCCCAACACAAAATTTTATTATTCATATATAAAATATATTATTCTTTAACAGCGTATTATATAAAATAAACCTGAATGTAGGCAGACTACCACAAAACTATTTAAAAACACGTTAGCTTGACAGCTGTCATTCTCATCAAGCTCTAGTAAAAGAATTACAGTATTCATATCCATAAAGTATCATCATCATCATCACATCAGAAATTGAAAGAAAGAAAGCTGGACATACGCCTCCTCAAGAAAAAGTTGCCCATAATTGGTGAGCTGGGCAAGCGTATTGGCGATCGCAGTGCGCAGCTTTATCGATATTGATGTGACGCGACAGTGATGCTGCTGCCCATCCCCACTCTGTGCATTTGAGCTACACAGTTTTGAATGAATACATCGCCATCTGTCGATCAGAGAAAAGTTCTACTCTGCTGGCACAATAAAGTTTATGATTTATTAAACTTTTTACGTGAAAAAAAGAGATTGTGCATTATTTTATTTGTCAATCTGAATTATCATTACGTTTTGTAAACCAAGAACGTTCCAAAGTAAAATTTAACGATCAATAACGACAATCAACGTCTAGTCATGCGGTAAAAAAAAAGAATAATTGACTTTAAAACACGGCGCGAGGACCGGCATTACTTAAGCACTTCCGAGTGAATCCACTTGTAAATACAAGTCCCCTAAACAAAAACAGGACACAACAGGAGCTTTGCTTAATGTGAATCATATTTCATTTCGCTGGGCGGGATTTCCGAGCAGCAGGGACATAACGTTTACAAAAGGTCTACACTGCATTAAAACGTCTGATGTTAATGAAACCATTTTGAATAGAACCGTGTAGGATATTACTCAGTATGGAACTCCGTGCATATTACTGTTGACTAGGTGCGCGCGTTATAGAGTTACGTGTTGAAATTGGAAAAGTATCATCCAAAACAGAATGTACTTTTTTTAATGATTTACGAAACATCTTATAAATTGACTCCGAGATAAGTAGCTCAAACATGCTCATGGACATAGGCCTCCCTAAGTAATCTTCAATAGGGCTGGATATATGCGGCCTGTGTCCAGCACGATCCTGCGGTTTTAGTCAGATCGTCTGTCCATTTTGCGGGTGGATGCCCGTGATGGCCTTTCCAGGACCTTACGACTCAATCGGCCATCGGTTCTGCGTACCAACTTACTAATAAGTAACTTTGGGTCTGTTATGAATCTCCTCATTCCTAATTCATGCCAAGAGACTCCGAATAATGCCCTCTACATAGCTCGTTGATCTATTCTCAGTTGGTTAATAAGGCCAATGGTAAAAGACCACGTTTCACTGCCATAGGTCATCGCTGGTAACACACATTGTTCGAAAACTTTCGACTTGAGACACTGAGATATGTAGGACGAGACGAGTTTCGCCGTTTTCGTGTTGGATTCAGCGATCGACCTGTATCTTGAAGTTGGACCTAGCTAATTGGACTATTTGTCCTAGCTACATACGAATCAACAACTTCAAGAAGCGAGCTCTCAACTAAAACTGGAGTGGGTACAACATGGACATTACACATTACTTTAGTCTTCTCCATGGTCATTCTGGGAGGGTGGAAAAAAAAAAATTGAACACTTAATTATAATAACATAACGTTGACTGAGATAAGTAACTTAAAGCTCTTGTAATAGGAAGAACAGAGGTGATAAGGTCGCAGAACAAATTATATTATTATTACGGTAAATGTCTGAAAGCGGGAGAGTTGTAGACCGTATTTTATCAAACAGAAACGCTTAACCCTTCCATCCATTTATATGATAGAAGTAGCATTATGTATCCCTAAGCAGCCAACACAATTTGATTTTGCCTTACCCAAAATTAGAAATGTATAAAAAAAGTCCATTATACCGATCCATTTTAATACATTATAAAATTCCAACACCGATTTAAATTTAAAGCAATACCAACATATTCCAAAGTAAATAAAAGGAATATCTCATTAAAAAAATGGTATTACACTGTAAACGAATTCTTGAAAGAAAAATAAAATTACTCACGGAAAGCTCGCTCTTAAAGTCAGTTCTATTAGTTTTAAGTAAGTTTTGCGACATCCTGACAGGGTCATTTACCACACTACTATATGTAACACCTTAAAATGACTACACCTTATCGAAATAAATAAATAAATAACGGCTTGAATGCAAAACAACCGACATTCTTATTCTTCGTGTCTTTAAAAATATGTACAAATAACTGTTAAAACTACTCGATACTACATAAACGCATAAAGTAAAAACAAAGCTTACAATAAAAGAAGAAAGACTACTTTTAATCTGTTTAAGTGCAATAAACATATCCGGTTTAAAAATCAAAATGTTACAATCAACGTTCAAACAGTCGAAGCCACGGGCACTAACTAGTAAGTGACAAATCTTTTGTAAACAGGTGCTCAAACGGCAAGACATAATACTTGTAAAAATAGCAATTTGTGCCGCGAGATAACATTCTTTATACAAATTTCTTTAACAAATGGCCATGCTTGTACAAGTTTAAATTACAGCAATTTTAGCAATTGTAATCATTTGTAACAGCAAAAGAAACCAGCAGCTGTGTGGTAGGCCTTCTATAGGGGAAGTAATTTCGACAAGTTTTTACCACCTGCTCGCTGCCTGAGGTTCGTTTTCGACGACATTTTTTTATTTCTTTTCACATAGTTCGAACTACACATTATCTTTCGAATTTTATCGGCTTAGTCAGTAATCTAAGCTGATATTGTAAAGAGAAACGTTTATATTGTGTGTTTGTTCTTTCAGATATAGACATTATCAGCCAATGAGATGAGTTATATTATATCTTCATATATAAATTAGCAGCGCCCTGCGGTTTCACTCGCGTTAAGTTGTATTACTTTCATACTAACTTTGCACCTGCGTGTTATCCCTCTAGGGGGTACATTTTCTAAAATTATTCCTTAATGCTTCCCTACGTTAAAAAATAAACCCTGTAAAAAATGTTTGTTTTTAAAAAAAATCCCATTTAGTTTAACAACATATTTATCATGTCTATTTTTTATTATCATATTAAGATTTTATCGGAATTTGAAGATATTCGAGATCTGGAGTACATGTTGTATACAGTGTTAAATGCAGTGAAATATCTTCAATCAATCTATTTTTGTATTGAATATTGGTAATAGTTTTATAGTAAAGTTTAAATTAAACAAAAATATTCTTCAATTCCTTTGAATCGTTAACATTTGATACATAGTTCTATTTTAAGCAGCGATCTCAAATTTTTTTTCAAAAAATAACAGCTTTTGTTACTCGGAATAAAAGTAGCTCTCTAATAGTGAAAGAATTTTTAAAATCGGTGTAGTTATAGTAGTTTTTGAGTTATACTATAACGAACAAACAAACAATCAAATCATTCTTTTTTATCAAATTACTATAGATCTTCATTACAACTATATATATAACTATAACTATAGTTTCTGTCTCGTTTTTCCATCTATAGGTTACCTGTAAGAAATTGTTTTGCCAATAAGACCGCCTATTATTGTTTTTTATTATTACTATAATGGCGCTCAGTATACTGTTCTCAGACACAAAATGTTGGATTTTCTAGTAGACTTTCAGTATTAAAAATATATTTAATAGACAAAACTGGAAATTCCGAATCACAATAAATTAAATAACTGGAAAATATCACATTTTTAAATAAATTATATATATTAATAGTTTAGTATACGCTCCATTATCATGCCACCTTCAATATCGTACCTAATAGAAACGTCGCATCATATGTGGAATAAACTCAAAACATAGATGGTTTAGTTCCTAGCTCCTCAATATGATGAAAGCATTTGTCAAATTTAATCCGGTATAAGCCAGATGACAAAGCTCGCTAAACAAAGGAAAACACTTGACGTAATAACGCCGTGCGACCCGGAACGTCAATACCATGGATCCTTGTATTTTCCGATTAAATGTATCACTCTCCTTAGTTATCTTTACCCTAACAATAGGCTGTGACTTCACAAAAATGATCAGACGATCAACTCTTAACTCGAATACAAACGCTCAGAAAACTTCACTCTTCATCTCAAATCAAATATAATGCGATAGTTTATTCCAATTTTGCCAAAGAGAGCGTCGAGCGCGACTCCGATTGAGTTTGAAGGTTTGCTCTGAAAATAAACGAACAGGGCCGTGCCAGTGGCTTTATTTAGGTACTCTTTATTGAACATCCAGAAGGGTATTGTGTAAAAAGATACAATAATATTTACTTGTGCGCTTGATGGTAGTCCTTCCAGGTTACTTCTATTCATTTTTCATTCTTCTGACATTTAAATCTCAGACTGCACTAACATACACGACCCTGTAAGGGAATACTTTTCTTTAAATAATATTCTCATCAATAGTATCCAAATTTGCAAAATGTTTTTTAAAAGCGGAAAAAAATTTATTAATTTATATATTTATTCTCTTTTACTACAGATTCGCTTGACTCAAAGCGTAAAATGATATTTTATATATATTTAGGTACATACTTAAATTCTAGAATTAATTAACAAATACAGTAACTTATCTGTATTTAAAAAAACTCTGGCGAATGAACCTAAATATCATGCAAATATTGACGCTTATATTATAAGATTATGCGTTATCTATATTTAAAATTCTAAATTTAATTATGAAAAAAAGCACTTAAAGATCCTGTATATCAGTGGACCTCCTACGGTGGATATGAAGATTTGAAACTTAAATTACACATTGACAAATCGGCTTTATACCAATCACTGTGACTAGCTTACCTAGCTCTAAGTATAACAATAATTAATTTGAAAATATTGCATTGGTAGTTAGAAAATAAATATTGTCTTTTGTAAATACATGATACTTCAATCTTGATAGAATTAGAAGTAACATATTATCTAAATGTGTTGAAGGGACCCTGTGAACAAGTCTCGATCCGGCCCACGCCCATTCGCGCCTATCGAACACGAGGAAAATAAACCAAAGAAACAGCCAATTTAGTTTTCATTATCGCGTTATTTTCAGGTGTGATACCAAAAAATATTTTTATATTTTAACATACAAACATGTACAAGGATACTTTTCATTAAATGTCAAATTTAGACAAATATAAAATAAATAGAAGAATATTAATACATTTTATTTATTTTCTTTCTTAAATATAGTTTGTTTAAAAACATGAAAATAAGGTTATGACAACTGATGTAAGGGAACAGTCATGAAACTAAATATAAATTTAGATAACCTGTAAAACAATTAAAACTAAGCCTTAATAATCTTTAATTAACAATGTTTGTTAGATACAAGCAAAACTCTACAAGCACGACCTGAATCGTTTCAAAGAGATTCTGCTAATACCCCTATGGATAAGTGAATAGGTTACACGAGGTATTTTCCTCGAGGAATTTGTCTCATATAGGTTATTGATCACAAAGCATTATATTAAAAATGTTCCATATACACACAGCAAAACATATTTAAAACACTGTTACACTTTATCAGCAAACACTTTTGTATCAATTGAAATAATTAAGGAGTTTCGAGTAACATGGCTAAAGATATTTACGACAATGATTGTGTAACTTTTAGGATAGGCAAATCGGTCGGAGCTAGAATTGCTCCCCGTGCGCGCAGTTGTTGCTAAAGCTCTCGTCGTCGCCAGAGTTACAAATGGGGGGTTATTTCGAAACTTCAACTTCACAATACACACACACAAATCACTGGCTCTACAAATCGCGATAGCGGCAGACGCGAAATCGTTTTGCGTGTGACATTAATGGGATAGAAGCTATTCTTCACCTATCCACTTTATTGGGCCATGTGTCACTAATGCGAGCATTCACTATTTTCTATAGACAAAAGCACTATTTTCAACAAACCTATCTACGAAATAATGGCAGCTCGTGGAAATAATGGCAATTGTTCCCGTTGAAACTTCGTAAAGTTGCATCTTGACGCTTAGTTACGTCATTCTTAAAACTTTGCAACAAGTTTGCTCCACAGTTTGGACTGTTAAGATGTGACAATCTGTCAGTACATACGTAAATCAAAGCCAAAGTTATCAGCTACCTTTACTTGTAACGATAAACATTTGGTCGTGTTATCATAAAGAACACAAACGCGTCGTCAAATTGTTAACTTAAAAATAATATGACATTAATCAACAATTTTACTGTTTCTGTCACCCTTCGAATCGCAACACAGTAATAAGAATATTGTTTTATGGCTGTAGAAATAGATGAGTGACAGAACAGACTATCTC
Source organism: Heortia vitessoides (assembly GCA_020976665.1). NCBI lineage: Eukaryota > Metazoa > Arthropoda > Insecta > Lepidoptera > Crambidae > Heortia > Heortia vitessoides. The sequence goes on from JACJUM010003129.1 coordinate 5,246,781, forward strand.
TGTAAGAGGCCTACTCGTAATAGTCAGTAAGTTCATATGTAAAAAATAGTGCAACTCAAATAATCAACGTTGAAATTTTGCACTTTAAAGTGTAAATAGAGAAGTTTAATACATATACCACAAGAGATGATAACTTTATATATATCATCAGTGTTTAGAAATATTCGTGTAGAAACTTCAATAAGCATCGAAAAGCTATACCAAAACCAGGAAAATCGTCTCTCACATACATTATTGTGGCACAACATGGATACACACTATGCATAGTTCTAACAAACATCACAAACTTAATATTACTGACTGAACAAATTTGTTTGTACTACTCACGTATACTTTCGTCTCGACTGTCGACATATTTCAATTTCCACACAAATGTAATTGACTTCTGAAACACGTTCGCATTGTAAATTAATACTAATGTACTAACGTAACTGCCTCTAATGGACTCGAAGTTAAAGTCGAGATTTGTTCTATTAATTACCTTCTAAAAAATATCAGCAAGAAGTTCTCCACTAGATATATGACCGTTTATCAACGCAGGCGTTGACTATAAACGTTCTTTTGAACTTAAAAATGGTATGAAGCTACAATTGCTTAAAAAATTAGTTTTTTTTTCTAGCTATGTGAAAGAGAGGTATCGGCTGAACAGAATAATACCGTCGTAAGAGGCGATTAAGGTACCAGAACCGACAAAAGGCGGTATATCCATCCGAAACAGTCTAGCTCAAATGCACAGGGCGGAAATGAGCAGCAGCATCCTCGTCGCAATAGTTGCACTCTGCGATTGCCTACAGGCTTGACAACAGCGTGGTAATTATGGGCAACAAACCTGCTTTCTTGGAGAGGCTTATGTCCTGCAGTGGACTTTCAATGGCTGGTATAGTGATGATGATGATGATATGTGAAAATCAGTAAAACCTTTTTGAGTAATAAGCAAACTTTTTATTAATACTATAACGAAACATGATTAATGCTGGTTTCCTAAAGATTAAAATTATAATCCTAACGCGTGGAGATGTTTAGTTTTTTTTAAGCGGCTAAAGTTATTCTCTGGAAATTACCACTTTTCAAATAATTATACCATCACGATGCTAGAGGAGAGGAACATGATGGTATAATTATTTAATTAGTGGTAACATAGGTAACTGAGTAACAAATCTATTTCAAGTTTATTTTTATAAGGTAAAAAGCGATCAAGAAATCTTTATTGTTCAGATATAATATAATGTAGTGTTATAAATAATATTTGTAATTGTGCCTCATAGGCAAACAATGGTTATGTTTGGGCAACAATAATTGTGCTGTGTTGTACCAGCAGAGTAGAAAAGTACCTTCTCTTGTACCCAAATGCTTGCCCAAACAAACAGGTGGAAGTATACCTCATACCACCAGTTTAATTGGGTTTATAGAATTTAATACTAAAAATTCTGAAATAAAATTGTTGTATCTATTATTTTTGATAATTACTTGAATGAAGAAAATTTTGAACAAAACAATAAATAAAACAAAAGTAAGATATAAAACCATTTTATTTTAGAATTATTTAGTACTAAATACTATTATACAATAGAATTTAGCACTACATATTATTGATGACCCCACGGGATGATAAGAGTCTGCCGGCACCAGACATGTCTTAAAATTAAGTTAAATGCAGGTTCCTTACTCGAGCTACCAGAAAGTAACCTGCAAGAAATTGTTGTTAATGGGACCCCTATCGGCGACGGCGCTAACAAACCATTGTCTTAAAGCTAGGTTAGAACAATTTAGTCTTGAATCTAATCTATATCTTAATCTATCTTGAATCTAATCTATATAGTCTTGAATATAATCTAGTCGTTGAATTTTTATCATTAATATAATCTTTAACAGTATAATATGCTATAAAAATTAGCATAATTTATACGATTTTTTTAATTTGTTTATAGGTAAGCCACATATGCATGCCATATTTAAATATGCCTACTGCTTATCCACGGGTCATTGACTTTCCCTTAGCTTTAACACGCGAGCTCAATGCCGATTATATTTTATATACTGCAAATGCAGCCGAGCCAACGGCTTATCACTTCTAAAGCCGTGCGGAGATCCAGACAATAAATTTTTGGTCACCAATCGCAGTATCAACCGAGTTACTTGATGTTAAAGATAGCGCAACTAGGGTATTAACCCCCATAAGCTCCCTGAACATTGAATCACACAGCATCAAGGCACTGGATCAGCCACAAAAAACATAATACCAGTTTTGTTGGGTGACAGACTAAAGTTAGACAAGAAAAATTTGATTACAATTCTAAAATTTTATTTGATAGGATCCGCAAAGAATAGAAGCTATACTTTCACCGTTCGCAAACACTGTTGGCCGGCTGATTTAGGTGCACAAAAGGTTACCAAATAGAACCAGTGAATTCAGACCATTGAATGCCTAAGTCCGGCCATGCATGAATGATTTGAGCTAGTTTTCAAACGTACTCGTACATTGCTTTATCGCATAAAAAGTTCCAGCGCATATAAATTGCCTCTGGGAGTATTCAATAAAAATTAAAACTATAGAGTTACACAAACACAGCGTCAGCTTGATTGAAATAATCGCCGTTTGTTTGTGAAACAATAATTATATTTTGTTACAGTTCCAAATTCATCAATATTCTTAATTTATTGTCCAAAACTACTTATATTATAAATGTCAAAGTAGGTTTGACTGATATTTTTGAGTTTCATTTTCACATTTACAATTCAGACGATTAATAAATTTTATTAGCTTAAGGATTTCTTTTAGACGAGCAAAGAACATACATTTGTTTCCTACGAGATGCGTGTGAGAAAATATATACAAAAATGTTTTATGGTACGTAAAGTAGGGTCTCTTATCAAAGGGATATTAAAACTGTGAGAGAAATCTCGATAAAACTCTATAGCATACACATTGCAAGGGTAGTAATAGGACACTTTGTAGAAACTCCCGGTGGATATGTTTTTACAAAGTCGCGGAAAGTATAAAAAAAGCATCCACTCCCCCCCAGCTAAGAGAAACTCCAGCATTAACTCTTAGTTAGAATGTTGCAAAACTGAAAAACGCAGCACTATTTGTCACGCCGACTTTGCGTCACGGACAATAACTTCACGTTGAGAAATCCCGCACCACCTCTTTGTCACATTTTACAAAGAAAAAGTATTCTCTTTTATTTCATTTTGTCGTTTGCTCTTTGCGCAGATTGCAAAAAGGCACGAATTTTAAAAATAGACCAGCCGCCGTTACCTTTCTTAAAATCACTGCCATTATTTTCTGGGGAAACATGCGGTATTAAAGTAAACTACAAAGTTGATTAGCCGATGATTTTATGACATATCAATAACTAGCGACACGTCCCGGCTTCCCGGTTTGGTAACAGTGACATAATTATAATTGGCGTGTGGTACCGCCAAAGTAGAAGAGACCAGGTGTCGTAAGAGGCGACTAAAATTCCCGAACCGATAACGTAGTTTTAGAGTTTATTGGTGCCAAACATAAATAGATATAAAAGTAGATTGATGATTGTTGATTAGATTATTAATTATATACTTATTTCATTTACAAAATTAAATTTTCCATTACGTATCTTTACAAGAACTGAGATTACGTATATCCTTTTGTTGTTGAATAAAGTTATTATTATTATTATAAAAAAAAACTATTTAACACGGCTTGTTTCAACTATTAGTTTTTGTGTTTGAAATTTCGGCTACTTTGCAGCATCCGATTTGAACAATAATACTATTATAGTTAATATGAGTTATTACATAAAATTATATAGGTACAGTAAGCTCGGATAAAGAACAGACTTCATCCGTTGAATCTCTACTTTCCCATACACGTGTCACCAAGATATTATCATTTGGATCGGTTTTACGTGCCCTCCATCAGCGTGACCTAATCAAATCATCCATTCCAAAACTTTACGCCTGTACTGCCAACAGTTAAGCGTGCTTTGTACCCTTCTCATCACCACTTCAAATTGATAATTCCCTGGTGGTGTATCTTGATAACTTTAATCCTTCCATGGAATAATATTACGTTCTCCATAGCTCGTTAGGCTACTTTAATTGATATGATATTATCAAATGTATGTCTCGTTGGTGTATCTCTCAAACAAGAATTTAAACAAAGTAACAATAACTCATCTTAGAGCATTGCATTTAAAAAAAATCAGCCGAGAGGTACTGGCAGAGTAGAATAGTACCTCCCTCTGTACCAGGTGTCGTAAGAGGCGACTAATGTACCAGAATCGATAGATAGTGGTGTACATCCAAAAGATCAGCTCAGATGCAAAGGGAGGGGATGGGCAGCAGCGTCTCTGTCCAGTGGACTTCCAATATCTGTAATGATGATGATAAAAAATATAGACGTTTTAGCGTAAATATGCATATACAAATCAACGGTCTTCTGCCCTCGCAGGAATAAATAGACCTAGCCGTTTCTTTCTCCGCGCCTATGAATAGCGCTAAATAGAATAAGACCAATATAATACAGCACACAATAATTTACAAACGGATCATACCGCATTGATCGGAATTTCTCACAATTCATTTGACCCAAATTGGAAGATTTACGATTCAGTTGTCGAATTGAATGTACGCTGTCAGCCGAACGTCAATTATTATTAAGGAAATTTACGACATACGAATAAGGAAACACGAATCTAAGACAGACCTAAAATCTTTTATTTATTTCCATCAATCAATAAATTCACTTTCGTTTTTCATTCAATACATCCTAAAGGGAGAAAAGAGAAAGTAATCTCGCGGATTGGGCTCGAACACGCGAAAAAGATATTGGAAGCCATCCGCGAAATAGGAACGTTTTATTCTGTCAGAGATTATCTCTAATATTATGAAACAAACTTTGGAAAACAATTTGCTTTTTTATAGAGCGTTATTGACGAGTGTCATTGTTAACTATTTAAACACCACAATAATTTCATATCATTAAACTAATTACCTTTAAAATAACTTTTCGATTACGCATATCTTGTTAACATATACTAAGTTGGAAAGTATTGGAAAAACAAGAAACGTTCCCGATTATACGTTATTCATCTTATGGCAATACATTTAGAAATAAAATATATTGGGCACTGATTTTTTTTACTCTGGGTCTCATATTTATTTTACCCATGTGTATTGGGTATATATAGAAGAATCTGCAACCGGTAGGCGCCAAGGTAGTAAATATGAGGATATGATCAATCCGAAGGGTCTGAAAAATTATTGACATCATAATATATCAGGGAACTTTTACAATTTGTATTCAACAATATGGGAATGTATCAGAGAAAAGAATAATTGAATAAGCCTTACCAAGAGCTCGGCGCACTCTAAAAATCATTCATAGTCAATTTTAGCTCAATATTTTCATACACTTCACCTATTTGTATTCATAGGGAAATTTCACTGAATAGATAAACGGATAAAAAGGGTTTTCCGCATTACATTGGGGTCTGACGAATGGAAGACGAGCCAAGCGTGCCTAACCTACCTATCTGTAAATGTGCTACAATACTCGCGAGCTTACCTGCCATCGGTAACATATATATACTTGGGAATCCGTTGCGTTTCATTTTCATTCGTTCTAAACATTATAACGTTCATCATTTGTAGATACTAGTAAAAGTAATTTTAGTCGATAAATTGACGTACGGTAACTGGGGAAAATTTTGAGACTCTCTGTCCTTCCGTCCTCAACGAAAGCCATTGTGTCCCGCTTTTACAAACAGTTCGTATAAATATTGTCTTATTTGCCTGTAAATTTTTTTTAGTAAAAGTATTATGTATTTAAAATGTTAAGACATCGACTTCTATATTGTCCACTAATAACCCACCCGAACATAATCAGCTTGACTAAGTGGGTTTTTATAATTCAAAAGGTTTTTTATCTATAATTACCTTGCTGGTTCACTACTGGCTTCACAAATAGAATGCTGCTGCCTGTTCCCATTTCTGTCGGCCCCAATACCACAGTCGCCTTATGACACCTGTTACTTAGATCCTTTTCTACTGACTGTACCTCAAGATACATATGGGAGAAAATAGTGTAACTTTAAAGAGACCTCTCTTCCAACACAGACGAAGCTGCGATCAAACATTATAACAAAAGTTACACTTTTTCTTAGTCCAGTTGATCGTATATGAGTTCTGTGAAATTATTTTTACACATATATTTGTGTGTATATAGGACCAGCAGAAAAAAATTCAAAATAAATAATGGATCAGTATTAGTATAAAGTTTAGATTTTTTTATATAATACTTTTGATTGAATGATGACAACAAAAACTTTGCACTGGGCCATTTTTATGTTTATTGAGAGAGATAAGTAATGCAAAATCCATTCGATCAAAAAATTATTTTATCTATGTTTTTTCAGTTGGAAAGGGCTTGAAGGGCCCGGGAGGCATCAAATATGCATTTAAATTGATTATCTTCTAAAGGCATTTTATTATTTTACTCCTTTTTGGTACCGAATTAATTGAGTAATATTTTGAACATTTGTGATATCATTTTAAAATGTTATATATATATAACATTTTAAAATAAAAAGAGATATATTACTTTAATTCGTATATGCGCGCGTCGCGTCATTCGAGCTGTCATTGTCAAAGACAAATATGTCCTAAATATATAAAGTAATTATAATTTTCTTTTAGTTTAATTAATTAATATTAAGTTGTATAAATCGAGAGGTGATAATAATAAACTTTAATTGTCGTTTCTTAATTAACAGAGAAACAAATTGGAGTTTTATTTTACTTCTTAAATTAAATTACAATTAATTGTCTTATATATATATTCAACTAGCGGCTATTTCGTCAGCTGTCTAGTGATTTATGTTAAGTTTGGTTTGGCATTTCAACACAAATAGACGGAAGCCTGAACAACACTTTTAAATTATGCAAATTTATCTTGAAAATTATAATTATTTTCGAAATATGTATCGCGCACTATGTCCATGTTACGGTTAACATAATCGCAATTAATTCGATTAACTATGGAACGTTTTCGTTTACTCCAAATAATAATTTGCATCCACAGAAGCTGAATGTGTGGTGTGAAAGAATATTAATAATTCCGTACTTCTATAAAAACGATGCTGGGCAGAACGTTACTGTCAATGGTGACCAATCTAGAGCTCTATGCTTACTGATTATTTCGTTCATCACATCAATCGCATAGTTTCACGATTCCGACTCGTGAATTGGCCTTCAAGTTCGCGCGATTTAACACCGCTTGACTGATTTCGGTGGGGATATAAAAAGTCTTGTATATATACCGATAAGTCCGAAACAATTGACCACTTGGAGGTTTTATTATTAATCGCCGCGTTACAGCCGATCTTTTCCGTCCGGAAAAAGAAATTTAACCTCCAAATTAATTATTTCAGAGCCAGCCGTGGCAATCAAAAGTCAGAAATCATATTTTAATAAAAATAACAAAAAATTCATCTTAATATATACATTTTAGAAAATATTCTGAAATGTAAAGAACACAAACACAACGATAGCATGTATACATTTCAAAATGTTTCAAGGGCATGGACACTTAATTCACAATTTTATATAGTAACTTATCGCTCGAAATTTCACTTCATAGCACGTCCTGTGGGAATTTTACCGGGACCAAAGTATCAGTCATGGGGTTCAAGATATATAAATACCAAATTTCAAATTCGTATCATAGATTCCCATCCTACCGATCCCATGAAAGTAAAAAACAAGCAAACATTTTAATATTTGCAATATAAATATAGATTTCTCAAAACAAAAAGAAAACTAGCAAAAATTCAACGTGCTTACTGTGGTCTCGGTAGCACAACGTTAGTGCAGCCCCCCGGCGTAGGAATGGTGCAAGTTCGAGTCTCCCTTGAAGCCTGAGACAAGTTCGTTCTGATAAATATTATCTTAAATGTAAAACGTATAATAAACTAGACCAATTAAAATAAAGTGAGACGAACTATTAATATTATACTATAATTTTAATTATCTTCAAAATAATCTCATACGTCTGAAATTGGCAATTGCTCAAGTTGCTAAAAAGTCGACTTTTATAAAAGGTAGAGACAAATAGCGTTTGAACTTTCCATAAATTAATTTGAATATTAAATTTTCTGACAAAAAATTTAACGTTTTTGGGAAGTGTTCGTACTCTTGTAGCCAATCGCATTATGTTCATAATACACTTTTCTATACTAATACTAAATCTGTAGAGAGATCAATTCTGTACATAAAATATCTTTCTGAAATAACTAATTAGGGATCGATACTGATGCCAAAAACGCAATCAGTAAAATTGTTGTCTGTTTGTATAACCGTTATTACAACAAAAACTACTCTACGGAATTATAACGAAACTTAGTATTTTTCATGCTCCTGGGCTAGTAATAATATACTTTTCATCACGCTACAATCAATAGGAAAAAAGCAGTGAAAGGGGTAGTTTAAGAGAAGGGAAGTTTTAGAAGAAGGTTTAAGCTACACAGATATCAAGTATGACGGAAATGTTTTCTTTAAAATTATATAAAAAAATATTCCAGGACAGCATATGTCTATCCTTTGTGGTTGACTCAAAACACCACGTGTAACTCCCGATAGCTTAGCAGTTTGAAGCTTTCTGATTATATTTGTCTACTCTTACGTTAATAACACTTACAGTCTTTCCTTATTAAAAAAGTTAACCTTATTAACTATTCCATAAAAAAGAAACAGTAATCGGTATAGAAACACCTAAATTATACATCAAAATACGCTAATCATAAATAAATAATAAATACTACAATAATAACAAACAATACAAAAATAATACACAAATAGGACAACCGAGGCGAACATATTCTAACCAGGTAGAAGAGGGGTTAAAGAAGGGCGGGGTCAGAAGTACCAAGAATAAACAAACGTGTATAAGGATGAACGTGTATCAAATGCGAGTAAGGGAAGCAAGAGTTCGTAACATCCATAGTCTCTGCCTACCTCGATGGGGCACAGGCGGAATATTATACTATATGTTGATGTACTGAATTGATATTAACAAATTATAATATTAGTTTTATTCTCATTTACGTTTTAGCTTTATTTTCATTTGCCTGCATCAATAACACCTAAATAACTATTATCTTTATCTCGAAATTCGAGAAAAGCTAAGAGAATGAATAATAGGCGTTCTTAAGAATTGGCAGAGGAAAGAGCACATCGGTTAAACTTTATGAGAGTAGTGCCTCAACTTCTCGAGCCAATGAAAGCTCTCCCAAGAGAGAGATACTAGCAGCTGACAGAGCCAGAGACGAACTACACCACGGGCGTCTCATAGCTCTTCTCAACGAGAGCTAAGGCTTACCATTGCTCGAGAACAACATGTGTTATCCCGCGAAGCTGAAAGTGCTTCACAATGAAAATTGCGGCTCACAGCTGAGCGCGAACGACATACATTATCTCGCGAGTCCAAAACCTACAATGAGAGGGAATTACGTCTTACAGCTGATCGCGAACGACATATTTTATCTCAAGAATCTGAAACTTTTACTCAATATGAAAACCCTCGATCTATTCGATCTCTTAAAGATGAACATGAGCATGAAGTATTACAATTCTTTGAGACAAGAGTGGTTAATAAGTCTAATGAATGATTTAGAATTAAAAATATTCGGTCTCTTGAAACGAACGAACAACGAGAGGCTCGTCTTACAGCAGATTTCTACATAGTGTTAATGACTTAGATGTACACATAGAAGATCATTTTACGAATTAGGTGGAGTGGTCCGAATATAAAAGTGGGTTTGCTTACAACCTTACAATTGATTACAGATCATCTTCTGTAATAGGCGATATGAATTTGAACGTGTTAATCTCAGAAACCGCTAGTCCGATTTAAAAAATATTTCAATTTTGGAAAGTCAAGAAATCAAGAAAAGCTATTAGCTATATTTTGTTTTCAAATAGTTTGGTATACATTTATAAATTTTATTTGTAAAATCAATATAACAAATCCTGAAAGTCACTATACCCCCTAAAGTCACTATTCTACGCGGACGAAGTCGCGGGCACTACCAGTGTTTTAATAAAAATCAAGCAAATATCTAGTCTACGAGAAACCACGTCAAATGTAAATGTAAGAAGCAATACGAAAACATAAAGTTTTATTTTGTGAATGCGTCGAATTGAATACTGAAGTTATTTCCTGAATTTATGTCGACACCACAGGTTGAATACTAAAGAATAAGCTATCTGCACTTCTTAGAACGTATTTCCTAATTTCGTAGGAAAATTATACTTCTCCGTATTCCTAATTTCTTATCGTGAGAACAATAAAAAATACAAGATGAATTAAAGAAGACTAAATACCTTTGCTCTTGCTTCTAAAACGTTGTTTTAATTTTAAAGAATACAAATCATATATAACACAACTAGTAACATCCAGCGACAACACACCAACAAGAGCAGCGAGCAACCTATTAGAAATTCCTCTTGGGGAGCCCTATGCCCAATAGTGGATATCCTACTTTAAATATTTATTATTAAGGCCGCAACTATTCTGTAACTGTAGCGTTGAAAACACGTAAAATTTGTCGTCTACTTTTATCATTTTAATTACAAATCTTTTGCTATTTGCAAAAGTTCCTTGTCTCATGTCTATATTTAGCTTATATAATAAAAGTTGATACGTTTGATCCCTTAACTAGAAATAGGACGATAACTCCTAGAACTTTCGTCTGACCGATAAATTTATTAAATACCCTATACCATAACTTTAACCGCGGCATCACCCGCGAGAATTTCCCATGGAAACCGTACACTTTTAGGGATTTAAGGAATATCATATACATTTCTGGTGAAATTTCACAAAGATCGGTTGAGTAACAACCCCTTCACCCTTTATCTATTCAACCTCTCTATAACACATATTATAACATTACATAATATTAGTCATTTGAAAACGAAAATTTGGAATCTGATGGGGATATTTTATTTAGTAATCTAACTAAAATATCTCAATCACATTCATCTGTTACCCGATAGTGCACTTCAAAATCGCCATGTAGTAAATATTAAAAAGCCCATTTTGTAGTAAATATTAAACTTTTAAACATGTATAAAAGTTTCTTAAGAAATTGAACGTTTCTTCGCAATAAAAGCAACCCATAAGTAATGATAAGTAAGGACATACGTACGAAACCGATACGAAAGGAGTACGAATCTTTCGTACTGTAAGCAAAAATTCAAGAAATTACCACCGATTGCCTGGCCAATACTCTGGTTCCTTTACAGACAATACTCTAATTGACCGGTCGCGGGTTCAATACCTGCACTAACACAAAAATGTGACATGTTTTGGATCTAGATTTGTGTGGTAATTTTGTTGTTTCTGGTTCCTATACTCTGGTGCCGTGGACGGGCCGAGTAGTACCTTTGGTAATGGGTTAAAGAGATACCGAAACTGAGAAAACAGCGTAGCTGAAATGTAACAGGACGGGGATAGGCAGCAGTATTCAGCGCGGCATTTATAGGCAACAACCCCGCTTTCTTGTTAGGCCTATGACCACCAGGGGACATTCTGCGGCTGGTATGATGATGATGAGAAGATCTGGTTAAGGATTTTCTTAAATTCGTACCGGGAACAATGTACGTAATATTCCCTTGATTATTTGTATATCTAAACTAAATTAGGATTTTAATAACTACATATAATTTTCTAATGTAGCCTAATGATTTGACATGTGTCTGTCATTTGATATTTAGCGCGATTAACAAAATGGGCGCTGCAAATATCGTTTTAAACTGATCTAGCAGCCGGAATTACATTACTTATTTTAATTTTACTTATTCCAATTTAATATTAGATGTTATAACACGACGTGACATGTTACTATGGCTATTTTCAAATTACAAAACAGAAAATTGTTTTAAATATCCTATTCTGGGACCTTTATATTTATACAACACGAAAATACAAATAACCGATAAAAGCATTTCACTTTCATGAAATTTCAGTAAAAGGATTCTGAATTCAGGATATGATATATGTATATGTTACAGTCAAAATAATAAATCCGTATATTATATATACTATCTAACCAATATTTATATTGTATACTCAATTTAGACAAAGTGATAAATGACATAGAATAATTACAATGCCAAATCATTTTTGAACAAAATAATGTGTGGTGTCAACTGAAACGAAATGATAGGTTAGAACTGCAACTGCCAGAAACGAAACATAATATGTTATCCGTTGAAATATTTCCTAAGTAAAACATTTGCTAAGCCTGTGTTAAGTCAAATGATTAATTGTAAAATAATATATTGATACCTCAATCGAGTTTCTCAACAGGTGGGTCTTAAAATAAACATGGATAAGATTAAAGCAATGTGCAGTGCCCATGTTGTACACAACCCAGTTTTACTTGCGAGCTCGCTTCTTGAAGTTGTTGACTCATATGTACATCTAGGACAAATTGTTCAATCAGGTAAGTCCAACATCAAGAAAGAGGTCAATCGCCGAATCCAATTTGGCTGGGCAGCGTTCGGAAAACTGCGAAACATCTTCTCGTCCGACGTACCACAGTGCCTTAAATCGAAAGTTTTTGACCAATGTGTGTAACCAGCGATGACTTATGGCAGCAAAACGTGGTCTCTTACCATGGGCCTTGTTGGCCAACTGAAAGTTGCTGAACGAGCTATGAAGAGGGCAATGCTTGGTTTTTTTGCGCGATCAAATCAGGAATGAGATTCGTAAGAGAACCAAAGTTACCGACTTTGCCCGGTGGATTAGTAAGTTAAAGTGGCAGCGGGCAGGGCATTTTGTACGCAGAACCCATGACCGATGGAGTTGTAAGGTTCTGAAATGGAGACCACGTACCGGCAAGCGCAGCGTAGGGCGGTCTGACTAAAACCGCAGTATTGCGCTGGACACAGGCCGCATACAACAACTATCAACAGGTCCTTTTGGAGATTACTTGGGGAGGCCTATGTCCAGCAGTGGAAGTTTTACGGCTGATATGATGATGATGATATTTGAAAATAGAAAGTTTACCAACTGACGATTTTTTCGAATGTTGTTTGTAAAATCTTTTGTTACACAGAATTCATCGCATCAATTAGCATTTACTAGTTAGCTGTTACATAAAATTGTATTGTAATATAAAGCGATTCATTTAACACATTGCCAATTTATTATCATATATAATGGCTAGTCATTACGGATAATATCTATTTAATCACAATGACCGTAACGTATATACTAATTTACGCTTTCAATGCAAATTTATCAATAAAAGTCAATTTTGTATTTTAATATATTAACTTCTGTACCAAGTTCTTTTTCGTCTATGATATATATATATATATATATATATATATATGTGTGTGTGTGTGTGTGTGTATCATAGACGTATATATATATATATATATTAAACGGTACTAAAATTAAAAATGGATATCATCATCATCATCAACAATTGTTTGACTTATCGTTGCATTTTTTATATATATGGCTAAATAATACTTAGTGAGATTTAATTATATAGATGTTGGAAAAATTAAAGCATGCAACGCGATATAAAAGTAAGTAGACGTGACAACGTTTTTACTTGAAACTGAGGTTTTGCTTACATTTCATAGTCTAACGATATATAAATAATAATAAATTGATACATCTCAAACATTGACCTAACTTCGAGATAAGTCGCTTAAACAATTGTGTTATGGATATTAAGCAACAGAGGAATGACAAATATAATTCTTATGTATTCAACAGTCAAAATAAACACAAATATCATCATATAATTATTTGTCCTGAGAGGGGATTGAACTATGGCCGATCGCTACCATCGGCAAGATTGGGCCCGTCAGTATGATTAATATTAAATGTTTAAATATAAACATTTCAAAAAATTATTAAATAATCTCCAATAAATACCAGACCATACTGAATAAAATCACACTATCTGCATCACCCTGGTGAATTTTTAATCAAAGTTATGTTCGTACTAATGCGAACATAGCGGTACTACTGTAACGCGGAGCACTCCACCCTAGATTAATAAATTAATTTATAACACATGGGAATTCCAATTTAAAATTGATGTCACAGGTAAAGTTATTACTATGTTTGTTTACACTAGTTTCGCTTCGAGATTGGAGAGCCGGGGTATAATTTTGTATGGAACAAACCAATTATGGTTGGAACTATTTGTAAATAACATCAATTGATTAATATGGATTTAATTTAATATTCCATAACTTACGAACCCATTTGTGTGTAATTAGAACGTGACCGTGGAATACTGGCAGGGTACTCGTAAATTAGTATCTGTTTGTATCAGGTGGAACCGATAGATGGTGGTATATATATAAGAAGCATCGCAACTCCCATGCAGCAAGGCGTGAATAGGCAACAGCATTTGTCAGTAATATTTTTGTAAGTTACTTTAGAATTGTGCCGGTGCTCTTGCAAACCAGCGAATTATTCATTTCACATATACGAGAGCTATGAAGTACGCTCAGAGCACGCTCTTGTACAGACATATGGCGACATATCCATTTGAAACAGCGTAGCTCAAATAGCCGTTAATCAGCATGGGTAGCGTCATCCTCATCGGCATGCTGTATTTTGCGCCTTCATACCAGGTCTGTCCAGCGTGGCAATTATCCGCAAATTTTCCTAGAAGTTTCTTAGTGGAAGTGCATGTTCCAGAAACATCCTAAAGTTAATATTCATACAATATGTCGAATACACTTATTGCTTTATATCAGCATAATTGTCATAGCCAATATATAATCAATACATATGATTATAAAATACAATCATATAAGAAGTGATCGTTGAAAGCTGTGCTAGTATCAAACTGTGGTACAGCTGCCTGCGTTTCAGTGTATATTTTATAGCATAGTGTATAAACTTTAAATAACAAAAAAAACTCCGGTTGTCACAATCAGTGCGTGCACATAAAGGAAAATAAATGTCTAAACGCACAAGATGTCTTCAGTTTCCTCATAATTTAAATGTAACAGCAAGTTCCTGAGTTTTTCCTGACATTTATGAAATGGTAAAGGTAAATATTTTAAGCTTTATTGGCAGCTTCATATAAGGAAGAACTAATGACGATGTGTTTCGTAAAATATGTTCTATAGAAAATGGTTTAGCAAACATAGGTTTTATTACGGGTCGTTGGTATATAGGGTTGGATTTTTTGTCTGGAAGTACATTTTTCATTACAAAGAATTATCTGACTAAGAGTATAGAATAGTCCTGGTAAATAAGCTAGGTACTGTATCTACGCGATTTACCAAACATTACTTTAAGTTGAGCTCTTTCCATAGGAAGCAGGATATTAATACAAATTCCGCCCAGGAGACAATGCAGTTATGTATCAGCGATTGTGCAAGATGGTTTTATTTATCCTTTAAAGTATTTCCACATTGAAAACAGTCGCTAAAAATGGTAGTAACCTTAATCTGTAAAATATTCGCGGGAAGCACCGACCTAAGAATTTCAAATGAGTGCGCTGATAATGTGGCCGACAACTTCGTAAATAGTCTGAAAGATAGCGAAATAAATATGCATTGAAATGCAAATACAAAGACGCGAAACTGTTCATTTATGTGCTATTTGTGGCTGTTGGACAATTACCAACGAAAGTGGTCGTTTCCTTTTATATATAAGTATACTCAAACTCAGAATATACTACACATAAGTACTAATAATATTTCTAAGAATAAGAAGTTTATATTAATAAAACAGATGGCCATGATGACTCTACGGGATTATAAGAGGCACTTAAAAAGCAAGTCATTGAATTAGGCCTGGCCCTTGAACCAGTCTGCCGGCCCTAGACGGCTTTTAAAACTAAATTAATACAGATCCATTACTCGACCTACACGCGCGCGAAGCTACAAAAAAGACTGGCTGTATATATTATAAGGGTAGCATTAATACCTGGCGATTGTCTAACAACGCTAACGCGTCGCGGCTAGCGCTTGTATTATGGCGTTGGCATAAATAAAAGTTTTATTATTCGGAGAATATCGTTATATCGGTGCTTTCTGAGCGTTATCCAGCAAAAAACGCACTTATTGATAAAAATTATGTTTCCAGGAAAAACAGTAGCCTATGTATTATTCCAGGACCTGACACGACCAGACTATCCATAGCTTATTTCATCCAGATCTGTTCTGCGCTCCGACGTGATTGAGTAACAATACGATATCCATCTATTTGTACAATTTACGCTGATTTACATTTGTAGGGTCACAACTCTCGCGTATACTCAGGAAAACTCTCGCGTATGCACTTATATTCTTCTCTTTTCTGTTACAACTGTAAAAATTATGGAATATACTGTTCATATTTGATATTTGACATAGAAAAATCGAAATCTTCCATTATAAACTTGCCTTTCTACTAAATTAACTGACACACCTTTTTATGAGGTAGACCTCATACAGAAGTCATCTGCATTTTTGCCTTCTCACATATTTCTATAGAATAGCATAATAGTGTTTGCATTGCTGTATACCAGTTTTAAAGGGCGAGAGAGGCAGAGAAATTACTGGGTAATGGGACATAATATCTTCAAGTCACAAGATCGGCGACTCGCTAGTGATATATCCTTTTGACGAGCGTCAATTGTGTACGAACCTTATAGTCACGTATAATCACGTGGACTTTATGCTTGTCTGTCAACTTGATGTAATAAAAGATATTTAACTTTAAAATATAGTACAAATAGTAATATAAACATTCAATATAATAAAATCGAACTAATATATATAATAGTACCTCCCCATATACCAGGTTTCTTAAGAGGCGACTGAGATACCAGAACCGAAATGCATAGGGTGGGGATGGGCAGCAGCATCCCCGCCGCGAAAGCTGCGTTCTGCGATTGCCAACACGTTGGCCCACCGTGGCAATTATGGGCAAAATTCCCCCTTTTTTGGGGTGGCCTATATCCAGCACTGGACTTCCAATGGCTGGTATGATGATGATGATTCAAAATGAGCCATGAACGTGTAAATGAAAGAATCTAGTGTTATACGATTAATTTAATCGTCATATTCATTGTAAAAATTGAAAAAAATATATATGGAAATTACAACTTCCTTTGCCCGGGGTTTTGCTTGCGTGTGACTGTCGAGTATTTCCGGAGACAGCTGTACTTGAGGACACTAGAATTTGTTGGAGAATATAAAAATTAGATCAGCGTTTCAGCTAAAATCTAGTCTAGAATTAATAGTTTATTTATACATTTAGAACACCAACCGCTTTATGTATGTATGAGTTATATTTTAAAATGTTAACGCGTTTAATAGTCACAATACGTATGTTTTTGAAGTAAAATTAAAGTACTCATTTCAATTTGATAAAATTAATAATAGGGACAGATATTCCGCTTGCGAGACATTCCGCCGTATCGATCTATTCGACAAGAAAAGAAAAAAAGAAAGAGATATCTATCTATCTTAGAAACAACAGATGATTGCAAATATCTACTTATATAACATATATAAATATTATATAAATATAAAAAATTACATCTCTATATATAGGTTATGAAGATATTATTTAGCTCACTTTAGTTCATATACACGTTTGTAAGTATTGCGTAATCGTTTTTAACATTCACTACTAATACAAGCAAACATTTTTTAAGCTATGATCATGAGTCCACATAGGAAATTTATTAAGTCACTTGAGTATATCATTCCTTCTTAAACGCGATAATTTATTTTTATTCCGAGTTACTTAAAGGCAAACCTGAAGTCGTTTCAAACTATTTGTGTGAAACGATTTCATTTGGTTTATATTTATACAATGAGATATAATATGATTCAAGGATATATTGTTATTATGTCGTCTTTTTTTTCAATTCAAACTAGCTAAATGCGAAATAAGTTGAAAAACCATATCGGCGGATTTTTTTTAAAGTAGAAAATGTATTGTCAATTTTTTATATACAATATAGAGTATTCTTGTAAAGTCTACGATCACTTTAAAAATGAACAGTTAGTCTATTCATTCCATAAAACAACATGCTTTATTTTAATAAAGCTTCATTTGTCGTGCAGTATATGTAATTACCCGATGAAAAATGTAAATTAACTGTTAGCAACTATTGTATAGCAAATATTTGGTGCAATCACGTTCAATTTCCGCAACGGATATTTGTCACAGCGTTCAATATAGATTCATCCAATTTAGGTAAATATGGAGATTTGAAACGAAAATTTTTGATTATAAACTATTTAGTTATATTGCGTTATTTATATATTATTTGCGTTTGGCATCACAATTTATTATTAATATTGTTGAAATTGCAAAGATTTCACATATAAAGCATATAATATAAATTCAACCTAAAACTAAAACAAAAAGATCCAATCAAAGCATCAAAAAAGCTATTTTTAAAAGGTTATAGTAATCTGAAAAATGTATTTGTTAGTACCGACACATAATCTTGCACATAAACTTAAATTGGAATGATTGTAAATTGCAAAACTTTTTCAAAGGCTTACAACCACGTTTTAACTACACATCTCTTTGACAGTGTATGATTAGTGTTTCTGTTATTTAACTTAGAACGTATTATGTTAGAATTTCAATATATAATTCTAACACATTATAGTAGTATACGCTAAGTTAAAAAATCAAATTAATGTTGTTTTCCAAGTTTCCTATTGGCAAACGAATGTTTTTAAACTACATAAAAGCAATCAGACGATAGTATCTTTAACAAACGGAATCTTTAGTTCGACTTATTGACAGCATGGCATGAACCGAGCTTCGAACAAAGTTACCGCTAAATCGACAATTACTTGGCCTTTAGTTACTTTATCGGGAGTTTAAGTCTATCGTTGACTAGGAGTTGGAACAGCTAACTTAGCTAATTCCCCTGACCCACTCGGCTAACTTTGGCAAGGAAACATATATATGCTTACCTACCTATATTAAGCCACATAGATTACCGCAACAACTATATAGATAAATCTTAACCGTCTAATGGTCACACATACTATCACTATCTCTAGGATCCGAGTAGATAGGGTT
Source organism: Heortia vitessoides (assembly GCA_020976665.1). Classification (NCBI taxonomy): domain Eukaryota; kingdom Metazoa; phylum Arthropoda; class Insecta; order Lepidoptera; family Crambidae; genus Heortia; species Heortia vitessoides. The sequence continues at coordinate 5,265,853 of JACJUM010003129.1, forward strand.
CACAGGGAAACCATGGGTTCTGTGTCAAGACTATTAGATATTGCCGGTTCGGAGATTAGTCCAAACGCGTCGCAACTCCCGACACAGTGCTGTCTTGCGACGTCTGTGTTGAGATTGAATTCGCAGTTGCTGTATGTAATTAGATGAAGAGTTGGAGCAATATACGTCAGTCTGGTATTAAACATGTCACCCGTCCCCTTACCTTTTTCCAATTTATACGAAGCTCGAGAAGCCTTTAGCTGATTTGTGGGGTTAGTTAAATCTACTTTAAAGCACTTCCGAAGCCATCACCCGACAGCTGGAAGGATCACAAGCCGCTACCATGTGAGCCGGCTGGTCCAGCAGTTTTAGGAAACTCTGAAGAGATGTGCGCAAGTACATAGAGATGTGAGCGTGCCTTGCTGTTTTGGCAACTCTTTTTTTATATGATGAAGTCAGCAAATAGGCATACAGTCCGATAAACGTGACTGCAGCCGATAGACACTCATAGCATCACTTAAATCAACCTTGTGAACAGACAGAACCGCCATTGTCAGAATATGGCATTGGCACCTTAATCAACCTTCACCTAAGAGATTTTAGATACGTACGAAATATATTCCGGTTTGAAGGTTGGGTTAGCAGCAAAATGGGACATAATATTTTCATGTCACAGGATCGGCAATACACTTGTGACATCTTTGTGATGACACAAGCTCCAACAGACTACGGCTACACTTACCATCACGCTAACTGTTTACCATCTTTGTACTATCCTCAAGATAATTCAGGTGTCTTAGACAGGCCCAATAAATTGCAGAACATAAATTTGAATATCACAGGCTCGCAAGAAATCTAAAGACGTTCCCATTATAATTACCTCATAATAATATATACTTTCACTAGCCAATAGTTAATTTGTCTACCACTAGTCGCCTTTACGAAGAGTTCGTTGGACGATGCCGATGTTGATATTTTTTTACTTCTATTATATTGGTTTGCAATCTTTTGAATATTATCAAGAACGTCTCGTGGCCGTATGATAATAATTAACTACATTTGCTTTCTTATTCATTGTTTTGATTGTCTTCTTTTGTGTATAATTTATTTATTATATTACTAACGTGTTAAAAAAACAAGATATCACTTTTTAGCGTAATTAGTTAACCTATTTATTGCCATTGTAAAGAAGTGTTTAAAAGTATAATCGTCATGTTTTTTTTAATTAACGATTATAATATCTGTATGGTTATTAAAATCGTTAAAGAAATACATTACAATAGACCCGTTAGTTATGAGCATTGTAGTGTCAAACAGAAAACAATAGCATACGCCGTATGAATAAAGTATAAGAAAATGAAATAGGTAAATATACATACTTACAATTTCAAATTACCTCACTTTTAACCCCGAGAAAAGAATAAATCCGTAAAAGATCTGGCGTTTCAAATGAAAACTAAAAGGTAAATTTAAACGTTTATTTTACTCTCTTTCATTTAATTTTATTCTCGTTTATTCTTTCTTTAGGCTTTGATTATCAAATTTGCTTTTTTACTACTACTTATTTACTAAATATATTTATCATATCTTTATGTAAAGAAAACTTCTTTGACTTACGATAATTTTTCTTCATTTTTAATTTATTGACAAAGCTACTAGATGTCACGACTGACGGTTGTGACATTTGATGGAAAAATATAATTATGACGTAATTATGATGTATCACATCAATAAGATTGATTTAAATTTAATTACAAAAAGACCTGAAGTTAAGGCTGTAAATGTTGTTTCATTATTAAAGGTAAAGTAATATTTTGTTGAATATAAGAACTTCATGTAATCGTTTATATGTCAAAAAAAATGCATTTTGGAAATAATTCTATCATTATTACAGAGAAACGTAATTACGTTTTTATTTCATTTATCCCAATTATTGGAAAATATCATTATATATATTTTAGGGTTTTGTTGGAACGCGGGTGTAGTGGCAAGCGCAGAATATAGAGAATATAGGGAAGCAGCTACCCACACTGGCAGTGCTCCATTTGAGGTACGCCGTTTCGGATGGATATACCGCGGATGAATATACCGCTGTGATGATCTATGTACAAATAATAATAGGTTTTATAACGCGGTCTGGTAGAGCCTATTACTAATTATTATACAAATATCCCCCTTAATGTTTATCTGTAATGAAAAACATGTCTTTGTTAAACAGACTATTCTCCATAGTCCATGTAATTCCAGTTAACCTGCCAGCTATAACTCAAGGGCAGTTTTATGGTAATGGTCCTCTTTGGCCGTCATTTGAGAGGTATGTAAAAAAAATGGATTGAACTAGTACTGTCGGTATTTGTTATGGGAGCGGTCTATACGCACTTGCCGGCGAGTGCAGTGTATTTATGTAGCCCTAGTGACTGTATGTATGTCTGAAAGGACGTGTCAGGGAAAAAACGGCTGTAATGACAATGGGCGGAGTTTCCATGTAACTGTTTAGTTAAATATAATATACGTAAGGAACGCGGTATGTTGACATTCAAAACGCTCTGAGAGAATATCCAACAGTGGCCTGAATTCATAAATATATCAAAACACTGAATTATGTATAACGATGATGAAATAAACCCCAGGATTCGTCTCTAGGGTGATCCCAAATTAATTTCACTGCAGTCGAGACAACGCGCGGCTCTCGCGTGTATATCAATATAATTAATTTAATTTCATATTAAACAATGTTAATAGAGAAGAAATCTTTATTTTATTTTAGGGAGTTGGATAGCATAGATAACAATATATTTACAATAATATGTTTCTCCTTTTTTTGCAGTCGTATAATAAATGAATATGTTCTTTCTATTATGTTTGTATTAATAAGTAGTAGTAAGTATAATTTGTATAAATAGTTTATAAAGTGTTTTTAATATCAAATCTATACTTTTTCTTCAAATACAAAATATCTTTATTATTAACTACCAGTATTTTTTACATTGTGTGTACAATGTAAAGTAAAGAAAAGGCCCTCTTTTAAGTTTTGAAAAAACCTGTATTAGAAAAGAGACCTTCTCTTTACATGAATATAGTAACTACATAGGCAGGTACTTATATACTAAAAGAGTATGTAGTTTAATTAAAGTGCAAATAACTACCCAAACGTTTCAATATTACAAATTAAATTTATATACCAACAAATTGTGAAAATAAGACAATATAACGTCATTTTGATTTGCTCCCCGTTTTTATTTTATTATTGGTATTATGTTGTATCTATAATTAATTATTTATTTTTGTAGTTATAATTTATTATAATATAATATTGTATTATAAACTATTGGATCTATAACATAAGCAGAATTATAATATAAGTAACGAAATATAAATAATCTCCTTATAGTCTTAAGATGACACGAATACCTCGCAACGCTTCCCAAAGATATTGAAAGGACTTATATATTAGTTTTGATATTATATCTTATGAAAGTGTATAAAATAAAATGAGTTTTTAGCCTTTGGTTCTTGAAAGGTAACGATATGGGTTAATAGTTTATTATTATACATATTGTTAAATCGTAAAAAATGCAGTTTCAACTTATTTATAGTTTTAAATAATTTTAGTGAAAGCAGTTATATGGATATTAACGAACACCGAATTTATATAACATAGAAAAAATATATATTACTGTTAGTATGAAGCGGAGTCAAAAAAATTTAACAATGTTCAATCTCAGAAAGATGAAAACTTTGCAGTAACGGTTTTTTTATCATTAACGTTTCTAAAATATCATTCAATAAAAAAAAAGCGGCTTGCCTTGTAAAAAGACTAAAAGACAATCACGTAATAAGTACTCCAACAACAAACATTTACATTTCAAAGCCTAAATATATGTTGTTTTTACCTGTGACTTAAATATTAATAAGGTACGGTAGATAAGGTAGGTTTAAGGTAGTAAATAAGATACGCTAAGCAATCCTGTACACGCCTGCAAGGCGGGACTGGACACTGGTTACAATAACCAATGGGTTTAGCGCTAGCAAATGGCCGATTAGGGCATTCATAACTTCAACACTAGGATGCTAATAGAATCTACTTTCACTTTTAAATAGTATACTCTCAAGAGATAGAAGTTAATCATTCCTAAGTAGTTCCTAGTGTTTATTATTTTCGCAAACAAATTGGAATACTACAAACTTATAATAGGTACCAAAACACTTCATAGTGGAATTCTTAAAGACGCTAGTTAAGTATGGAGGATTCGTTTTTTCCTTATTTAATTCTCGTCTCTCTACTCATACTCGTCATCTTATTCGTAAAAAGAGTATGGAAATATTCTCACTATTTTTGCGTAGTGTTAACCCATGTTGGTGTCTCTTTGTCTTCCAATCTCTACGTAAGCTTAGATTTTTAAGCGACACGTTAAGAATTATATTTAAATTAGCTGATCCAACCGACTCTATATGTATATATGCATTAATATTGCAGCTATAAATTGAGACATAAACTATCCTATCTCCCAAGTTAGATCAAACTATATACACTAAAGAAAAAAATACTGTAATCGATCAGTAGTTACGAAGGTCATCCCGAACAAACGCCGTGGCACGAAAAAACATTTTTTAAATATAAAAAATATTTATATACCTACGAAACTAACATACGAAAATCTTAAGTAGCTTTCCGTTGGACACCCTGTTACATCGGAATCTCAGTCGTCTCTTAAGATGATACAGTGAGAGATAGTACTATTCTACCGGTGCCCCATAGTATTAAGCAAGAATATCTGATAAATAAATCATTCATCATCATCATATAAGCTATTAGAAGTCCACTGCTGGACGTAGGCCTCTCTAAGAATGAAGGATATTGCCGCACTGGGCAAGCGTGTTGGCAATCGCAGAGCGCAGCTTTCGCGACGGGGATGCTGCTGCCCTTTCCCGCCTACTCTGCCGGTATGTCACGGCAAATCATTATAATGCAATATTATATTAACGGTAACGGTTATTAAAAACTTATATATTATCACTAAAGGTGGTCACTTTTTCGAGGAATCTTTATCGAAATTATCAAATTTTATTATAGGTACTTAATTTTTTATGTTACTTAACTTGATTTACGCCAAACTTAAGCACCTACCTATAATACGTTGAACAACTTTTTCATGTCGAATTATAAAATAATGTAGAATTGTTATTTCAAATTTTTATTTAGATTCCGGAATCTTAAAGAAGCTGTTACTTTCGGCACGTTCCGTTGAATTAGTAAGTGGATACAGACAAACGACTAAGTAGGAAGCGCGTAACGATCCCTTCTCGCCCGAAAACGATAGTAGCCACTAGTTACTATAATAAATAGGGGCTTAGCGCTGGCGAATGGCCGATTAGAGCGTTCTTGACTACAGTACCGGCATTCCGATAAAGTTGCCATTTGTTTTGAATGGCTCTCTAGAGATTCATACAGACTGATCAATCGCAGCTGAGTATGCCACTCTCATATCTTATAACCTAGAAAAAAAGAGTTACTTTAGGCCAAATCACATTAAGGACAACTCAAGGGCTGATGCTTTTTTCTTGAACTAAAACTACTTAACAGATTAGGTGAACGAATTTCTTTAAATAATTCTTATTTTATTATTTACTCTTTATAATTAATTAAGTTTTAAAATACAATTTGACCAATTAAAAACAGGCATACTTTGTTTATGATTTTTACAGCCTTATCTAACAAATGCGCGCAAATCTCTAGCAGGGCACCGTGGGCTGGGCATAGATAACATTGTTTTTTATTACTAAAGTTTTAGATTTTCAACAAAGCAAACCTACGTAAGTAATATACCATTGACCCCATCTTTGCGCAGCATACCGCTGCTGGATACGACAGCGTGTGGCTGGGAGAACAAACAGATAGACTCTGCCAGTATATTCACTACCTCTCTCCCCCTTCAAACCGGAGCACAGCAATGCGAACACTGCTATTTGGCGGTAGAAATGATGAAGTACCAATGCCTTTGTAAGATGTCAACAACTAGATATTTTACCCGTATTAGTCCTGTCGTACACGTGACCCTTGTTTCGAAAAAGCCGAATGCCTAGCGGATAGCCTAGAATCGCAGTGCTCGGTTAGCACACTCCCTACGAATTTGTCTTTCGTTCAGTATGTCGACGACGAAGTCGAAAAAATAGAACACGCGCCGCCGACGGCACCGCCGTTAGACCCGGTCACGCCAGTTGAGGTCCGTGACGTCATTCGCGATCTCAAAGTAAACAAAGCCCCCGGTTCGGACGGAATAACTAATCGCGTCCTGCGTATTCTCCCCGCCCATATCATTTGTCTGCTTGTGACAATTTTCAATGCGGCCATGTCTAACTGCGTGTTTCCCGACGCGTGGAAGGACGCCGTCGTCATTGGCATCCACAAGCCCGGTAAAGACCCACGAAACCCCACTTCCTACAGGCCCATTAGCTTGCTCAATTCCTTGGCCAAGTTATATGAGCGCCTCATTTTTTCGCGTTTGCGAGGGTTCGTCTACGATAACGGCCTTATGGCAGACGAACAGTTCGGCTTTCGCAACCGACACTCGTGCGTTCACCAACTGCACCGCCTCACGGAACATGTCCTTTCGCGCCTCAACGAGCGACGCCGACCGCAAGGGACGACGGCGTTGTTCTTTGACGTCGCGAAAGCTTTCGACAAAGTCTGGCACAACGGCCTTGTGTTCAAACTCCACTTTCAGGGAGTGCCTGACAGACTCTGTCTCATTATCAAAGATTTTCTCTCGAACCGATCATTCAGGTATCGCGTCGAGGGTTCCTACTCCAGCAGACACCCCATTTCAGCCGGCGTCCCCCAAGGATCCGTGCTCTCTCCGCTCCTATTCGCGCTCTACGCGAACGATATGCCCAGGTCCCCGGGCGTAGAGCTAGCCCTGTTCGCGGACGATACGGCCCTGTACGATTCGGGCCGTTACCGCAATCCCTCCCTCAGTTACAATCGCCTCCAACGCGCGGTCAATGTACTCGGTGACTGGTTTCGCAAGTGGCGTGTCGAAATAAACCCCGAGAAAAGTGCAGCCGTGCATTTCTCGAGATCAAATCGGCACGGTGCTAACAGCATGCGCCGCGAAGTGGGGGCGTACAAACAGTGGCGTAGCGTGGGGGGGGCAGAGGGGGCCATGGCCCCGGGCGCCATACGAAGGGGGGCGGCGGATTAGGAATATAACGAAACAAAAATAAAAAGAAAGCAAAGGAAGAGAATACCAAGAGAAATGAAGGAGCTTTATTGAAGTTTGTGAAAGTTTCGGAGACGACAAAGTGTACGCCAGCTTCGCCAAAGTCTACGCCAGCTTCGCCAAAGTCTACGCCAGCTTCGACAAAGTCTACGCCAGGGCCTTCGGGTGTGAGTACTTTCAAGACTACTGATGTTCGAGACCAAGAAGTAGATCAAATAGGACAAGATTCCACGACTCGCAGCCTCTGATTGATAGTATTAATTTGTCAGATTCAAATACTTTTGCTGTAACTGCTGGAATTCCGACATTACAACAAAATATAACCGATTTTGATAGCAACGACATTGGAAAATGGCCTGAAAGCATAAATTCAAACATGAGAATACTATTGATACAGAGAGGCCCTGAAGTCATTCAACACATGAATACAAATTTATCTGTAGAGCAACAGTATCTGTATCACGTACGACTCGGTCAGACATGAACCGTACAAAATCAACAGTAGTGTCGAGACGGCTGACTAACGATTGGTTTTATCGCACAATGCCAAACGGCGAAAAAGTTTTACGCTCTTGGATGGCATATTCTCCTTCGAAATGCTCATTGTTTTGCTTCTGTTGTCGTCTATTTGAACACCCCAAATCATCAAATGTATCCAAATTTTGCTCTTCAGATGGATTTAACACTTGGTGGAAATTGAATCCCAAGGTAGCCAATCATGAATCAAGTTCACAACATAACGTTAATTTTTGCAAATGGAAGGATTTAGAAAATAGGCTTCGAAAAGGGAAAACTATCGATAAAAAAGAACAAAACATATTAGAAAAGGAAACTAAAAAATGGCATGAAATTCTGACAAGAATGTTTAATATTATACAATTTCTGGCAAAACAAAATTTGGCGTTACGTGGTCATAGAGAAGATGATAGTAGTACTAACAGAGGTAACTTTTTGGAATTGGTGCATCTGCTGGCAAAGTACGATCCTGTTCTCAGAGAACATTTAGTAAGGATAAAAATGGGCCAAAACATATCTCTTACTTATATGTCACCTGAAATTCAAAACGAGTTGATAGAAGTTTTAGGAAAAAAAGTTCGCCAAATAATTTTAGCTCGTGTCCAAAAGGCCAAATATTATTCCATAATTTTTGACAGCACCCCGGACATTTCCCATAAAGACCAAACAAGCCAAGTATTGCGATACGTGGTGATTGAAAATCAGGAGGTGAGAGTTGAGGAATCTTTTATAGATTTTATTGAAACCAAAAGCAAAACTGCAGAAGGTATTAGCAACATGATAGTAAGTAAACTTAAAGATGACGGGCTCGATATTATGAATTGTAGAGGACAAGCTTACGATAACGCTGCCACGATGGCTGGATGCCACACAGGTGTTCAACAGCGAATAAAAGATATCAATCCTAATGCCGAATTTATTCCTTGCTCGAATCATTCACTGAACTTAGTTTGCCTACATGCAGCTGCAGCTGAGGTCAATTCGGTTACTTTCTTTGGCACGCTAGAACGCTGCTACGCTTTTTTTTCTACGTCAACCCACCGGTGGGAAGTTCTTGTTGCAGCAACAACAGGAAAAAGTTTGAAAAGACTTCAGGATACACGTTGGAGCGCTAGAAGTGATGCTGTAAATTTCATTAGACATCATTACAAAGAAACATTGACTACACTAGAAAAACTCACGGAAACGAATGAAAGTTTGAACACACGGACGGATGCAGGAAGTTTATTAGTCGCTATGCAATCATTTTCATTTTTATGTTACTTAGGCTTCTGGCAACCGATACTTCGTGAAGTTAATGATACTCAAAAGTATTTGCAAACAGAGGGGCTGAACATACATCAGTGTGCTCAGAAAATGAGTGCTTTGCAGACCCTATTAGAAGAAAAACGAGCTGAATTAGTAGACGGAGCTCTACAATATGCTAAAAGTTTATGTGAAGAGCTTGGAATTTCTTTTGAACCCCCAAGACAAATCCGGAGGAAGCATATTTTTGGCGATGGATCTGTAGACGTTGGGTTATCGTACGAGAACGAACTGAGGCGAACAATGTTCACTTCAGTAGACAGAGTAACTGCTGAAATTCGTAATCGATTCCAACAGCTACAAAATCTAGCGCAAAAATATTCCTTTATAATGCCCGCAGTAATGCTGGACTCAGAAGAACTTAGCCTAGATCAAGCTCCTCGGGACATAAATACAGAAGAGTTTCAACATGAGCGCGCACGCCTACGAGCGTACGTAGCTGCAACAAACCCAACCAAACTGCAAAAACGAGCTCATTAAGTCCGGCTCTCTGGGATTATTAAAATATATTATTGACTCCAAACTTGAAGATGGCTTGCCAAATATTGTAATAATGCTGAGGATTTTTTTAACATCTGCCGTCAGCAATGCCAGTTGCGAGAGAAGCTTCTCTAAACTAAAGCTAATAAAAAATTATCTTAGGTCGACTATGTCCACGTTGAGGCTAACAAATCTAGCTATTCTGGCTATTGAAAATGAGATACATTTTGATATTGACGATTGTATAAAAGATTTTGCTTTGAAAAAAACAAGAAGAGTACATTTTTAATCTAATTTTTTTAAGTGGCACCTTGTAACACTCGTAAATATATATATTTTATTCCTTCCAAGTTTAATGAGCACTACCTCATTATACGAGTACGTATAATTTAAGATACTTGTACACTCGATGTTGTATGCTCAATTGACAAATAAATACTCTAATACTTGTTATTATTATTTTTTGCTTTAAATACCTACGTTACATAATAAAGTATATTAGGTCCATTGAATATAATATTTAAACTTTAAATGACTTACAATTCAATTAGCGGGCGGCCAATTTCAAGTTGGCCCCGGGCGGCGAAAACCACGCTACGCCACTGCGTACAAACTGTTCGATCGACCCATCCCCTGGGTAAATAAAGTTAAATACTTAGGTGTCACACTGGATCGACGCATGACGTTCGGACCTCATATCAAAATAGTCAGAAATAGGGCCGCCTATATTTTAGGTAGACTCAATTATTACATCGGCCGTAAAAGTAAGATGTCCCTCCGCCACAAGAGGACTATCTACAAGGCCTGCATCCGTTCGGTGATGACTTACGCGAGCCCCGTATTCGCTCACGCGGCCCAGTCTCATATCAAATCCCTTCAAGTGGTCCAAAATAAATTCATGCGCAGGGCCACCGACGCCCCGTGGTACATCCGTAATCTTAGCTTACACCACGATCTCGATCTTCCCACGATTCGCGAGTTCATGAAAGAAGCGTCGCGTCGATTCTTCGACGGGGCCTCAAATCACTCTAACCCTTTAATTTCCAAGTCCGCGAAATACGTCGCAAGGAAAAACGTCCGCGCCCGATGCCGTAGACCGCGTCACGTCTTAGATGACCCTCCCGATGATATAACCGCGAAAATCGCAGCCCTTCCTCGCCCTCTTACTGGCACAACACAATCACTTACACTCCACATGCACTCGTACAACAGAGCAGTACACCGCGTTCGCCGGCGAACGCGTGAAGTCCCTGCCCCTACGAGCGATAACCGACAGCCCTAGGGCGGTTGGGCTCAATCTGTCCGTCCTCTTTGCTACAATTCATAGTAAATTCAACCCCAACGACGGCGGCCGAGCCTAGGTCGAGCCTCTAGAGGTGCCCTCGGACGCGCCGTCGGTCCCGCTCAAATCTCGCGAGCCATTGCGGGCGCGACCGCGCTAAACGCGCGGTCGCGGCCGCGGGGCACGCAGGATGAATACGGGCATCGGACCTCTCATCTATGAGAGGCCCCGCCCTCTTTTTTCGGTGGCGCTGGAATTGACGCCTGAGTCGTCCGGCACTAGGTTCGTCCGATAAAAAAAAAAAAAAAAAAATATCTTTAAAACTACTAATCTCTGTATGCGGTTAAAACATACATAAATATATTTTAATGACATAATATTAATTTATTTTAATTACATAATAAAAAAAATCAAATAATGAGAATTACATTTCCTTCTATTAGGAAATCTGCATATCCTTTTAATTGTTTCATATTTATACAAATTTTAATTGAAAATATAATGCAAATCGTTTAATTATATTGAAGTAACGATGGGGACAAAACGTTTATTAACAAAATTCGCCCGACTCCATTTGCAGAGATTTTCCTTATAATACCTTTCATTAGGGACGATTGTAGTTATTAAAAGCTTATTGTTTAATTAAGTTAATTTTCTAAAACTATTTGAAGTTCATAGCGCTTAATTCTTTATTACGTTTTTTCCTTTTTTATTTTCTGTGCCTATGATTAGCGTTTTGTGTCAATGAAATAATGGACACAGTTAAAGCAAAATAGAATTTCACCTGAAAGAAACAAACGACAATTAATGTTATTAAAATTAAAACGTAGCTTTTAAAAACTAAGTTATGTATACCATTTTTTTTAATTACTTCATATATCTATCCGTGTAGGTCACATTTGGTCATCATGAACACGGGTATACTTAACTTAAATAAAATTGTATATTTTCTTCACATTATATATAATCCGTTTCCATCCATCCATTTTAAACGACCGTTCTCTTTAAAAGAACATTTTAAAGTAATAAAAGAAGCTATAGTCAGGAAAACTAATGTATAAAACTATAAACCTCATACATACATATATAAAAAAGAACTTTGTCATTATAATTGTCTGAAATAAAATAGGATCTTTTATACGAAACAATATAACATCTTCAAGTTAGAATAACAGTTTGGTAGTTACATTAATATATTCCACATCGCTATTTCAATCAAAATATCTATTATCCAATATCAATATAATAATATCCACGATATAACATAACAAAAGCCACGCTGCATAGAATAGAAATAAATGATGCGATCTATAATGTATCAGTTTTCTGTACCTACAACACAAACAATATTGAGATAGAAATCTAAAAACACCTTTATGTGTACGTTGATTAGATTGTGTGTGACTAAGGAAATGAGTAGAGTTGCATAGTTTTTACTATTTTTTTTTGCTACATACTCATGTAACCTACAAAAATCCGTTTTTAAGTATCATATCGTATATCATATCATATCAGCCGTAGGACGTACACTGCATCACAGGCTTCCCCAAGAGATTTTGAATAGGATCTGTTGTCGCATCCAGCGTGAACGTTTCTTATAATCTTTATCTGGCACTGAAGTATGTAGGTATCTGATTAATTACTTCCCGTCTTATTTGTCCAACGAGATTTTTAGCTTCTTTAGGGTTCATTCACCGGCCAGGCCGTTCTTATGATGCATACAGCGTCCGGCCTGACCGGTGAAACCTTTGTATTTGTATAAAACTAGCTTTCCCTCTCTGACTCTATCTAAAGACTTCACTTTTTCGTAATTCACTTCACTTTCAAGTAATTTACATGCGTAATGTCATTAAAACCAGTTCACCGGTTAAGCTGCAAAAGCGTAAAAACTTTAAAATTTATAAATAAAATAAAATTAGTTGGAATAACTTAGAACAGCTCTAAATCTTCCTCTGTCCAAATATGTAAGCAGCAACATCGCCCTATCCAGCATTTCTACCTCCACTCGAAAGCCGGCGTAACTTCCAAATTTATTTATCAATCATGGAAATAAGGATTAAGGAGAAGACTACGTTTAAGAGAAAACGTTATAATTACGCACGCAAACTGACGAGGAAGAAAGTAATTCAAAGTTTTCGGGAGCAATTAAAAACTAGCACTACCAATGGACTCCCTTACATTGGAAACATGGAAATACACTGGAGCGAGAGGTAACGTAATTAAGTCATTAGTTTTGCATAGTTAACTTTTGATATTCCGTATAAACGTACGGGGTACTGATTGAGTAGAAAAGTCTTCTCTTTGTACCAAATGTCGTGGCAGCATCTTCATCGTGAACAATATGGTCAAAAATTTCTAACGGTTTTTATCTGAAGTAGTGAAATGATTTATGTCTTATAGTAGCCGTCATTAATTTGCTGTACATTTTTGTTAAATTCCACCTACATATTTTTATTATGTCTTCCATTATTACAACCAGAGAATAATCATTACCGTTTGCTTCAATCCTAACAGACTTTCTTTGCTTACTCATCTTTATAATATGTTTATATGAAAGTATCGGTTATACGTAAATAGGCCGCACTATATATTTCTAAAAATATCTAATTAAGTTCGCGAACTATACCTACTTTTACCAACCGCTGCATTAAGTTCAGCTTTATAAATCACTTTAGTACTTTCATTCATCTGCTCTATGTGTTCACCACATTTTCTTCTACATATTTAAAAGAAGGTAGGTCTCTCGCCTGTATGTACACGATAAACTCAAAAGCAGCATAACGGTCATCTCCTATAGACAGAATTATTTATATTCGTGTATCATTAATTGTAAAAATGTATGGCAAAAATTCAATTTTTATAGATAAAAAAAAATAATGAAAATAACAAAGTCGATAAGGAATTTTAATGCAAGTACATGCCAATAAAGAGTCCATACACTTAAACTCACATTTCCGCACAAAGCCTGGGAAGCAGGAGCCCTCTAGCTACTTAGCATGATCTTTCTTAAATTTGATTTAAGAGAGCTTTTTTTAAATTTCCCGGATATAAAAAATAAACTTTTTATAAATGGAATTGAATCAAATTAAAATTCAATTTTAAATACATTCCATGTTTGTTGGTCCAGCTCTGTCAGTGAATTTATTTGTTTGCAGGTTGTTTTGGGCCGTCAGCTATCTCATCTGTATGAGTGTCTCTTTTACACTATTATACACGCAATATGCACGGTATAAGGTGAGAATTAATTTCAAGGTTTATGCTTGCAGTACTGTATAAGAAATAAGCTACTGCAACTTGCTACAGCTACAGTTCCTGTGATTAGCGCGTTTGAACAAACAAACTATTCAGCTTTGTAATATAAGTATATATAATACGCAATCCGTATTAAAATATGTTATAATCTCAAATTCGAGTAAATAAGTAAATTTATGTATTTCTAACAGACCACACCTGTAGTGACCAGTGTTGAAATGGATTACTTTGACTGGAATATATCCTACCCGGCCATCTCAGTATGCCCTATGTACAAGATTGAAGACGACGACCTTAACAGCCTTGTGAAGTAAGGTATTTTCTATACCGAGTGAACACTTATTAACCATTTTAAAAACAATAATATAGGCCAACTCCTGATAGTTACTTACAAGGGACGAAAGGTGGCAAAAGTAAAAATTAGTTTAATAAAAACGAAAAAAACGTTTTCTTTTCTCAAATTGAGTATTATTTACATGAAATGGAATGGAAAAGTTGGTATGAGGTTACCTAGGCGAACGTATCATAATGAAGTAGGTATAAAAGAAGAACCAGGTCAAAAGCATAGCGTATATGGGGGGGAGGCGGGTGGGCCGTGCCCACCTATCGATGGTGAAGTTTACCTGGATTGAGTGTTGACCGCGTGAGTGAGTACGTCATCACATGTCAGTGGCTAGCTAGCCCCCTCTGAGTATTAAACTAAGATACGCCAATGGGCAAAAGTTAAAAGAATAAACGAGCGTGTTTTTGTAAGATTAGTCCTTTATGCTATACATATAGCTATAGCTGCGAGTAAAGGCAACGAGAGAGGTATGGCAGGATGTTAAGATCTATAGACTCTGCGAACACAGGTGTGATGTATGTATGTTATGTAACCCGTAATTTTTGCTGCAACTTTAAAAATTTATTATTTTTATTTGTCTGTACAATCCGCTGTGACTGCTAAGTAGGTACAACAATAACAACGAATATTTTATATTTCAGTGAAACTTTAACGAGTACAGGTGAAAATATAGATCAGCAACTGCGAACAATATCATCGCTTTCTATGGACACCGTTGATGTGATAGATTACGAAAATTTGGAGATTTCATCGGTAAATTTAACCTTCTATTTCTTACTTCTCAACCTTTGTGCTGCATGTAAAGAATACAAAATTGAGTGATGAAATTGAAATCAGTTTACACTAAATTTATTAATTATGGCTGGCACAGCATCAATGCAGCGCCCCGCAGTTTCACCCGCTTAGTTTCTGTTCTCGTGACAATAATAAAAGCATCCTAAGTTACTCCTTATAACATCAGCTATCTACTGGTGAATGTTTTGAGATTCAACTCAAACAGATAGACAGACAAAAACTTTTAAATTACTACTTACACCATTTTTGACAGAAATGCTATAATTTTTGTCTGCATGATTTTTATTGGCATACTTGTTATTTATGTTAATATTTTCATTACGCTTTCATTTAGTTTTTAATCATGTTTTTTATAGATTTACTATTTTTTTTAATAATCATTGACTAGAGTAAGCGATACAAGCTTTAAGCCCAATGCAGACTCCGCTAGGTATTAATATTGTTCAATGTTTTTTTTGTGGCAATAAATTCATTGTTATTATAACCATGAGAATATTTTAGAACAACATGTGTTGATTGTAGATTCTAGACCCGAGGGAGTACGCGGCTATAGCTACAATGCTTTTCAAGAAATTTAACAATAACTCTTTAACCACTAGCCTGAATTGGCCGATCACTGTGGAGATTGCAATGACTGAGATTGGACTGTGCCATGTCATCAACTCTAACGTAGCCATCTTTGACAATCCAGCGTGAGTTAACAAGAATATCATAATTACACAATAATTATAAGAACAAGACTACTTATTACTGTGATGACACTATGAATGCATATAGAGTGGCAATTTATATTCAGTTTTGTGATAAATGTATATGATCCAGGTGTAAGAATAAAAAGCTGCATCTTATTTTCAAAGATTAATGTGTTTAATTGTAGGCAACACGTCAATGTGAGTCAACTAGTCAAACTGTATTAAACTATGAACGCTATTTGTTGAGTTTAAAATCAGTTGTAAATTTTTGACAGCCTTGTTGTAGTAAGATAGCATAAGCCATTGCAAATTAATTTTTACAATTGCTTTCATAAACATGATGGATTACGTTCATGTAAATATTTTTGAGTTTAATCGAGTTGGTTCAATAACTTACAACAATAATATAACGTGTGTTTTATATTAGGTAATTGTATATTACATGAGGTAGAACTTATACAAAAGGCGTCTGCATTGGTTCCTCACTCTCACCTATTCTCACCGCCAAATAGCAGTGCTAGAATTGATAAGTTCCAGTTTGGTATGTGAGAGAGGTAATGAAATTTCTGAGTATTGTGGCATATCTTCAAGTCGCAAAGTCTTAATTTAAATTGCAGACGTTAAGATAGTATTGTCACATGAGTTATTTATATTGGTAGGTATTATGGTATTGGCATCATAATATTATTAATAATATTTGCATTATAACGGCCTCACATAAAGAACAAGAGATATTATAGAGGATCAACGTAAAATTAAGACAGAAAGCCATTAAAATCATTTAAAAACGTCTTTTTGACAGCAGTTACAGGACTTTATGCCGACAAATAGCGATAAGTTCACCCGAAACAGCGCAGCTTACAATGCTACATAGTGGGCATGGGTAGCAGCTTCGTCGTGGTGAATGAGCGCTCTGCCACCACTCCTGAAGCAATTAAGGGCAAAAATCTCCCTAGCTATGTCCAATAATAGACTTTGTACCTCATTGACATCAAATACAAAAGATATTGTTGAGTATCTACGAGATACGGTAGTTTCGCAAGGCAACAGATCAACCCAAACAAGTCTCTCAAAATTTCTAAATCAATATTAAACTTTAAATTACTTAAAATTCTAATAATTGTCGTTAAAAATAGTTGACAAATTTTGACAATTAGTACAGATCGGTTTATATTTAACGTCACAAAAGTTTGCTAATAGATTCTTTAATTTAAATTTAGGTACATTCAACTTATAAATTTATACTAATATTATAAAGCTGAAGTTTGTTTATTTGTTTGGTTTATCGCGATTTCAGGTTCGAATTGAATTAATATTGTTGTGTGCAACTGATAGAAGAGGGACAACATACCTATTTGTTTTTGAGAGCTCCTATTGCGTAGGCTGCTTAAATGGTTTAAGGTTTACAAAAATAGTTTTGTTTTTGTATGTAATGTTCAGAACAGTACCTACATACTTGTACAAATTTGGATTAATGTGGTCGGGATGTTCGTATGGAAAATATATATGGTATGTAGTAAATATATAGGCTAAAGACCCAAGAACAGGATTAAAATTCTCATGACAACAGTATGTACAGATAAAAATTTACCATGTATCCGTGTGAAGTCGCGGTGGGCCGTTAATTACGTATAATTTCGATCGACGCCTATATAATATGAGTGGAAGTTTGTACATACTTATAATAATGCGATGTGTACTTCTAGGAAACGAGGCGTCACAAAATATTCGAAAACTAACATCGACCTCTCTGTACATGAAAAGGACTTCTTTATTCAGTTATTAAATTACGCTGACATTTATAAGGTACGTTTTTAGCGCTACACTTTTGTACTGATCCTCATCATATTAGACGTAGGACGTCCACTGCTGGACATAGGCTTCCTCAACAGATATCCAATTGGACCGGTTGTATGCGTAATGCATCCAGCGGGTCTGCCTTGTGAAAGGACGTACTACGCTGTACCTACTTATCGGTCTGTGGACTCTATTCCAGAATAGAACGGCCCATCGGCCGGGCCAGGTACTAATATACTGCCGATTACTACTAAGCAGGCAAGTACTGACAGCTTGATCAACTTATTGTTTCCCAGATATTCATTCATAGTCCTGACGAAATTATACTGAGCACAACAGCTTCATACACCTCAAAAGTCGAAAGTTTTATACATTTTGGTGTACAAGTATGGAGTACCAGGATATCGGAGACATTAAGATCAGCACCGATATATCTCCGTAATTGCAGGTAAGTATTTACTATAGTATTTTTCTCTCAATTTGCACACAGGCAAGCTATAAATCAATATGTACAAAGTTTAAAAAATAATTCAATTAATTGTGACTTCACAAGACAAATTAGGCATTAGATCCATAATTGGCAACAAACTTTTAACTGAGCTATACCCGTACCAAGTACGAACCGGCAGCTTCAGACTAACCGTATACTATGTACATACATACACCACCACTGTGAAATATTAATACTGACTAATAGCACTACATTATACAGCAACGAAAGAACAAGAATCATCGGGAACGTACCTACCTTATGGTTTGTAGTATTTGTTATATTCTCAAGTGTCCGCATTTACATGTTA
Source organism: Heortia vitessoides (assembly GCA_020976665.1). Classification (NCBI taxonomy): domain Eukaryota; kingdom Metazoa; phylum Arthropoda; class Insecta; order Lepidoptera; family Crambidae; genus Heortia; species Heortia vitessoides. The sequence goes on from JACJUM010003129.1 coordinate 5,284,314, forward strand.
AAATTCGAATATGATATCTGTATTTACTGGTGTAGCTGATGTTATGTATATTATACATTCTAGATTTGTTAACGAACCGATAAGTTTAAGGTATCCAGTGTATTCCTACAATCACTGCATTCTGGAGTGTCGAATAAGAATGGTACTAAACGTGTGTGGCTGCATTCCTCATTTCTATAAAGCTTTAGGTGAGAATTTTATATTTATAGTATTCACAATACAAAAGCTAATCATGCATCAATTTCATAATATGCTAAATGAGCTATTCACCTACCTCTGGGTAATGACTATTTTACTTCATCTTTTCAATTATAATCATTTGAATTCATATATTGTAAAAATATATACCTAGAATAAAACAATATATATTTCAGACACTGAGCGGATTTGCAATTTAACAGAACTACAGTGCTTCGCGGACCACAAGCGAGACATTGTGAAATTGTCTGCTTCCAATGTAACTTTAAGCAATTACTCGAATGCAGAACTGCCCAGATCGCCTAGAGATTGTGGCTGCCTCAACAACTGCGAGTCTGATGTTTTCATGAAGGACCACGAAACTTTTCTATCGGAGACTCAGAATAACAGAGTGAAAATAAGTATTTCCTCGTATCCTAAAGTCAGAATCGTTAAAGACACGATATTGAACGCCATCGATATCCTCTGTGAGTTTATTTAATATTTCATTAGACATTTCTCGAGTGTTTAGTGTGTATTTACCTAAATACCTATTAATCATAATAATGAATCTTGTCGGTTCTACCCTGATAGCTGACGAAGATAGCTGCAGGTTATGTTATCATACCTACTTAGTACCTGACTTTCAACCGGGGTGCTTACGAAAAATACCTCAATGTAAAAAGAGAATATGTCCTTCAGAGTTACGAGAATTATTTACACGCACTTATTACCATTTCTTATATAACAAAAACTTTATATGTATACTCGCCTCTTACGTACCTCACGGCACAATATATACAATAGAACTAGCTGTCCCGACATGGTCCTGTCTTAACTGAAAATAATTATTATGAAAAAATGCGATAAACCGGGACAAACAACGTGACACGAAATATTAAAATTATATATTAATATAGAAATAATATTTTGAGGTCTTAGTAGGTAATACTTCTTTTTCAGTACGAAGCGGTGGCGTGTTGAATTTATGTGTAGGAGCATCAATGATATCTCTAATGGAATTTGCCATCAATGTTTTTAGAAGATTGCTTATTTTAATTACCATTTCTTTAGCATTTATCGCCGATATTTTCCAGCGCATAATTCAAACGGCCATCCATGTTTGGAAAAGGAATAATAAAAAACAAAATTGAATTTATAAATCATATATATTATTTGTGTTTTCACCTTTCACATCCTAGTAATCAATCTTTCAATTAGATTTTCCGATTCATTAAAAATTCTGCAAAAAAATAAATATTATATTAACAACATGAAGATATTTCATTAAGTCAAGCGATGTAATATTATATTCCTTAGGCAAATAAAAATAAACTATAAATTAATTAAATACCTTGATGTTGAATGTTTTGTATTACTTTATATCGTCCCAATCCTCATTGCCTCTACATCATGTTTTGCTGAAATGACGTAAACTAAAGTTATTTAAATTCTTTCATTTGTAAATCAAAAATTAAGTAAAAAATTAATACCGGATTGTGTCCAATCTGTGTCAGGGTGCCTTAGGCAGTATGGACTCAACATGATCAATTATTTATTAACACTGTGGTGTCATTTACAGTATTAATTTAAACTTTTCTCTGAATCTGAAAGTCATTAATCAATGTTAAAATATGTTAACAAATAAAATAATATTTCTAGAAGACTTTATCCTCATCGAGAACTGTATCGTCCCCACCATAAATTAGAAATCCATGTGACTCTCACAGGGTCTCCACAAAAAAGTCTTCACTTAAGGCCTCAACGCAAGCGATGGCGACGTGACTCCGATGCAACGAATCACTTACTGCCAACGCAATTGGACGCAGACAACGCATTCTCAACACCAGCCGCTACATTACAAGACACGAAGATTTGTCTTGTCATAGAGACGGTCCAAAACAAGCAAATAAATTGACTAAACAAGATACTAGAAAAAAATTCTCAATTTCGAAAATATAAATAAATGTCGGAACCCCATGCATGCCCGTGAAATCAATGCAAAACCGTCCGATAACAAGTCAACTTACCATACATTTTATGAACTTGACATGGGATGTACGAGGCTGTCTCGAAGATGAAACCAATCTCCGAACGACATCTTCTTTTGAGGAACAAACTTCCTTTTTACAGGGCTATTTAACACATGGTACAATTTATAAAGACACCATCTACGTACAGGGATTGTGTAAGCGTAAAGCCCTCAAGACGTTTGATTTCAGACACGGCTGTGTGCACTATACTTTACCTGATAGTAACTACAGATTACTACAACTAATAAAATTTGTACAATATTACTCAAATTCTGATTATCAAATATAACCCAGATCGATTACATTGCCAAAAGAACGCAGTAACAAAATGGTTCGCAGCCGGCAAATTTTGACTCATGATAGATCAGTTGCGCTGTGACAAAACAAATAGATGTTCGGGCACGTGATTCTAATTATCTTAGAAATATTTTAGGTTACTACCATTAAAACAATCTAAACAATCTTGTTATAATGAAACTACTTTTTAAACTCTTTTATCTATGTTATTCAAATCTAAAATTAAGTTTTGCCATATTCATTGATCGAATGTCTGCTGGTGCTGCTAAACATTTTGGATTTAACTTTCTCAAGGAAACATTTCAAAATTCTTTCTTAGAAAGATTGACGATTCCGTTCAAACAGGGCGGATCCAATAAAAAAATTCCATGTTGATATTCTATTAAAACACCGTGTATTTCAAATTAGGACTTTGTACCTCAGCTTTCCAACAAATCGACTTCTCATCTCATACAATAAAGCCAGGATATAAAATATCAAATTGGATCAGCCTGTGCGTGATCTAGAACTAAGATTACACCAATCTCAACAACATTTATGAACAATTTGAGGTATGGAACGTGCTGACTAACAAAGTATGAACGACCCTAAGGCCACATGACAACATTTTTATAAACCAGACAACCATAACAGATTAAATAAGACAAATCAGTCTTTTACTCTTGGGTAAGAAGACTTGGTTTGTCTAATAACAATACCACCAATGTGACTCAGTCACTCGGTACAGATAATATCGCTACTACAAAAGGTTATCATAATAAGAGATGGAACACCAACATAATACAGAACACTTCCTCAATCTGCTTTAATGAATTTTATTAAACTTTATCAATAGGGTGTACAGCAAATATTAGGACACTTACTTTAATTATAGCCTAAATACAATTAGTCGATAGATCAAAGTCAACAAGAAGAATGTGTTGAATACGTTACATCGAAACCAATCTAAGACGAAGATGAAAATCACTTCACTATGAGGCGGCAGAGTCTAGATCGAGCCCTCAACAGACCGACTTCTACATCACACACGCCTGAAAACACAAACAATTTTAATTTTGAGCAAAGGATTTCAATGTATATTGTAAACTATTATTTTTTGACAGAAAAATACCTGTAAGAGGCGATAAAATCGTAGTTCGGCCGAACAAATGAGATCGATAGTTATACAACATGTTAGTCAAATATTCTATTTCAATTGTTCAGTTAGTTGCAGTCCCAGTGATCTTTTTGAATTACGATTTTAACCATAAAGGACTACATTAGCATTTCAAGAGTACCTCAAGAACAATGTTACAAAATGTCAAGGCACAGCTTGGATTGGATACCTTTGTTGTGTAAACAAACTTTTAAGTTTTTTATAATGTCAAAGGCACTCATAAAATGCAAGATTATGAACTATATCTAAATCTTAGTCAATGCTATGAAAATAACGACTTCACAAGACAAGTTGAATCGTAAGTACTGTTTGTTAAAAACAAAAACTGTTAAGAGTAAAACAACCAAATATTGCAACTAAGCGTTTGTAGATTCCTATAAGTACCTTTTTCAACAACGAATTTTGGATTAATTAACATTAGCTGTGAATCAACTTCCTTAATGATAAAATCATCCAAAAATCAACTTCAATTCATTGATGACGCACAAACATTTTCATCCAATTTTGAGTGAAACCAGGAAGAAAGACGACTAACTCTGCTTTTACGAGACAGTAGAGACCACCTAGAAATACAGAACACTAAATAAAAGGTTGCTTACCCCGCTCTAAGCTGATGCTAGAAATAGCGAACTTCAATTGTCCTGCCATCAATACGGGTCCTGTCAAACATTTCTGGAAAAAATTGCTAAGGAAATCATTTTGAATAAGAATAATTCTAGTAACAAAAACCTTATTTATATGCAATACCCACTAAAATTCAATCTTACTATAATTTGTTTTAAAATTAAAATATAATTTAAAACATTTTGTGGGAAGGGTAGAGCATCAGCTACCGCTTCAGAATACAACCTATCAAAGGTCCAACTGATAGCCCTTTGAATCAGAAGATAATCACTACAAGAATTTTATGGATATTTTTAAAGGATACTAATGGCTCTTTCAGCATCCCATTCTTTGTGAAACCTCACAATAGCTGTGTCCGGTGCAGTCATCTCTGCAAACTTAACATCTCCACATTCACTGAACTTCTCACGGATCAGTTGCCAGGTGACAGTCGGAGGAAGCTAAAATAAAAAAGAATGGTACTATACAATTGCAAATAAATTAAATATTGATATGGCATTTGATATCATTAGTGCTTACATTTGTGATGATGACCATGTCGGATATCTTTTCACGTTGCTGCACTCCTGGGTCTCGACCATACCCTTGATTTTGAACAGACACACCACCAAGGGGCCGGTTAGAACCTAAAAAATAGATACATAATATAAGAATTATTGGTAGAATTGAATTAGCTCTGATATTTCTGTGTCAGATTATTTGTAAGCAAACAATGAAATTCTGTAATATTTTAGGAAGTACACAAATTCTTGCCATATGTGTATCATTCATTTATTTCATGTAAATATAAAAGTTATTATAATCATAATAAAAGTTTGCCACTTCTGTTAGAGATATAATAGCACACAATCTAGTTAATTAACCATAGACTGATTTAAGTGTAAATGTTAGCAATGTGTGAGACATAATAGGTTTAAAAAAAGATACAAACTTGTTCTACCTGACAATGGACCACTGTTCATGCTGTTATTACTTCCAAGGACATTGGCAGCTAACCCAGAACTGCTGAGCATATTTGAGCCAAGGTCAGAATTTCCAAGGGACAGGTTTGAATTAACATTGGCTTGTGCAGTAAGTACAGTCGCCAAATCATTTGCTGTCAGTCCTTGCTGTAATAGCTGATTTTGAAGAGCTCCCAACCCAGTCAAACCCAAGGCCTGAAAAAATAATCATTTTGTCATGGACAGTTAACAATTTGCTGGCAAATGCTATTTTTGTAGTAATTTGTTTAAATATCATAAATGAACCTGCAATCCCAAGTTTCCTCCTAATGTGGTGTTTGTGTTCAGAGGGTTTGCTGACAATCCAGTTCCAAGACCGTTAAGAGCTACTCCAGCTGCTGTAGGCACAGCCCCTAACACACCTGTACCCAAACCAGTTCCAGTATTTCCTATATTTAAGCTGTTAGCTGAATTACTTTGCTGCAGATTCCTGGCTACATCTCTCAATGGTTCGCCATTTGGACCCAAACCCAAACCAATACCTTTCAGGCCCTCAGGCAACCTCAACTCTGTATTATCAGACACCCCCCTGTCCATACGGACAGTCATTCTTCGATCATATAACATTTGTTTGTCAAACATGGATATTGCCTGAAATCAAATGTATATTTTCAGATATTGGTTGAAAAGCACAATTTCTATAAATTATTAGCACATGAGTGACAATACCTGGACAGCTTCTACTGGATGATCATATTCTATTACAGCAAAGCCCCTACTGTTGCCATCTTTATCAATTGCCAAATCAATGTTTCGGACTTTACCAGCCATTTTAAAAACCTCTTTAATTTTAGATCTATCGGCTTTATAGTCCAACTGCAAAAAAAAAAATATAAAATTAAACAATATTAAATTACAACATTTTATTAATTTATTTATATGTTGTGAGAATACACTTACATTGGCTACAAAAACTTTTTTCACAAGAGGAGGTTGTACAACTATTGATTCCAAAAATTGTAAACTGAGACCATAGGTATTGAAATTTTCAGGCTCTCTAGGTTTTGTAAGACCCCAACTGAAAATTATATAATTATTAAAAACATATACTTTCAAATGAAAAAATATTGACAGATTTTTTATACACACCCATCTTTATCATCACGATGATTTCTACTACCACTTGCTCCAGGTCTAACAGAGTTGACTCTGTTACGTTCATTACCTTACAACAATAAATTCAAATAATTATTAAGTAACTATACTAACATATTCACTCTTTTAATCTTACATACCAGTTTCTTCCTTTAACACAAGTTTACGGCCATTCAGTTCATATCTATGCATTACAAATAAAGCTTTCTTCATAGCTTCTGTGTTGGTAAATTCAACAACACCACATCCTCTAGGCTTGCCATTCTCGTCATTGAACAATTCCACATAAGCAACGTCTCCAACCTGAAAATAGTTCCACTTATAACATCAACTGAATAGCGATCACTTTAATATCGTCTAGTGATACATAGCTAATGCTTTATTTAACAAACCTTTTCCTTGAATAGATCCTTTAGTTCTGTCCATCGGAATTCATAAGGTATGTTAGAAACAAATAACCGTTTTCCATCGGGACGATCACGATCGTTGGATCGATCTCTAATAGCGTCCGAAAACCTTGACGGCCTGTCTCCACGCCTGGACCGGTCCCTTTCCTTCTCCCTCTGATCATCCATTATACGCTGAAAAGTAAACAAGTAAATCGACTACAAAAAAGAATTATAACTTTCGTTAATCCATGTAAACAGACGGGCAAGTCCAGATACCGGCTCAGGCAACGCGTTTATAATTTTGGTTGACAATGTCTAAAAGCATAAAGGACCAAAAAATATATTATACAGTAACCTTTTCAATAGTTATATAGTTAGTAGCAGAAGACAAAAACAGCAAATGCAAATAAATACAACAGGTTTAACACGAATCAACGACAAACGCGTAAAACTATTTTGCAATTCCTGTATTTCGGTAAGATGGCTGAGGTGCTGCAACTCATATCTTAATGTTGCCAGAGTTAAAAACATTTTTTGTCATCATATTATACATTCACCTATATAAATGACAAAATATTATGAGTAAAAAAAAAATCTGTGTAATGCTTGCGTTAAATATAAAATAATGGTATTGAATACTTTCAGTTACAGTAAACAACATATAAGAATATCTCGGCAACTGCAAAAATATGGAAATTGAAATATATAGGTTTCATGATTAGGGCACACATCGCCCAAGTTGATCGCAGGGAAGCGTGAAAAAATTATAGTTAATACCTTTTAACAGCAATATAATGAAATTCTTTAGTAAATTACAAAGTTGTTACTACTAATATTCAAAGCAGTTACTTTCACAGAATTTGGTTAGTAATCAATTTCCTGACACTTTTTAAGACTATTATTTCAACACTTGAAATTAACAACACCATTGTAAGAAACTTTAAATCTTATACTTTTATTGTTAATGAACGTAAAAACGTTTTGATTATAGCAACACAGTTCCTTAAAAATTCATTTCACTTACAAAAAGAACTTTATATATCTTAATAAATTCCGTAGATATTACTATCAGCTTAAAAAATATTTTAATTAAAATGAAAGCAATTTTATTTTTTAAATAGATAAAGATAAAATATCTTTATTTTTATCCATAATACATGCGTAAAGAACACCTTAAAAACTCTTTCGCTTAGAAAAATCTTCATAGAATGGAACGTACTGCCTAAAGTGCCATCTGGTGTCAAAGTACAACTTTTTGTTTGTTCCACGATGACATACGCACACATTCATGTTTTTTGATTGTATTGCTTCATAAATATTTTTCGCCTACGATAGCCATGCAGGGGACAACCTGCGCCGAGTTTTTAATAAAATAAGTAGTCATAATATTTTACAAATTATGGAGCAGAGTAAATCTAATTCACCTAAGCTATTTGTGTGTACTGCTATAGAAAACAAGGATGAAATAGAAGAGGTACTGTGTACAATTTCGCAGTTTCTCAACAAAGAATCGTTTAGTCAGCCATGTACAACCATCATTTTTGATATCGACGATAGTGGCGCTACTGTCAAACTGGCGCGAAAATTTGATTTTGTATAGATGTGATAACTTGAAACTTTTCACTGACTATAAATTTGTATAATTTTCAGAGGTACGAGAAAGCCTTGAACTATGTGCAGTCTTTGGTTGCTGATTGCAGTGAAAAGGAAGCTCACGACGCTCTTAATAATGCAGTCTGCAAAAATCATGAAGAAGTATCACTTGGACTCCTCATGTCTATTCTTACCGAGCCATTTAATGCCACAAAATGCTATAGAGATCTCACACTTATCACAAGAGATGGTTTTGCCTGTGTACTAAACAACCTTTCCAATTTAATCCTTGAAAGGTACTTAAAATTCCATGATACCACACGAAATCAACTTATATGGCTTTTAAAGGAAATGATAAGAAATGCTGTTACAGGAGTAGATAGTGTTTGTTGGAATTTAATGCGTTATGCATCTGGAGGAGATATCTCTCCAAAAAATATTATTTTAATAGAATCTCTTTTGGATATCTATATTGAAAATAGGTCATGGCTGGACAAATTCCCTGTACTTATATGCATGGTGGTTTATACATACTTGAGGCTGATAGAAGACCATAATATACCACATTTGATGAATTTAAGACAAAAAGAAGTAAATTTTGTTATAACACTTATTAGAGAGCGTTTTTCTGAAGTTTTAACACTTGGAAGAGATTTGGTGAGACTACTCCAAAATGTAGCTCGAGTTCCAGAATTTAATCAACTGTGGCAAGAAATATTAATCAGCCCAAAGACACTATGTCCAACTTTCACAAATGTTTTACAACTTCTCCAAACTAGAACTTCTAGGAGATACCTACAGTCAAGACTGACTCCAGACATGGAAAGAAAGTTAGTATTCTTAACTTCGCAAGTAAGATTTGGACATCACAAAAAGTATCAGGAATGGTTCCAGAGACAATATCTTGCTACACCAGAATCACAGTCTCTCCGAAGTGATATGATACGCTTTATTGTAGGTGTGATACACCCCACAAATGAACTGCTTTGTTCCGATATAATCCCTAGATGGGCTGTTATTGGTTGGCTTCTTACAACTTGTACGTCAAATGTAGCTGCATCAAATGCAAAACTTGCTCTTTTCTATGATTGGTTATTTTATGATCCAGAAAAGGATAACATTATGAATATAGAACCTGCTATCCTTGTGATGCACCATTCTATGAGATCCCATCCAGCAGTAACTGCAACTTTGTTGGATTTCTTATGTCGTATCATTCCAAATTTTTATCCTCCATATGCAGAAAAAGTAAGACAAGGAATTTTTAATTCCTTGCAACAAATTATTGAGAAAAGGGTATTACCAAACTTGCATCCACTCTTTGACTCGCCTAAGTTAGACAGAGAATTGAGAACTACAGTAAGAGAGACTTTCAAAGAATTTTGTACAAATGGTAATGGTGAAGGGGTGTCCGGACTGCGAGATGATGGTAATGAGGAGTTACCAAGAGGGCCAGAGGAGCCAGCTTTTTCAGACGACGAAGAGGATCCACCACCAACTATTGCTGAAGACACAGACGATGACGATTTGCCATTATCAGAGGTTCGAGCTCGAGAAAGACCTGAACTGGCAGCTGCATTGCCTCTTATTTTGAGACCGTTAGCTGAAACACTGCTAGATGAACGGACTTCATCTGCAGCTACAGCATTACTTAATGCTTGCAGTTCACCAATGCCAACTCCAACTGCATTAGCAGATCTATTCACAGCAACAGTTCAAGACATGCCACCATTAAAGATCAGTCGTAGTCCCACCCCGGCAGAGCTTGATGCAGCAACAAAATCACCAATATTTTCTATGTTCACCTATCTTATAGGAAGTGGTGATGGAGCAGAAGCAAAACGAAAATTAGTATTGGAAACATTTAAAGAAATTTATGCTCAAAGTTCATTACTCAGCGTAGGGTTTTATTTACTCTTTTATCTTAAAGTATGTTACGAACGTGATCGACGGGCTGAACGTGATTTAGTCAAAAGGAGAAATGTAAAGTTTAAATCAGAAGTATACAAAGATTATTGTGGTTTCTTAGAACTAAAGTTAGCAGAAAGTCTAGCAGACGACTTTGAAAGATGTCAGGAGTGTGATGCTAATGTTTTGGTTTGGTTAATACCTGATGTGTATAGAGAATTCAAAGATCAGGCTCAAAACCATATTAGATTGTTGCATTCAATAGTCTCCACATTGGATGCCGGGCAACTCCAGCGATTGGTGTGCTTAACACTACAAGGAAATTTAATGATGTTTAAATCTGATGACTTCACATCCATGTTGTCAACAAGTCTTAATTGGGAGACATTCGAACAATACTGTCTTTGGCAATTGCTCACAGCTCACGATATATCTGTCGAAGATGTCTTACCTATAATACCGAAACTCTTATATAAAGATCATTCAGAAGCCCTTACATCTGTTTTATTAATGCTCAAGCAAGAAAAACCATCCGCCGATGTAATAAGACAACTGTTCTCCAGGGAAGTTGATGACGATGATACTTTTGTTGTGTCCACCTTAAAAAATTGGTGTTATGATTATGAAGATAAAGTTGGAGATTTGGTTTCTGTATTGTTGAGCACGCGATATCCCGGCACAAGTCCAAATAAGAGAAAACGTCCCAGTAAACATAGCATCCCTCCAAATGCTCCACCTTCAGCAGAATTGGTATGGTATATTATTTGTACATTAATTATGTTGATTACAAAGAACAACAAAGATTTTATATTTTACCTCTTAGAATAAAATTATGCATGTGTAAATCACTCAGTCTTATATAAGTTCAATACTTTTTATATTGTAAAATAGTAGATCCGACAATTAGAAAGGATTTTTTTAACTAATTCTCATTTCTATTTATAAATAGGAAAGGTTTTTTATTTCAATTACACAGATAGCCAGTAAGCAGGTTTAAAATAATTGTGCCCCTGAAGATTAAAGATGACCTTAGATTTAATGTACACCTAATTTTATACTTAAAACGCAACCAACTTAAATCTGTTTATTATCAATTATAAAATCTTCTTGTTTTTCCAGGTGCTTGGACATTTAGAGCAAATGAGAGTAAACTGCGTTGAAAATGATGACATGTCTATATTTAATATGGAATGTATGCAGAAAGCATTACAGTTATCACAATCAAATAGTAGTGATAGTTTAAGAGTAAGTTCGTGAAGTATTTTATATTTATTCATGTACCAACCCAGTTGAGTATTTATAAGATACGGAGCACTCCGCGTTTTCTAACTGCGTGATGTCACTTTTTGTTCATAAAAAAAGTTACATCCGTGGGTTACCCAACCATATAATCACGTGGTAGAATAATATTGACGTGTAATAAAACGTATGAATACTCTAATGAGAAATGCGTTAACATAATTCTTATTAAGTTCACTACTACATTTTTAGCTAGTAAAACACATGTTGTCATTTTCTGATAGGGAAATTAGAAATACATACATTGTGTTACAGAAAAAGTTAAGTAATATAACAATCCTATATATGATATACTATTTAAAGACATTGTAGGTACTTTTTTTTTGTTATTTGAGTTTTCCAGAAAAAAGATTCAAAGTATGTATTGTTCATATTGAGAATTAATACATATAATAAATATATTTCAAATCTAATTCCAGAAACAGTATGGAGATTTATTTTCTTTAGCGTGGGAAGATGAACTGCCGATTTCAAGACGAGCTAGAAAATTAGTTTCGAATTCGTTGCCGATTAACCAGAACTTGCATTCTTCTAATGATGACAGTGAGGTAATTAAGCTTATCTTTTATTAGTATTTTGACGCCGTAACGTTAAACCAACATCTGAATGTATATTAAACGTAAAACACCACAACAATATTAAAAACACCATATAATGGTCAATATTTCTGGAATGTATAGATACCAAGTGTAAGATGCAAACATAGTATTGTCTCTCCACCATGAACCTTACAATACTAATACTAATAAAATACATGTACATTTGAATTAAATAATACAATATAGGAATTTCGAAAAAGCCTTAAAGATTATTTTTTGTGTTTTTGTTATTTATTAATAAATATATTCATATAAGTTTCATTTTAATCACCAAATCGTTTATAGTAATAATCAATTACAAATAACAGAGTTAATTTTACACTGTTGATTGGAATGTTCTTATTAATCTATTGAATCGAAATTACAATACATTCATAATTCATGATATGTAGTTTCTTACATGATATAAACATACATTACATCAAGGAGGTAAATTCCCATAATTGTTAGTTATACAATATTCTAATCGGATGTATTTTTTTAAGATTATGAAGTAGTTTTGTAACAAAATTACTAGTACTATAAACGAGGAATTTGTGTGCATGGATCCATTGGGTATTTATTCCTCATTCAAGGAACTACAATAATACAGTACATACTCGTAAATCAGAAAAAATAAGCTTTATTTTATGTGTTTTAATGATAATTAGCAGCCACTTTTGACTTTGTCTAAGAAAAGGTTTTCATTTTAAAAAAATAATATTATTCCATATTCCAGGAAGAACGACTGTTACCTACTTCATCCGTTTCAACAGAAGCAAAATTATGAAAAAGTATCTGTGCACTAAATATTGCACAATTTGAAGTAAATCCATTAGTCAGTAATATCCTACGCCACGAAATCTGTTAAAAATAGTCTAATTTAATTAATTGTAATTCCCACATAAATCTCGTATTATAAATCTTTGTTTTTGATGTAACTAACGTGAAACTCCGTTCAGGAAGTTTGTTCATACCGTCCAATCGTTGAACAATAAATTGACACGACATCTCATATTTGAATTAGAGATGAATTAGAAACACATTAATAAAAACCTAATTAAATCTACTCTACTTTTCTTAACTTGTTACTGTTTAAAGAAACTACTTCCATGCTCCATTGTGTTAGGAATTTATTAGTGTAAATTCTTTAATTTATTTAATTATAAGAATTGTTATATTTATTTTCAGGAGGAAGATTTTGTGAAGCCAAAACAGGCGAAACGTCGGAAGAAGGCAATCTCAGACAGTGATTGACATATCTCATTTAAAAAGGACGGTAATTTTAAACACCAAAGTGCAACTCTACAATACAATAAATATTAGTATTGTGAAATACATAATAATTGTTTGTTACCTTACGTTATTCAGGTGCAATTCCAAGAATAGTACCCTAGTTCATTTCTATAAGTTTGCCTTGGTAAATACTGTATTTAAATTTAATATATGTTGTCTTTGATTTCCTAAATGTGTATTATGAGGTTAAAATGCAGAAGCCTAGCGTACTTAATGCATATACCATTATAGATTTCTGATGATTCAAATTATTGTTTATCTGAATGATGATGTTTTAAAGTAAATAAGTAATTACGTTCATACAAGCTTTAATACCAAGTGACATAAAATTACAACACATACATAAAATTCCACAAAAATATCTAAATTATAATTTCAGAATAAACAATTCGGCTTCTAAGATAAAATCATTATATTAACATTTTTCATTTGGAATACTGGATAAGCATCTATTTTTTTTTTATTTGAAATACAATTTGATTAAAAAAGGACAAATCCTGTTCTTTGAAATATGAGTTTTAAAGTTCTATAGCTGAAATGTTAAAAATATATCAGTTATATAATGTCTTTAGGAGCAGATCTAATTAATATAAACATTTGTAAAAACACTTGGTGGCTTGGAAGCATATTTCATATTTTTCATACAGCTTATGACAACAAATGGTCATCCACTGTATATTTTGGCACTGACATTGTTTTTAGTAATATGTATATGATTTAAAGTTAGGTACCTATTGTTGTACAGATTTTTTTATCCCCCATACAGTGTCAGGTTTATGTTAAGATTATAAAATATGTGACCAAGAGTTTATTGAAAAGATATATTGTATTGATGCAATTTTCGAAATACATTTTACACTAGGATCAATAAAGTATTTCCCCTTTGATATATATATATTTTTTATTATTTCCTGTCATTATTTTACTTTATTATATAAAACAAAATTACTTTTACCTGTTTTGTTTGATAAATTAAAATATATGCAGTGCCACAGTATTTTTAAGTACAATTTATGAGCAAGATTCATTATTTTTTAACAGTGTACAGCAACTTACAAATGTATTATTGAAATAGATTTCCTATTTTACAAAGGCAGTGATTATAATTAACATTGAAACGTCCAAAAACGGGATTAGAACAATATAATAAAGTATTACTCTAACTGTTGGACTAACTTAATATTTATATATTGTTAGAAAAACATTATCAACTGCAATATTTATATTTTCAATAAATAATCTTAGGTATTGCTCCCATCTTCTTTACATTTACTTGACTGCTTCTAAATACATCAAAAGTCTAATTATATAAATGAAGTAACAAGGACATTATTTGATATATGTACCTTAATTATGTCCTGATCAATCCGATCATTGTTAAGAATCTTCGATTTCTATAGTGTTTTTTTCTAAATAGTTAAATACCTAAAGGAATGCACCTTTAAAATACTAATAAGAAATGCTTACTAACTGATAAAATTGGTGACCTATTTCAGTACAAGACGTGGATAAGTTAGAAGTTGAATGTCATATTTATTCAATAATATATTTTTAGAAATATAAATAGATACTTGAATGATGTCATTAATATTTAAGAATATAAACTACAAATACATATCTACTAGTCAACTTATTCACGGCGTGTTTTACAAACTAAAATAATAATTATATTAGTAAAATAATGTCTTTCACTAAATTATAATGACGGAAACAAAACTTACTATATACTACATGAAACTGAATTTATGTACTATTTATAAGTACTTGGCTCAACCAGGCGTTAGCCTTCTATTTAGAACAAAACTGTGTTGTATGTAACATATTATAGTTCGTTATTTAACAAATATTGTAAGGAAATTTGATAAAAGTGACAGACAGCAATAAATTAATGTGTGAGAAAAGCATTTTAATTGGTATAAACATAAATATATGCTGCATCTCACAGGGAACAGTAGAAATACACTATTTACTATTCTAAACTTTTCAACTATGTAGTTTCAAAGATTTCTATCCGATTTAATGTCCTTTATTGAAAGTATGATATCCGACGTTTTTGTAAGTATGTATATTATCTATTATCTTTTAAAAACACTTATACAAATCTTGGAAAATTTCATGAATAATAGAGTATGTACATCAAATACCTATATATCTTTTTTTTTTGAGAATCGTTGAAAGGTTTGTGCCAACTGTACACGTAGCAATAGATCAACTTACACAATCTATCAAATGTGTTTTGTTTTGTGTAGGTTGATCTGTGTTGCATTGAGTATAAACATATATATTTTCTTTCATTTAAATCAAGCAATTTTTCATTAAACCAACAAAATAACAAATTATTAGCTAGTTACAATTGCAGAGTAGCTGTACCTTCTTTAATACAATCGGGATAATAAAACGAGTTAATACCTACCCCTAACCATGAAGACGAAGTTTTACTCCAAGACTTAATATTTCAACAGCTAAAGTTTTCCCTGTTTGTACCTTTGACGTGCCTGCGCCTTACTATACTTTGTTTTTTTCTCTGGTATTACAGTCTCTTCACCATTATCATTTAGTCCTGGAATGCAAAAGATATAGATGAGCTTGTCAAAAAATATACTGAACAATAGTTGTGTAGCGTCTTCACTATTTCGATGACCAGATTTAGATAAACGATAAGTCAGAGTGTTTGTGGTATCTTCATATTTGGTTTACCTAACTGAACCAATATAAAAAAAACTAGTTTACCACCCACGACTTCGTCCACATAGGCATAACTTTCGTGTCTCGTCGTGTCGTGTTTTCACTTCTTATTTCAAAGTGAGATCAAAACGTGCCAAATTTCATTACAAGCAATTCGCCATTTAAGTTGTGAAAGCGTAGCGTGTGTTTGTTACACACATACACCATTCGATTTATAATATTAACGTGGGTGGATTTTAACATATAAATCAAGTTAACTACTCATTATATCAGCCGTTGGAGGTCCACTGTTGGACATAGGTGTGTTGGCAATAAGTGCATCAAGCTATATAATTAATTTTACCAAGTTGGATCGTTTTTTCAAACGACCAATTGACAACGTTTGTAGAGTGATTAATAACTTTATGAGAATATATATATCACAGGATGGACGCTCATCAAAATCCATATATACAGATTAAAAATAGGGGGTGCTGTGGACCCCCTATTTTTAATCATCTACGAAATGATTATTGAAAATATTATAGGAAAATAATTCTAATTATTAATAATTTCGTTTAATTTCGCTGCGTCATTTATATGATCTAAGTGTACAAGGAAAGGGACTGAAGCACAGACAGAATGCCAGCAGCGACTTTGTTATATACTAGGTAAAGAGATCTTAAATATCTAGATTTGTTGTTTGGTCTAATTATTATTCCAATATTCTTTATAGTCCGATTAAGATTCAGTGAAGTCCCAAGAATTGTGGGTCGGGATTTATACGGCGGTAAGTGGTTCAGAATATAATAGAGATAAAATAAAGTACATAAGTTCATATCTTAGCGCCATCTATTTTGGGTCGCAATAACTATTTACTGAGTTGACTTCATAGGTAACATATTCAACAGTTAAATTCAATCAGATATTAGATTACATTAAGCATTATACATACATGTCAGCGCAAATATAAAAAATACATACACTGAGATTTATTTAAACAAAAAAAAATCCACAGAGAACTATTTCTTACATTTCGTGACCAAAATGCATTAACTATAAAAATTTTAACACATAGAATCGCATTAATCATAATATATGGACACAATTATAATACATACAATGTGAACACTTGCTTATTATTTTTTTATTTTAAAAGAATAACAGATAAAGCATGGACAGTTCGTGTTGTTGAAACTACCCACAATATCAGTATCTATCAATGTTGCTTGCCCTTGAGCATCTGATGTAATAAAATCAAGCTATCCTATGCATTACAATGACTACTTTAAATAATTGTTGTATATTCTCATGTGAATGGCACTAGGCTATTAGTTTGAAAGAACCATTAATATATTACTAAACTATTAATGAATCTTTGAATCAAAATAAATAATCCAAACTCTAGATACAATATTATACTGTCCCTTTAAATTAGTTAGTATATATATTTATATGCTCACAATAGAATCATTAATGTCAAAAGTGAAAAGGAGACATAGTTTTGTGGAAGTGAAAATGAATTATAATGTAAATAATAAATGAAATTTCTATGAATTTTAGTAATAATTTATAGACTTACCTAAATCTTCTGGAGGCAATAACGATTTTCCTGCGTTCATGTTAGTCATTAAGGTAGCAGCTTTACCAATGGCCCATCCAATACCAGAAAGTGCTATTGAAAAAGCCACCATGCTCAATGGATGCTAAAATGAAAAAAAAAATGTATATATAATTGATTATGCTATGAAATAGTTAATACAAGAAAATAATATACAACTTAACTTTATTCATTAATCACTCTTCTTAAATGTAAAAAGCATATGAAAGTTTCGAATGCATATGGAAGCCTTAAATGCATACAATTAGTTATTAAGATTATCAGTCATGTGCTTACAGACAGACAAGATGGAAGACATTATTTTATAGTGTGACATAGTCGATAAGTATTTTTTATTCATTCATAATTTGAACCTGATAAACAGAATAGTTCTTTGTGTATATCATAAATAAGCCATAGTTGAGAGTATATAATATGAAGCTATGGTGTATAACTCAATAATTGTGATTAATCTTTTACTTACAGTCAGTGTAGGTTTTGTAGTAAAACAGTAATCGAGTATAACCACAAGTATTCCTATTACAAGGCCCACACAGGTACATATCGATATAACATTTTGATTACCTGAAAAAATCCATTAGAAAATTAACCAATTTACAATGTGGCCTTTTTCCTAAGTGGTTTATTACAATTAGAGCACTTACTTTGTCTCTTCTTTTCTAGCATCTCAGTGATATTCTTGATAGATTCTAATAACTTTGGATTGTGAGGATCTAGTTGCAACGCTCTAGTATATGATATAATAGCTTCATCTTGCAATCCACTAGCTGCTTCAACTTCAGCCCTTCGAAAGTAACCCTACAAGAGATCTCTATTATAAATGAATATTCTTTAAATGACATATTTCTCTAGACTTAGGTATCACAATTAAGCATTTACCTTAGCCCACTGAGGTTGCAATCTTACAGTCTCATTGGCATCTTGTAGAGAGAGATAATGTTGGTCTAACTTTAAAAAGGCAAATGATCTATTACTATACAGTAAATAATTCGCGGGATCCGATTTAATAGCTTGAGTATAATGCAAAACTGCTTCAATAAATTGTCCATTTTTAACGCATTCATTTCCTCTGTTCTTAAGTTCCTCTACATTTGAAGATTGTGAACTTTTTTTTGGTTCTTCCATGGTCTAATTTTGTAATTTTTCAATAATACCTTAAACCAGATATCTCAATAGAATTTGGTCTTAATTAATTAATGTTTTTCTGAAACTCCGACAGACTACATTTGTCACTTTTGACTTTGACATTTGTAGCTCTGTAAAGTTTTTTAAATTGACATAGTCCAAGGTTTGATAAAAAAAATTCAAACTTGCAACTTTTTAGTTATTAATATTACCCCCAAGTATTTTATATTAATAAAATAGCACTAAGAATTAGGAGTATTATGTTACTTTATAAAATGTATAGTGCATATTTATTCTCTAATATCTACCTGCAACCAGTTCTTTGTATTGTAATTAAATGTGTTTTACACAATGTATTTTGTTTTGTAGAAATAAAATGTTTCTAGGAATCCACCTTGTCACGTAATTACTTGGTGTCAGGCTATGTATTTTACTATTAATATTTGTCTGTGTATGTACTTTCTATATGTGTGATATCGGTATCATTGTCCTTAACACCCCAAAACTCCTGCCTGAGACATGCTATATGGCTAGGAGTTTCCTTAGTTTAGAGAGTACCGTTAGAAGTAAAAAACTTTTCTCTTGCCGCACAATAAAAATCTGATAGATGGAATATTGTTGAATTTGTAGTATTCGAGATTTAGATTAGGCAAGCTAGCATAACCAGTAATAGCGTCATAACAATATTGTGGACATGTCTTCTCTTTAGGTGATAAGTCTTTAAGGAATAGATATTGCTTTATCTAACCGTTTGACCTGCTGTATGAGAGTTTGAATGTAGGTATATATTATGTACCTCGTGATTATTGTAGTCATTACTAATAATGCCCGGTCATTATAAATAACGTCTAGCTCTCTTGGGCTAAATAATCTCTGTAGCCACCTCGGAGTCAGGTCAATGTTAGAGATGTTATGTTGTACTTAAAGCAACTAATCAATCTATACAAATCTGTCAAACCTTCTCAGTCCTTAGATAGATAATTATCTATTTAATTATTTAATAAATAATAATTATTAAATTCGTAGCATTGAGCTCAAAATTATGGGTGAAATTCTGACATATTTATGTACACAACAAGTGAATTTTGTGGCCAAAAAGATCAATCGAAACAAATTTAAACTAAACTAAAATAGAATATAATATGTATAGTAATTGGCAGTTATATGTTAGCCAAATAGAAAAATGATAACAAGGTAATTTGCTACTTAATAGTTTTATTTACAGTGGTGATAAGAAAATAGCTACATCTATTTTAGATCATAACTAGAAAAAAAGCAAAATTGATTATTTATTATATTTTATAATAAAATAATAAGAGCGATTAATAGAAATGTATTTAGCTTATAAACTTTAGATAAATGGCCCGAAATTGTAAATGATGCTGCGAAAGATTTGGTTTTAAAAATAATAGGATGATGGACTGCGATAGAAATATGTCGGCTAATAAAAGCTATTTGTTATTATTTAAGGGTTTTCTTCCTAAGTTATATGCCAACCCCGTCGTACGAAGAATATATAAAAGGTATTTTTCATATATTGTCAATAATTGACTGCAAAATTTAATAAAAATATGAGATAGCTTTGTTCGATTAGAGGTTACATCAAGCACCATAACATTTAACTTTGACAATCAACCAGGTTGCCCTGGAGGGTTCAGATTGTATAATCTTAGTATACAATATGTAGTACCTAAAGACACAGGTACTAAAGTCTTTAGGTACTACATCAAAATACTCTTTCAATTTATTATAGCAGTTATAAACTAAAGTTATATGTAAGTGAAAAACACAACTGGTTAGTAATTTTTTTGTAATTCATACAAACTTTCATACGTGGGTCTGACTCCAAGTTTGCCTTAATCGCTTGTGTTAAATGAGACAACAGAGGAATCGCAGATATAATACCTATTAAACATATATTGTAGGTACATCCAGACTCGGAACAAACACAAATATTCATCATATAAATATTTGTTTAGGGTGAGTATCGTACACACAACCTTTGGCACACAAGACTAGTATCTATCTAACTTAAAAAACAAAGTCGCTTTCCTCACGTTCATCTTAACTCTCTAAACTTAAAATTTAACTCAAACATAAGACTTGCTTTTCTTACTTAAAACAAAAAAAAATATTTAAATAACCAACATACAAAAACAAAATTAAAAAATAGTTAAAATAAAAATAAATCTAATTTTAGAGGTGTCTATAAGATCGACAGAAAAAATATATTAAATATATATAATGATAGAAAGTGATCCTTCACCAACCGTTTAAGCACAGGCAGGGACTGCATGCATCTAATATTAAGCGGGTGTGCATTCCAAAAACAGACAGCCTGGGCCGTAAAGGACTTACTAAAAAAACGTTGTGGAATGCACAGGCGTTTTCAGTAAAAGGTTCTCTAATGACCTAAGAGTAATTCTTTTAAAAGGAAAAAAACGTAAAAAAATCTTTTGGATAGACCCATTTACGAGTGATAAAGAACTGAGTGGTCATTATCATACAACGTTTAAAAAATTGGTAATACATAGAAGATGAACAAAATTTTATAAATGCTATCGAATGTTATACTAGTCATTCCAAGAACTTCTTTTGTTTGTAAAACCGGAGTTAGCTCGTTAAAATACAATAATGAGATAATGTATATCGGCAGAAGAACGTTTACCTACTCATCACATTGAGGTAAGAAAACCTGTAATTATTTATTGACCTGTTACCGTTCTGAATCAATCGTAAAAAGTTATAAGTGCCTTTATATTATTAATATCAGAAAAGGAGATTTATATAATTTATTAAATATCATCATACATGTCTATGATTTCAGAGTCATTTGTAACCGATTCATTGCTATCCATATTTAGGAGTGAACTGCCAGGTTCGTTTCTTGGCGCTAATTGATTTATGGATATTGAAGCTGAAATTCAGACTGGTATTCATACTGACGTTTATATTTAAATGAACCTTGGTATTTATTTTTATGTATTGCTTTCGATGATTGTCCCATATTATTATATTTGCTAATTATATCTAAGTTGGATGCTAAAGCTAATGTGATTGCTAATGTGCTTTAGCATCCAACTTAAATTCTTCTGTATTGCCCGGAAAAATCTTTAGTTAACGAAATTAAGAATAGTCTGTCAGGATTTCCACATAAAACTGCATTATTCGTTTTCGACTGTTTGAGTTTTGCTGTCAGTGCTTCATACAATTTATCTTGTGAGTCTTCATGTTTTAGAGTCTTTAGGACTTCTTCGTTGACTGTGGTTTTTGAAAATCAGTCTTCGTCATGCCCCTGTGCTGCTCCATCATTTTGACTTGAGCTCCTTGAACATTGACTTGGAGATCTTATTTCGTCAAGCGGGTCTAAAAACGTGAGAAAATTGAAATATATGTAGGGTATTCTATGCTTAGCTCCAGATCCACTGGAATAGTTATTGTTCTTCGCTTTGTCTCTTTTATAAGCGTCCTTAATTTCTTTCATTTTTTTTAGTTCAAGTATTGAAAGCAATGGCAATATTAATAGTTTAGTTATTTAATAAGTTAATATTAATTAATTTTAAATAAATAGTTGTAAGTTAATTTAAAATACAAAATTTACAATAAAAAAGAAGTTTTAATGATTTATTTCTTTCAGGTATTTAGTTACGGGTAGCTATTTCTCAGATATTCACTATGACTTTAAGTGTCGATAAACGACGGCAGGCATTATAGTCCGTGAAACAGTCAACATATTATGGGATAAATTAAAAAACATCTGTATGCCAGAACCAACCAAAGAATCTTATCTTTTTATCCTTATCTATCCTAAGGACGCGCAAATTTTTCAAACCTACTTGGGGCTATCGATCAGTGCCGGATTAGCCACGTAGCAAGAGTAGCAAATGCTACGGGCTCCGTGAATTGGAGGGCCCTGCGCTCAAATACGCGTGTTGATACCAAATTGAGGCTGAGCAAAAGTATTGGAGGCTACTCTTTTAACGAATCATTGCGGTAATAAAGTTTTTAGCAGAACGAGGTCTTGCGTTTCGTCGTAGTGACGAAATTATCGGTTCACCTCACAATGGAAATTATTTAGGCTTGTTAGAATTAATAGCCCAATTTGACGCTTTTATGGCTCAACATATTCAAAATCATGCTAAAAAGGGAAAGGGACATACGTCATATTTATCTAAAACAATTTGTAACGAATTTTTTCATCTAATTGCATGAAGCATACTGGATCAAATTATTTGCGAAATTAAGAGATGCAAATACTACTCAGTTTTATTGGATTCTACTCCAGATATATCGCATGTAGACCAACTGACTCTGACAGTACGCTGCCATCTGGACCAGTGGAAAGATTAGTTAAGTTCTTGGACATGGAAGGTCATACTGCTAAACAACTCGCTCAAAGTTTACTAGATTTCTTGAGTGAGAGTCGCATTGATATCAAAGATTGTCGTGGGCAAAGCTACGATAATGCCAGCAACATGAGTGGGAAATACACCGGTTTACAGGCCCGAATTAAGGAAGTAAATAAGTACGCAGAATACGTTCCCTGCCTTGCATATTCATTAAATTTGGTAGCTAAGGGCGCTGCAGACTGCTGTACAGAAGCATTGCTTTTCTTCGATTTCATTGAAAACCTCTATACATTTTTTCCGCTTCTACCTACCGATGGGGTCGTCTTACGAATGCACTTAAAGATTCCGCTTCGAAAAGTCCGATTTTGAAACGGATATCAGACACTAGGTGGTCAGCCCGAGCTGATGCTATGAAAGCACTTTTATGTACACGTATTTAATATAGAGCATGAATTCCTTAAATATTCGATATTGAAAGTGTAATCGCTAAATTTGCTCATAATAAATCCAGAATAGTTTATTTGTAACAGTTTTGTTTTATTTAATACCCTAAATTTGAGAACCGATAGCGAACCAAGGGCCCTTCGACAGAATTTGCTACAGGTCCCGCGCTGGCTTAATCCGGCACTGCTATCGATGGCAACATATGGCAGTTATAAAACCTTGACATAGTGGATAAGAGTATTTTATTTATAAAAAATATTTCTCCATAGTATTGCTTGCAATGTGACTCAAATTACAATTTCATCGATAGAGATGTTGAATGCC
Organism: Heortia vitessoides; assembly: GCA_020976665.1. Classification (NCBI taxonomy): domain Eukaryota; kingdom Metazoa; phylum Arthropoda; class Insecta; order Lepidoptera; family Crambidae; genus Heortia; species Heortia vitessoides. Next base: position 5,308,287 of record JACJUM010003129.1, read on the forward strand.
ATGGAAAGACTGCAGACTTAACAATAAACGATTGTAGTGAATTGACCAAAAAGGCAAGGAAATTAAGCGGAACTGCTATACGAAATATGTACACAGATTATTTTATTAACGATGAAGATGCAGTGCCATGGCAAGGTTCTAAAATTTAGGGTACCCAATTACATTTTCTACTGTTTTACTGTTCTATGTTAAAGAGCCCTTAGGGTGCTGAATCGTGAGTACCAATAATTAAAAAAAAATAAAACTTAATACACTCATTTGCAAAAAAAACGGGCACCTAAGCAATGAACCATTTCAAATGTTACTATTGGTTTGTTTGATAATTATAGGTAGTTTTACTTTCACAATTTTGTAAATTAATAAGCAAATAATCGTATTTGTCAGTATTATCATAAAATTTTGATAACATTTATGTGTTTTAATGCTAAAGTTCACTAGTAGTGTATGCTCGCTAGTAGTGCATATGCTCGTGAAGTAAAAGTTAACAAAGATTTTTATTTGTTTTTTCTTCAGTAAAGTAAAAGCAGATAAATGTTTAGTATCGAGTGTGACCTCCTCTAGCTGAAATCACAGCTTAAATTCGTCTGGGTACGCTAGCGAGGATATCCCGGATACTTCTTGCGGAACACGTTCCCACTCCACGGTAATCACATTCTTCAGGTTTCTGATGGTCTGCGTAGCCGGTTGTACTGATCTCACGCGTCGTTTCAGAACGTCCCAGACATGCTCTATAGGATTTAGGTCGGAACTTCGCGCTGGCCAATACAAACGACGAATGCCGAACCATTGCACATACGCTTCCACATCGAAAGACCGGTGGGTACGGGCGTTGTCGTCCATAAAAATTGAGTCGTCGCCTAAAGCGGCCAATGCGGGTTGTGCATGAGGAATTAGAACTTCCGTAATGTATCGTTATGAAAACTAACTCTGTACGATCCATTGAATTTATTCCTGCCCAAAACATAACAGAGCCGTTCTCCTCGTCTCCGTAGAACTCGCCGACGTCGATCATCGCCGAACAGAGATATCCTGGCTTCATCGTAGAACAATACCCTATTCCAGTCTTCTTGAGTCCATGATTCACAATTTCAAGCAAATCTAAAACTAAACCTAAGCCTGGCAACTATGAGCTCACGGAATAACTTAGGGCCGCGAGCCGGTCGATGACTGCGTATATTGGCCGCGAGAAGCCCGCTCCTGACCGTCCATAGACTAATATGCACATTTCTTACTTCTTCGAGGTTGTTCTTAAGGTCCACATACGAAGACTTGCGATTTCTCAATGCGCGACTCACAAGACAACGATCATCCCGTGGTTGGGTACATGGTTTTCTTCCAAAACCAGGTCATCTTTCGACGGAACCGGTGTCTTGATACCGCTGCTAGGTCCCGTGAAACCGTCGAGGGACTTACACTTAGCCTCTGAACCACGAAACATTGGTTGCAACCCTCTTCGAGCAGCGCAATAATTTTGGTAGCATTTGCAAGTTGCAAATGCAAATCTAACATTATTGAGACAGCTTAGCTTAGCAATAAATGAAGCTTTGAAGAATATTAAATAAATTCATAAAAATTTACTAAAAGTTATGAAAACCGATAATATCTTATGGAACTTCGCACCAAAAATGTAGGATAAAAAGTGGATTTCTGTAAAAACGAGCATCAAACGAAAATTTGAATTTAAAACGTACTGTTTTAAACACCACGGTATTTTAAAACCGGCCAGTAACATGTACAAATGATTGAAATCATTTTGGTACCGTATTTTTTAAAGAAGAATTATAATCAAAACCGCCCGTTTTTTTGCAAATGAGTGTATGAATATTATTAGAATTTGTTTAAAAACAATTTCTGTACTTTGGCATGGTTGCTTAACTGTTCACGTGGGCATACTTAATAAAATAAAATGTTTAAACATAATAGATCATAACTTTGAGGCTATTTTTATTTACTGGTTTTTTCATTGAAATTGTTATAAAAAATTTGGCACAATTTCTTTTTAAAACTTTTAAATGAATATTCGGCCTGTAGCGAATTGCCGAATTCCATGTAGCTGAACGATTATTTATTTTTGTTATAAAGCGGTCGGTATCGAAGAGTTATATTTTTATCTAAATGCATACACAGTACACAATAAAACACTTGCAACTGAGGCGCGGGCAGAGCATTGGTGACGTGAGCGTATACGCTCTTTATTTTGTTTTTTTTTTCGGACGAACCTATTGCTGGACTACACATACGTCAATTTTAGCGCCACTGAAAAAGAGAAAGGCCTCATCTATGAGAGGCCCCGCTCTCTTTTACGATGCTCGTATTTGTCGTGCGTGCCCCGCGGCCGCGACCGCGCGTGTATCTACGGTCGCGCCCACAGGGTTCGCGGGATCGACGTCGATCGCCCGAGGGCGCCTCTAAAGGCTCGACCTAGGCGAGAGTGGCCATCGTTGGGGGTGAATTTAATTTGAATTCACCAAAGGAGGACGGATGGAGTAAGCCCGGGCGCTCTAGGGCTGCCGGTTATCGCTTGTTGGGGGCAGGGACTGCACGCGTTCCGATAGACCCACTTACGAGTGAAAAAAGGTTGAGTGGTCATTATCATACGTTTAAAAAATTAATAATACATAGAAAATGGAAGAAATTTTATAAATGTTACCGAATGTCATAAGTCAGAGTTAACTTACAATAATGAGATCATGTATATCCGCAGAAGAATGTTTGCTCATCACATTGAGGTAAGAAAACAACTAGTATTTATTATGTATTTATTTATTGACCTGCTACAGTTTTAAATCAATTTTAAATCGTAAAATGTTATAATTATACTGAGATTATGAATAAGAGAAAAAGATTTATTTAATATATCTGATATGGTATTATTGTTAGATAAGATATTGCAGTCATTTGTTACCGAATCATTGGTATCCAAATTTCAGAGTAAACTGACAGATTCGCTTCTTGGTGCTGATTGATTACCTAGATATTGAGGCTGAAATTCAGACTGATATCCAGAGTGGTATCCATACTGATGTTCATATTGAAATGGATTTTGGTATCTATTTTCATGTAATGTTCTCGAAGACTGTCCCATATTTTTATATGTACGAATTAAATTTATTCAGCTTTGGCCTCTAGCTTGAATACCTCTTTGATGGCAGAAAAATCTTTAGCTAACGAAACTAAAAACATCATTTTTAGGAATATTTCGACCAGATTTTGTTTGATAAGGCAATCCACAGTTCTTTAGAACTTTAATCACATTTTACTTTCATTGTCGTTACACGACATTTTATACGTGAAGTTGCCATTTCTTCCGACACCTCATTTGAGGTTGATCAACTTCAGTGATGATGATGATGATGATCGACGTTGCGGAACGACAAGTGTTTCTTACTCTATTTACGAACGTATCCTAATTAGGATCTTTAACTGAATCATCTATTTTCCCTCCTCAGGAGTAATCTTGCATACGTTGTTGCTTTTAAATAGAATTAAAATCCATAGGGCAATCTTGCATACATTTTTTTCTGACTCTAGATCTAACATCAGCTAGCTAGGTGACAAATTATAATTTATAATTATAAATTTTTTTGAAAGTTTCGATCATACTAAACTTTTTTTTGTTTAAGCTATAATTATAGCTTCTAAAATATTTTTTTGGGTACCCCCTGATATATTTCTACATTCAATTATTTCTTGACAATGCTGTTTATTCAGCTACGGGCACAAAGACAATTTTGTTTGATCTGGATATAGTATATCTTTGTAGATACAATCACCTAAGAAAAATCAAAACAATAGTTGAAGTTTTAAAAAGTTATAATGACTTCATTCATACAAGATACCTAGCCTAAATCAAGAAAACTATCATAATTAAAAACAATACACTGTAAATTCTGTAATACTTCTTTCTTCGTTTCCGGCTAGTCCTAATCATACATAATGTAATATGTCGAAACAATACACTATATCAAATAGAAATAATAGATGAAAAATAACTTTTATCTCATTTAATGTTATAACTTAATACGGATCACTTCATTGCAAATAGTATAGTGATTTTTGACTTACCTAATTAAATAAACTGTCTAAGTCGAAATACTTCACTTTTATTGAAAATTCCCACAAATAACTTCTAATAGTCTCAGCACATGTACCGAAATAAATCAAACAAACAACGGTCTATGCAATATTCTCACAGACAATCACCTCGCGCAAGCAGTGACTTGACACTGTTTATGTTATGTTTAACAAGACAATTATTTTACTTTATGATAATATAATGTCATACGCGCCATCTAGGACGAAATAGTTGAATTATTCGCATGTCATTAATTGAGATAATATTTTGAAGATTTCCGATTCCAATAATACCTACAATAAAATTTATTTTATTTTTTGAGTTGTGTCACTATTTTATGCTTAATGAACAGCAGCATCATTGATTCGCGCGTCTTTCCCTTCCGCCTTGCAAACATATAGTTCTACATTTAATTTAACAAATCTGTCCTAATAGTTTTGCAATCTATATTAAACATTAACTGTGGCTTATTGTTTAAAATTGGTTATGAATTATTGGCAGATTTGTGTAGGTTGATCTGTCGTCCTAATCCTCTCACAATTTTAATAATGATATAATTTTCTACAACACTTTCATATTAATAACACTATTGTTTTAATTGATATAATAAAGGTGGTATAATAATTAATAAAATTATTTATCATTAACACTAAATATAAAATAAATAACTTTATGTAAAACTTGTATATTTTTACATAACATAACCATATAGATAAGCAATATTTTTATAAAACTAAAATACTACTTGTATTTGAATATACTTGAAAAATAGCATAACTATTACAGTAAATGTGTTAGTAAAAAAACTTAATGCATAAAAATGAATTCAGGGTTTTTTACTTTACATGGAAATACAGATGAATAGTTCAATCTAGTCTGACTAGCTTCTCATTATAGTTTTTTGTATATGTAACTGTAAAAAGCAGGTATAAAATTTTCAAGATCTGTTGCAAAACTTTAGGACATTAGGATATAAATAACTAATCAGTATGTGACTTCATCATTCCCAGTAAAGAGCATATTACAATACTCAGACATGATTGATAAATTCTTCTAGCCATGTATGTCTACATGATGTATCTTGTTGAATTTAAGAAAATATTTCGGCCCTTCCTTTTGTTCCTATGTAAATTGGGCAATCCTTCTTGACGAAAATCTGTCAACACAGATTTTATAGACTCCTAAAAAACTCCTTCTAGAAATGCCGTTCATATAGAATATAATTGTAATTATTTATACTGTATGTAATCTAGTTTCGAAAAACTATCCATTCTCTAACTCTTATGTAAAAAGATTTTTATATAGAAGTTAGATTGCCTGTTAAACCCATCCCAAATCAACCCATTTTTGTAAGTAGTTTTATTCAGATAATAGTTGTAAGATTTCACTCCAAATAGTATGCATATAAAGTTTAAGTTAAAAGTAATTTTTAAGAAAGTTGTGTGTATTAGTAATTATAAACAAAATGAGATTCAAATAGCAGGAGATACCATAAACTACCTAAAGTTTTTAGCTAAATAATACATAATCTTCACCTTCAATGAGATTTAAGGATGTGAGATTCTTTTCAAATTGTCCTTTTGTAAGATCTAATTTTACACATATTAACAAAGGGGGTTTTGTTTGAGTGAAGTGTACTACAGGTAATTTTTTAATAATCGTTCTTCGCTGTGGACAGTACAACTCAATGATGTGTCCTATTTTATTTCTATCAACATCACAGAATGCTGTAACTTTATCCAAATTTTTTGGAGTTAATGCTCTTACCAGTTTTCTCCCCCATTTGCCAGCATTCCAAACAATAAAACTGCTCCATTTTGGGAATACAACATCTTGTAATCTATTTAACTGAATCTTCCAAATACTTTCTCTTTTTATTGAAAATGTAGCTGCACCCTCATGGTATGTGTAAATAAGCAATTCTTCATTAACCCTATGTACATCTCCACCAAGATCAATGTGTTTATAAAAAAATATTAGATCTTCAGGAGTTCCTGCACCAGATTCATCAAATCCACCCACACTATCATAAACAGACCTGTGGCAAAACCAAGTAGGCATTAGTAAAGTGGGACCATTAGATGTATATATCTGCAATTTTAATTGTATTGGAGTAAGGCTGTTGGCCCAACGGACTAATCGTGGGGTAGAGTTTACAGGAACTCTAGAAATTTTGCTTCCCACTAGGGTGTTATAATTACATTTTGCACACTGCCATTGCAACATTATTCTATTACGATGCATAATATCATCAACGTCTTGAAAACAAAGAAATTTACCACTACTTCTTTTTACAGCACCATTTTTGGCAGCACCGACTCCACTTTTTATCTTTGATTCTATTATTATAAAATCTATGTTTCGTTTATGAAAATATTCAGCCCATATTTTTAATAACATTAAAGTTTTGTCAGTACTTCCATCATTAAAAACAACAATTTCTAATTTTGTTTCTGTTTCTAAAATAGTTTGACTTGCAATGGATTCCATGCAATTGTTTATCCATTTTTCGCCGTTGAATATAGGTATTATAACAGAAATCTCGGACATTATTGTTCATAAACATTGTATAAAAAATACCATAGCGCATTTGCAAATCGCTCAGTTTGTTAAAATTATCAATGTTTAGTATTTGAGTCTTTGGGCCAAAGCAAATGTAGTATTGAGACGATAGATAGTGACATTGATAGTGACACTGACATTTTAGCGTGATTCATTAGGATTTAATAATAAAATTATTCATAAAGAAAGAAGATACTTCTATATAGTTAAAGACTATACAATCAATTATTGTAAATATTACAATATGAAAAATATTGCTCTGAAAGATTTATCCTATTTTTTCAGGTCAAGTTGTTTTTTTTATAACCAAGACATTTTCTTTTCTTTATGAATTATATGTTTGTATTTTTAAACGAATTATCCTAATGTTACTTCAATTACGTCATTCGCTTGTGACGTCTGGTGTCAACTTTTAGGAAAAGAATGAGCTCATCTCAGTCAGGGTGGAGTGTTAAATAGTTCTAGTCTAGAGTTTATTTATAAGTTTTAGAGACAATATGGGCATCAAGGAAGCAAACATATATCTAGATAACCAGTGGAATACTTACTATGCAGGCCAAACAGTAAACGGAAGAATCGAATATGTATTCGATGGCCCTAAAAAAGTTCGGGGTACGTAAGGATATTTCGTGTGTCACTCATAACATTTTATAATCCTCAGAATTAAGTAAAAAAAACTAAGGTGTTCTGCAATCTATCTTTTATTTACTGTTACAGTTTTTCAATGATTGTCAACTTAAGCCTGAATTAACAATAACAATGCAAAATATTCCACCTCTTTTCTTCCTTGTTTATTAATTTATTATTATAGCTATATATTAGTCCCTTTAAAATATTAATATTCAAAACTAGGTATGTTATTGTCTTTCATTTTACAATATCATAATTCTATGATTTAAGGTGTTCATGTCAAGTTTAAGGGTGAGGCACACACTGAGTGGTGTGAGAGCAAGCAGGAAGAAAATGCTCAAGGGAAAACAGAATCCACTGACACCATGCATACTGGGAATGAAGAGTACTTCCAAATCACATACTATTTACTTGGAAGCAACACAGGTAGAAATTAATTAGCATTATAATTAAATTAAAAAAAAGTTTTATTTTCTTTAAGAAACTTAAGTTTAATATACTTTATCAATCTTATTATAATATACCCTCTGGTTTAACAATGATGATGATGATGAGAGATCTTCTGTTTATGATTTTTATGATTGAAATGCCTAATGTGATTGATTTCCAATTTTTAGCTTAAATAAAAAGTAAGATGCCCCTTAAGAATATATTTTTTAGTTCATAGGAATATCGGAAGTCATTGTTACTTTTTTTACCTTTGACTTTCTTAATGTTATATTGTATGCTATCACATTTATTTGTTAATATTTTATTCATAAAACTCACATAGCATTACTCGCTATAATTGTTAATTAAAATTAGAAAACTGATTTGATTTTTGAGGTGTATTTATTAAAATTGTCATTGATTTAAGCAGTTGCAAATTAGGAATGCATTCCTTTTCTCAAACTAGTCTTATTTATCCGACATAATTTATCGGGTCTAACATTTAAGTTAGAATGAGATGTCAATTTGATTGATACAATATTCCCATTGCAGTGTTTTACATTGCAAATATCAGATATGTAGAATGTTGCCTGTGTATGTGTATACCTAAATATATATATATATTTTTTTTTCTGTTTAATAGGAAATGAAATAGAAATACCAGCAGGAAAGCAAGTATACAATTTCACTTGCACTTTACCTCCAGTGCTTCCATCATCTTTTGAAGGGGAACATGGTTATATAAGATATACTGTAAAGGTTACACTGGACAGACCTTGGAAATTTGATCAGGAAACAAAAATGGCTTTTACAGTAATAAATGCATTGGATCTAAATCTTAATCCATCCTACAGAGTAAGTATAATTATTATAACTTCCATGAACTATAGACAAAACTCATCTTATTTGTATGACTATTGTAATAATATTGCCTCTTGCCCCATCTGCTGACTATGGTCAAAACACAAAAAAATATATTTTGTTGAATTTGAATTATGATTTAACAAAATGAAGTGCCTCTGTAATTAAACATTTTAATGGAAAAACAAACAAAAAATTACATATTAAACAAAAAAAATTATGTCAATTGAGTACATTTCTTATTTAAAATAGTAATTGAACAGAGTTGTGATATACAAATTATATTAATTGTGTATTAATCATGGTTAAATATGAGTTTAAAATTGGAGATGGTCAATTATTATTGGAGTTGGACAATATATCTGAGCTGTAGCTTTAATGCTTAGTTTATCATGTTTATATCTTTTATAGGAACCCATTCACATTCAAATGGAGAAAACATTCTGCTGTTTCTGTTGTGCTTCACCACCTCTGTCAGTTGACGTCCGAGCTCCAGTGTCAGGTTACTGTCCTGGACAAGTTATCCCAATACAAGTGGATATTGAAAATAAGAGTAATGTGCAGGTGCATCTCATCAAGGTCTTCCTTAGAAAGGTATAACTATATATGTAGTATAAATCTGTAAACATATAAGTATATATTGATATAGTAAACAATGTAATAAATACAAATGAATATAATAAGCATTTGATAAGGTGATCAGTATGTTTGAAGGTCACATATTTCTACTTCGTTACACTCTGGCGTACAGAGCTAGGTCATATAAAAAAAATAGGTACAGATGGCTCACACATGTATAGAAACTTTAATTTATTTACCTTTTCATTGCACACCTTGTGGTAGAATATGTAGTATTTTTTTTTAATTAAAACGATTATGTAGGTTGTGACATACCGTTCTACATCACCATCTACGGCCACAAAGAAATTGAAGAATGTTGTGTTAACTCTACAAGAGGGTCCGGCGCCTGCTGGCTCGACGAAACACTGGAATCTATCTCTAGAAATCCCGCCCATTCCACCGTCCAATCTCGTTAATTGCAACATCATTGACCTGGATTATGATCTGAAGGTAAGATTACTGATAAGAATGACAATATATAGAATACTGTCTAAGTATGTTACCATCTAGTGTATGAATTACTTTTTTGATTACTTTTAAGTGTAGAATTTATTGCTATTAAGTTCACAAAATATAGAACAAAACATTTCTCCTATATATGGAATGTTTCTTGCTGTGGCTTTATTTTTTGTATCTTTGTATTTAAGGTTCACAATTTGTTAATATAAAACTATCATTTTATAAATTCTTGCTTACTGTACAATGTTTAATTGGCAAATATCATAATATGTGCATTATACTAAATCAGGGGTTAAAAAACTGAAAAGAAAATAAATTGCAAAAACAATAAATCACAAATTAGAATTTAAATAGGTAGTGATTCAAGAGGGAGGTTACGTTACGTTTTACGGACGTCGCGCCTTTAAGCGCGGTTGGGTTCCGGCTCTTGCGCCCGGCTTCTTCTCCTTGACCCCACGGGGTCACGGGTGATGTAGGAGTGCCATCTTACGGTGGCCGCCGCTAGGTGCGCCCGGTGTGTACGGACGGGTGTGTTTTTATTGATAACCTGCAATAAAGGTATAATAATGTATGTTGATTGCAGGTGGAATGTGTAGTATCTGGCATGCATATAAACATGAAAGACAAGAAGTACATCACTATCGGAACAGTGCCGCTCGTGGGCGTGGCCGGTCAAACTCCGGTGGCATCGCCCGGCGGTGGCGGCCAATACTCGCCCAGCCAGCCTGCGGTGCTACCGATTTCACCGGGACAACCCGCGCAGCCTAGTGTAAGTAATTCTACGCTTATAATTGTTTGTAAGAGAGGAATTATATTTGGAACTATCTTAACCTATTTGGAAACCAATTGGATTTTATCACTTTGCAACCACAAACCTTACAGTTACCCTTGAGCGATTGCCAATTCATTCCGCCATTTCATTGCGGAGGCTTTACCGTATCACGCAGTAGTCTCGCAGGGCGAATAAGAAGTACTCAGGTTTAGAGTCGCACAATAATCAGCGACCTCACTTCCGATTGGAATAGTGTTAGTTGTTTATCTGGAGAATAAATACTATATAGAAATTGCTTCTATTATTATTATTTTTCATGACTAAGTCAACAAACAAGCATACGGTCCGCATTCTAAGCGTCACCGCGGCCTATGAACGCTCTTATTATAACATTAATATCACTAGCTCGTTGCCAACTTAGCGACTTGAAGATATTATGTTACATTTTGAAGATATCCAGTAATTTCACTGCGTCTTCCCTTCAAACCGAATCACAGCAATGCGTAAGGTGCCTAAGTTGACGACCTTCATATAAGGTCTACCTCTAGCAAATATTTGCTAAAGGTAGACCCACTGAATTTTATACTACACATAGCTATGTATATTATCTATGTATAGTACACACGAATTGCTCGCAAATTCCACTTTAACCAAGACTGGTAATCTTCGAAAATAATCCATGACGTTAAATTTATGAAGGTTATATGATATTAAGCAAAGCATATATTTTGTAATTCCACCTTGGCCGCGCTATTGTAAGTTGATATACTTATTTGAAAATTAACACTGGTTTCATAAGCCTTGCGAAGGAATGAGACACTTTATAAGTTGGTATTTAAGTGATAACTACATTATGTTGACGTGATTTTTTTATGGATTTAGGCTCCGTCTGCACCGACCGGGGACTCGGGGCCGGGCGGCTGGTCGGTGCCCGGAGCGTTGCCGGCGCAGCCACCATACCAATCTCTTTATCCAACATTAAGTAAGTTATACCAATAATCACTATATGTTGATGGAACCTGTCCTTGCAGTATTTTATAGTAGCCCGCGTTATGTACCTGCTATAAACTTCTTTTTAAGTCCTGTCTAATGCCGCAAACTAGTTTTAAAGTAGGCCATTCTATGACCTGTTTCTTCAAATAACCCTATAAGATGAATACTTCGTGGGGCTATAAGATCGAATCTAGTAGAACGCTACCAGGGTCGGTCTTATAATCGGTAATTTTAGTGATATTGTAAATGGTGCCGTCATAGTAGTAACTCAATGACATATTTATTGATACATATAAAAATGACTCATAACCCCATAAAGTTATCACCTTATGAGGTTTAAAGACCAACTATGATAGGATCATCGGTCATTTGAGTAATCTTTTCTTTCGAAAATCACTAATATTATTTGTTTTGACAATTAAAAAGTGCCTATGAGAGGCCTGTTTAATTAGATGTTTTAAACTTTTATCGAATTATACATAATTGTAAAATAACTTGTTGTTCTCCACGTGTACATAGACTTGTTTAAACATTTTCAGGTCAGCCTGTGTATAAGGAGTCCCCGTATACCGCTCGCACAATACAAGACCGCGGCGATAACAACTACACGAACATAACCGGGCCTAACAACTTCGCACCGTACTACCCCACTTACGCTGCGGTTCAGCCGCCTCCGCTACCTCAGTAATCGTAATATTATACATGTGCATACGCGTCCACTACTTATAGGGTTGCCACCTTGTAAAATAAGCAAATGTTAAGTTTTCAAAGCAACGAGTTAAAAACTATTTCGCATTCTTTTTCTCACGTATCTTATTAATATTTATTAGTTATATCATCATTACAGCCATTGTAAATCCACTGCTGGACATAGGCTTCCCCAAAAATTTTGCCCATAATTGCCGCGCTGGGCAAGCGTGTTGGCAATCGCAGAGCGCAGCTTTCGCGACGGGAGTGCTGCTGCCCATTCCCGTCCTGTGCATTTGAGCTACATTGTTACAGATGGATATACTGCCATCTGTCGATTCTGGTACCTTAGGCGTCTCTTACGACACCTGGTACAGAAGGGTCGGGGAAAAGATTTTTTATATAATGTCTGTCAAAACTTTGCAATCGAGATTAGTATATAAAAGCGAACAATTGAGTTCAAAATTGGTTGTACAAATTTGACAGATTCGAGTAGGTAAGTTGATCTGTTGCTTACCGTACTAATAAAGCACTGCAAAGACACTGCGTTGCCACCGGGCCAATTATGTATCTAAACATAACAAAAGTGAAAATTACGTATGATGAACTAAGTATTTCCGAGTACGTTATTGTCTTCTGTCAAAATGTTGCAATTTATATAAAATTTTATTAATTTATAATCAACCTAAATCAGTGTTAATTTTTTAAACACATTTTGGAGTCTGATATCCTGTATAATTGGGACAACTTAATTATTACTTTACGGGTGACCAATTTTACTACATAGTAAAACGAATTCAAAAGGGTTACTGAATCAGCGACAATTGAGCACCCTTTCGATGGACGCTTTAGGACTTATAAGCTAACCTGGTTCTGAATAGGTCAGTTTTTTTGGCGAAAACGTTTTTCGATTTTTGAGCTTCTTGGCATTTTTTATGATATTGTAGTATAAGCTTTGTATTTATATGAGTTTAAACAGGCACAATTTATATAGTATTATTAAAATGGGTTTGGCGAGTTAATATTTTTTTGGAATCTCTATTAACATTTAAAAAATTGCATTAGCTATTTATAAGCTACCAGTTCGCAAATGCGACGCAATGAACGTTGGACGACTTGATATTTTTAAAAAGACAATGTAGCACACGTATTATATTGTGCAGTCGAATAATGCAATTTTTGTTAACATTGTTATAAGAAAATATTTATACATTTAAAAGAAAACAATAAACTATTTATGACAATACCTTTATTGATTTTCCTTCACAAAAGTAATTACAAAATAAAATGATGGGACACTACTAAAGCTGCCATATCCCAATATGTTTGACCAGAATCTTACAGGTAACAATGAAGCTGGTATGAGAAAACTATTTGAAAGTGGCTAATTCTGTACGATATTAAAACAATTGATGCTAAGAAAGAAAGAAATTGATGGAATAAAAGAAATGAAAAATAATAAACAAGTATAACTGGATCAATTCTAATTCAAAGATGGCAGCTCCAGATAACATGGTGATTTACTTTTGAATCGATGAAGTCTCTTAATATTTTGTGTCAAATTACGTATATTTTTTAAATAACATCATAAGGCATCGCCCTGAATGAGCGACGGATGCGGTAATATTACGCGGCGCGACATCATTTAAATTAAAAAGGCCTCATGTCGTCACTTAAGTCTGTCAGTGATTGCTTACTAAATAAGTCAAATAGCGTCACGCTTGTCATTTCCGTCGCCCACCTAGGGCAACCGTTAAAATATTCTGATTGCTGCAAACTTATCAAGCTAATCAAGTTCACCGGAAGTCGGTGAACCTCTTATCTCAGTAACTCAGTTATTTTGTCCGGTATAGCAACGAAGCTCGTGATTCGGTCGATATTACCCAGTATAGTCCTAAATAGGCTCCGTATATTTCGACAGGAAAGATATGTCAAAAAATACGAAAAAATCAATATATACAAGTTTTTAAGGCGAAACATCTATATTCAAATTTTAAGTCAAGCGATCACTTTTTAAACACCATGTTTATGCAATTAGTAGCGGTAATCAAACTACTGAATTACCGAGACAAGAGGGTCAAGAAAGTAAATAAACTTCTAGTTCCTACATCAAAACAAATTGAACCCCAATTTCAATGAACTGTATGAAGGAATGTTTTAACTAAGTTCAACTTTTTCAAACCTTTGACATTAGTTCTAATAAAATATGAAACTAAACCTGGTTTAACTAAAATAGATAATTTTAAACTATATAAAATGAAACTATCTTTTTTCAAAAGATTACAAACCAATTAGATGTGTGTAAGTACTTCAATGTACCTAAATACATAATGTTTCATTAAATAAATATTTTGCTTATAATTCGGTTAATGAAGTTCGCAGAAGTATCCCCAGAATGACCACTTGAAGACAATAAAAACATACTGAGTCTGACCTACACTAGAATTGCTGAATATTTCATTTCAAGGCCTTGTTATAAATAAAATAGGTACAAGTCTTATTCATAATGCACATTTCATTAATGGTTTTAACAAAAACTGAGTGCTTGTAACATAACATACAGAAATTATGCAATAATATGTAGGTTTACTATACAGTTAGCATTATCTTTTACATATTGATATTATGTTAATAAAACTTGTTTGCACAATCCAATATCAGAAATAGAGTTCATGAAAGTTTGTTTATTGATTAGATGGTTATGATAATAAGATTCAAAAAATATACAATACAAATGTATTTATATACATTCTAATTTTCATTTCATCAACAGTTTCTGCATTATTAGGTTATGACATGCATGCAGTCAGATAAGAGAAACTAGTGTAGAATACATTACATATACATAACTGAATAGTCAGTCATGAACTCTATAAGCAATGCATACATGTAACATGTAATTTTCATTTAATAGTTTTTATTAAACAATAAAATTAACAGCCTGTACGTCGTTAATTCATAATTAAAAAACATACGTACATATTCAATATATGAAATTAAAAACTTTGAAAAATCCATAAAAATAGTCAGTATAAATATTTGTCTGTTCAGTAAATAAAAACGTGAGAAGGAAAAGCAATGATGGTGTCTTAACATTCTTTTATTTAGTTTCCGTTTGATACAACGTCATGTTTTTATTAAGGGACTGAAAAGTATCTTCTCTATGATAAAAACGAATGAAGGTATGTGTTATCTCGCTTAATATGTTCTACTTGGCAAACAGTAGTTAATGTTAAAGCCAAATCTTTTCAAATCCAATTTCTAAATCAAGGCCTTTTTAAATTGTGTTCGTGATTAGTTACGTACTCGACTAACGTCACCTAGGTTCGCCAACCAAAAGGTGGACTTAGCAGATACTAATAAATCTAATATAGGTAACTCTCGCTAATATAAGTCTGCTCAGTATTTTGAATATTTTTCTATCAATCTGTGAGTCCCACAAAGTAAATTTTATCACAAGGTCGGTGCATTCCTTTAATTGGGGAGACGTAAAATTTACCGATTGATTCAGAGACGATTATATCAATTTCATTCGAAATACCCACTGCAGTATATTACGAAAATTTGCATTTTTGTACTCGCTACACAATTTACTATCCCTGTAACGAACGATGAATTTTTGAACGCATTAGGATCGTCTGCGTTCACGCTCCGCGGGTGACAGGATGCCGCTCGTGACACGTCGGCTGCGGGCGAGCCTCGGGGCGGCGTCCCGTCGGGGGCGCGGCGCCGGGCCGCGCCCCGGCGCGGGCGGCGGGCGTCTCGTCAGGACCGCGTGCGGGTCGACCGGAGGAGGGCGGGCGGCGGGCCGCGGGCCCTCAGTACTGGCTGCAGCGCGCCCGGAACCCGCCCTGGTACGTCGAGTCCTGCGAGAGCAGGCCGTCCGGCTGCGATGGGCAGTCGGGCGCGGCCGACTCCTGGCTGAAGTCCGGCTGCGAAGCGCCCTGCGACAGCGACAGCGGCGGCTGCTGCGACAGCGGCTC